>CAWUFW010000253.1:482500-1082500 GCA_963921515.1 Calotriton arnoldi | reverse complement strand
CACCAGGATATTGAAATAGGTATCCCAGTGTGAACACAACTGAAGTCCTCTTCATGTGTGGAAATCTGAAATAATTTCTGTTAGCATAGGCTGAAACCATCTTGTTTGTGGCATCCATTTTGTTAGCTATGTAATTCTTCCGTCTTCACTGTTGCTTGCCCTTCTATTCTGCTTGTGTCATCAACTCTAGTTTTAACTCCTTCTGTACTGAGCTAAAAGCAATATGCTGAGCAAAGGCCTGTAGCTGCTAGAATGCACCTGGCTAAAGATATAACTGTCAAGTGTTTTTTGCTGATGTAAACAGTTCTGTTCCCCCTCCCACTCTGCTGACTAAGTAATCTCCCATCTGCCCATGTTTGTAGGTAGTTATTCCTGTGTATGCTTGTACCTTCTATTTGAAACTACATGCTTACTCTGCAACAAACTCTGTATATAAGCACCATGGTCTGTGACTTCAGTGTACTACCTCAGGCAGCACTTGAGAGTGCTGTGTGGACGTAGTCCCACTCATGAGTGATTAATAAACTTGATATTTGGATTCCAGCTTCAGTGCCAATCTCTATTTTGTTGGTCTATGGACCCGTGGACAAGAGAAGGGTGACCCCTGCACCGGTGTGCTCATCAAAAAGCACATTTCCACAGTTGGCGCCCGATAAGTGGGGCCTCATCGAGGATGCGGCCGTCTGAAGGAGTGGTCTTGACGGAAGAGTGGAATATTACTGAGGAGACGTCCTGCATGAGGAGACCCTTGTCTTTGCAGCCAAAGTGACTTTTCCGGTTTTCCGATTTGACCCTCCAAGTGGCGGCCGGTCCTGACTGAGGTATCCTTTGGCGTTATTTTTGCAGTGTCCATTAGGTCGATCAAGACATTGGCAGTTGGAGGTTGGAGACTTTTGTTTGGTAAGGTCGCTGGAGCGGCACTCTTGTTTGCTTGGCCAAGATTCTGGTTTTGTTTGTTTGATTAATTTTTTGCAGAAAATAAAGGCAGGTAATGTGGAGATTTTTCTCTACTTTTGAACAATTTGGAAACGTAATATTTTACAAAAACTTGGTAGCATGCCTGTTTCCAGCACACTCCGTAGGTTGTGTTGCTGTCTTGGTGGTACCAAAATGGATTTAGAAAGAAGTCAGCCGGCTCCCTTAGAGGGAACACCTAATAGACATATGTATATTAAATACGGTATTTCTTCCATAATGTATAGTACACTGTGGAACAAATATACGAAAAAGGATCCTGATCTCCAATGGCCTGTGAATGGGTCATTTGACTTTAAAAAGATTCAATATGTAGAACAGTGTTTGTTTAACAAAAAAGTCGACAAGATATGTTTGATTGTGTACGAATGTGGGAGAAATAAGTGAATGAAAGAGCAAAGAGAGAAGCAGCTATAGCAGAGAAAGAACAACAAAAAACGATATATCAAAAAGCGTTAGAATTAAAAAAATAAGGAGATGACGGAAAGAAAAAGAAGAGAGGGAGCGTCGTTTAGAGGTAACTGGCCAGTACCCTATTAGGCGCCCCCTTTATCCCATGCTTAATAAACCTCAGGATGATTCCATCTTATTAGATCGACCTCCGCCCCGTATAAATTTCCCTCTGCCCCTGAGGAGGATCTTTCCGATGAAAAACATCATTCTTCCGACGATAAAGATATAGATAAGCAAGATGGGCGACAGACTCGCTCTACTTTAACTACTGATGAAAAAGCCACCATTAGATCCACTGTTCATTCAGAAGCCCGTAAGAAAACTCTTCCTTCAGATCTTGTAGCAATGGTTCAGCAGAGGAAAGATTTAGAACAGTTATATTTTGCAGAGAAGTTTGCTTGGGAAGTTATACTTAATTTTAGAGACCTTTCTAAAAACTTAGAGCCCACTGATATAAATTCTGATTATAAACAATTGAGTGATGGAACTTTCCTTTGTTCAAACATACCTGATTTAATTAGGCGAGTGGTTAAATTACGAGATGAAACATTTCGCTTAAAAGCAGAGAAAAAAGAAGCTAGTAAAACTAAAACTGTACAAGTAGCCCAAACCCCAGTGCAGATAGTAGAAACTTCAGAGACAAATAATGGATCTAGTAGTGCGGAAGTTGGTATACGACCAATGCGCGAAGCCCTCCAAAGGGTACGGGAACAAATGAAGATAAGACTTCAGATGATGCGAAAGGGTATTTTATTTATAATTGGGTTTATACCCCTTGGAGTAGAGCAGATGTTATGGCTCTTAAAGCCGCTTTGCCCGATCTGCGGAAAAATCCTGCCGCTTTCTATGAGGAAGTAGAAGGAGCCATTAGCTCCTGTACTATGACTCTGCCAGATAATGATATGTTTTTTGGACTTATTTTGCCCCCTGATATGTGGAGAACAATTCGGAAAATTGATGATAATGTAGCATATGGTGATACTTGGGTGCATTTAGAAGAAATAGATGCGGCTAGAGAGCCTGCGCAGAAATCACAACAGGAGATATTAGATCTTCCCAAAGCTATTGTGACTAAGTTGAAAACTCTTATACCCCCTAAGAAAATAGATTGGACTACGTTAGCGTCTTGTAAACAGAAAGCGGATGAGTCAGTTTCTGATTTCTTTACACGATTTGAAGAGACATTCCATGACTTTAGTGGGCAGTCCTTGACAGATGACACGGGTAAGCATCTGTTCGTCGACAAATTTGTCGCTAACATGTTGCCAGAAATAGCTAGTCGCCTTAAGGCCAGCGAGAGTTCGTGGACTACGTCTTCCCCAGTCTCCCTTTTGACTATGGCCCAGTATTATGAGTGTCAGGAATTGGAAGCAAAGGGCAAAGAGGATAAGAAGGTTAAGGATTTAAAAACAAAAGTTATGTTGGCTCAAGTATATGGTCCACCATTCAGAGGTGGTGGTAGAGGTGGACGTGCAGTATATACACCTGGTGTACCCCCTTTCTCTCGATCAACTTTGTCTTCTGATCAGTGTGCTTATTGTAAAGAGATTGGACATTGGCGTTCTGAGTGCCCCCTTTTGCGAGGTCAGCAGTATCAACGGGGTAGAGGAAGTATGAGAGGACGCCCAGGGAATTCAGGAAATAGGGGAGGAATAGGAACCCGTCCCAGGTTTGAGGCAGTTGAACACGGACCAAATTATTCTAATACCTTTGATAGACGAAATCAATATCAAATGTCTGATTATTTGGCTGATGGTCTTGCGGATTCTGATTATGCATAGGAATGCCTAGGATGGGGTAAGGAACCGGTTGAGGTCCCAGTAGATCAGAAGGGTCCTTATGTTGCTGCAAATGTCTTGGGTTCTACTGATCGGTTTCTGGTTGATACAGGAGCTACTCGTAGTGCTCTGTCTAAAAAATTGGTTCCTAGGGCTCCCCTGTCTGGCGCAATGATAACATCGATAGGATTCGATGGGACACCTACACCTAGCCCACTGTCACAGCCACTTGCATTTAGTCTTGATAAATTTACTGCAGCATGTCCATTTCTGCTTTCCCCTAACACGCCGGATAATATTGTGGGCATTGATATGCTTAAACATTTTCGTGCTACAATACGTTGTTCCCCAGAAAGTGTGCGTGTTATCTTAAATGATAACTATCCAATGGTTGAGAGGTCTTGTCTCATCAAAGAAGATATCGCTTTTGCATCTTTACCTAGTACTTTGTGGGCTACATCAGATACCTATGTGGGACATATAGTTATTCCACCAGTGCATATTCAAGTGAAGGAAGGTGCTTCATTGCCTCGATTGCCCGAATATAAAATATCTCGGGAAGGCAAAGAAGCATTAACACTCATTGTTCAGGATTTGATCAAGGTGGGGGTTGTGGAAGAAGTCCCTTATAACATTTGTAATAGTCCTATCCTTCCTATTTTGAAAAAAGACACTGATACTAAAATTTACAGATTTATTATAGATTTACGAGAGGTTAATAAAATCGTGGTGCCCCAATACCCAGTAGTCTCTGATATCACGACACTTCTCACCATGGTTCCTCCTACTGCCACTACATTTAGAGTAATTGATTTAAAGAATGCATTTTTCTCAATACCTATTCACCCTGACAGCCGTTATTTGTTTGGCTTCACTTTGAATAATAGATCATTCAGGTTCTGTAGAGCTCCACAAGGGTATACAGAGAGTCCTAGCATTTATAGTCAGGCGTTGAAAAGGCAGCTTGATTCTTTTCCTGTACCGAAAGGGGTGGCTCCTATTCAATATGTCGACGACATCTTGTTGGCTGCTGATACCCCTGACCAGTGTAAAGAAGGAACACTGTCATTATTGTTATTTCTTGCCTCTCATCATCACAAAGTCTCTAGGAAGAAACTGCAATTTTGTAGACAGCAGGTTACCTATTTAGGTCACCTCCTGTCTAAGGAGGGACGTGCACTCACACCAGATCGCATTCAAACTATTTTAGACACTCCCGTGCCCCGTACTCAGAAGGATGTCCGTGCACTGATTGGCCTTACTTCTTTTTGTAGGCAGTGGATCCCTAGCTTTTCTCACATTATTAAACCCTTGTTGGCCCTTTTGACTAAAGACACTCCGATGCCTCTCCCATGGACTACTGAGTGCCAGGATGCCTTCCAACAGTTACGTCAAGCTCTTTGTTCTGCACCAGTATTAGGAACTCCAGACTACACTAAGACCTTCACACTCTATGTACACGAGAGGGAAGGTTGCGCTCTCTCAGTTTTAACACAAACACACGGTGATAAACAACGTCCTTGTGCATATTTCTCAGCTGTCCTTGATCCAGTTGCCCGCGCGCTGCCTGGTTGTTTTCGAGCGGTGGCGGCAAAAGCTGTGTCCATACGTCAGAGCGAGGGAATAGTTTTGTCACATAGATTGCTTGTGTTAGTACCCCATTCAGTTGATGCCTTGTTAAATCAAACAAAAGCACAGCATCTGACTAGTGCTCGCTTGACAGGATATGCATTGACACTTTTGGCCCCTCATATCACGTTAAAAAGATGTTTGACTCTGAACCCTGCTACATTATTGCCATTTCCAGCTACTCAGTCTCAGTCACAAGAGTTACATGATTGTATATCCCTTACTGAAGAACACACAAAGGGTCGTGTTGACCTACAAGATACACCTCTTTCTAGTGTTGATGGGGAATTGTGGGTTGATGGATCCTGCCTGAAATTGCCTGATGGCACTACATCTGCTGCTTATGCAATTACAACACTTCAGACAGTAGTTGAGACAGCTCGTATCCCACAGAAGTCAGCTCAAGCAGCCGAGTTGATAGCACTGACAAGAGCATGTGAGCTTAGTACAGAGTTGCTTGTTAACATTTACACTGATAGCCAATACGCCTTCGGCGTGGCTCATAACTTCGGGCAACTTTGGAAAGAAAGAGGCTTTCTCACTTCACATGGGACACAAATAGTGCATGGGGAATTAGTACATAATCTCCTTACTGCCTTGACCTATCCTAAGAAAGTGGCAATTGTTAAGTGTAGTGCACACAAGAAAGTGACTGATAAAATAGGAGCAGGCAATGCCTTTGCGGATTGCACAGCTCGTGAGACTGCAATGCAGCGAAGTACCACATCTATGTATGTAGTTAAGTCACAGGCTGAACGTTGGCATGATGCCAGGCAAGAGGTGCTGGACATGCAGCAATCTGCTTCTGTTGATGAATTAGACCAATGGTCCAAGGAGGGAACATTGGATGACGAGGGCTGTTGGAGGAATAAAGAAATGACAAAATGGAAGTTACCCGCAGCCTATTTACATCCTATGATTCACATGGCACATGGGCCGGCACATGTTGGAGCATCCTCAATAGCAAAGCAACTTATGCAAGTTTGGGATCATCCAGAGATTGTCGGTACGGCTAAGAAAATAGTCCAGTCCTGTCTGATCTGTCTCCAGTATAATCCTGGAAAGGGAACACGAACTCCAACAGGAGGGTTTGCAATACCAACTGCACCTTTTGAGGTCCTGCAAATGGATTACATCCAGCTTGAGCGCTGTAACAATCTAAAGTATGTCTTAGTAGTGGTTTGCGCTTTCAGTAAATGGGTGGAAGCATAAGCTACTAAGGATAATACAGCTCTTACGACAGCAAAGGTGCTCCTAAAGGAGTTCTTTCCCCGATTCGGCATTTGCCGAGTTTTGTGGAGTGACAACGGACCCCATTTTATTGGGCAAGTTGTTGAGTATCTCATGAAAGGGTTGGGAATTAAGCAGAAGTTTCATGCTGCTTTCCACCCACAATCAGCAGGACTAGTGGAACGTTACAACTCCACTTTGAAATTAAAATTGGCTAAGATACAGGCTTCCACATCTTTGAAATGGCCTGATGTATTGCCCTTAGCATTGCTATCCATTAGATCGATACCACATACACGATCTGGCCTCACACCGTATGAGGTGGTTTTTGGAAGGCCAATGAATATTTGGGGGATTCCTAAGCCACGCCCTATACATGATGCACCCTATGTATTGATGAATGACTATTTGTCTCAGTTGACTGACAGTTTGTCTTCTATTTATCAACAGGTTCGGGAGACTCTTCCAGACAGGTCACAAGGTGAGGGCCATTGTTTACGGCCTGGTGACTTTGTGGTCGTAAAGTCATTCCAGAGGACCAGCTCCCTAGCACCGAGGTGGCGAGGACCGGAGCAGGTACTACTGGCTACCAGGACTGCAGTTCAAGTGACGAACCGGAAAAACTGGGTCCATGCGACACACTGCCGAAAAGTGTTGCAAGACCTAGTGAGCCCAGCTGTGTTGGCAGATCACCGCGATATCCTGGTCACCGAGAAAGGACAAGCTGTGTCACCTGAAGGACCTGAGGAAGTCTTCCCGGACCACACAATTCCTGGTACATCTCGATATCAGCTTCGACCCAGGAAGAAAGACATTTAATTGAAAGAGACTGTTTGAGCCACTGTCCTGGGTAGTTAAAGCCTAACTACAAAGGGGGGTAGTCTTTTAGTGACTACTCGTCTCAACGTTAGTGAAGAAATCAACGCCTGCCCAGGACCTTAGGGCACCATCTGCTTTGTTGTTTGTCGACTAAATGAATATGTCTAAGGAGAAGAAACCAACTGCTGCAAGAGTTTGTAGCAAAAGAACAATAATTGCTACTGGATTTACTTTGACTATTGTTATTGTTGCTATAATAACATGGATTGTAGAGGAAGTAGCTCCTGTCCGAAATTTACTGACTACTACTACTCCTGTCCCAATTGAACATCATTATTTTACTCTTCCTTATCATGAGCAGAAGCACAGAATGTCCTACCTCAATAACACTTTCATCCAAATATTGCACCATACACACAATGCCACGAACGTTACCAATTGCTGGGTATGTGGAATGATGCCAGCTCATCAGAACAAGCATTTGCAATGCGATAGGTCTCGCATTATTAAAGTTTGAGCTATTGGCATTGCTAAATAATGCAACACCAATAGCTCAAACTTTAATAATGCGAGACCTATTGCATTGCAAAAATGGTACCTCACTTGTGTGGGTAGGCCTAGTGCCCGCGACAGGAAATGGCACAAAACGCAATGTGGACACACCACAATTTCACAGTGAAAAATGACCCTTTTTTGGCAAAGTGCCTAGCTGTAGTTTTTTAACCCTAGCTCTGCCGGCACCTAGGGAAACCTAGCAATGCAATAGGTCTCGCATTTGCGAGAGTTTGAGCTATTTTTATTGTAAATGACATTGCCTTTTATTTATGTTTTGGTTTTTGAAACATAAATAAAAGCCATTGTCATTTACAATGCCAATAGGTCAAACTTGCGTAAATGCGAGACCTGAGACGTAGTGTGCGAGTGGGTGGGTAGTTTAAATTTGTAGGGCCAGAATGTATTTTGAAAAGAAAAACGCAATATCGTAATGAGGCACGTTGTAAGCTTTTGTCCTCAGAAACATAAGTAATAGTTTGTTGTCATAAAAAGTGATAAAAGCAACCTTCCAACACGGGTTCTCTTACTTCAAATTCCCTTTTATATAGTAAAGCTGAGTAAAGGGAACAGAGAGAGCAAGTTTACAAACACCAAATGTCGATGTTTTGTGGCTATACATTGGACTGTTTATTTTTGTTTAAGCGCCAGAGACACAAAAGTTACAGCAAATATAGCTTGTACATTAAATAATTTGGAAGGTTGCCAACTGGGTTCCAGTCTCTATGTGATGTTTTTGAGCAGGTGATTCAGGGCAATTCATACCATGTTTACATGGCAACAAAACACAAATTTGCAAGTGTGAGCAGCGATACAGATATTTACAGCTAGCCGTAGATATCGGCTTTCAAAACAGATGTGAGTGCATGGCAATTGGTTTCCATGATAAAGGTAGCCTGAAGGCATTCAAAAAGAACACATTGGCCATTTAGAGCCATCGGATCGGAATAACCTGGGTGCTGAGCTGCCAGGGATTGAAGGGCTATACAATTATTACACACTGGGTGTGAAAGAAAGAAAGTGAATAGTTTTTGTGCATGAAAATAGTGCTAGGTGAGTGTGTGTAAGAAACAGCAAAAGGGCTGCACCTTAAAGAATGCATCCGCAACTTAAAGAATGCGTCCATCCTCTGTGCAGCATGCTGGTACCAGTGCGTTTCACACCACTAAAGGTAGGCAAGTGAAAAGGCATTAAAAAGGCAACTCACAGCCAACATTCCCTACATCCTTTATGCAGTGCTGTATCCCTACAGATCAGCATAATTCTGAAGCTGCGTTTTGCAGGGCTTCTTCTTTGCTCAAACGTTGCATTATTAAAGGGTCAATGTGCAAAACATCGGGTGTTGCCTCCGGGTACTTGCTTCAAAACCAGAAGGGTGGTGGGGGGCTGGCTGTGAAGAAACATCGATGAAGAGTTCATGTTGCTGAATGACCACCTTTTGTCACCGTTACTGCTGTTCCTTTTATCTATGCCGTGCCGCTCCATTCAAGCTTACGCACTCGGAAGGCAGTCTGTGAAATGTTACTGTTTCACAAGCGAAGTTAAACTGCAAGGGCTTAAACTGATGGCAAAACAGCAACTGCCTGCTATAGCTATCGATACCCTGAAACTTCTCACAAGGGAGGGGTAAAGGGTAACTGGGAAGAGCTAGTTACACATTCATATGCCAGAGGACGCCGCTCAAACCCGTCCTGACCAGGATTTCCAAACAAAGGCTACAGTCACGAAAGCTTTGGGGGCTTCTTAAATATTTGGACATCATCTGGCAATTCCACTTTAAAAACGAGAGGTAGTAGGTGAAACTCAAGTTGCAGTCTTACTCTCAAAGTCTATGTTCCCACAAGGGACTGTGTGTTGGCGTCATTTGTTGCTCGCTCTCGATGGCTTTGTGCTGGGGTGTAGAGGGTTAAAGCGTGCTCTGACACCGAAGTCTGGCCGGAGCATACAATACTGAAAGATAAGGTGGCCATAAAGCGTGCAACGTAAGCAAACAGTAACATGAGCTGGGTCCATGGAACCAATTAAAACAGGAACAAGCACCAGAAAATGTCCACTGTCGGAGGCGGCATTGGCTTAGTCGGAAGTGAATTGCTCCTTGAAGAATTCACATCAGATGCTTCCGAAGTTAAGAATAACAAGCTGCGAGACGCGCTCTGTGGTGGGGGAGGGGCATTGAAGCGAGGCGCGCGCGCGCTTGGGAGCGCCTCTGCTCGTGCCTGTGCGCGTAACCGCACACTGTATGCCACACAAAGCTGTGGTCGGACTTTTAAAAGCCCACTCACAAAATGTCTCGCCAGAGCAGCGCATGCGCTGGCTCAGGCGAGACCTAAAAAGAACTTAAAACCTGGTTATTTCAGGCCCTCAATTCCTTCTGTATTTCACTATTCTAACTCTTTCTGTTACTTTCTGGAATCCATAGTTCTCTAACCATAGCACCCGGATGCTCTCTTCTGAGTACAGTTTGTGCTCTACAAAAAACATATTCATTCAGTGCCCTTCAACTCCCATCCCCCATTTCCAGCAGTGGTCTGGGGGTTCTATACGTGAGCACTGGAGTCTGTGTCTAGGTGATTTCTTGGTTTCGGGGGCTACTGAACACTCCAGAAAATAGGAGAAGAGGCGAGGGAGAGGAAAAGAAATGACCAGATGCCAGAGCTGGTACAGACAGTGGTGGACGTTCAGGCCTATAACAGGTGATCCCATTGCAGACATTTAGGTTCCTGGCTGAACTTGTTGGAGTGATGTATATGTCAGTGCTCAGTGTCATGTCTCTTCTGGTTCTTTGCATAGGGGCATATATGTCTACTGATCCTTGCCCTAGGGTCAGTGTTCATTTACAACAATACAGTTGTTAGAGGAAAGGACATCATTGTTTATTATTGATTCCGTTGTGGATTTGTACATCTATGACAATGATGGTTTTCTAACATCTGAGCCTATGCAAATGAACTGCACTGTATGTAAGCCTTCGTGCAATGTGTGGCAGCAGCGCTATCGAGGGATACACTACTACTCTACTGAAACACCTCATGAAACACCCCATAGCTCATCATCAGAATTGTAAACTGTCTATCTGGCACTGAGCAAAGGCACCTGTCTTGGCATTGATAGAGACCTCCCATGCCCTTTGGCACTTAGCATAGGACATAAACAGGTCCCGGACCCAGGAACACATATCTGCAAGTCCATGGCACAGAGCCCGCCTCTCTCTAGCTTTCTTTTTTTGAGGTCACCCCTCTGCAGGTCCCTGGCAGAGCTAAGCCTGTGCTTTCAAGTCCTTCACATGGGGCATGCACAGTATGGCTACTAGACGACAACACAGGAACATGTCTGTACATGTACTTGGCAAAGGGCGCGTCTCGGTCTCTCTGGCTCTTGGATTATGGCCACAAGTTTGCAGGTTCCTGGCAGAGCCACTGACGTGTAGATTCATCCTTCACCCATGGCATGCGTGCCTGCTGGTGATTTGGCACAGGGGCACATGGATCTCCAGCTATCTGGCATAGGATGTCTTCAGATCTTGGCATTACAGCAAGTTTGGGAACCCCCTGTCGGAGAGGCTTGTGTCTGATGATCCTTGGCGTGGGGAATAAATTCTCAGCCACTCCCGGATAATCCCAGCAGACAGTGACTGGGAAAAGACCGAGGGGGCCAGGGGGGAGTAGAAGGGTGGGAAGAAGGGAGTGCTGGCTGTCTTCAGAGGGGGATACTCAACTTCATGGTGCTGCCTGACTCTGCCTATGAGGCTGGGTGAGCTCTGCAGGAGCCATGGCAGTTTCCAGGCTGAGGAAGAACGCTTTAATGTATTTAATTTGTGTTGACACAGAGCATGAGCACAGGAAGGAGGAGAGATTATCCTCAGCCTGCAGCCAGGAAGTGACAGGAACACAGTCTGCAGCTGCCACCAGCATTCCATCAGACTCTAATTATGAGTAGGGTGGAGGGGCAGGGGTAGAGGGCACTTGCGGAGGGTATTCCTTGATGTTTTGAAAATGCTGGCAAGTGACACCGCATTAAGTAGTTTTTTTACAAGCCCCTCCCCCCACACGTCAATATATTATATTGTGCACTGTTTCACTCTAGAGACTGAACATTTAATATCATTCACACCCGAAGTATAGCTATTTCTGTGCTTTTCCACTGTGAATTTCAGACTTTGCCGTAGTATAAATTATTATGCAATCATGTTTTCCTGGAATGATTAGATTATTTTTTTCTGAAGGCTGTAAACATGCAACGGGGGTCTTCCACCAGACCAGACTCTCATTTGTAACCTCAATATACTAACAATATGACTCCTCCCCGCTGTACTGCGCCATTTCAGAGGAACACAATTAATAGGAATCTGCGTCTTTGCCCACAATGCCAGGGCTTCTGGGTCGTGTCTGAAAGGTGAAGAGCTTTCCATTATCCCTACCAAACTTTTATGATACTGGCCCATCATCCTGTCTCTCAACAAGTAAACTTGAGAGACTCAATAATCTGCACATATGCTGCCTACTTATTGGTCAGTGTGTGAGTGCGAGTGACCTGTGAGGAAAATAGATGTGATGCTGACCAAATTGCTTTTTTCACCAGAACGCTTGGTGATGGATAGCAGGCATGGGTGACATATTAGCCTCATCACCACCCTCGAGCTGAACAGCTAATAAATAGCCTGGTAAATACAATCATATTAGAAAGAATAAGGGGCTGGAGATAACAAGCAGTGGCAAAGCCAGAAGATCCCACCTTGGAGAGCTACTGGCTTTGCCAATGATTATTTAGCAGCGCTGTACAGCGTCAGTCACAACTCCTGTGCAGCATTTTTATATCAATAAAAAAATGGTTTGACATTGCAGCTCAGCCGCATAATTTTTCATGCGTGCACTTGTGGGCTGAAAAAATACAAATATTATTATTTATTTTTTTATGGCTCCATGATGAGTCCGAATGGGCTAGATGGGCCCGCTACATGAAGCATTTGGGACAGAGAAAGCAGACAATGGAGAGTGACACAGCGTAGGGGGGAGCGAAGCAATAGAGGGCGAGGTAATGGAAAACAGAGAACGAGACACAGCTGGAAAACACATGCACAGGGAGGACCACCTGTGGTACCCAGCTCATAAATTCATGCACTTTCAGCTAGTGCTTCAAAAAAAAGAAAAAATAATGCTTGAAAAGCAAAAAATGGAATCACAGATGCCAACCAATCAAGGCAATGGTAAAGAGGGAAATGCTCCATGGGAGGGACAAATACAGGACTGACAAGCTGGGGCACCAATACAGAGCTGGAAAGTGAGAGTGACAAGGAAAATTAACCAATGGTAAGCAACGGGCGGGCTCCACCCAGTTCCAAGATGTTTGGCAAATACAATAGGCCTCGCAACAGACAGCGCATATGATGTTTAGAGAGAGGCTCGACCTAAAAGAAGTCTACGTTGATGCAGAAAATGAAGCCAAGTAGCCATAGTGAAGCCAAGTGTTTCACTATGTTCCGTCATTTTCTGTTTCCTTTGTCACATGTATGTTGACAACATGGTGTTTCTTCAAGCAGAACAGTTGACAATAACATTAAGTTCCCTTTTCTATGACCGTGTTCATGAGATAACATCCCTTTACTGTGGCGCAGGTGACATAATCACGCACCTTCATTCCAAGCTGATGGAGCTGATTACATGATACCCTCTCATGTTGACACTGCTGATAACACGCCTCTCCACGTTGACGCATCCCATTAGATGCGACGCAGGCCTTATCAGGGACCGACAGTGTCTTAACTTTACTAATGTCTGTCCCCTCAGGAAGGGCACTTGGACCAATTCATCATCCCCACGGCCTCGTTACACACACACCTGACACCGGCTCATTGTAGCATGTGCCCCATCATCCCTTATTGAACAGCTGACCTGTGACCTCCGGCAGAGCGTGACCCTGGGGTCAGAGGGCTCTTGTCAAACACAGTGCTTCGGGGTCCCTTCCTGCTTCCCGCCACTGAGTCGAGCTGAGGCGCCCGGCTAACGAAACACTCTACATTCATGAGACAAGAGCGCGAAAGGTGTCTGATTACCGCCGAGCTCCCCTTCTCCATGCCGCGGCGGAGCTGTGAAATTTTCAATAAGTCAGAGAAATTAAATTCTAAACCTGCCACTCGAGGGTAACGAATGTGGAATAAGTGCCGTTTTGTAGGCTTTATTTCCTCGCCACTGCTTGGATTTGGGACTGCGAAAAATGTTACTCAAAATGCCCGATACTCAAGGAACCAGTGGTGCGCGCGCACCACAGAAGAGCGGGGGGAGGGAGCGCGGCAGCGAGGCGAACGCGCGCTGCTGCGCGTGCTACCCACCAGTGGGAATGGGAGGAGCAAAGGCGGGACATGCGCCCGCCTTTGCCCAATTGCGTGCCGTTTTTTTTTTTTTTTAAACGCACGCTACAGCCAATGTGGGCTGCCGAAAGCAAAACCACACGCACGAGCGTGTGGTTAGCTTTCTAAAGCCCTTTCTAGAGGTCTCGCGCTGCGCGAGCAGTGCTGCGCGAGCAGTGCTACGCACTGCAACGCTAGGCGCGAGACCTAATAAGGGAGGAACGCCTTTTATTCCCTTGCCGTTTTCACATAATGGCTCCTGTAGAGCCTGGTTTGCATTGTTGTGGGCTTCTGAAGTTGCTAATATTATTTATGCTGATGTAGGTGGACTAAACGCTCAGTTGAATAAAGTTTGTTACCCCGATGAGGAAGGAGATCCACAAGCTAGAGGAACTGTGTGGGAAATGGAGGAGTATCGCCGAGGAAATTCCTCCATACACTATGTTTTCCCTAACACTCGAACAACTAAGGGGAATGGGCCTCCTGTTATTGCTGTTACTAGAGCTCGAGCGGATCTCTGTGTGAGCAGTATTGGCAGTATTCCTGTGGGAAAAAGTGACTGTACTTTAGTGTTGAACATTACTGGAATGAACAATAGCAGCTTTTTGTCCTCACACAACACCTATTTTATTTGCGGAAGTAAAGGTTATTACCATCTACCTATTGGTTGGCCGGGGAGCTGCTACGTGTCCTTTTTGCTTCCACCTGTGTTTTTGGCACCTGCATCCTACCATAAAGACTATAAACTGTATAATGACATTTCCAAGAACAGATTCAAAAGAACAATAAACAATGATGAGGTGGATCAAACTGATACTGCACTACAGCAGTATATTGACTTTAATTTGGGACTATTCTTCTTTGTTGGTGCGGCCTTAAACAGTAGAAAAATAAGGCGCTTGACACGACTTGTAGAGGCTGTAACCAATCAGACAGCAATGGCGCTTGGAAACATCACAGAAGAACTACAAATTGCGAGAATTGTGGCGCTCCAAAATAGGATGGTCCTTGATGTCATCCTGGCCGACCGTGGTGGAGCATGTCGCATCATCGGGAGTAGCTGCTTTGTCTATATCCCTGACCACGCCCCTTCTGTTTTTGACGCAATTTCCAAGTTGCACAAAATAGCCACTGAAATCCATCAGGATTCAGGAACTTGGACTTTGACTGGATGGCTATGGAACATGTTTACTGTATGGGGCTGGAAGCTATTGTCAGCCTTATGTATATTTCTTGCTATTCTTTTCACTTGTTGTCTATGTATTCAATGCGGCCCAATGCTTTGTTCCCTTTGTGTTTCTACTTGCACCTCGTGTATACCGACTAAACAAAATGTTAAGAATGTAAATGCCCGATTAGCAAGTGATCAAGAAATTAATGAATTAATGCAGATAGATGTACATGATATTTTCCGTACTCCTTATAAAGCCTAGAAGATGTCTTCAGCATATGCTAAAAGGGTCATCTGTGGAAATCTGAAATAATTTCTGTTAGCATAGGCTGAAGCCATCTTGTTTGTGGCATCCATTTTGTTAGCTATGTAATTCTTCCGTCTTCACTGTTGCTTGCCCTTCTACTCTGCTTGCGTCATCAACTCTAGTTAACTCCTTCTGTACTGAGCTAAAAGCAATGTGCTGAGCAAAGAGCTGCTAGAATGCACCTGGCTAAAGATATAACTGTCAAGTGTTTTTTGCTGATGTAAACAGTTCTGTTCCCCCTCCCACTCTGCTGACTAAGTGATCTCCCATCTGCCCATGTTTGTAGGTAGTTATTCCTGTGTATGCTTGTACCTTCTATTTGTAACTACATGCTTACTCTGCAACAAACTCTGTATATAAGCACCATGGTCTGTGACTTCAGTGTACTACCTCAGGCAGCACTTGAGAGTGCTGTGTGGACGTAGTCCTACTCATGAGTGATTAATAAACTTATTTGAATTCCAGCTTCAGTGCCAATCTCTATTTTGTTGGTCTATGGACCCGTGGACAAGAGAAGGGTGACCCCCTGCACCGGTGTGCTCATCAAAAAGCACATTTCCACACATGTAGGAGAGAAATCACCTGGTATAAGGCTGTCATCTTGAAGTGGGTGGTGTGCGAGAAGGTGTTTAAAACCTCCAGACCCAGAACTGGAAGCAATGTGCTGTCCTTCTTTGGTAGAAGAAAGTACATGGAGTAGACACCCTATCTTTGTATGTGCAATGCTACTTCCTCATTTGCTCCCTTGCTTATTAGTGAGCGCTTTTCTTCTAGCAGAAGAGGCAGGTGGTCTTTGTTGAGCTTGTGCTTGAGTTGAAGTATATATGGGGGTAAGTATGTGAACTCAATGGCGTATTCTATAGAGCCTCATCCACATGTAGCCCAAAGAGGTGAGCACCAACAAATGAAAAATCTAAAAGATGCTTTTCTGGGCCAAATCCAGAAATACATAATTAAGCATGGCGGTGCAATATGATGCAGATGGCAATTTGACACCATATCTTTTTGGCAGCATGTAACATGCAGCATATTCCAACATTCCAAAGAATATTTCCTTCTGCAAAACGTTAGCTCCTTTTTCCCAATATTTATTAGGAAGGTGTGGGAGAAGTGGTTTAATTTACTCCCAAAGGAAGTGATTTTATTGGCTAAGCAATGTACACAAGTTCCCAATATGCCACAAAGTAGGCACGCTCATGGTCACCCATTTTACAGCAGCGCTGAGGTGTTGACTTTCTTTATCGGAAGGCCTTCTGTGGCTCTATGGTTAGCAGATCTTTTGAATATGGACCATAATGAACAGATGATCCGCTGTGTATCTGAGTTCAAGCGTCCTATTATGCACTGTATTTTAACAGGGTTTTTTTTTTTTTTTATTTTTTTTTTTTAATTCTTTTTATTGAGTTTCAATCCAAAAAAAAACACACGATCCGCCATGTAGGGCGGTACATCATCAACTATAAGAAAACAAGTTACTTACCTGTAACTGTAGTTCTCCAGTATTGGAAGCTTTCATAGATTCACATGCCTGAATCATTCCCCGTCGTCGAGACGGGAGTCTCCGGTATATAAAAAAGCAATGCTTAGTTGGATAGCAAACTGAAAAGAGGCCGAGGCCCATTTCCCTTTTGCAACCCATAACCTTCGTTATGTAAAAGAAACCAAACTTGTCCCTGAACCAATCAGAGCTCCTCACCCTCTAGAACCCTCCTGAGAGAACCTTTTGCCCCTCAGATTTTCGTGCACTTGTGCCATAGACACCTTTTGTGCTAAATCCAAGGTGAGCCTCTCAGGGAGGAGGATGGGTCGCATGTGAATCTATGAAAGCTTCCAATACTGGAGAACTACAGTTACAGGTAAGTAACTTGTTTTCTTACTCCAGTATTGGAGCTTTCATAGATTCACATGCCTGAATCAGAATAGCGAGCAGTAAATCGCACATTTTTTGTTACCCAAGACCTGGAACTAGGCAACATATGTAGCTCGATAAAGCGGTCTTCATATATCAATATATACAGATTTGTTTTCTCCAAATTGCATATAATACAATATACAACAATAAAATGTGCATATGTAACCAATAAAAGGAAGGCGGGATGGTAAAGAGGGCTCACCGTCACTGGAAAAGGTTCCTCAGTACTGCTTGTCCTACTGCCACATCTTTCTCTGCAGGTGCATCGAGGCAGTAATGTCTGGTGAAAGTATGCGTACTCCTCCAGGTAGCAGCTCTGCAGATATCCTGGATAGGTACTCCCGCAAATAAAGCAGTGGAGGTGGACACTGCTCTTGTAGAATGAGCACGAACACATGCATTCAACGGCTTCCCTGCCGCCTGATGACAAAACTGTATTGCACTTGAAATCCATCGGGCAATTCCCCTCTTTGACAAAGGAAACCCCTTCCTGGGGGCACTATAAGCCACAAACAGTTGGGAAGACTTGCGGAAAAGCCTTGTTTTTTGCAAGTAAAACTTCAGACAGCGTTGAACATCTAATGAATGAAGAGCTCTCTCCGCTGCTGTTGACGGTTGAGGGAAAAACCTCTTAAGGATCAGTGGTTCATTCAGATAAAAATCTGTTGGCACTTTCGGAATGAATTTCGGATTAGTCCTGAGAACAATCCTGTCCTCTTTGAACTGTAAAAATGGTTCTTGTATCGTGAGAGCCTGTATTTCCCCAACTCTTCTGGCTGAAGTGAGAGCTATTAGAAGAGCTACCTTCCAGGATAAGAACTTTAAATCCGCCCTGTGAATTGGTTCGAAGGGCTGCTTCATCAATTGAGAAAGAACAATGTTCAACTGCCAGAGAGGTGGAGGAGGTCTTATGGGAGGAAAAGTCCGAAACAATCCTTTCATGAACTGTTTGATAATTCTTTCAGACCACAGTGATGGACCCGAGGAAGTTCTTCTATATCGAGAAATCGCAGCAAGATGCACTTTAATAGAAGCATGGGCTAAACCAGATTTTGCTAACATTAAAATATATGGAATAATTTCATGTGCCGCTGAGTTTAGAGGATGAATATTATGTTCTTGGCACCACAAACAGAATCTCTTCCATTTCATCCTATATGTCTTGTTTGTACTTTCCGCTCTGGCATTTGCTAGTATATCTCTGCATTCTGATGAAATATCTAGGTGTTGAAATTCGCAGTGTTCAGGAGCCAGGCCGCTAAGCGTAGCGATTTCGGGTCTGGATGAAGCACTTGTCCCCGGGACATTGTCAAGAGTGATGGTATTGGTTGCAGACGAATCGGATGATCCTCCGATAGCAGGAGCAGCTCTGTGAACCAGTGTTGCCTGGGCCACCACGGAGCTATCAGTATCACTTTGCACGGTTCTTTCTTTATCTTTGTGAGAACGCGTGGCAGGAGGGGAATCAGAGGAAAGGCGTAGGCAAAGACGCCTGACCATGCCGTCAAAACGCATTCCCCAAGATCCCCTTTGGTGATGCCAACTTGCGAAGAACCGGCATTTCTTGTTCTGAGCTGTCGCAAACAGATCCACTGTGGGAACTCCCCATTTGAAGAAGATGCTTTGCAATATCTCCTGGTTGATCTCCCACTCGTGGCATGTGGACTTCAGTCTGCTGAGAGTGTCCGCTTTGACATTCTGATCTCCTGGAAGATGTTCCGCTTTTAGAGATACCCCGTGTTGAACAGCCCACTTCCATATCTTTTGTGCTTCCTGCGACAGGGAGAGTGATCTTGTACCTCCCTGCTTGTTGAGATAGTGCATTGCAGTTGTGTTGTCTGTTCTTATCAGAGCAGATGCTCCCTGAATTCTTGGTAGGAAAGCCAGCAATGCCAAGCCTACCGCTTTGAGCTCCAGCAAGTTGATGTGGAGCTGCTGTTCTTGCAATCTCCACCGACCGCTGACCTGTAGGTCCTGAAGGAACGCCCCCCCATCCTTCTAGGGATGCATTGGTGGTAATTACCAATGGAGCTGGTTCGGTCAGGAAGGAAAGGCCCACCGAAATGTTCCTCTTGTGGGTCCACCATGCTACTGCTTGCCCCATAGCCGGCGTGATCTTCACCTTGTCGTCGAAGGATCCCTCTGCCTGGTGCCATTGCCGATCCAGTTCCTCCTGTAATGGACGCATCTTTAGTCGGCATAAAGGAATCAGAGGTATGCAAGAGGACATTGTCCCTAGTAGCGACTTGTACGTGCGTACTGAAAGACACTTTTTCTTGTGAAATTCTTGGCAAACGTCATGAGACCCAGTTGCCTCTCTGTGGAGGGAAATGCCTTGTTTACAGAGGTGTCCAGAATCGCTCCCAGGAACGTGATCTTCCTTGAAGGCTGAAGGGATGATTTCTCTATATTCAAAGTCAGTCCCAGTTCGGCAAACAATTGTATGCATGCCGTAGTTGACACCTGGGCTGAAGTTTCTGATGGCGCTTTTATTAACCAGTCGTCCAGGTATGGAAACACCTGGTGTCTTAGCTTTCTGAGAAAAGCTGCCACTGGCGCCAGACACTTTGTAAAAATTCTCGGGGCTGATTTGAGGCCAAACGGAAGTACTTTGAACTGGTAATGGTCTCCGGCTACTGCAAACCGAAGATACCGTCTGTGGGAAGGATGAATGGGGATGTGAAAATATGTATCCTGTAAGTCTAGAGTGGTCATATGATCCCCTGGGTTTAAGAGCAGCAGAATGTCTTGGAGGGTCACCATCCGGAAAGACTGCTTCTTGAGATAAGTATTCAGAGATCTCAGGTCTAGAATAGGACGCCATTGGAGAGCATTCTTCCGGACTAGGAAGAAACAGGAGTAAAACCCCTTTCCTTTTTGGGAGATCGGCACCGGTTCTATTGCTCCCTTTCGGAGCATTGTCCGAATCTCCCGACACACCTGAGATAGATGTTTGATCTCTTGACTTGTCGGTGGGGTCCAAGAAGGGAATTGAAGGAATTCTAGAGTGTGTCCGAATTGTATTATATTGAGGACCCATCTGTCCGTCGTTATTTTCTGCCAATGATGCAGATGGGAAGCAACTCTTCCACCCAGGGGAACTTGTGGAGGCGAAGAAATACATGTAGCCGGATTCAGGATGTTGTCATTGTCTTCTACCATTGTCCTTTCCTTGACGACCTCCTCGTCCTCTAGGAGCAGACTTTGTATAGCTCCCTGATTGTTTTTGCCCATATTGCTGACGGTATGGTTGTGATGATGAGGAATAAGAGGGGTATCTCCCCTGTTGGTAACCCCCTATATAGGATGATTGGCCTCTCCCTCTGGCACCCCGAAAGGGCACTTTACGGTATTGAAGTGTACCTAGGGCTTTCGCAGTATCTGTATCTTTCTTGATACCTTGAAGTGTCTCATCCACTTGTTTCCCAAATAAATCTTCTCCGTCGAAAGGGAGATCTAGGATCTTATTTTGGACCTCTGGTCTAAAGGCAGTCGCCCTTAACCACCCCTGACGCCGTAGCACCGCCGCTCCTCCAAGCGACCGGAAGGCTGTGGTTGCGATATCCATCGCACAGTCAATGACTTCAGCCGAAGCCCTTTCTCCTTCCTGAAGGATCTTTTTCGCCTCCTGTCTATTGTCCTCTGGGATGAGGTCCATGTATGGTGCCATATCGCACCACATCTGCCTGTCGTATCTGCCCAGAATGGCACGGGCATTTGCTGCTTCAACTAGGAGAGCAGACATGGATGAAAACCTCTTTCCTGCATTGTCTAAGCGTCTCCCCTCTCTGTCAGGAGGTGCTGATATAGGCGCAGAGGGATTCTTAGATTTTTGTTGCGCCGCTTGCAAAATCACGGAATCAGGTTTTGGATGGCCCAGTAAACACGCTGTTGCGTCTAAAGGAGCTTTATATTTTTTCTCCAATCTAGCAAGCACAGGTGTAACTGTCGCCGGTGTCTTCATCACTTTTAAACCTTCTTCCCACACATGGCTAACAATTGGGATAGCCCGGACTGACTTGTGGTATGGCTCCTTAAAATCGTATAGAAGGCATTCCGTTTGTGTTGTAGCCATAGGAAGCTGGAACCTCTTCGCAGCTCTTTCGATTAGATTATGGAATCCGCCGATATCCACCGGCGGAGAATCCACAGGTACTGGTGAGGGAGATGCCGGAGATGGAATCAGGTAATCATCCCATTCTTTGTTGGGATCTGTTATTTCTCCCTCTTCCTGGTCATCCTCGTCCGTGGTGACAGGATCCTGGTGGTGTATTGTTTGAGGAGTTTTAGGCGTAACTTCTTGTAGTGGTTCCCTGCTTCTAACTGAAGTAGTAGGGATGGAACGTGGATGCGAGACAGGGATTTCCTGAGAAGCTGGTGTCGGCGGAAATCTCTTTTTATAGTCTGCCAGCATAAAGTGCAGATCCATAATCATGGATGATGGCATACCCACCATCTCTTCCTGGTACCCTTGGTGATAGTGTTGTTGCGGAGGATATTGGTACTCCCCATATCCCTCCTCATAGTCATCATCCTGACACTTCACATGTAATTGTGAGGGACTACTGGCGTATCCAAAGGGTCCGTCGTCCTCCTCTTCCTCTGAATCCTGCTCCTCTAGCAGGTGCGATGGCACCAGAGGAGTGATCTTGCTTGGGGAGGTGATTTCTGGTGCAATTCTCCTCTTCCTAACAATTTCTAGTTTTTCTGGAATTTCCCTCGTCGACACCCCTGTCATTGATGCCGTCGTCGACACCAGGCGTAGAGAGCTATCCGTCGATGTTCCCGTCGACGACCCCGTCGTCGTCACCGTCGACGACGATCCCGTCGTCGTCATTGTCGTCGTCGCTGTTACTGTCGTCGTCGATGCCGCCGTCGATGTAACCGGCGTCGACACCACCGTCGACGATGACGTCGTCGACGGAGAGGCCACTGAAATAGGCAATGATGGTGTCTTTGATATGAGCTTTACCTCAATCTTCGTCGTCGACGATGATGGTTTCTTCGTCGACGATCCCGTCGCCGATGCCTGTTTCTTAGATTTTACATCAGGAGGCATAGAAGACGGCTTCCTGAAGGGTTCTTTGACCTGAGGAGGTGACTTTGACGGCTCAGAACTCGTCTTTTTCAATTGTTTTTCTCCAGCAGCATGTCCTTTACTCTCCTTTTTCACAGATTGAGGAGATTTTGAAGGACTGCGCCCAGAAGACCCATGAGTGGTCTTTTTTAGGGCCTTCTCAGGACGTTCTCCTGAGGAATGAGTTTGAGGAGATTTACTTCTCTTTTGAGATCTCCTAGATGTTGAGGAGGACTCCTCCTCACTGTCACTGGAGATAACCTCCTTTCTGGCCTTTAGCTTTTGAAGCCATATCAAAAGGCGCCCTTCACGATCTCTCAGAGTTTTACTTCAGAAAGTGCGACATACCTTACAGTCTTTGGCCTGGTGATCCGGGTATAGACAGTAAATGCAGTCAGAATGAGGGTCATCAGTGTAGAGCCTCTTCTTGGAACAAGTTGCACAGGCTCTAAATAAACCTTTCTTCTCCTTTCCAGACATCCTCTAAAGAATGTATTTGAAGACAATCCAGAGTAGTACAGAATCCAGTTGAATTTCTAAGAACAAAGTTCTTCAAAGAAGTTGAAAAAAGCAGAATTTGAGCAGAGCTCAAAGGAGACTCCCTAGCACAAAGTGCAGTAGAAAATCTGAGGGGCAAAAAGGTTCTCTCAGGAGGGTTCTAGAGGGTGAGGAGCTCTGATTGGTTCAGGGACAAGTTTGGTCTCTCTTACATAACGAAGGTTATGGGTTGCAAAAGGGAAATGGGCCTAGGCCTCTTTTCAGTTTGCTATCCAACTAAGCATTGCTTTTTTATATACCGGAGACTCCCGTCTCGACGACGGGGAATGATTCAGGCATGTGAATCTATGAAAGCTCCAATACTGGAGTAACATTCAGCACAACCAATTTGATGTGATCTATGCTATTTTCATAGACAGATTCAATAGGGGCTAACGTTCTTAATGCACATGACATATCTTAGAGATTACATAGCATACATCATTGACCTTTAGGGAATGAGCATAGGGTCCTGCTGATTCATCGTCAGTAAATATTGTCGTAATGGTTCCCAAATGTCTTTTGGCTTAGATGAGGATGGCAATTCTTCTGCATACAGCTCAAGAGATTCTCTACAATAGACCATGTCTTTCAACCAGTGATCGAGGCGTGGGGTCAGAGTACTCTCCCACGTCAACGCTATTCGACGTTTTGCTAGCAACAAAGCAATTCGTAAGAATTTCCCCACTGCTCCCTTGATATGAGGCACATAGCTCAGCAAACATACAGCAGGTGTACATTGCAATTGTTGATTGGACATAGTCCGCAAACACTTTACTGCTGCAGTCCAAAATTTAGCAACAGCCGCGCAGTGCCATGCTAAATGCCAAAAGTCTGCATCCAGTTGGCGACATCTTTTACATTCACTAGTATCTCGGAGTCCTATTTTATACAATTTCAAGGGCGTATGGTATACCTGGTGGATATACTTGAAGTGGATAATTCTGAGATTACCATTTGGGGTTAGTTTACCTGTTAGTGTGCATATGTGTTCCCAGTCAGTTGGGGTCAACGGAGGATCTAAGCCACTGTTCCATCTGGTTAGGCTGTCATCTCCAGCCCCCACCATTTTAGAGCGTACCGCCTTATACAATTTAGTCACTAGTTTGCGCTTGGAGGGTGCTGCTAATAGAAACTGAAGTGAGTGTAATGTGGATGGCTCTACGGGGAATGAGCTGTAATGGGCTCTAAGCGCTTGCTTTAATCTATGGATGGTGAACTGAAACAATAGTGATGTATTAGTGATGTATTGGAGGTCTTCATTTGTGAGAAAGTGACCCTCTATATAGATATCCTGCATGCGTTGTATACCCACCAGTTGTAGCGAGCGGATCGCCCCACTGTCCCGAGTCACGGATAAGGAAGCGTGGTGCGCAAGGGGCAGCGCTGGGGCATATAACGGGAGTTTCCCTGCCAGTTTACCAATAGTCTGCCAGGCGGCAATAGTAGTGTCTACCGAGTTAATTTCCGTCCGCGGTGTACCTCTGCGTGTATGTGTGAGTATTCCAGCCAGTGGTACGGGATAGGCATCTCCGTCTTCCACTGCCACGTGGGGTGTGAAGGCGTGCGGGTTGTACCAATGGTAGGCATATTGGGCCTGCGCGCATAAGTAATAGACATATAAATCTGGTGCACAAAAACCCCCATGCGCATAGTCTAGAGTAAGCGTATGCCAACTCACCCTAGCCTGCCTGCCATTCCAAATCAGCTTTAGTAATTGGGTGTGAATAGTGTGGAATAGTTGCTTCGGTAGTTTAATCGGGATATTATTAAATAAATAAAGAAATCGTGGTAATACGATCATTTTGATAATGGCTATGCGGTCCGCCAGGGAGAGGGGCAAAGAGGACCATCTGTCAACCTGAGATTCTAGCGTCGTGCATGCTGTGCCATAATTTTCTCTGATTACAATCTCCGGGTCACGATGTACCCACACCCCCAGATACTTTACAGGATCTGCAGACCAAATCAATGGGTATTCCATTTGTGGAGGCTTAGTGATTGTCGTCAGGGGTATAACCACCGATTTATCCCAGTTAATTAAAAGTCCAGAAAATAAACCAAAACGGATATATATTCCCGTAGTAGTGGGGATAAATAGTTATGGGGCTCACGGACAAAAAGCACCATGTCGTCTGCATATAACGATATGCCGACGGGACGATGGTGGAAGTTAAGCGCCAACTCCCTGTGCCGCTGCCGAATTACACACGCCAATGGCTCGAGCGCAATAGCAAAAAGTAGTGGTGATAAGGGGCAACCCTGACGAGTGCCCCTATTGATGGCCAGTGGTTCGGAGGTAAGGCCTCCCACTCGGACCCTTGCCGATGGTTCTGTATATAGCAGTTGTACCCAACGCAAGAACATTGGCGGGAATCCCATTCGTTTCAAGATATAAAACATACAACTCCATTCGATAGAGTCGAATGCTTTTGCTGCATCCAACATTGACCGCAGCAGCAGGTAAGTCTGGCGTTCGAACATGATACATGGCAAAAAGTGTTTGCAAATTATGTGATGTAGTGCGTTCCGGTATAAAACCAGATTGATCCGGAAGCACCAGGCAGGTCATTAGGGGTTGGAGTCGAGTGGCCAGTATTTTTGCTAATATTTTGGCATCCAGATTAATTAGTTACAAGGGGCGATATGAGTCACATTGAGAAGGGGGTTTGTCTTTTTTTAGTAAGGTTATAATTAAGGCTTGTCTCAGTGACAAGGGAAGTATACCCGTTTCATGGGCCTCTGCATATACTTCCAGTAGGTATGGCGCTAGTAGATCAGCATATTCCTTGTAAAACTCAGCTGTGAGTCCATCTGGCCCAGGGGCCTTTTTGTTTGGTAACGCTCGGATCGCTGTTTTAATATCGTCCTCACCAATAGGTTGGCTGAGATAGTCCCGATGACCATCTGCCAACCAGGCACAGGCTACATCAGAGAAATAGTCATCAAGAGCTGCTTCTTCCGTGCTCCCGCGAGATGTATACAGTGTGGAATAACAAGATCTAAATTGGTCAACTATCCCCTGAGGTGTGTAGTATTCTTCCCCCTGCGCGTCTACTATTTTCGTGATGGGACAGTGTTCGTTACGGAATTTAAGTTTGGCGGCTAGCTGACAGCCAGGTCGGCCCCCTTCACCGTACGCCTGTGCGACATGGCGGCGTGATAAATAGCGGGTTTCCGTTTCTGCCATTTTGTGATATTCTTGTAATTGTTCTTGAATGTGCGCTAGTGTAGCAGCGTCGGGGTTGGTTGTGTAATCGCTTTCCAGGTTTGCCAGTGTATTTTCAATTTTAGAAAGTTGGCCTTGGATATCTTTCAGTATACCTGCTGCAGTGCTTATACACACCCCTCTTACAGTAACCTTGAAGGCCTCCCACAACGTGGCCGCACTGTCCACAGTTCCCACATTTATTTCGAAAAATTGTTCTATCGCCTTCCTTATGGTGTCGTTATAGATAGGGTCCAGTAAGGCGTCAGCTCTGAAACGCCATGTGAACGGGCGGTGGACGGAGGTAGGGATGCTAATACTTAACTTTACTGGGCTATGGTCTGATAATGTACGTGGAAGTAGAGTTACATCAGCAACCCAGTTATTACTTTCTTCATTTAATAGCCAGTAATCTAATCTGGACCATGTATTATAAGCAGGTGTGATGTGTGTGCCCATCTTCACTGTGTCATTTCGTAGTCGCCAAGCATCCACCAGTCCCAACTCTAACATAGCATCGCGTATACACTGAGCGACCTTTATAGTGCGCGCCCCTTGCGGGTTCGATCTATCTTTGGCGGGATCCAAATGCGTGTTAAAATCTCCCCCCCCCCATAGTATGGCTGCCTCCGGCCATGTTCGTAGCTCTGCTAGCATTCGGACAAACACGTGAGGGTCATCCACCACTGGGCCATACATGTTAATGACGGTGAACATATTTTGCCCCAATTTCTCATGAATCATTGCGCACCTTCCCTCCCCATCAATGTACTCCTTGAGGGCTGTAAATGGCAAACCCCTTTTAAACAGTATAAGGACCCCCCCTGGCATATGCAGAATATGACGAGGCTAATCTGTACCCAGCCCATCTGGTCGCAATTCTGGTTTCTGATGACTTGGTTAAATGTGTTTCTTGCAACAGGGCTATTTGCGCTTTGTGCCTGTCTAAATAGGCAAGCACTTGGCGAATTGTTTTGGGGGTGTTGAGTCCCCTTACATTCCACGTCAGGCAATTATAATCAACGTGCATTATTTATGTAGTTAAGCTTGCCCGAAGATGAATAGCGAGTAGGCCCTATATACTCATGGTAATAGTTATATAGCATATCAACATATAGATATGGATTCATATTAGAATTTCTCACAGTGTACTGCGAGAGCCCGTGTCCATGTCCTCTGCAAGAGCTTTTAGTCGTCAAATGATGCATGCAGAAAGAAGCAAAATAAAAGATACAGATCGTGTCCATGCAATCCCCGATATACGCAACCTTCTCATGTGTGCTTATACGATCACATCGTGCAAGAATGATAATAACATTACAACGCCCTACCACCTCCTCCCACTTCAGTACCCCAACATTGCCAAAGCCATACCCCTTACCCCTAACCAACCCCAACATAAACAACAACGTTAATGCAGTAAAGTGGGGTATACCCATTCACAAGGTCATAGCGACACAACCAGCCTCCCACTAGACAGGGGAGGTGACCACCGAGTGTTTATATAGAGCACCTGAGCCACCGTTATGGCCAAACAATAAAGATGTGTGTGCAACAGTTCAGTGTCTTGTACATTAAAAAAAAAACCTGCATAAATTAGGTAACCAATATCGGTAAAGGATACAGAGATATTTAGGCACTGCAGCTTTGGAGTCACATGGCAGAACTCATTAAGGATATGTCCAACTGAGAGTCATGTATATATAAAGGCTCTAAGAATAACACCGGGGCAGAGTGCCCTATAGGATCTTCGGCAGGTTCTATCATAGTAGTGTAGCGATCTGCTTTTTTCCATTCCATTCATTCATCAACATCTGAGGTGGCGGGAGATGGCGTTTTTTGGCGCCGCAGCGTTTTCGCATAATCCAGGGCCCGTTTAGGATTCACGAAGATTTTAGCTTTATCCTCAGTTCCGATCCGTAATCGCGCCGGGTACAGCATAGCATAGGGAATCTTTTCGGCGAATAAGATTTTCTTGGTTGCCTGGAATTCTTTACGTGCAGCTTGCACTGACGCTGTAAAATCCGGGTAGAAGGAGAGGGCATTACCTTGATAATTGACATTTCCTTTTTGTCTAGATATCCGAAGTATAGTGTCTCTGTCTCTATAATTAAGCAAGCGGGCGATAATCGGCCTAGGTGGTGCCCCTGGGGGCGGCCGCGCCGCTAGCGAGCGGTGGGCTCTCTCTACAATGAACATACTGGAAAGCGTGTCTTCTCCACAGAGCTCCCGGAACAAGGTCTCGACCTATGGTCTCCAGACGTCCGACATTGGTCGATTCCGGAAGTCCCAAAATGCGTATATTATTACGCTGCGAGCGCGCTTCGAGGTCCTCATTTTTCGCTTGGATGACCGCTAGTAATTGTTCCATGTCAGATGTCTTCTTTTCAATTTTCTGGAGGCCATCCTCTGTATTCGAAATGCGTTGCTCTGCCTCTCCAAGTCGCAGGCCTTGTTTATCAAGTTTGGCGGAAATGCTATCAATTCGACCGTTTAGCGCCTCCATATTGTCGTTAATGGACTGTAGGCTCATATGAATAGCCGCTAAGGATTTCTCCAATGTGGTCGGGGTTGGGGTGGCCCCCTCCAGCTCCGAGTCCGAAGCGTGCTGGGGTTTACCAGATTTGCGCAATTCGAACGCGAGTCTCGGCTGATGTTTATCAGGTTTCCCCATTTCGTGGTAGCAGTGCGTAGTTTATGTCGCAATACAAATCTTTCCACAAATGGTGCGGTCCCTACTACCAGTGTAGAGTGTGACGGGGGGAGCACAGAGTACCACGTGGGGCGCCGCGTGTCGTCGGTGATTACCAATTATTAAAGTCACGTTGATGTGTATGTGCGCAGCCGACTAGTACAAGCCAGCAGGCACTTAGAGTTTGCAACGCGCTCCCACGTACCTTCACCGATATTTATAGCTGTTTGGCGTAGCGTTTGGTTGTTGTACAGTATCTGAGGGGCATCAAGGATGCGGACGATTCGGAGAACGTCTCCGTTTGCTGTTGAGATCGAGGTCTGCGTTGTACATATATTTCACAGCATACCAATATCGATATGATCAGTCTTAGCTGGCCATGAAGATTCGCCTCGGTGCTTTATGTACACTCCGTTCCGCAGTCAGTGTCACCTTACGGTCGCCTGTTTGCAAAATACGTGGCCCAGCAGTTACTGCATTTTCTCTCTGTCTGTCCCCCCACTAGATAATTGCGTGATCTCAGCCTATGCGCTTGGTCGGGGGTTGCAGCGTCTCTTTCGTGGGGCCCACAGTGATCCGCTTCACAATTACTCGCAACTTGCGATGAGTTTCCCAGATCGGCCCCCAACACGCGCCGCTCACCTTGGCACGTCCGGGCCGCGGCACACGCACCTCCAATGCCGGTCACGGAACCTATCGGCAGCAGTAAGGCAGTACGCTACCTCTCAGGCTATGTCTGTCGAGGCACCCTGCGGGGAGGGCGGTCGTGGTGACAGTATTCAGCAGCGATTCATCCGCTCCGGCTGCCACGCGATCCCCGGCTCCCGACTCACCAAGCTCTGGACATGGGGGCCGCCATCTTGCCTCGAGTGCAGCGTCAGATGAGGCCGCCGATCATCGCGGTTTTACTGTCTGTTCTAGCCGCAATTTCACCGCCGTGCAGTCCCCCAGAGTCAGGGTGTTAGGTGCTGCAGTGTAGTAGGGCCGATGGCTTCAGGGAAGCAGGATTGTTGCAGGATTGTGTCGGTGGTCGGCAGAGCCGCGATATTATGCGGCCATCTTGCCGTGCGTCAAGCCACGCCCCCGTATTTTAACAGGGTTCTGAAAAATTCTCAGCAGTGTTTCGCATTACAGTCTTCAGCCTGGGCAGGTAAAAGAGGACTATGCTTTCTGTTTTTGACAAAGATTTGATAAGGAAATCAGTTTCCTCTTGTTCAACTGCCATGGTGTTCCACTGTTGCATTGTGGTCCTTTTTTCTGTCTCAAGTCCTGACTTGCTTCTTATATACATATGTTGCTTGGATTCCTTTTTCAGGGGTTGACAATGTTTTCGGTATCAAGACTTAAATGCTTCCAAAGAGAGGGTGCCTTCGGAAATAGTTGTTCAAACAAGTCACGCTTTGTTGTCAAAAGTAATTTTTGGGCTAAACCTCCTCATGCCTCATGGCAGGCTTTGGAATCTGTTCAGGTCACCGGATTTGAGGCTTCAAATAGGTCTGCTTGGACCGTATAGATTGTTGAATTTACTAAGAGTGGCTTTTGCTTGGAGGCAGTGCTTCTACTTTAACCTGAGGTGGAGTCTCAGTCTCAAAACCTCTTCAATTTTGTTTCAGTCATGTAACAAAATCTTGTTCAAACCCCTCATCCAAAAAATTCGCTTCTTTTTTCTAGTTCTGTACACCAGAACTGCTATAAAAGTCCTTATTGCCATAAATGTCCTCTTACGGCTTAAAGCTAATTTTACGATCTTTCGATGCTCTAGGAAGCGACGAAGTAAGTGCCCCTACAGTTACAACATTTCAAATAGCCTGTTTACATTTAAAATGCTAGCATGTCAAATAAGTTTCTTCACTGGGATCTCTTGAAAAGGCATACATTGCAAACCTGATGCCGACTGGATTGTACTAACTTTGAATGGCATCAAGGACAGACATGAAATGGCGTATTATTCATCTCCCTCCCATAAAGAGTCATCCTCCATCATTAAAAGGGACTATGGTCGACTAGGGATTGAGTCTTTTTTCATGGCAGACTTCAGGAAGATGGCATCAAATCTTTTTGGTACGGTCTATTCTTGTTCGCGGTGCATAAAATGTTGCTTTTCTTGTCACAATACAGTTTTGAAGACAGAGCACCAAAATGTAGGGCCAAACGCGAAGGTGGAAATAACATTTTCAAGATGGAGTCTGCATGAAGATGCATTGTGGGTTTCAGTTACAAGAACTCAAGTCATTCTGGAAACCAACATTTAATCTTGGAAGAAAACAGGTTGTATACTTCTGACTCAAAAACTAGATGGCAGGATAGTGCAAATAATATGATCTACAACAAATACTTTAATGAGTTTTAAATCACAGCATGCTGTGCAATAAAATAGCCAAATGTAACACAGTATAGCTAAACAAACACACTCAAAAATTCAACCATGCAGAAAGAGCAGTGTAGGAAGCTGGGTTTCTGTTGCAGTACCCCCCCCCCCCACACACGTTTTGCCAGACTACTGATGCACTTTGACTTGATGTGCCCTGGGTCCCTGCCAATCAGGTTCTCAGGGCCTGTGTCCTTTCACAAAAACTGTACCTTTGTACCCCCAATTGGCATCTCCCTGGCCACATGTCAGTCCCTTGTAAACGGTACCATGGGTACCAAGGGCACTGTGGCCAGGGAAGGCCTCTAAGGGCTGCTGCACTTATTGTGCCACCCTTAGAGGCCCTGTACCTTTATACACACACACACACACACACACACACACTGCCATTGGAGGCTGCGTGTTTTGGTGCAGAACAAAGTGAAGAGTCGACATGGCACACATCCCTGTGTGCCATGCCTACAACCCACTGCCCTGGCATAGATCAGCCATCCCTCTAGCTGGATGCACTATACCAGTGGTGAGGGTACAAGTGCATGAGCCCTGTACCCCTACAGTGTCTAAGCCAATTCTTAGACATTGTAAGTGCAGTAATGCCATTAAGAGTATATGGTGCTGGGAGTTTGTCATTACGAACTCCACAGCACCATAATGGCTTTACTGAAAACTGGGAAGTTTGGTATCAAACTTCTCAGCACATTAAACCCACACTGATGCCAGTGTGGGATTTAATGAAAAATGCACTCAGAGGGCATCTTAGAGATGCCCCCTGAAAAACAACCAGCCTCAGGTGGGTTCCCCGACTGGTACACACCAGCCTGCCACCACGAGACATGTTTCTGGACCCCTAGGGTGGGAGCCTTCGCTCCCTGAGCCCAGAAACAAAGACTTTCCTGGGCGAGGTGTTCACACCTCCCCCAGGCCAGGAAGAGCCATCTGTGGCAGGGGAGCTTCAAAGGCCTTGCCGCCTTTGTAATGCGACCCCAGCCTCTCCTGCTATCAGGAGTAGACCCCCTTCCTGTCTCCCCTCCTTTTCGGCGGGAAGACAAGCGGGAAAAATTAACCAGCTCAGAAGGTGTGCCCACCTCTGCCAACCCCAGCTCTCAGGTGGGCGAGGCGAGGTGAAGCCCACTCTTCAGTGCCCGCCATCTTGCAGATGGCAGGCACTCCCCAATCAGGATTAGGGATTGTGCTCACTCCCCTACGTGGGGTGAGCACACCAAGGGTGTAGTCATCCTAAGGTCAGTAGCCCATTGGCTACTGACCTCGAGACCCATAAAACGCCCCCTAAATACAGTATTTAGGGGGCAGCCCTGAACCAAGAAGACAGATTCCCGCAACCTATGAAGAACAAGCATTTGCAATGCAATAGGTCTCGCATTTGTGAGAGTTAGAGCTATTGGTGTTGTAAATGACAATGTGTTTTACCCATGAGTTTAGATTTGGAGTGGTGGATGCATAAAAATGAAGAAGGCTTTGGGAATAGCAGTCATTCTTGTCTATGAATGTAGGATCTTTAAGAAGAGACTGGTAGGCAGAGCACAACATCAGGCCAAACCATATTTTACATCTTTACAGTTGTGACTAGCCGGTGGAGTGGCATGCACGCAAGTGAAAGTGAGTCACCGTATCATAAAGCGGGTTTTGGCTTACATTTAATGATCTTCCCGCAATGGGCTCCAGGCAACATGTTAATCTCTTATTACGCCATGTTCGTGCTGCACATTTGGAGGCTTGACAATAACGTCCAAGTTGGGGCTTAGCAAACCATTACTGCCATTCCAAAATGGTTAAAGGGACTGCAAGGAGAGGCGGCACAATGAAAACAAACTGCAACAGGCGGAAGGCAACAATGTAAAAGCTGTGAGACAGGCAAAAAAAAACTGTACCCAGGAAAATTAAAACAAACAGCGATGTGTGGAAAGCTAATGAAAGCAACATGAGAATTAAATACTCACCCAATGTGGAGGGACTGGGAGCACAGCTGCGCCAGTGCCCGGCTGATGTAGCCGCTCTGGCAGAGGATGTGAAACCGTAGGGTGCATCCACTCAATGAGAGTTGGAGGAAGCAGCTGGTGTCTGCATTGAAGAGCATGCGGTGATGTGGTGGAACCTTCCCTAGCGACGAGAGCTGCAGACTGCAGCAGATGAGTGGCAGCGCCACATCCATATCTCTTCCTACGAGAAGCGAGCACGCACTCAGCAACACCATTACTGCAGTTCCGAAATAGTTAAAGGACTGCAAGGAGGGGCGGCACAATTTAAACAAACTGCGACGGGCGAAAGGCAACAATGTAAATTAAAAAAAATTCTAATGAAAAGAATCTGGGTGGGCAGATTAAAACAAACTGGTGTCCAGCAGTGTGGCGTTTACATTGCAAATGCTGGGAAATGCTGTGTTTCTGTCAGAGGGTGGTCGGAGAGTGGAAGCAGCAACAGGCCTAAAGCAAAGTTAAAAATAAAAAGTTTTGTAAAACAACAGATGAAGAAAGTAAGCATAAGGAGACCATGCTTGGCCGGTGCTCTTTAGCCTTGACCGGAAGTGATGCATCCGTTGTGCAAATGACTTAGGAGGCAGCAAAGAAGAGCGATGGAGGAGGGAACCAATGGTAAGTAGCAGGCGGGAATAAAGTGGTTTTGTTGAATACAACAGGTCTTGCAGACAGGGCATGGGCACTGATGCTCAACCTAAAAAGGGCAACCAGCGTCTACTGGCCAATTATAGGCTGATTAGCCTTATTGACTGTAGCCAAAAAGTATTTTGTCACATGGTGCTAGTAGAAATCCAGTCCTGGGCTACAGAGAATGATATTATCATTTCATTGCAAGCTGGGTTTCGACCTAAAACATTAACTATTTACCAAGTTTTTCATTTCATCACAATATATTGGAAGACGGTTTTGCTTGGCAAGGGCAACTTATATGTTGCCTTTGTGGACTGAAAATCTGCCTTTGATTTGGTACCATGCTCGAGGTTATGGCAGGCCCTTGGGGCATTGGTTATGCCCTCTGAAATGTTATCTTTGTTGATTAGGTTGCATGAAAAGAATTACGCCCAGGTGCGGTGGGGTAAGCAGGGCCAATTGACGGACAAAATCCAGGTTCTGAAAGGTGTACGCCAAGGGTGCGTATTGGCACCTACACTTTTACCCTCTACATAAATGGCTTAGTACATTATCTTTCTGAGATCCCAGCCGATGCTCCTACGATAGCCAACATTAAGACACCCATATTGCTGTTCGTAAACTATACCGTATTGATCTCAAAAACACTGAGTGGTCTGCAAAAACTTCTAAACAGCTTTGGTACCTCTTGTGTAGAGCATGACTTAGAGGTCAATGTTCCCAAATCACAATTCATGGCATTTAACCACCATACAAGGTACAAAGGAAGCTTAGTAATGGGGGATAAGGCATTGGAGAGTATCTGGGTATCAAACTCTCGTCCAATTTTTCTTGCTGCCCTCATATCAATAGGGCTCTGATGAAACATAGGCAGATTGTGGGTGCAACTCTAAAAGCATATCGTACTTCCTACACAAAACCTATTTCTCTGGCTCTACAAGTCTGTGAAGCCAAGGCCTTGGGAGTATTGTTGTACAGTGCGGAGCTATGGGGTTTTAGTGACATCACTGATATAGTGAGATCAGAGAATAAAATCTTGAGATCAATAGCCTCACTTCCAGCTAGAACTACGTTGCATCCTTTATTTATGGATATGGGTTTCAAAAAGGTAGCTCTTAAAGCTCCTCTATGGCCATTGCTATTCTGGTGGAGAATCTGGGCTACCCCGGATCTGGCACAGTATGCAGCTGCCTTAGAAGACATCATCAAGGCTGATACACCATATAATTCCTTGTTTGTTCTCAATCAAAGAGTTGTTGAACTCCCTGGGGGACTGCAATCTTTGGCCCCGTCCAATGGCAGACAAAGTTCCACCTAAAGATGTGCTTTAAAAACACTATTGGTCACGTATTCTCTATAGGAAGGAACAGAATTTTGTGGGCACCACGCTAAGTGGGGAATTTTTAGACTTCAAGCCCATGTATGGCCTAGAGGAGTATTGGTACCTCATTACAATTACGTTGGAGAGGAAACTGTATCATTAATTTAGAGTGGGGTGGCTCCCTTTGAAGTCATTCCCAGCAAGGTGGGCGGGTTCAGCTTGTGTGAATTGCCCTTTTGTGAAGGCCAAATTGAGTCTATACTGCATGTGCTATTTGCATGTCCTGCATATGCTAAGTTTCGCTCCCTATGGCTAGTAGCGATTTGCAAGCAACTAGGTACTTTAAATTATCAGGTTGGATTGAGGATCTTAGGAGCCGACCCTTGTCCCTGTTTGTCTGTGGGGTGGCAAAATATTTGGGCTTGATGTGGGTGAAAAGAAGGTCTGCAATAACTGTTTACCATAGCTTTGGTCTATTGGGAATAGATTTGACACATAATATTACTTGCAGTAATGGATGGTTAAATGTATCGAAATCCTTGTATTACTTGTGAGCTTGATATGTCATGTTGCTAATAAGCTTTATATTAAAATTTACACATACTATTGCATATCCAATACCCAGCGCTGAATACATGTTTTGCTGCTAAATGTGATATTCGTTTAAATATTTTTAAGTTTGTATATATTAGTGGACATTTTAAATTATTTCATGCTTTCATGACTGAAGCCGAATTAAAGTTACATTTGATTTAACTTGGCCTTCAGTGATGTGACTATCTTATTCGTTATGTTTTTTTAATTAATATGACTTTCAGCTACATCATCATTATTATTCTTTTGTGAAAGAGACTAGAATAAATCACTTAAAGCAACCAAATCCTATGCAGCTACAAAGTTACTTAAATCTTTAAAAACGAGACAGTAAATAAATCACCAAACTGCAGTCAAAACAGCTGCTATTTAAAGTTGGTACACAAAATAAATAAACTGTGTAATTTTACCTACAAGCTAGACCTATTGGCATGGTCAATGCTTCTTTATAGTAGTCTGCCAAGATCGATATAGCATCTTCCCTATTTATGCTGCAGTTTTTCTAGTGACCACCAGATGAAACCAAAGGGCTGTAAACTCGTGTTTAAACGAAGCTGGGTTTGCAAGCAAGACAAATGACAAATCAGGACTCAACTAATAAGCTTCTTTCTGTGAGCGACACAACACAGAAAGGAAGGAATACATTACATAGGAGCAAAGCAACTGACACCAAAGCCATCCATCCTTGAACAAGGGTTGACTCTGTGGAGTATGGCGTACAGGGCTGTCTCCCGACAGACAGCTGGAGCTGTCTACAGCGGGACTGGAATAAAAAACAAGCACGGAATAGAAACGGTGCGCGCGCACCACAGAGGAGCCGAACGTGAAACCAGTGGTGCGCGCGCACCACAGAGGAGCGGGGGTGGAGGGAGAGCGGCAGCGAGACGAACGCGCGCTGCTGCGCGTTCTGGCCACCGTCGGGAATGGGCGCGGCAAAGGCGGGACATGCGCCCGCCTTTGACCAATAGCGTGCCGTCCCCGTAAAAAAAACGGATGCACCAGCCAATGTGGGCTTCTGAAAACAAAACCACACGCACGAGCGTGTGGGTCGTTTTCAGAAGCCCTTTCTAGAGGTCTCGCGTTGCGCGAGCAGTGCTACGCACTGCAACGCTAGGCGCGAGACCTAAAAAGGACAAAAGAAGACGCCCAGCAGAGGAGACTGCAGAGAACAACTGACTTGACCCCAGCCCTACCGGCCCGTCTGCAGTTTCCAGAGATCCTGCGCCAAAAGTCGCCTTGTCCAGCAGCCAGCGACCCCCAGAACCCTGGGAGGACTGACTGCCATCAACAAAGACCGGATCTCCTGTGAACAGCAGCTCTGTTCAAAAGAAAACTCCCAAGACAGACCCTGAGCCTGCTGAGGACAAAGAAACCCGACGCCTGTCACCACCACTGCACCCGTCGCCTACGGCCCAAGTTTGAGTAGCCCACCGAGGTCCCCCAGCGCTCCAGAGTCCGAGTCCACTGTGGGTTGACCCCTCCAGGACTCCCCGACGTCGCCTGCAGCCTCTGCAAGATGACCCCCCCAACCGCGAGTGACCCCGTAAGGTGAAATCCGACCTCAAAAGACACCACTGCATCCTGCCGCCCTGCGTCCTGGAGAAGAGAGCCCAAGGTGCACCTACGTACCTGAGCCCTCCAACATTACCTGCCCAGCTGTTGGTTCCTCCTGGAAGTCTTCCTGGACCGAGCCTGCAGCTGAAAACCAAAACCGAAAATTCCCATTGAAAACAACAGGGCACTAGACGCCAAACCAGCACCCTGCACCCAGCAGCCACTGCAGGTTCACTTTTTGTGCTAAACAAGATCCCCCTTTGCCCTGAGCTTAACGCCAGGAGCTTTGCTCCCACAACCCAGTGGCCTGCTCGTAAGCAGCCACCAACTGGGGGCCCGTTATCCCCCATTGGATAACATTGGGCCTCAGCACTCTGCACCCAGCCGCCCTAGTGCCGCTGAGGGTGTAACAAGAGTGCATCCTTGAGCCTGGGGGAACCCTTGTTCTAACCCCAGGAACTCAACCCAAAGACAGATTACTTACCTGGTAACCGTTAACTTCATTTCTCTCCATAGGAATACATTGACTGTTTTTCTCTGAAAAATGTTCTAAGTGTGGAGTTGTTTTTGTATGGAAACCTGAAAAATAACGATTGTGCAAAACTGATTTTACATACCTATTCTCTAGGAAATGTCCCAGCGTGATTTCTAGGCATATCACACTGAGTAGAAAAAGTAATCTAAAAAGTAATCTGTACAGTCATTTCAATACCTTGACTTACCTGTATTTCAAACATATGCATTTGAACTTGTAAACACTGCATAATATATTGCAAAGCATTTTTTTAACTTACCTATGCCAGGCTTGGCTTGGTTCTAGAAATAAAATAACTAAACAATATTTTTATACAAACAAAATTGGTCTGAGTTCAGTCTGTGTGACATCATTTGCTGATTGAGTGTGTACAACAAATGCTCAACACTACCCTCTGATAAAGCCTTACTGCTCGCCCACACTACCACAAAAAGAGAGTAAGGTGCTATCTACTTTTACCTCTACCTACCTTTGGGGTTCCACTGGACTCTGTGCACACTATACCTCACTTTGGTATAGTATATACAGAGCCAGCTTCCTACAAGCAGCACTTAGGATGTTGCTGCATAAAAGGAATTATTTTATTTCTTGCACTGAATTCACAACTACATAGCTTGAATAACAAAATGGCCACACAGTCTGGGCTACAACTTTCTCAAAGCAAGTTAGAAGCTGCTTCTTTTAGTTCTACTTAGAGCTGGAATCAAAGAAACCAGTTTATAGTCATTCAGTCTTTTCCTTTAGATCTCTAAATGACCAATCAGATAAAACGTTTCATTTGAGAAGCCCCCAAATCAACAGGAGCATCTTCCCTCTCTCTGCATCTGAAAGAGGACAGAAGACTTGAGAGCAGTTCTGTTTGAGTTTAGTCATCAATACAGTGACTTAGCAGGCACTGTGTTTTTCTTACACTGGCTGAGTATCTCATGAGAGCTGCACTGCAGAGAAGTTTCCTAACCTTGCCAGGAACTTCTCAGTCAATAGGTAAGATCAGAGTCATCGGTGCCTCCTGATTATGTCTCCTGGTTGCATATCCATCATTGCACCTGTTTACACAATTTGAATGCCAGTTCCATATTCACAGACATGCAAAAGTTGATTGGAGGAATGCTTGCAAACAGTCTAACCACTGGCAATTGCTTGGAGTAGCATTCAAATCCATAATTTTTTGCCCACCATGCCACCTTAGATGAGACACAGCATTTTAAATTCAGCCTTGGTCTGGCTCTAACAGAAATTCCAGCCTAAAGTGCCAAGACAGGTCCGATGTGAACCGGAATACAAGCAACCCAAGACCAGTTTTGCCCTAATTGGGGCTCTTCAGTTGGATGCGTTTTGGTTTGAGTGGCACAGTGTACACTGGACCCATGTCTGGCATCCCCATCAACCATTCCACATATCACTTTTTTATTTACTTTGGTTCCATGGCCACATCATGAATGTTTGGAATCTACAGCTAAAACAAAACACCTCACCAAGTCACGGGGGGCAACTTTAAAGAGTGCATCTCCTGCTGTTTGTGGCATATTATATATGCCTATTTCAGTAACTTTCTTTCTTATTTCTCCTTTCCTTTCAGCGAAGCGCAAAAGCTGCTTCTGGCTCTTGGGTATGGATCCTGAGACCACAGAAGATTTGGGCTGATAAGTGCATGGCCAACCACATTTTCCAATGCATTGGTACTCTGAACGTATTTTCCAATCAGCAATCCACAGTCTGAGTCTCGGCCAAAGACTGATCAAGAGCCAGTCGAGTCAAAGTCTGAATGGCCCACAAAGCCTTTTCTGGCTCCAAAAGATGGTTGTGGTGTAGGCAAAAACCATGAGAGCTCCGCTTTGAATTTATGCTACTCTGCGAGATCCTACCCACAACTTCGAGGCCATCTTGCAGCATGAAAGCATCATGGCAATATTTAGCTTGATTTTATAGTGCATGAATCTCTCTGGAGTGTTCAGCTAAATTCCAAATTGATTCACCAAGATGTTAGTCCTAAAGAAATGTCCCACTGAAATGAAGCACAGCTTGGGTATTTATTAATCGTATGCACCCCTTCTCATAAGTAAATGAGGGATTTGGAATCTCTACATAGTGCACCTGCAGCAAGCATGCCAACACCAAGCCTGCTCTGATCATCATCAACTACAAGCCCTCTCTGTCAACCACCAAACATTAATCTCACTTCTGGACTGGAATCTTGTCTGGGAACAACCTTTTCATACCTGCAGCGAATGATAATGCTTTCTCAACACAAACAGGTGACGGTCTATTCTGCGAACACCAAGACAATGTATACTGGCCTGCACCAGCAGGTAGAGCAAATGGAGATTCACTGCAGTCAGCCCACCTTCCACAGAAGGGTGAACTAAAACTTCACAACCTAAGCAAGGAGCCTCCAGACCCCCTGCCTCCCTTCTCCAGTCAGCACATTCTGGGCTGCCTTTAGCCAGTTACGGAAAGCCATACAGAGAAATTCTTAAAGTGGTAGGAAAGTCTAGAAAGGACAAGAAGTTTCTGAAGGGAGATGCAGACAAAAAGAGGCAGAGAAAGTTTGGACGATTTACTAGATGTTCACGTCCCTCCATTCAAGATGTTCTACCTCAGAAATCTGGATCAGTCAGGAGCAATGATGGTTACCAAACTTCATCAAACCCACAGCTTACTCTACCATACTATCATCGAGTTATACAGTCGGCTTAGGGAAAGGGTACACAAGAGAGAGAAACAGAAGCTAGATATTGTCACATGCCTGGTTGAACAGCTGGACTTGAGATAGGAACAATGATATCTAGAAAGTAAAGCAGAGCTTTAGTGCAAGCATACAATGATGATTAACTTGTAGGATACATGTGGTATACCTGCTGATTTTTACTGCATTTCCACTTTCTCTTACAATTTGAAACTCAGTCTTTCTGTTCAACTGAAATACAGTTAAAGTTTGATAAAGTAACTGAATAACAGTAAGGATTTAAATAAGCTTGTTTATCAATGAGAGCTTATTTCAGAATTAGAAAACAACTTTTATGCTTGGTTTATGTTTAAGGTGGCAAGTGGATAACTGTAACATGGAAGCATTCATTAATATTGCATGTGTCATTGTGTGTGTGTGTGTGTGTGTGTGTGTGTGTATGTGTGTGTGTGTGTGTGTGTGTGTGTGTGTATATATATATATATATATTCACAAAAAAAGGTCATCAGTGATGTCACTGACCATATCATGAGTGATGTAATATGTGAGGTCATAAGCAGTGCATTGCGGGGTGTAAGTTATAGTTAGCTCAAGTAATTATAACTTCACTGGTTTTGTACGAGTGAAATCTGAGCCTAACTATAACATCCCTGTAAGCTTTGTTTTTTCCGTTCCTTTAATGAATATATATGTATGAGTATCTTAGTAGGTCTGTAAGTAGGTGTGTGTGTGTGTCTGAGTGGGTCTGAGACTGGGTCCATGAGTATCTGAGTGGGTCTGTGAGTGGATGCGTGAGTCTATGAGTGGTTTTGTGAGTGATTTTGTGAGTGGTTCTGTGAGTGACTGAGTGAGTCTCTGAGTGGGTCTGTGACTGAGTGTCTGAGTGGGTATGTGAGTCTGTGAGTGGGTGTGTGAGTCTCTGAATGGGTCTCTGAGTCAGGGTGTGAGTCTCTGAGTAGGTCTGTGAGCGAGTGTGACAGAGTATGAGTGGTTCTGTAAGTGGCTGCATGAGTATCTGAGTGGGTCTATGAGTGGGTGTACATGTCTGAGTGGGTCTATGAGTGGGTGCATTAGTGTCTGAATGGGTTTGTGAGTGGCTGTGAGAGTGTCAGAGTGGTTCTGTGAGTGGGTGCATGAGTACTTGAGTGGGTTTGTGATTGGGTGTGAGTGTCTGAGTGCATCTGTGAGTGTATGCATGAGTGTCTGAGTGCGACTATGAGTATGTGACAGTGTCGGAGTAGGTGTGTGAGTGGGTTTGTGAGTGCCTGAATGTGTAAGTGGGTGTCTAAATGTCTGTGTGGGTGTGTGAGTGTCTGAGTGGATCTGTGAGTGGATATATCAGTGTCGCAGTGGTTCTGGTAATGGGTTTGTGAGTGCCTGGGTGCGTGAGTGGGTGTCTAAGTCTCTGTGGGGATGTGTCAGTAGCTGTGTGAGTGACTGGGCCACAAAGGAACAACACCTGCCTCTTTATCCAACAAGAGTCCACAGTTTTGAACAAAATATCTACCCAAGTGAAGTACATTACACTGGTTAATTACTAAGTGCTACCTCCTTGGGTAAATGTCTAGTACGTTTTCTACTCTACAGCTGCGTAACGGAGCACGAGGAAATATCACCAGTGACCTTGTGTGCTTTTTGGCAAAGTGATTGTTCCTGGTGCGTCTTTATCTAGAAATATGTGATAACATGAATCCTCCTATAGAGAAGACAACAAGACTATAAAGCGGTAAATTTCCATGAAACAAGGGTCTTTCTTCTTAACTATATGAAGTAAGTGCTTCTTTGTTTGGTGGAGATGTCCTTATATTCCTCGACATCAAGAACACATCACCAAAATCAGCAGGAAATGTTCTAGGGGGCTGCTTGTTAAGCTCTCCATCATCCTGGCAAAAGGCAGAAAGACCATTGCATACTACTAAGGTGGGCTGGGCCAAACAATTGAAGCTTCTAAGTGATTTGTACATTTTAATACTCATAGCAATTTAAAGGGAGAACCATGGATTCAGCTCTCACCAGGTAAGACAAGAAAAAGACCCACTCGTCACAGTCACTATAGATTGCGCTCCAATAGATCAACGATGCATTCACCTCCACAAAGCATTTCAGTCCGTTTTTTAATATGGAACTGCTGATAAAACACACTTGTTTTGCATTTGCCAAGCCCAGGACTTAGTATGTGTCCTTTACAGAAGTGGAGCTTCAACTAGGACACCTGCAAGTTTATATTTTGAAATGCTTCCTATTGAAGTTTAATTTCTGTGAAATGAACAGCAGGGCCAGAACAGGCCACGGGACTCTATCCTCTGGGGCGTGGCCAAAACTTAAGGAGGGAGGGTAGCCTCAGGGCCCCCGGGCCGATTTTCGCCCCGGGGAGCCCATCCCCTGAGGCCAGGCCATGTCTACCTGGGTGCTGTGACCCCACCCAGGGCACCCAGCATGGTTTAATGGGGACCGCAGTGGAAGCCTGAATGCCCCCGCGATCCCTGCCGGCTTCCTGTCTCCAGCCAGAGCTGACATTACTCCTGCATGCAGGGAGCTGCCAAATATGCAGCTCCCCACATGTGGGAGCAATCTTTCGTCTGTTTTCGTGCCCGCATGGGCAGCAGGCACAGAAACAGATTAAAACTTCGCTCCCAGCAAGCGGGAGCAGTTTGCAGCTCCAGTTGCCTGGAAGCGGAGTTAATGCTTGCTTTCTTTTGGCGGGATCTGTCACAGCTCCCGCCAACAAAAGCAAGCATATATCTCCCGAAGGTGGGCACCTCAGGTGACAGCAGAAGCCGACCCTGTGGGGTGGCGGTCCCCAGAGCCATTACTGGCTTCAAGAGGGGGCCTCCCTCCTTTAATTGGCACGGGCCATCCCCGGGGAGGTGGTGGTCCCCGGGGCTGTATATTGCCCAAGAGCTCCCCCTCCCACTTTTATATATTGCATAGGCCATGGGGAAGTGGTGTTTCCCAGGGCATAATAAAGCCCCAGAAGGGGGGTCTGCACGGACCCCCTCCTATATTATTGTAAAGTCCCGGGAAAATGGTGGTCCCCCGGGAACAATTAGCTCAATGGAGGGGGGGTCAGAGTGGCCCCCCTCCCATATTTAAATTAAGCCCTGTGGAGGTGGTGATCCCAGGGGCTAAACAGAGCCCTAGGAGAGGGGCCCTGTGCACCCCCTCTTTCATTTCCTACATAAAATTAAGCCCCTGAGACCTGGCTCACCTGGGGGCAAATCATCAAACAAGCGCGGGAGACAGCGCTTGTATTTTGTTTTTTTGTTGCCACAAATTCGTGGATATACGTGATTACACTGCAAATAGTTTTTTTTAAATGCTTTTTTGCTCTGGCAGGGTCCTTGGAGTACCCAAGCACCAGAGCTAGAGGGTTACAGTCTTCCTACCCAGCCCTCTTTTCTTTATTTTTTCGTTTTTTTTTGGGACTTTCCAACACTTCCTGGTTGATGTGTTGCCAGCCAATCAGATCTCTCTGCAAGAGATCATCTCTGCAAAAGATTGCCATTATTCGCGAAGGCTTTGCGACCCTAGGTATACAAATTTGGATTTCCTTTAATATCTTGAAAACTACTGAACAGATTTACACCAAGTAACAAAAAGCGTGCTTTCTGGACCAAGAACTACCTTTCTGCCAAATTTGGTGTAATTCTGTACAGTGGTACGGGCTGTTAGCGTGTCTAAAATCTCTATGGGAATTAACATGGGAAACACACTTTTTGTGAAGATTCGTCAAACGACGCAAAATATATAGCCAAGACAAAAAAAGCTTTTCCTATGGAAACATGGTCCTAACTATAACTACCTACTGGCCATTGGCTGTCTTTGACTTTGATATCAGCAAATCATTCAACAACAGTTCTATGCTAATATACTTCCACTGAAGTTTGCAACAGTTCATTTTCCATACAGGTGATTTCTTGTGGAGTAAGCAAATAAGTTACTTACCTGTAACTGCAAGTATCCAGTATTGGTATCTTTCATAGATTCACATGCTTGAATCATTCCCCTTTGTCTAAGTGTGGGACTCCCACTACGACTGCGAGGAATGATTCAAGCATGTGACTCTAGGAAAGATACCCCAATACTGGATAGACCTATAAGTCACCCTAAGGTAGGCCGCACAGCCCACAGGTAGGGTGCATGGTTCCAAGTGTGAGGGTGCCCCTACATGAGCAGAGACACCCCTACAAACCCCGGAGTCCATTCTCTGGGTTTTGTAAGTGCAGGAAAGCCATTTTAAGGTATGTAGTGGACACTGGCCAAGTTGATATGTTCAACTACATAATGGCTTCACCAAACCCTGTCATGTTTGGTATCAAACATGTTGAAATCATGCAACTACACCGATTCTGGTGCTAGTTGCACGATCCCATGTACTAAGGGCTCCTTAGAGGACCCCCCATGTGTACCTGGGTAGCCTTGCAGAGTCTGCATGCAAGCCAGTGCTGCTGCCGATCCCAGACTCGGTTCTGCCCTCCTACTGCTGAGCTTAACTCGGGCAGGGGAAGGCAGAACAAAGGATTTCCAGGAGAGCTGTAGCCACCTCTCCATAGAAATAGGTGTCCAAGGCTCGCAGGGGAGGTGCTTCCGTGTGCCTCCAGACTGCTTTTAAGAGCACATTTGGTGCCCTCCTTGCATAAACTGACTTGCCCCGGTCCAGGAGCCCTTGGCTCCTGCTCTGGAGCGAAGTACACAAAGGAGAGGGGTGTGACCACCCCTCTGTCTGGCTCCGCCCCTGGGAGGTGCTCAGAGCTCTGCCAGGTGGTACTTGATTCTGACATCTTGAATCTTAGATTGGCAAATGCCCCTGGGAGCATCTGACTGGTCAGTCCGCAGAGTAGCGTCCCTGACCCCCCCTGATAGGTTGGTCAACGCAGAAGTAGTCCTACCCCCTTTCTGTGTTACTTAAAGGCTCCCCTGAGAGTGGATCCTTTGATTCATCCGGACTTCGTCTTCAAGAACCAACTGGCTTCCTGTGAAGATTTATCTAAAGACTCTTCTGCTGTTGGACACTCCTCGTACTTCTTTAGCAGGCTGGCCCGTCATAATAAACGTAATGTACATGAATATCCCAGCCTGCAGAGGTGAAGCAGTGGAGAGGAGGGAGAGGCACAAGTCTCAATGGAGTACTGCTTTAAGGTTAACGAAGAGTATTATATGCTGCAATTTTAAAGAACTTTACAGTGTTGACTGTTTTGCATAAAGATTAATGATATTCAAATACTCACCGTGCAGGCTGGGAAATTCATGTACATTACGTTTATTATGACGGGCCAGCCTGCTAAAGAAGTAAGAGGATTATTTCTTTCATGTTGATGGAGGGACAATTTGCATCAATTAAACAATCAGCATGTGACTCCAGATTGAAAAAGGCAGAAAGTGCTGAAACGCGTCTCTGTGTAAGGCAAGCAGCTTTGAATAAAGTTAAGTGGTATACTTGTTGCTAAGAGAAGCAAGGCTGGGAGTAACTGCGCCTCTTTTACCACCAGCATTGCTTCACGTAAGCAAGGACTATAAGTACAAAGGATAAGTTACTTACCTGTAATCCTAGTTCTCTTCCAGGGGTATCCTCATCAAAGTCATAAGCACTGAATATTCCCGCCCACGTGCCAATAGCTCAAACTCTCACAAATGCGAGACCTATTGCATTGCAAATGCTTGTTAATCAAGCTTACCTGCTGGCTTTATAAAACAGTCAAGACATCAATATATAAAAGAAAGGCCTATATGGTTTATCAGGAGGTCAGCACATCAACATACAAAAAGCAAACCTTTTGGCTTTCTCAAAAAGTCACCACAATATTGTATCTTTATTTATAATCCACTATATTCCTGATTAAGACACACGTGGCAACACTAAAGAATAATAATTATATAATTTTTTTTTTTTTAAATAAAGCATTTTTAATTAAAACAGCCCTAAATATGTGTTTGAGTCTCTCTTCAAGCCACATAATGCAGCCATGGAACAAACACAACGTGCCCCTACTCTCTAGTTCAAGAGCATACAGCTCCAGCTCGAAGTGGTTAAAAAACAATATCAAGTATGCATTTAATCAATGTAGTCAATGACCCAGGAGACTTCATGTAAGTTTTTTAAAATGTTTCTGGGGGGGCTGCTGTGCTCGCTGCAGCCCCCAAAATAAATATATCATGTGTGGTGCCCCTGCCCTCCTTGGCTTGCCCCACTGCAAATGGAATAAGTAAAAATAAAGGCCTTGCAGGACATTATGGGGCACTGCTCTCTGAAGCAGTGAATATTTTATGAGCAGCTGTGCAGCTTTTTTGCTTTTTGGGGTCTCACAGTACCACCCGGGACACCCACACTTCGGCATACTGTTGGGGGCCACATTGGGATTCTCCAGGCCCCACCGGCTTCCCATCCAGCACCCTTCCTTGTTTGTATGTAGGCTGAGCCAGCTACACTTTAAAAAAAAAAAAATTCTTAATGTTGGGTACTCCGATCCCACTTGGGTCACCCACAAATCTCTTATTTTGGTGGGGGTCACAGTGAGAGGCCCAGGGCCCCCACTGCCAGCACCCATCCTGGGTGCCAGCAGGAGCTGGTCATATTTATTTATTTATTTTTAATAGTGGTTGCCTCAGTCTCAACCAGGGCCCCCACAAAATTGGCCAACATTGGGGGCTGCGCGGGGAGGCCCAAGACCCCAGCGGTCCCCACCAGCTCCCCAGCCAGCAGCCATCCTGGGTGCTGAGAGCCAACTTTACTTGTATGCTCCCACCCAGTGGGAGCAACCCTGTTTTACCTGCCTGTCAGAGCGCGAGGAGATGTGGTTCCTAGGGCACTGTCTACCATCAGGACCCAGGAGACGGGGTCCTGTGGGCCATTAAGCGGTTTGTGGAGGGCCCCCCCCCGTATAATTGTTTTTAAAGCGAATACAGCGACCCCTGGGGCCCTGGCTCACTCTGGTTGTCCTTTAATTGAAAAAGGTGGGGGCTCACCCCCTTTTTGTACATTTATTTTTACCATGGTATTATTGCAATACGGCTAAAAAATTGATTTTGGCCCCAGTGAGGGGGGAGGGTCCCTGTGGAACACCCCACGAATTCTAAGGTGTCAGGGTATCCCTATTCTATATCCCCTGTATGTTATTTTTCTTTTTTCAGGACACGGGGACTGAGTCTGCAAGTCATAAAATGGCTGCCAAACATCTTTTTTGATGAGGGACAGCCAATCAGATTTTATCTTTTGACCTGCTGGTACTATGGTACGCAGCGTCTCTAGATAGCTATAAATTCTAAACCTTAATTCCTCAAAAACTACTAGGGGATTTACACCAAATCACAAAAGACATGTTTTCTGGGTAAGAACCGAGCTTTCTGCCAAATTTGGTGTCATTCCGTTTTGGCTGTCGCTGTGTCCAAAGTTCTTATAGGAAACTGCTTGGGAAAAACACGTTTTGGGCCCGCTACTTTTTCTGGGCCCCGCCACTTTTTCTGGGCCCCTGAAACTTTCCAGGAGGAAGCTGAGGAGGATGAACCTTTTTTGGGAAAGTTTCGTAAAGATTCATCAAATGGTGCCAAAGTTATTTGCAAATCAAAAAAACTATTTTCTATGGAAACCTGGTCTTAACTAGAACTACAAAGTGGCAACTGTAAATATGCAGAATGTTCATAATAATCAATGTCTCCAGTCTGACATCCATTGGAGGCATGACAAAACACAACTGTGGACATAGGTGAAAGATGCATCTTATATGGCATCCAGTATGTTATTTCCAATGAAGTCAGGAGACGCCAAAGACGCAGTGCCAAATCCAGTGACACTGCAGATGACGAGTGCTGTGGAGAACATTTCTGGATGCAGTCTGGCGTTTGGGAGAGGTTCAAGTAAGTTACTTGCGGGAGTTAATATCCTTTAGAAACATATATGTTGAACTGGCAGCAGAAAGGTGGATGGCCTCCACCAGAAGATGAGGAGGAAGGAGTCCCCTTGAAGTTCTTGTGCTTCCTAAGTTTGGAAGAAAATTGGCCCCCCCCTTTATTTAAAAAGCCTTGGAGAAACGCCCCGTTAATGAGATTGGATGCAGTCCCAATCTTAAGATCCGGAGGGAGATCTAAATTTAAATTTATACAAACCAATGAGAGCTCCACTTTAGACTCTTTTTAGACTTCCTTGGGTCGCATCAAAGCACTTAAGTCGCATGATGCATCATCATGCAACCTCCTGGGATACAAAAAAAATTAAGAATATGGGTACATTACTGATATTTGATATCTGCATGAAGCACAAGCCTGGATGCCGGACAAATTTTGGGGTGATATGGCCCTACAGCCCCTAAAAACAGCAATTTCCCAAGAACTCTGGAAAAAAATCACTCTAAAAACTGTTGACACTCAGGGTCAGTTACAGGCACAGACATAAAGGAACATAGGCACCATTGCACATCATAAGTGGAGTTCTGGCTGCCCTGATGATTAAATTGATTAGCGACAACTGGCAACAGTGGGACGTTATGGCAACTTAAAGTTGCCTTCATCCCAACTGCACCTTGATGGAAGGGTCAAGTAAGCAGTAAACAGAATACTCCATCAATTAGAAACTGTGTATTACCTAACAAGGCACAAGATTATTACTTAGAAGCAAGAATTTTCTCAATTATTAATTTGGTCTTTATCAGACACCACATACAGAAGTCACGCATCATAAAGACAAAGGAGCTTTAAACAAATCTCAAATATCACACAAACCCAGGTTTCTCACACCTCACCAGCCCACATTTCATAGCAACGTCTCTCTGGAAAACTTGCGCCTTGTACTTTACACCTAGGAGTCCCACATCTCATACAGACCTCAAGTAAAACCAGGAGCACTGCATATCTTACAGATCTTACATAGACCATCATTTGCACTTTGCTCCTTCACAATCCTGGTTTTCTGTGCAACCACTACCTTTGCTTATACCAAAATCTGTCCTCTGCCACTCTCAATCCCACTGGCCTTTGCTCACGTCGTGTCTTCTACACCACTCCTCCCAATCCATTCACAACAAGATGTATTCTCTACACAACCTCCCTATCTTCACACAAGGTCTGCATCTATACTACTCTTATCTCTAACATGTGCAAGTCTTAACCACCACATCACCCCTTCCCCTAATCTGAGCCTACTGCACAAGCTATCTCAATACCACTCTTCCCTTTGCGTCATCCACCAGCCTCGCCTTCCTCTGTACTATCCCTTCCTCTGCTCTATGCTTCATGTCCAAACTTTAAAATATATATCACACCAACCCCTGTCTATGGCACAAGACTGTCTTCTATATTAACCCTCCTGATGAACAAGCCCTGACCTCACTTCCACAATCACACTATCTCCTGTAAATACCCTGTCTATCACCCTCCCCCAAGCCCTATCGTATAGTTGCCCTGACACAGAGTCACTTACTAGGGATGGGCCTCAGCACTTCCGGGATAAGGATCTCCACAAGGCCCTGGTACAGAAGGTTGTCGCAGTCCTTTGTCCATTTCAGAACAGGTTCATACTTGGAGAGGATGATCAGGTAATCTCGGGGCAGTCGCTTCTCGGCCTCATCATGTCTAGACACAGGAGAAGGACAAAATGTGAAGAACAGTGCAGAGGAAATTCATATTAAAGACAAACTGTCTTCATGGTGCTTCCTTCCTCACAACTGGTTGGGATAGGTCAGCCCCAGCTTCTAAATGTTTCTGTCACTTCAGATTTTGATGGAGGACTGTTGCATGAGCATCTGCTCATCGTGCTCACGATCCACTCTCCACACATTCAAGAGTTTTATATGCATTTTATCTCTCACATATGGTTGAAGCATGGTATGTGCTACATAGGTGAATATCTGGGTGGGGGCGATTAAGGAGGGAGAACAAGTAAAATGTCTACATAAATCACCATGAAAGCAATTCTGTGAATTTTGTGTGTAACTGTGAATCTTGCTCTTTACCATCTTGTTGGGGACATAAGTATAGAGATACAAATATGGTAGGAGAGAGAGAGGCAGCAACAGTCAGACCATGAAAGTAGGTTGCACAGAACATCTTGGACAAAGGATACATCATTATGAAAAGATGCATCACAAGAGTAATGCTTACAGAAGTCATGCAGTTAGGTTGTCTGACAAATCTCTCCAATGGATACATGTGTTGGGATAATTGCTGATGATACCTGATCTACAATTGAATGCCTCTTACTGTAGGTTTTCGAAATGCCCAATAATAATCCAAATGGCATTATCAGTTCTCATCGGTTTCATGCCTGGAGTAAGGCTCTTTTCAATGAAGACAAGATAATCTGGCTTCCTAAAGATAGTATTTTGCCCACAGCAGGTAGTCTGCTATCTGTATTCACAATATCTAGCAGTCAACCAGGAGAGGCGGCAACTTACTAGTGATCATATTTCTCCATGATGGGTGACTTCACAAGCCTATCTAACATGTGCCTATGTACAGGACACTGGAACACTACTTTTCAAAGAAAAATACTTCTCTCTCTTATTCTTTTTAAACAAATGCCTGTGTGGTTCATTCTTCCAGTGATTTTAAAATAAGTTAAATTACTTAGCTTATACAAGCAGCCAGGTGAAACTCTGTTTTTTAATTCTTTTTTTTAATGTAGGAAATTGGACAGAGACAGTAGTTTTAACAGACTGGAATGTGACCCTGTTACTGAGGTTTGTTGTGGAGGAAATACAGTAAGGGTCACTGCTTTGAGAGTCTTTTTACCATCATGATAGGTAAATGTGGAGGTTGGACGGTTGTTTATCTATTTAGAGAAAATATTCATGATAGAGAACTACAATTACAGGAAGTAATTTTTCTTTCTGGATCACAGGATTCTCTCTGATAGCCATATAGAGTAGAACAGACTAGCCGGAAGGGTTATGCACCTGTAGCACTGGTTCAGTGTTCTAGGAATTTTCATTGAAGTCATGAATGCTTGAATAATTCCACACTGCACGCATAGACCTCACAATACTTGTTGGTATAGTTATTCTTCCATGGAAATAACATCACAGACTGTCTCAATCCACGAGATCACACATAGCCACATATGATGGAAGTCTATTGTCGGTGTAATGTTTTCCTGAATTATCAAAGTAAATCACCTAATTGCTTACATAGAACTACATTTTAGCATCTAACAAACAGAAAACCTTCCAAATCCTCTCAACATGAAGGTAAAAAAGAAAATAAGTTACTTACCTGTAGCTGCAGTTCTCCAGTATTGGTATTTTTCATAGATTCAAATGCTTGAATCATTCCCCGTCGTTGAATTGGGAGTCCCACGGTACCATAATAAAGCAGTATGTATCACTATCATAGGCTATAATGGCAAGGAAATAGTCATTTTAATAGCCTATTTATGTCCTTTTTAAAAAGGACCAAACTTGAACTATGACCAGTCCAGCGACAGCACCCTCTACAACATTCCCAACAGAGGCTTGAGTCCTGAAGACTTTCAAGCACAAGTGAGAATAAATAATCCCGAGCTATAAGGGGAGCCTCTCCGGTGAGGAGGGTGAGTCGCATATTAATCTATGAAAGATACCAATACTGGAGAACTGCAGTTACAGGTAAGTATCTTATTTTCTTCTCCAATATTGGATCTTTCATAGAGTCACATGCTTGAATCAGAATAGCAAGCAGTTACTGTATTTGTATATCTCATAGTATAAGCGTAACTAGTGGATGGTGGATATATATATATATATATATATATATATATATATATATATATATATATATATATATAATCCAAAGAAAAACCGCTGAGCACTCCAGGCATTTTAAATTTGATTATTTATTTTACAAGCAACCCATGTGCAAATAGACTGACAGACACGTTTGGGCCTCCTGGCCTTCGTCGATGTCAATTAATCAGAGTGAACTACCCCCTTACAAACCTTCATTTCATTTGTTTAGCAGCACATTTTGTATAACATAAAAAGAGGACTCAGCCGGCCCCCACCATTAGACAGTATAGTAAACATGGTGGCCATCTTTAAAACAAACAATACATGATTTCCTATCAATCATTCGCATAAAATATGCCTTCTAATTCATTATTGCAGCCTGCATTATGAAGGGAAAAATCAATAATAATACGGGAATTTGAGATATGTTAACACAGAGTTATAGGGATCCTGTTCAATAGGAAAGAAGTGTATAATGTCGTGGGTATCTGCAATCGGTCTTCTAACACATCGCCATCAAATTTGTACATTAATTTAGAAATTAAATAATTGATTGGACATCAGGCCCTGAATGGGCTTTGCGACAACCCTGTCATATGTTGCATTAGATACAGACTTATACATAAAGCCCTGGATGGAAAACACCTCTCCTCTACCTTCCCTAGCATTGTACTCCTAGATTAGCAGAAGAACGGTCTGTCATCTGTTCCCTCCAAATGCCTAATCTTAATTGTCCCCCATAAGCGCTGACTTTATTATTGGTCCCTAGTTTATCACTAATGTGTACCTCGATTTAAGAATGTATTACATAACCTACTGATGCTAACTTAGTTTACTTTCACCACAACTCAAGTTCATCCTATATGTATCCATAATTCTGCAGAGATCAAATGATGCACAGGGAGCGGGGCGGAGACCAGGTGAGATTGTTGAGACAATTGGGGTCCAGATACATAATGGAATTAGGAACCAAAGTACCAACAGGGCTCAACAATGAAGAAGAATTATGGATATGGTGTTGGAAGACCGATTGCAGACACGCACAACAGTATACACTTGTTTCCTATTGAACAGGATCCCTATAACTCTGTGTTTACTGTTGAATGTATATATATATATTCACTGAAAATACCAAAGGTTACAGAGGTATAATAGTTGGGGTAAGGTTTCACTCGTACAAAACCAGTGAAATTCAGCGGTTATAGTTAGCTGAGTTAACTATAACTCATGCCCCCGCAATGCACTGCTTATGACCTCACATATTACATCACTCATAACATGGTCAGTGTCATCACTGTTAACATCACTGATGACATCTCAAATGACAACACTGATGACATCATCCAGTGACTAGGACTGTTTTTAGACAGTTTATGAATGTTAAAATTATGTACTGAGATGTATTGGTGAATCCGTGAGTGTATGAGTGCCTGTATGAAAGATTTAGTGGTTGTGTGACTGACTGTATAAATGAGTGATTAGGTGTCTCAGTGAATATATGGGAGAGTGACTGGTTGAGTGAATGTCTGTATCAGTGTGTTAGTTGGTGTGTAAGTTGCTGAATGCGTGCGAGTGGGTACGTGAGCATCTGTATGGGTGAGTGACTGGTTGTCTGAGTACCTGTCTGAGTGTCTGTATGAGTGGGTGAAGGGATGTGTCAGTGGCTGTAAGAGTTAGTGAGTGCATCTGTCAGGGGCTGTATGGGTGAGTGTGCGCGTATGGTTGTGTCAGTGACTAAGTGCATGTGTTCGTGGTATATGGGAAAGTAATTGGGAATGTGAAAGGCTGTATACGTGAGTGATGGGGTATATGAGTGGATGTATTGGTGTGTGATTGAATGTATGGGTGTGTGAGTGAATGTATGGGTGTGTGAGTGAATGTATGGGTGTGAGAGTGGCTGTATGGGTGAGTGTGTGCTTTTGTCAGTGACTGTATAGGTGAGTGAGTACGTGTTAGTATCTGTATAAGTAAGTGAGTGGGTGTGTGTTAACCTGTATGGGTGAGTAAGTGGCTGTATGATTCACTGTATTCACAGGAGGCAAGGGGACTTCATCTACCAACCAGCAGCGCACCGGGAGGCACGTTTGCAGAGTGGGGGAGAAAGAGGGCGTGGCCTCCAAAGACCTCTCAGCAATCCCGCTGTGTGGGACTTACTGGAGGTAAACAGAGGTCTTGCTGGCCCGCAAGGACCTTCAGCAGCCAAGGGGCCTTCATCCCCCAACCAGCAGCATGCCAGGAGGTGCAATTGCAGAGTGCTGCAGAACGGGGGCAGGTCCTACGGCATTGTGCCGGTAGTTTTTTATTATTACAATTTTTTTCTAATTATAAGGGAAGGGGGCCATGTGACCCCCCTTCCCTGGGCCCTATTTGGCCCTTGGGACCCCATCCCCTGGGGCCAGGCATTTTTAAAATGGGCAGGGGGCCGTGCACACCCCTCCCCGGGCCAATTACAGCCCGTGTTAGTACAAAATATATTTGTTTTTATTTAAAGGAAGGGGGCTGCGTGGCCCCCCTCCTGAGCCGATTTTGGCTCAGGGGACCCCATCTCCTGGGGCCTGGCCACAATACTGGGTGCCCTGATCCCACCCAGGGCACCTAGTAATTCACATTGGGGACCACGGGGGGAGCTTGAAGGCCCCCAAAGTCCCTACCGGCTCCCCATGTCCTGTGAGAGCCGGCATTGCTTTTGGACAGAGGGAGCTGCTGAACATGCAGCTCCCTCTTTCCAAAAGCAATTCTGCTCTGCTTCATGCAAGCGAGAGCATTTTTCTGCTCTCACTTGCACGAAGCGGAGCAGAGTTTGTTATGGCTTGGTGAGAGCGGGAAGCTCCCGCAAAGCCATATCAGACAGCTACCTCCTGAGGGTGGGCACCTCGGGAGGTAGCAGGAGCCGGCCCTGAGGAGTGGCGGCCCCTAGGGTCATGTATGGCTCCTCCAGGGGTGCCGTGCAGCACCCTTGCAGCGTTTGTTTAAGCCCCGGGGAGGTGGTGGTCCCTGGAGGGTCCGTGATGGACCCCTTCATTATTTCATTGTAGCCCCGGGGAGTTGGCAGTCCCCATACAATTTAATGAGAGCCCCGAGGAGGTCGCGGTCCCCGAGGCTGCAAGGGGGCCGCGTGGACCCCCTGCATTATTTTACACATGCCCAGCGGAGGTGGCAATCCCAGAAACTGGGGAGGGCCTAGTGGGCCTACCAGCATATATAATAAGAAGTGCCCCGGGGAGGTGGCAGTACCCGGGACTTTCATAAGTCCTAGGAGGGGGTCCTTGTGCGCCCCCCCTTCTATTTTATTATATGCCTCCAAGACCTGGCCCACCCAGGGGTTATTTAAAAGCAAGCGCAGGAGTCCGCTCTTTTTTTGTTTTGCCGCGATTTTGCTGCAATTTTTGTTTTTTTAAAACTTTGTGGGGTCACGGTATTCCTACCTTGCCCTGTTTTTTTGTTTTTTTTAACATTTTTTGGGGGACTTGGTGAAGTGAGTCCCTAGATGGCTGCCAGCACTTCCTAGCTGAAGTGTTGGCAGCCAGTCAGAGATGTGCATTTCTCTGCACAAGCTCATCTTTTTTCGCGGAGGCTTCACGACCAGAGATATCACTATAATTTTCAACTTACATTTTTGAAAAACTACTGAACGGATTTGCACAAAGAACAAAAAGCACAATCTGCGTAACAACATCTATCTTTCAGCCAAATTTGGGGTAATTCCGTCCAGCAGTTCGAGCTGTGGGTTTGACAATGCGTTCCTATGGGAATTAAGATGGGAAAACGCACTTTTTAACCCCCTTTTTCTTGGCCCCCACTCAACGGATCACCCCGAAACTTTCCATGCACAACAGAACTTACTTTTACACTTTTTTGGGAAAATTTCGTAAAGATTCGTCAAAGATATAGGCAATTCAAAAAACGTGTTTCCTATGGAAACTAGGTCCTAACTATAACTACCTACTGGTGACTGCCAGTAGGTAAAATATAATACATTAAAGATTTGCATAAATACATAAGCAAACACATGGAACCAAAAGAGGCTCCCCTTATTGAAATAAGTGGTGTAGTAAAACCTGTCTAACCGCTGCATCCCTGTGCTGTGTCGATTCCAGGTAATAATGCTGCATGAATTATATGCACACTCTTCCAAGTCGCAGCATGAGATATTTTCTCCAGAAACACTTATGAAAACAAAGTAGTTGAGGTGGAAACTGCCCTGGTTGAGTGCACCCTGGTTTTCGCTGTGAGGGGCTTGCCAGCCTTTGAGTGGCAGAACTGGATCGCAGCTGAAGTTCATCAAGTGATGTTTGCCATTGTGACTGGAGCACCCTTATGAGTGTGTCCATTTAAGTCCAACAGTTTGTCAGTTCTCATGAGTTGTTTAGCGCAATGTAAGAAGAATTTTAGATATCATTTGATACCTAGCATATAAATAGACCTCTCTGCTGGTGATGTTGGATTCGGGAAGAAAGTCCAAAATATTATAGGTTCATTGAGGCAAAATCCGAAGAACCTTGAGAATACATCTTTGGATGGGTCTGAGAAGTACTGAATTGCCGAGGCGCAAGAAGGTTCTTGATTTGAGAAAGCCTGTATCTCCTCTACCCTCTTGGTCTGAGTGAGAACTAGTAACAAGGCGACCTTCCATGTGAGAAATATGAGGTGTGCTCTGTGAATGGGTTCAAATGAACTCTTCATGAGTTGAGAAAGAACTATGATCTGGTGCCAGGCCTGGGAAGGAGCTCTTACAGGAGGAAAAAACTCTGAATAATTCTTTATGAACTCTCTGATGATTTTGCAGAGCAGACCCTTCAGGTCTCCCCTTGTACTTGGTCGGATCATTATTCCATTGCCTTCACCATTTTCGAGGTGTGCCCCACTAAAGCCCAACTACCTAAGAACAAGTTGTTTAGAAGCTGGAGAAGTGCTAACATTGATCACCTCTGCTCACTTCTAACTACTTCAGCCCCGCCTCTGTTGGAGCCGTTTCAAACTCAGGCAGAGAGTATCAAAATTTGGCTCGAATCCGCCTGTGATTGTGTTGCTCCTTTGAAAACCATTAAAACTGTGAGATCTCATGATGCGCAACAATGGTTTTCTGAAGACCTCAAAACTAAGAAGCTGGCGTTGCGTCAAGCTGAACGCAGGTGGAGACACCAGTATTGTGAAGAAGGAAAAATAATATATTCTACTCTATTGAAAGCATACAAGAAGTCTATTACTCAAACTAAGGCAGACTACTTTTCGAATAGGATTCTTAACTCAACAAATAAATCTAAAGAAATCTTTTCTATAGTAAATGAGCTGTCTGCATTAGATAGAGTCACGCCTAAATCAGCCCCGTCACAGTCCTTGTGTGATTCCCGTAACCTATTTTTTGGGGAGAAAATTGTGGCAATCAAGGCTAGTATCCCTACTCCCACTTCTCCCATAGTTGCCTTCGATACCTACAAGTGTCCATTTCAACTGGCTCAGATTCCCCTCATCTCTCATGAGATCTTTTTGGGTCTGCTAAAAAAAGGTCGGATCAGGCTCCCCGACTGATTGTTGCCCCCCTCATGTTTTTCAGGAAATCTTCGCCAGATGTCCAGACCCTCCACTTTTGTTTCTTAATAACTCACTCAAGTTTGGCATAGTCCCCAACCTCTTTAAAAGCGCGGAAATTATCCCCATTTTAAAGAAACCGGGTGTGGACCCTTCCATTCTTAGCAACTACCGCCCCATCTCATTCCTACCCTACCTGGGAAAGGTCTTAGAAGCTCATGTATCAAACCAACTTAGTCTTTTTGTTGAACAGTCTCATGTTCTGGACCCTCACCAGGCGGGGTTCCGACCCGCCCATTCTACCGAGTCAGTCATTCTGACAGTCCTAGAGCGAACTCAGAGGGGGGCAGATAGAGGCCTCACCCAGGCCTTGGTACTCCTGGACCTGTCTGCAGCATTTGACACGGTCGACCATAACATTCTGATCGATCGTGTCAACAAGGCCGGGATCCAGGGCCTGGCTCTGAAGTGGCTCTCTTCTTTCCTCAGAGACCGGTTCCAAGCGGTGCGTCTTGGCAATTTCTCCTCTACCAAGATAGAACTGACTTGTGGGGTTCCCCAGGGCTCCTCTCTTTCCCCGCTCCTTTTTAACTTGTACCTACTCCCTTTAATCTCTTCCTTGCGAGAAAGGAAAGTGGGAACATATAATTATGCGGATGACCTTCAATTGGTTTTCGACATCAATCTCTCATCATCCTCTGTGTCCCATTTTCAAGACACGATGATTTTTATAAGCGAATGGATGAATAACAACCAATTGAAGCTTAACCCCAACAAAACTGAGCTTATCCTTACTGGAGGGTTTGCCAACCCATGGAAATCCAACTTTTGGCCATCTACCCTTGGTAGTCCCCCTCTACCGGCTAGCTCAGTCAAAAGCTTGGGTATAGTGATAAGCAACGATCTGACCATGAAAGCTCAGATCGGCGCCGTTGTCTCCGCTGGTTTCTTCCAACTTCGGAGAATAAAGAAGATCAGTAAATTCTTGTCCAGGGAAGCCTTGATTTTAGTTGTTCTGGCATTGGTCATCTCCCGCCTGGACTATGCCAACTCACTCTATGTCGGTATTCCGGCATACCAATTAAGAACGCCTTCAGCTGGTCCAGAATCAAGCTGCCAGACTGATTTTTCGCAACCTAAATGGCATCATGTTAAGCCACTGATGAAAAGCCTTCATTGGCTTCCAGTGGCCAAGCGCAGTGCATTCAAGCTAGGATGTACTGTTTTTAAAGCCCTTCATGGCAACAGCCCAGCCTTCATCGCTTCTAAGATTTCTCGCTATGTCCCCTCTCGCAATCTGCGTTCCTCCCATCAGAATCTATTGGTTACTCCTATTTTTAAACGTAAAACACGGAGGGTCCAGAATTATGGTCTTAGCCCTTCTGTTCTGGAACTCGCTCCCTATGGAGATGAGGTCTCTAACCTCTCTCACTCTATTCAGAAAACAGCTAAAGACCTGGTTATTCACACAGGCGTATGGAACCTAAGCCATCCATTCCTGATGCCACCTTTTCACTCTCCCAGCGCCAAGAAACCTTTGGTGAACGTGCGCTTGATAAATGCTTTTAACATAACATAACAGAGAGAGAGAGAAAAATGTGATGAGTATCTATATCTTAATATTTCTGCAAGCTGCACCTTAACAGATGCATGTACCAACCGTAACTGAGCTAGCGAGAGGAGATAGGGTTGTTATCTGCCAGATTATGCTAGTAGAGGATGTAGGTTTCATTTCAGGCGCCGTAGGCAGAAACGTTTCCATTACGGTTTACATGTCTTTATCGTAGCTTCTACCTTGACTTGGAGAGAATACACCTGCAATCCTGAGGAACACTGAGATCTTTGAATTCATGGAATTTAGGAGCCGTGCGCATAAGAGGAGAGAAGTCACTTCAGGATGAAGGACCTGGCCTTAGTTCGTCAAAAGTTTACGGGATGTTGGAAGGTGAATGTGGTTATATTCTGATAGCAGGAGAAGCTCCGTGAACCAATGCTGCATGGGCCACCCGGGAGGTTATCAGGATGAGACGACACCGCTCCGTTTTCCTCTTGCTGAGAACCATTGGCATTAAAGGTATCGGGGAAAAGGTAAGCATAGATCCCAGATCATCTGTCGAAAGGCATTCCCCCACGATCCTGGATGTGGATACCAAATTGCATAGAATTGGTATTTGAGTGTTTCGTTTGTTGCAAAGAGATCTAGAGTCCGATTGCCTCAGAACGAGAGGATCATATTTAGCGCTGAGTGATCAAACTCACATTCATGGAGGCTGTTACATTGCATGCTGGTGGCATTGTCCATGCGAACTAACACCGAAGACTCTGCTATCATTGACAGGAAAGCTTGGAGACTGAGTAAGTTGGCTTTGAGCTCCAGGAGATTGACATCTATGCTCTTTTGGAGTGGAGACCATTTTCTTTGAATTTGCAAGTTCTGTAGATGACCACTCCAGCTCATCCGTAGTCATTACGAAGTGAGGTATTTGAGGTAAGAACATGAGGTCCTCTGACAGGTGGGAGGCCTGGGACCTCAAGGCTAGAGCTTCCATAATACCTGTGTGATGTTCACCAGGCCCTTGAACGATTCTATTGTATGAATATATTGTTTTTGCAGCTGTTCCTGTAAGGTTCTCATTTTCAGGTGTGCAAGAGGGATCATATTGATCGCTGAGAACATGATGCCCAGAAGCTAAGTGAACAGACACACAGAATTTTCTTTTCTTTAGTTTGAAAGCCAGTTCCTATAGCCTTCATTGTTTGTCTTGGGATAGACAGTCTTGTAGTCCTCAGGGCCTCATCATCAATATTCCTCTCGTACTGCAGTGAAATATATAAATCCTAGTCTAGTACACTGCAGTTACGGTGCTTTCTGGGAAATGGAGGCCCTGAGGACTAAAGTCACATGGGAGTCCGACTTTATAAGCACGGGTCACGTTGTATCAGAAAGTATGCCTAGCTGTGAAAAAGGCTCATTGGAGCCGAAACGCGCCAGGATGGAGAGCATACTGTCTTTTGAATAAAGCGAATGATCTTTGAAATTGGGCTATAAATACCTACTGGCGATTGCCAGTAGGTAGTTATAGTTAGGACCTAGTTTTCATAGAAGGAGCGTTTTTTGTTTTGCAAATAACTCTGGCCTTGCTTGATGAATCTTCACGACATTTTTAAAACATATACTTCAGTCGGTTCAGCTGCTTTGTTGAAAGTTTCAGGGTGATGTATCAAGCGGGGGCCGAGAAAATAGCGGGGGATCCCAAAACGCGTTTCCCCATGTTAATTCCCATAGAACATCTGAACAAGCCTACAGCCCAAACTGCTGGACAGAATTACAACACATTTGGAAGAAATGTAGATTTGGTTACGCAGATCACATTTTTTGTGATTTGGTGTAAATCTCTTCAGTGGTTATAGAGATATTAAAGGTCAAAATGTATAGATATATAAGAATGCAGATCCTCCGGCAGATCCGGGCAAGGCCCTGATTGGCTGGTCGCAACCTGACAGAAAAGTTGCAGCCGCCATTTTGTTTGTTGCATCGGCATCGGCTGGGGTTGGGAAAAGAAAAGAAAAGTGCAAAAACATATAGATACCTGTATCCTGACCCCATAGGACAAATACAGTGACTTCTCTTGAGAACAAAATTGGCCATTTTTTTTTTTTTTCGTCTGGTCAGTGGATCCTCTGATCCACTGCGGGTCTCAGTGCGGCCCTCTGTGTATATACACGAAGGATCTGCGGATCCAGGGAAAAATGAAGAAATAAAAAAACACCCACTGCATCTAACCCATTCGCCCGTGTGCAGCTTGGGTTTGGGTGCATGTGGCAGGGTTGGCCGCAAAAAGGGCATGCGCAGTGCTGGTTATATTAATGTGCGTGCTAAAAAAAACCCATAGAAATTCCCTTAAAAAAACAAAAGTTACAGGGACATAGTTAGATCCTGAATTTACTCGCACAAAACCATAGAAATTCAGCAGTTATAGTTATGGCTAACTCAAGTAACTATCACTCTCGCCCTAAGGTAACTATAACTTGCACCTTCACCATGCACAGCTAACTGCTCCACATATTACATCATCGATATTATCACTGCAACATTTGCAATAAAATTATTGATGAGAAAACTGTGCATGGCAGATGCGAGTTATAGCTACCTTAGGATGCGATTACTTGAGTTAACCATAACTATAACTGCTGAATTTCTATGGTTTTGTGCAAGTAAATTCGGAACCTAACTATAACGTCCATGTAACCTTTGTTTTTTCAGTGAAAGAAAAATAATATATATATATATATATAAAGCCACGGAACCTAGGAGTGAGGAGATTGGGTGAGCAATTGGGTTGACTGTAGTTTTCAGTTACAGACATTTTTTTCCAATCAATATTATTTTCTTCTCCACAGGAAACACACTTTTGTCTTTTTAGGTCTCGCCTACGCAGCGCACATGTGCTGCATAGGAGGGCCTTTAGCCGTCGCTCTGCTCATTTTCAAGCACAGACTCGTGCTTGTGGCGGCATCCACCTTGCGGGAGCGAGCAGGGGCGCGCCACAAGCCCGAGTGCAGTGCTTGAAAAGGGAAGACTGCGCGCGCACGCATGTCACTCTCTTTCCTGCCTGTCACTGCCTCTCTCGCTTCGGTTTCGCTATTTCCCGCTGTCTCTCTCCCTCCTGCCTCTTTTTTCCCTGTCTCTCTCTTTCTCTGTGTTTCTCACATATGCTCTCTTTTTCGACGTGTCTCTGTCCTTCGCGCGTGCTCTCCCATGCTTACGTTGTTCCCTCTCCTCGCCCCGCCGCACAGCTTCTGGTCACTCCGGTTCTTCCAGCGTCCCTGTCTCTGCTCTGCCTGACGGTCTTGAGTGACAGCCGTGTCACCGCCCGCGCGCTCCCTGGACCGCCGCTTCACAGCCCTGCACACAGGGTCCCTCGGGGCCGCGTCCACGGCGTGACACGGCTCGTGATGGCACAGGTTGTCCAAACACAAAACATGCTCGCGGAATTCAGGAATAAATTGACAGGGAATCAATTCGCTTGTTTAAGACAAGAGGAACGTCCTCGTTTTCCGTTCAGGGGCTGCTCGCGACCCAGCGAGAAGGAGAAACCAGGAAATAAATAACAGCTGAGAGTTAAAGATAGCATGCCCCTAAAGCAAGCAGTCACTCAAGATTGTTACAGGCAGGCCCCTTCCTCCCATTCAAATAATGTATACATTCAAATAATGTATACATATATATATCTTGCAAGATCAGCCAAGCTGCAAATACAAAATTATATTGCAAATCATGGCTGGAACCTGGACTAATCCACTGCAATAAATCCCTTTTGTCCGGAGACCATTTTTAAAATGCAGCCTGGGGCATTTCAGATTTGAATATATATTAAAAAGAATTCCTTGTAGCTTGTGTTTCTCGCCCGGTATCCGCTGACTGCCTTCATGCTGAGCGCTCACTTTCAGACGTGTGTATATTGTTCAGTTTGCTTTTTGGACTGTGCTAAGAAGCGGGCCCTGAGGTAATATGGAAAATAACAACTCAAAACGCAAGACTGCTTGTCATCAGCCACCTTCCTAGCATATGTGCACGCTTCCACGGCAAATGAGCGGTTCCTTTTCATTTAATTGCACCATTTAACTTCAGGCGCATTTATTTTTATCCCCGTCGGATATGTATCCGAGTTGCTAGGTGTAACAATCAATTCCTGCAGTGTTATGAAGAAATGCCTTCAATCACCAGACCAGCCATCATAGTAAAATGATTCCAGCCTTATTGCGCCAAAGGCTGCCTTTCAAATGTGCTCAGAGAGGCAGGGGTGTTTCATATGCCTCAGGGTTATACTAAGACCCTGTTTAACATCGCAGGCCTGTCTTAAGCGTGGGACATATATGGAGATAAACAGAACCCCCCACTATCCCCGCCCCATCGCTGAAAAGCTTTCATATTAAAATAACCCGGAGCTGATTTAATAATTTGCGTCTGGTGGCGCTATTATTCTTATCTCTGCTACATTTTCAGGGGTGGTGTTTTGTCTCATTTTTGAAGAGCAAATGCATTGTTGGCTCTGATTTGTATTGGCAAACAATTACTTTTTTGGTGTTTTGTTCGTAAAAAGAGTTGCCTTTCGGCTTACAAATAATGAACTGTGGGCGAGATGTATAGAGACACGTGTCCTTATTCCCTAAACTGCTGCATTGCATGCCCCGATACTATGACGCATATCGTTTTGATTCCTGTTTATTCAGGATAATGAGTACCATTTCCGGACCTGCACCATACTAATAATACATGGTGATTTATACGTTTTCTGCTATAATTATATATAAGGTAACAAAAATGCTTATAACGCTTTTTATTATAACTTTGCAACATGCTGCACAACAGCCACACTACTCTACAACATAGCTTAAATACACTGGCAAAGCCAATAGCTCTGACTAAACACTTATAAGATCCAAAAGGCGAGACCTATTGGCTATGCCAATGCTTGTTGTTCTTATCTTTGCCCCTAAGTACGTAAGACAGTGAACTGGCTTTGGCACTGATGAACAAGGTACTTACCTTCGGTAACAATATATCTGTAAGAGACATATATTAGTTATGGATTCCGTACCTTAGAATTACCCCCAGGCGTCAGACTGGATCCAGAGAATTTTTTCTAGAGCAGTACCCCTGCGCGTCGGTAGGTGGCATCGGTCGACTCCGTGTCCGTCGTTGACGTCGTGATCGCCGGAATGACGTCGCGATATCTACTTAGACGCCGCCCCTGCGCGCTGACATCAGTTCTTAACACGACATTCCACTCCAGGAGCGCAGAGCCATGCAAGACACTGACCACTGGTGCACAAAACTAGGGCCCTGAAAGGGAGTACCTTACTCAAAAAGTCAGTTAGCAGAACGGGAAGGATGGGTGGGGCGGTAAGGAATCCATAACTAATATATGTCTTTTAGAGATATATCGTTACCGAAGGTAAGTAACTTGTTCCTCTGAAAGAGAATATTAGTTATGGATTCCTTACCTTAGAATAGATACCACAGCAATACCAACCCCGGAGGTGTGTCTGCGAACCAAGCTCACACCAGAAAGTCCTGGAGAACGGAGCGGCCAAAAAAGCCGTCTCTCCGGACTTGGTTATCCAGGCAGTAGTGTTTAGTGAACGTGTGCAATGAAGCCCACGTGGCTGCCTGGCAGAGGTCATTGAGGGGGACTCCACGTCCCACAGCAGTAGTGGCTGCCATCGCCCTGGTGGAATGAGCGCGCAACCCTACTCGAGGTTCCTTTTTCGCCAAGGAATAACACATTTTAATGCAAAGAACAACCCATCTAGAGATCATTCGTTTTTGCACGGCCCGACCTTTTTGGCGCCCACATAGTCAACAAAGAGCTGATCATCCACCCGGAATTGTTTTGTGCGATCCAGATAAAATGATATTGCACGTTTTGGATCCAGACTGTGAAGCCTCTCCTCCTCTTTAGAAGGATGCAGGGGTCGGGAAGAAGGTGGGCAAAGTGATGGTCGGTCCTATGTGGAAAGAGGTAACCGCTTTGGGAAGAAAAGAAGGTCTAGTTCGAAAGACAACCTTGTCCGGTTGAACAGCAAGGAAAGGAGGTTTAGAAGAAAGAGCCTGAAGCTCACTCACCCTGCGAGCAGAAGTGATGGCAACCAAAAAGGCAGTTTTTAGGGTCAAGAGTCTGAGAGGACAATTATGTAGCTACTCGAAAGGAGCGCAAATAAGGGAAGTCAAAACAAAGTTCAAGTCCCACTGGGGCATTACGAAAGGAATAGGAGGAAACAGGTGAGTAATGCCTTTAAGGAAACGATTTACAATAGGGGACTTGAAAAGAGAAGGCTGATCAGGAAGGCGAAGAAAGGCAGAAATGGCCGAAGATGGCCCTTGAGGGTGCCCAGAGCAGAGCCCTGCTGGGCCAAAGAAAGCAGGAAGAGGAGAACCTCAGAAAGGGGAGCGGAAAGGAGATCCGCAGCATTTGCTGCGCACCATGCCACAAATTTGTTCCATCTACAGGCGTATACAGTTTTAGTAGAGGGACGCCTGGCTGCCAAGATAACATTACAGACTTCAGGAGGAAAGTCGAAGGCTGTCAACTGTCGCCGCTCAATCTCCACGCAAGGAGGTGGAGGCTGGACAGGTTTGGGTGGAGGACCGTCCCCTGCTGCTGCGACAGAAGATCCTCCCGAAGGGGCAGTCTGATCGGAGGATCAAAGGCCATGTTCAAGAGCTCGGGATACCAGACTCTTTGTGCCCAGTCCGGAGCCACAAGAATTACTTGGGCCCGGTCGCGCTTGATCTTCTTCAGCACTCTGGGCAGAAGTGGTATAGGCGGAAAGGCGTATACAAGACCGCAACTCCACTCGAGACGAAAAGTGTCGCCTAGCGAGTGCCGCCTTAGAAATTCCAACGCACAGAACCGCTGACAATGTGCGTTCTCTTCGGTGGTGAACAGATATAACCACGGCTCTCCCCACTGCTGAAAGAGACCTTGCACCACCTCTGAGTGAAGACGCCATTCGTGATCCATCAAGCACCGGCAGCTGAGTTAGTCCGCCCTGGCGTTCAGGGAACCTGCCAGGTGTTGAACAACCAAGGACATGCCCTGATGCTCCAGCCACTTCCAGAGACGAAGGGCCTCCTGACAGAGGGTCCACGACCCCACCCCGCCCTGTTTGTTGCAATACCACATGGCAGAAGTGTTGTCTGTGAACACCTGCATCACTCTTCCTGACAGAAGGAAGGAATACCTTCAGTGCTAGAAGAATCGCCCGAAGCTCCAGAAGGTTGATGTGGAGCCCAGACTCCGCCGGAGACCAGAGGCCTCTGATCTCCGCCTCTCCCATGTGGCTGCCCCATCCCATGAGTGACGCATCGGTCACCACTGTGAAATCTGGTTGGGGAAGGGAGAGGGATCTGCCGTTGACCCAATCCTGGTTCGTGAACCACCACTGCAACTGATGTGCAGTCCCCACCGAGATCTGGATGACATCGGAAAGATTCCCCTGATGCTGCGCCCCGCGGAACTTCAGGTCCCACTGCAGAGCCCGAACATGCCACCTGGCATGATCCACCAGCAGGATGCAGGAGGCCATGAGGCCCAGCAGCCTCAGGGTCATTCTCACCGAAATCCGGGATAGAGGTTGGAACATCGATATCATAGCCCGAATATCCCAGACTCGCTGTTCGGGAGGATAGGCCCGAAACTGCGCTGTGTCCAGAACCGCTCCGATGAAAAGGAGCTTCTGAGAAGGGTGCAGGTGCGACTTTGGCACGTTGACTGTGAACCCCAGCGAATGCAGGAGGTCCGCCGTAGTCTGGAGGTGGGCGACGACAGCCTGGGGCGAGCTCGCCTTCAACAACCAGTCGTCGAGATAGGGGAAGACTGGAACCCCTGATCTGCGCAGATGAGCTGCGACCACCGCCATCACTTTCGTGAACACCCGAGGGGCGCTGGTGAGGCCAAAGGGGAGCACGGTAAACTGAAAATACTTGTGGCCTACCGTAAACCGTAGGTAACGCCTGTGGGCCGGCAGGACGGGGATGTGAAAATAAGCATCCTGCAAGTCCAACGCTACCATCCAGTCTCCAGGGTCGAGGGCAGACAGGACCTGAGCCAAAGTCAACATTTTGAACTTCTCCTTCCGGAGGAAACGGTTGACGTCCCTGAGGTCTAAGATAGGACGCAGGCCCTTGTCCTTCTTGGGCACCAGAAAGTAGTGAGAGTAGCAGCCACAACCTACTTCTGGCACTCGCTCAATGGCTCACTTGGCCAAGAGAGCCGCAACGTCCTGACAGAGAAGGGCCAAGTGATCCTCCGACATGCGATGGAGTGTAGGTGGCATGGGGAGGGAGTTGCCCCTTCGGACTATCTGCGAAACCCACCTGTCCAACGTGATGTTGTGCCAGTGGGGGAGGTGATGGCGGATCCTGCCACCCACTGGCAACTGGTGGCCCTGAAAGGTCGGACTAGGAAGGTTTGGAGGCTGCTGCAGAGGGTGCACTGGTGGACTGGCCCGCCAATGTCATACATTCACCCCAGTACAGAGATCTGGGCCTAAATCCATCGTTTTTTTGCTCACCATGCCATTCCAGTTTGAACCCAGCCATATGCAAATCAGTCTTGACCCTGTGCCTCATGGGAACAGTCCAGCCAGAACTGCCAAGCCAGGTCCTCCCTGGACTGGAAACAGGCATCCTAGGACCGGTTTCGGGGTTACACCCCTCATCAGCCAGGATAGCTTGACTCCAGTGGCATGGAGAGCACGGGACCCACGTCTGGGCATACCCGTCCCACTCAGGGTGACAAATGCAAAAACAACAGTTGATGGACAGAATGCAGAACAATGTCATACATTCACCCCAGTACAGAGATCTGGGCCTAAATCCATCGTTTTTTTGCTCACCATGCCATTCCAGTTTGAACCCAGCCATATGCAAATCAGTCTTGACCCTGTGCCTCATGGGAACAGTCCAGCCCGAACTGCCAAGCCAGGTCCTCCCTGGACTGGAAACAAGCATCCTAGGACCGGTTTCGGGGTTTCACCCCTCATCAGCCAGGATAGCTTGACTCCAGTGGCATGGAGTGTGTCTTTTGCTTCCTCGCCCTAAGTGCGCCGGGTATGCCCAGACGTGGGTCCTGGGCTCACTGTGCCACTGGAATCAAGCTATCCTGGCTGATGAGGGGTGAAACCCGAAACCGGTCCTAGGATGCTTGTTTCCGGTCCAGGAGGACCTGGCTTGGCAGTTCGGGCTGGACTGTTCCCATGAGGCACAGGGTCAAGACTGATTTGCATATGGCCAGGTCTAAACTGGGGTGGCATGGTGAGCAAAAGAATGATGGATTTAACCCAGATCTCTTGACTGGGAGTGTTAGACTTGGCATCTTTTGGCGTGTTTCCCTGACTTTTTGCTTTCTGACCTCCCGGTTTTGACTCTGTTTTTGCTGGTGTAATGATTCTGCGCACTTTCCTCACTGCGGTCCAGTGGGAAAGTGCAAGTGCTCCTGTATAAAATGTGTTATGGATTGGTGTTTCCATGATTGGCCTATTTGGTTTATCTGTCAGCCCCTTGTAAAGTGCACTGCGAGTGCCAGGGCCTATAGACCAAATGCTGTTGGTGGGCTGCAGCACTCGATTGTGCCACCCACGCAAACAGCCCGTAAAGTGTAACTCGGGCCTGCCAACGCAGAGCCTGTGCGCAGCCTGGGGCTGCCATGTCGACTTGGCAAGTGCACACACTTGCCAGTCCCTAAACCTTCCCTTTGCTACATGTTAGTCACCCCTAAGGTAGGCCCAAGGTACCCCTGTGGGCAGGGTGCGGTGTATGCGAAAGGTAGGACATGCCCGGGTGTGTGCGGCATGTCCCGATAGTGAATTACAGCCTAGTTCGTTTTCACTATTGCAAGGCTACCTGTTCCCCCTAGGCCAGAACGGGCAGTTTTGATTATTACAGCTTATAATCCTAACTGACCCCGGGAACGTGGTAGAAATTCGAGTTTAGTATGCCTGGACTCAGAATGATAAAATGCATCTTTTAGTGAAGTTGGTTTTAACATTCTGTGTTTGAAAATACCACTTTTAGAAAGTGGGTATTTTCTTGTCTAACCATCCAAGCCTGCCTCTGCGAGGTTGTGTATTCCTTGTCTGGAATGTGAGTGACAGGGGCTGGGGGATGCCAGGAGACAGGGTGAGTCAGCGCAGGGCTGAATAGCCAGATCGACCTGTAGATGGGTGGGAGGGGTCGCACCTGGGCCATGAATAGGACAGTGCCTTCCCTCCACAATGCTGGCTCCACCTCCTGTGGTGCGTCTGATGTCCCTGGTCTACTCACTGAAAGAAGGGACGGAGACTTGTCAACAAAGTGCTCCAGAACTGGTTTGGACTAGGCAAAGGCCTCTCTGCCTTCAGAGAACAAAGGAATTTGGGATATAAATATTGGGGCCCTGACCCCATGAATTTAGATCTCGCTGGAATCAAGGAACCTGCCAAGACGAAGAGCTGGAAGAGCTGCCAGGAGGAGTACTGCCCCTTTGCTGTGTTGTTGCTTTGTTGGGTTGGCCTGCAGTTGCTGCTTCTGTCTTGGGCAGTGAAAGGACTGGACTGAACTTTCTACAAACTTGTGCTGAGTATCTCCAAGGGCCAGGAACCGAGCTGGCCTCCTGTTAAGAAGTCTCAGGGACTACAAAGACTTCACAAGCCTCTGGGTACCGCTTCTGGAACGCTGTTTCAGTCGCCACAGAGGAAGGGAACTGCAACCGACTCCGTCAACCGAATCCATCCCTGGCCAGTGACCTGTTTGCACCGCAGGCCGCATCGCCCCGCTTCGCATCGCAACCCTGGTCTCACCGTGGGCGACGTCCGACGCCGCCAACATCGAGCCGCTGCTTGCACCGTGACCTGTGGGCACCGCAGTTCGCATCGCATCGCTTCACTGAACCAACCGGACCCGACCGACGCGGTCGCTGCAACTGGCTCAAGAGTCGTGACCGCACCGCATTTGGGGCACCGCTCGCACGTCTGCGACGCACCGCTCCGACTTCGCACCGCTGTCCGACGCCAGCTCCCGCACTCCGGCTTGGTCGCCTGCATCGCAACCTGTCAGCACCGCATCGAGCATCGTCTCGCCCTGCATCGCACGCCTTGGACTCACCGACTCCGTCTGCACGACGCTCATCGAGCCGCTGCCTGCACCGCATCGAGGGACACCGCACCTTGCACCGCTCCGTCTTGCACCGCAACCGCGACGAACGCCGACCGGCTCGTACGCTCCGTACCAGCCACAACGAGAAAAGGTACTGTGACCGAGTCTGTTCACGACTCTGCTGGCCCGTATCGACGCGGTCGGCTGGAACTGTTAGACTCTGGGGTTTTCAGCATCACGGTAGGCTCGGACGGAGCTACCGACTCGTACGAACTTTGCTTTTGTGCTATTCCTGCAAAGAAGAAGTTAACGTATCAAGTATTCATTCGTAAAGTATAGTATTGTGGATTTTTGTCGTAATTGGTCTTGTCTTGAGTATATAAAATATTGGTTATTTTGCTAAACTGGTGTGGTGTCCGTTTGTAGTGCTTAAACTGTATTACTGTTGGTTATGTGCAAATGCTTTACACACTGCCTCTGAATTAAGCCTGACTGCTCGTGCCAAGCTACCACGAGGGTGAGCAGGGGTTACTTCACGAGTGTAACAACCCTTACCCTGACTAGGAAGAAGGGTCCCTACTTGGACAAAGGTGCAAGCCCTTGCCAACTAGAGATCCCATTTCTAACAGGGGGTGAATGTTTTGATTTGTTCTGCACTCCGTCCATCAATTGTGTGTCTTTTGCTTCCTCTCCCTAAGTGCGCCGGGTATGCCCAGACGTGGGTCCCGGGCTCACTGTGCCACTGGAATCAAGCTATCCTGGCTGATGAGGGGTGAAACCCCGAAACCGGTCCTAGGATGCTTGTTTCCAGTCCAGGGAGGACCTGGCTTGGCAGTTCGGGCTGGACTATTCCCATGAGGCACAGGGTCAAGACTGATTTGCATATGGCCAGGTCTAAACTGGGGTGGCATGGTGAGCAAAAGAATGATGGAGTTAACCCAGATCTCTTGACTGGGGGTGAATGTTTTGATTTGTTCTGCATTCCGTCTATCAATTGTGTGTCTTTGGACCCCAGACAAACGGCTGTGGGTCCCACGTCCCCGGCCCCGCAGAGGCTGGGCAGCCTGCGCAGGCCTGTGGCTCTGGGCGGAACGTGGTGTGGTACCCCTTCCGTAGCCATGAAAGGGGCGAAAAGCAGACTGCACGGGGCGAGAGGTGGTAGCGAGGCCCAAGGATCTGGCCTAGCCCGAGAGTCCTTGAAGCGCTCGAGCGCATTGTCCGCCTTGTCGCCAAGCAAGCGAAGGGCATGTCCAAAAGAGTCGATTGGACATCGCCCGAGAAGCCGGTGGACCTCAGCCAGGCGTAGCGTCTCAGGGCTACCGACGTTGAAATCGTCCTGCCTAGCGAGTCTGCGGTGTCCAGCCCATAGCGAATGGCGAACTTTGCTGCATTCCTCCCCTCTGCGACTGCATGGGATAGTACGGCCCGGGCCTCCTCCAGGCACTGTGGCAGCACCTTCGCAACCGTGTCCCACACAGAGTGGGTGTAACGGCCCAAGAGACATGCGGTGTTCACCGACCGCAGTCCTAAACTGGCGGAAGAAAACATCTTCCCAAGATGATCCAGCTTCTTGGAATCCCTATCTGGGGGAGCAGAAGGGAACGCGCCTTTGGACGTTGAGGCTTGGACCACCAAGCTCTCAGGGGTAAGGTGTTGGGAGAGGAAAATGGGGTCGCCCGAGGCCGGGCGGTGGCGTCGGGTAATCATCCTATCCACAGGAGGCCCTGTGCTGGGCTTGGACCAAGTGCCCAGGAGGATGTCTGTGAGGGCCTCGTTGAACGGCAGCAGGGGCTCCGAAGAGGCTGCTGCCGGTTGAAGTACCTCAGTCAGGAGGTTAGTCCTGACTGCCACCGTAGGTAGCTCAAGGCCCAAGGCCTCAGCCGCCCTACGCAACACCACAGCATACTCCGTAGCCACGGTAGGGGGAGAAAGCATACCAAGGTCTGGGGATGTATACAGACCACTGGCCTCACCCAGTTCCTCTCTCCAGTCCGGCTCTTCAAGCTGGTCTGCCAGAGAGTCAATAGACCCCTCCCAGTCCTCCTCACCCTCTTCTGGCTGTCACTCAGGACGATAAGGAAAGCCAGGATAGAACAAAAGTACCAGTCGGCACCGGCGTCAGTCGACGCCGATCCGGCTCCGTGTCCATGTCGAGGGGGAAGCTGGGGTCGATGCCGGCTGGGGATACAACCGGCGTTGGAGGGGGCGGAGGCGTCATCAATGGAATCGGCGCCGGAGGAGGTGTCGTAAGGTCGACCGGCGCTGATCCGGATCCAGGCCTGGATCCCTGGGGGCCCTGCGGCGCTGGGGCCGGAGCCGCCAGCATCGAAGGCCTAGAACCCCCAGCCAAGTTAGCGGGCCCGAAGGTGCGCCGGCAGAGTCGGGCTGCCCAAAGATGGAGTGGAGGGCTTCGTAAAAGGTACAAAGTTGGGCAGGGGTCGCTCCAGCTCCCGGGAAGGGAGGGAAGCTCAGAGCCGACCCAACAGGCTCCGCGGGCGGAGCCGAAGGACGACAACCTTCTGCATCCCGCGTCGCGTCGGCCGACGGACAGGTAGAAGGCGAAGAGCGACGGTGCTTCTTCGCCTTCTTATTGTGCTTCGACTTACCCGAAGACGAAGACTTCGAAGAGGAGTGATGGTGGTGACTCTGCGACCGGTCCCGCGACCTCCCTCTCGACGGGACCTTGAGCGGCGCGGAGCTGACTGCCGGGTCTCGAGAAGCTTTTGGGAGTGCTCCCGCAAAGACTTCGGGTTCATGGCCCAACAGTCGGAGCACGACTTCGGGTCGTGGTCGCGCTCCAGGCACCAGAGGCACACGAGATGTGGATCCGTGACCGACATCAACATGTGACAGGAGTCACAAGGTTTGAAGCCGATCCGTCGATGTGACATCCCTCCGTGCACAAGGAATCAAATGACTTGGAAAAAGAAGTTGAAAAAACTCTTGTCAAAAAAATACTAAGGGTACCACTCTCTCCTGATCTGCGCTGGCTGGCCCGGAAAAAGAAAGAACTGACGTCAGCGTGCAGGGGCGGCGTCTAAGTAGATACCGCGACGTCATTCCGGCGATCACAACGCCAACGACGAAAGAAGTCGACCGACGACACCTTCCGACGCACAGGGGTACTGCTGAAGAAAAAATTCTCCGGATCCAGTCTGACGCATGGGGGTAATTCTAAGGTAAGGAATCCATAACTAATAGTCTCTTTCAGATTTGCCAATGTTGTTTTGTAGTCCAAGTCTCCAAAGCAGCTTGGTTGTAGTCAGGAGGTCCTGTGCCGCTTTTAGACGTGTGTCCGTTTTTGTGAGCCAGTTGTCGAAGTAGAGATATTCAAAAATGGCCTCTCTCTTTTGGTGAGCCGCAACTACTGCAATACACTTGGATAAGATTCATGGGGCACATTTTAGGTCTAAAGGTAGCATGATGTACTGAAAATGTTTGTTTCCCAATAGAATTCTTAGGCATTGTCTTTAGTGGTGTGAGACAGGAATGTGAAATACGTGTAGTATACTCCCTTGTTTTGATAGTCTGATTAAACTATTTCCACTGCCCACTTTTCTAATAGGAGACGGGGCTCATCTTCCAATACCATATCTAGTGATTTGCTGTCAGTTTTGGTAGAAATGGTCAAAAACTAATTGAGTATCCTCACTGTATGATGTTCAGAACCCATCTGTCTGTAGTTACTATTTTCCACTCTTCCAGGTAAGATGTCACTGCTCCTATCCACAGGAGTGTGTAACTGAAGTGGGGGTGCCAGGCCGTCATTGTGGCTTTCCAGAGGAATTTCTCCCTTTGGCATGTTATGTTTTTGGTGGGATGGTCTTTAGTTTTTGATTACTCTTATCGTAGTATTTTACCTTGTCTCTGTTGTTGAGTTTGATACAACTACGTCGGGAACTGAACTCTCTAATGGAAGTAAGGTCTTTCCTTAGGTCTGTACTGTTGTCTGAAATACTTCTTTTACTCCCCAAATGGCCTTCAGAGCTTCTGCCTCATTTTTTATTTGAAGCACCACTTTTCCGTGTGTTGCCTGAAGAATGCTGAGCCAGAAAATGGCAAATCAGCAATCCTAAGTTGAGCAGCAGGCTTAAGGGATGAGAGGTATAGTTATGATGTTCTTCTCAAAGGAAATCTGTGACAATAGCAGGTTGCTGCAAGCTTGGTCTACAGCGGCAATGATCACTTGATTTGAAACTAGCGACACCTCTTTGACGATCTACATAAAGTAGTTTTGCCGATGTTTCGGTGCGTCTGCCAATAAAAGATTACATGCTTCCACATCTTCCCATGATACCTGCCCAGTACGTTGCAGCACTGCTTATTAAAAAAAAATTCTTCCATGTAGAATCCAGTCCCTTGCTGTCTCTCTCAGGTAGGGTAGCTGCCTCTGGGGCAGAAGCGTGCTTGCGTCTGACTGCAGCCACTATGACCGAATCAGGTTTAGGGTCCATTCTTGTTGAGGAAGTTCATATATTTCTTTGAGAAGGTGAGGTGTTGCTGCCTTACTGGGGACATTAATGTTTCCTCTGTAATGTACAGGAGACCTAGAACGAGAGGCAAAACAGGTCTGGGGGCCGGCTATGGCTGAGGTGTCTCTAAACTTACTGACACGGCTGGCTTAAGTGATTTCAGCCCTCTCGTGAGAACTTCCTTAAAAGTCAGGATATCATCCACAGATGAAAGATGGACAATGTGCTAGCAAGGTTGGAGTAAATGGCGAATGAGGATTGTCTGAGTAAGGTGAATGTGACCATTAGTAAGATCTGTTCTTCTTACTGAAAGATGTACTGATTGAAGATGTTGACCTTGTTGACTGTGCCTGATGAGGAGGAGACGGCTTCCACTTCCTTACTGGAGATATTGAGGTCACCTTTGACTATTTCCTTGGTGGCGAACGAACCAGAGGTTTCAAAGATGCTTGTACTGGATCTTCGAAGAAGACAATAGGTCTTAATGGGAGATGCGGAAGCCTTGCAATATGCACATTGAGTGCCATTCTGGAACAGCCAAAAGAAGCTACATCAGTCTCTTCTCGTTGTCTTTTCTTGGACTAGGTAGGTGAATACATGCCCTGTCAGACCGAGATGACTGAATGCAGGGAGTGAATTGTCAAAACAGACAGTGTCCAGACCTTGGATGTCTCCGGGGATGATGACAATATTCTTGAATCTTTTGGAGAACTGACTTTGATCAGGATGTCAACAGCAATATGGGTCTCTACAACCAGAATGGCTTGACGATAATCTGGACATCCCAACAGTGACTGGGCTGAGTGTTGTTTGGAACTGTTTTTAATTCTGAAGAAGAAAATCTTGATGACAAAGGTCTGGAATGTCTATGCCATCGGCGAGCCATTAATAAACTATCCTTCGATGGCAAGCATGTTGGTGCGATGTCGTCAATTAAAGTTTCAATATAGTCTCCCGAGTAGTCGGGTATAGTGGTGCAGAGCCAAACAGTTCTTAAGTAGAAAAACTGCACAAGGAGGCCTGGCCTTACAGAATATCTATTCTGGAGTCAAAGTCATTACAGTAATGTTTTGCAAACATATGCAGGTTGCTGAACAGCGAATGTCTGGCATCAAGACATTTTGCATAATTTTTAGATGTAGGAGTTTTGCCTCATGTGGAATGAGCCCAAGGATGACCAGGAAGTGGTCTGCTATCCGTTTGGTAACAACTGATTGTATAGGAAAGAATCTATTTACTTATGGGTTGTTTAGAGGAAGTCAATCAAGTACGGACCACTCCAAAGTTCACAAACAGATGTTTGAATTTTCTAATAACTTTAGTGTTCACATTCACGGTATGGAGTGATCATTCTGCCAGAGATGAATAATGAAAAAAAGGAAGATAGAAAGGAAATTGATAATGTGAAAGTCCAGCAGAAAAAAAAGTTATGAGCTCCTAAGGAAACATTATGACGGTGGAAAACCAAATGTGGTTACTCTAAACATATAACTTGAAGCTCACTTACCCTTCTCTTTGATGTTTCAGCTACTAAAAAAGCCACTTTCAAGGAAAGATGCTGCAGGTCTGCTTTGTGCATCGGATAAAATCGGAGGTCCTATTAATTATGAAAGTGCATTCTCAAGGAAAGGAGTATATCCTAACTGTGAAAAAGGCTTTCCTCAGATCCTCGAGAACATTCTTCATCACTGGAATGGTGAAAAAAGAACTCTAAGAAGGTCTCTTCCTTTAAGCAGCAATAGCAGCTAAATGCAGTTTAAGAGAAGAGAATACAAGGCAAAATAGCAACTATTTGTAGGAAAGTGGGTTTCTGTTGCACTAACCCCCCCCCCCAACTTTTTGCCAGATTTCTTATGCACTTTGACTGAGTGTGCCCTGGGTCCCTGCCAATAAATCAGATTCCCAGGGCCTGTGTTCTTTCCCTAACCTGTCCCATTCTTTCCACAATTGGCATAATTTTGGCCCACCTGTAAGTCCCTTGTAAAGGATACCTATGGTACCAAGGGCATGGTAGCCAGGGAAAGGCCTCTGATGGCTACAACATATATTATGCTACCCTCAGAACCTCTTACCACAAACATGCACCACTGCCATTGCAGCCTGCGTGATGTGGTTCAGCTACAAGTGAAAAATCGACATGACACACATCCCTGTGTGCCATGCCTGCCCAGCACTGCATGAGGCCTAGGTAAGTCACCCTTAAGGCAGGGTGCCCTACACCTCTTGTAAGGACCTATCTGCATGAGCAGACAGATCCCTATAATATCTAAGGTCATTCTTAGATATTATAAGTGCCCAGTAAAGCCATCCTAAGTATATGGTCTGGAACTGGTCATTACGAGTTTCCTAGTACCATAATGGTTTTATTGAATCCTGGGATGTTTGGTATCAAACATCTCAGAATAATAAACCTGCACTGATTCTAGTATCAGATTTATTATTCCCTGCACTTAGGGGTCCCTTCTAGAGGGGACCCCTGAATCTAATCAACCTCTGGTGGGTTCCTGACTGGTGAGCACCAGCCTGCCACCACGAGACAGGTTTCTAGGCCCTTGGGGTGGGAGCCCTTGCTCCTTGGGCCCAGAAACAAAGCCTTTCCTGGGCGGAGGTGTTCACACCTCCCTCAGGTAAGGAAGAGCCATCTGTGGCAGGGGAGCTTCAAAGGCCTTGCCGACTCTGCAACGCGACCCCCAGCCTCTCCTGCTATCAGGAGCAAGCCCCCTACCTGTCTAACCCCCTTTTCTGCGGGAAGACAGGCTGGAAAAATTAGAATAGCCCAGAAGGTGTGCCCACCTATGCCAACCCCACCCCTCAGGTGGGGGAGGCAAGGTGAAGCCCACTCTTCAGTGTCCCCCCATCTTGCAGATGGCACGCACCCTGCAATCAGGGTTGAGGATTGTGCCCACTCCCCCACATGGGGTGAGCACACCAAGGGTGTCGTCACCCTAAGGTCAGTAGCCCCCTGGCTACTGACCTTGAGACCCCTAAAACGCCCCCTAAATACAGTATTTAGGGGACAGCCCTGTACCCAGAAGTCGAATTTGACGGACCAAAGAAGAAGACAGACCAGGACCGCCGAAGGGCAAGGAACTGAACCGCTGCAGTCAAAACTTGGCAAGAACCCCGCCACTTGCACCCGGCTTGACCACTGGACCTGCTGTCCTTCCAGAAACCTTGCCTGACCTCCAAGAACCCCCGGTGGCCCTGCAATCTTCGCAAAAGTGCCAAGAATCTCCCTACAGGCTAGAAGCTATAGTCCCCAGCGTCCACCAGTACAATAACCGCCACAGTGAGAACCGACTCTGGTGTCGACGCGACTCACTGCTACAAGAGAACTCTCTGACATCAGTGAAGGACCGACACTTGTGTCAACGTGACTCTGCCCTGCCAGAAGAAAAGCACCCCAGCCGGACGGCCTCCACGACCTCAAGGGATCCTCTAGGCTCCACGACTCCAGCTGTGCCCAACTGGTGCACAACAGCCCGTACCATCCTGTAAGTGGCCCTGTCAGCCTTCTCCGGCGCCTCCTGCACTACCGCCCGACCGCAACCTCCCCGTGATGGTCTGACGACGGCGGAACTCATCCAGTTGAACTGCAGCAGCCTGCCACCTACGACCGGGACTGTAACTGTGTAGGCGGCCTGCTGAAAACCAACCTGCTTCATTACTCTCCGCGGACCCCGAGGGTAAATCTCATTGCCAGTATCGACCGTCCCGGCGTAGATACTGAATCCCGCACCTCTGGGTGCCCCCAGTCCCCTACGACCAACACTGCCCGCAGTGTTGGCCTGGACCACCCGAAGACTGGAACTGTAAGCCGGGTAATTACTTGTAAGTCTATCACCAGTCTTTTCCTCCACAGGATTGCATAGCATTCTCTCTGTATCCACTAACTGTATATCCTGAATACCAAGTATTTTCTTTCCGACTGAAAAGTATTGCTTCAAACTCTAAAAATCTTTCTACCTGAACAGCTTTGCTACTTTGACAGTATTGCAACTTACCTGCATTCAGTACCCTTTGGTTTTTAAATAAAATACAAAGTATAACTTTTATACTTACCAATTGGCCTGGATTCAGTCTTTGAGTGTGTGATAAAATTTCTTGCCTGAGTGTGTACAATAAATGCTTAACACTGCCCTCTGATAAGCCTAACTGCTCGACCACACTACCACAAATAGAGCTGTTTGTATTATCTACTTTAGCCTCTGCTATACCTCTGGGGATCCACTGGACTCGTGCTCACTTTACCTCAATTTGGTATAGTATATAGAGAGCCAGCTTCCTACACTATTGTCTATTCATGGCAAGTTTTCGGGAACCGCTGTAGAAAATACACCCTCCCTGCGTGGTCATCCTAGATTTTTCACCTTTTGCTGGACCCTATGCTTTTGCTGCCTTTAGAACTCTGTGCTTTTTGCCCCTGCTAACCAGTAGGTAGTGTGTGGTCCCCCTTTAAACATGGTTGAATTGGGATACTCCTAATTAGTAAATTTAACTTGCCTATAAGTCCCTAGTATATGGTACAAAATGTACCCAAGGCCTGCAACTCAAATATCATTAGTGTGCGATACGCTACAATACGCTTCAGCCTATCAATGTACCTGACTATAACAGTGCAAAACACGCATTAAGACGTATCAAAATAAACTCTTTTGACAGGTTCAAACCTCCCTTTTAAATATTAATATGTCACCCTATGTGAGCCTTGTAGCCCGCAGGGTAGGGTGCATGGCATTCAGAAGGAGAAAATTAATATTACCATGTTCCTTCAGTGACAAGGCCCTTAAAGCTATTTTCACTGTGGCAGGCCTAGCTGTCCTATGTATAAAACCAGAGTACAGATTAAAATACTAATATTGTATCTTAGGAATTGGGCCAACTAGAAAAATATTCAAACAATTATTTTTAATAATTATAAAAAATCTAATTCAATGGTGAAGTCAAATTTTTAATCAAATATCAAGGAAAAGTTACTTTTAGTTAGCCCGTACCTGCCTCAACTGTCAGAAAACTAATTAGCATAAGTCTCTGCCAGCTGGTATAGGTGTAAAATGCCTCCCGGGTACAACCAATAGACTGACCTGAATGGGCAGATATGACTCCTCTAAACTCCACAGAATATGCAGGGGGGGTGCAAGGGGTGGGAGGCTGCGGGCACTCTATGTTGCCTGGAAATGCACTCTACGTTTGGCAGACAACTCCGTCAACATCAAAGAGAGTACATCAAACTTACAACTTTTTTTTTTCAAAAAGAAAATCCCAAAGCAGGATTTTCTTTTTGAAATAAAATAAGCAATGACTCCCTCGTGGTGGGAGCATTATCCCATGGCGTGGGGGGTCATTTAAAAGTTTTCACTGCCCCTTACCGCCATGGTTTTCATGGCGGTGACCGGCAGGGAAAACGGTCTATGTGTCCCACCAATATCAATACAGGTGGACAGACATATGGACTTACTACATTGGGCTGTTGTTGAGGTGTATAGGCAGCGAAGACAGAGTAGTCTCTGCTGTCTATACACTGATGGTCCACTGGACTGGAACTGATGCAGGCGGACCTTCAGATTGGTGGGAAGGATACTCCATTGCGAAAAAGTACCCTTTGTGACAACTTCTAAATCAGGCCCTAAGTCAGAAGGTAAACTCTTTGTCTAGGACGAACATGTTTGGTGTATCTGACCCAAGCATCCATGTAGCAGTTGTTGATCGATGCTGCAGTTGTTGCCTTTTCTAAAAAGGTACATGTGTTCTGTGTTTCCTTTGACAATACCTTTTAAACTGTACTGCAGGAAAGTACTTCCTTTTTCTAGTCCAATGGACTTCAGAGTTTAAACTTCTGCCTTCTTCCACTGTAGGTCATTGTCTGCAGCTGAAAAGAGAATATCTGGAGGAAAATATGCCCAGAATCTTTTGTTGTGCTTGGGGTGTTGAGGATGTCAGTCTTAGCCGAGAGAAGCACGTTATTGAGATATCATGGCATATGTCTTGAGCGACCAAATCCGTTGAGTCCTTGGCAGCACAGATTGTCTGGTCTGGTATTTAAATTCCTTTCTGTCATCCATGGTATGCAAACAAGTAAAAGGTTCCAGGGAATTCAAAATATCTTGATTGTATCAAACTTGTAGACAAGTGAACTTGTTGCTCTCAAAGCTGCAGCTGAAGTTGTGCAGCTTTTTTATCCACTGCTTCGTTTTTTTTATTTTATTTCTTTGTTCTATGAAGCAGATAAGGTAGAACAAGCAGTATTGCAGAAATCCTTAACTGCAAGCACTACTAGAGAGTCCGGATGTGGAGTTTCACTCAAGAAAAAAACCAGATCTGAGTCTTGAGGTCTGTACTTTTTCTCTTGCCATCAGTCCACAGGCTTGATGAAGGTCAGAGTCAGGAAGGTCTGCATATTGGGCTCTAATAACCCCAGAACCAGAGGTGCCATAAACCCCTATTGTGGTTTTAGAATGTCAAATATGACTGAAGTTTCATAAAAAAGGAGCTGGAGCCTTGACATTAGGCCTCCCTACCAAACAGCAATTCACTTTTTAGAACAAGACTGCATCGCCCACAGGTGAAAGTCTTCTCGTGAAGAGCACTCATATCTGATGAGGAGGAAGTATTGCTTTTAGGAGGAATACAGAATCAGGATGTTTGTTATCTACAAAACTATTTCTCTTGACTGATGAGCGTGGCCTCCCTTTTTCCTCACCAGTTCTTCTTCTGAGTAATGTTGATGCAGATGACTTTTCTTTTTTTGTTCTCCTTCCTGAAGCATTATGAGCTGCTGGAGCAGTAGAAGGCACTACAAGTGATGGAACCACAGGACGCACCACTTATGTGAGAAACAATGTTGTGGAACCAGATAATCCCCCTTAATAACTGGATTGTAGTGAGTCATACTCTTTCTCTGCAATAGAATGGGACATCATTGGTTAATGGAAAGGGCATCTCTTCAGTGATGTGATGAGGCTCTGGAGAAGGTGAGACATGTTGGATATGCCTTTAGTATCTGACCTTTTCACTAGAGTTCAGCATCCGGCCTCTGAGCATCACAGAGCTTACAGGATGACCTCTCGTTGACTCTGATGTCCTCGACTACGACATAGACCTTGGTGGGAATGAAGCACCATTAGCCAATAAAGAGGGTGCTGCCACTCACAACATTGAATGCCTTGATGTTGACAGTATTCACGTTGATTAGAAGTGACTCGAAGCTGACCGGGAAGGAAAATGCTGATGACACGAGTAGCGGCCCGAGCGTATACTAAAAAAATGTTCCTCCTACAAGCATGTTTTCATTGTAAAAATGATTTTAAAATGCCATAGAACCTGCATGGGCACGCGTACTGACACTCTGTGGTGCATGGACATGAGAGAGACTCCCATGCCAGAAATTATTTCACTCACTAACTCATGTGCTCATTTCCTTTCTTTATAGGAGAAGAGAGTGGACTGTTGATGAATTACCCAGTTTGGTAAATTGATACTTATACCGAGTAGTGAAGGTGTATCCATGATTACGGACATTCGTATTGCTTAAAGGAGGGATATCAGTGCAAGGAGCTATCAGTTGTACTCAAACCATGTAGGTAGGATCCACGATTGGTACTCATGCTATGTGTTTGGGGGTGGCTAAGATTAGTGATTACAGACTCGTAATCAGACACAAATGAGAAAACAAACTTGGGTCTGCAACTGAATCCTCAAGACTGTCATAGGGTTTCTGCACATACAGAGCTATGCACAGGATAATAGGACCTCGGAATATAGTGGTGAGCCAACCATAAACCTTAGCACCCAAAACCCCAACCCAACTAGCCTTAGCGTCCCATTGGCACCAATGTACCAATGCTTAGACAACCCAGAACACGGTATCTCTCTCTCTCAGGACACGCAGAGGCAAGAACACTCTTTCGTCACTTTCGTACCTGTCCACAACATGCGTATGAAGAGTCACTGTATAGGTTAAAATGTTTATTTCAACTTACGTGCTCTAAGATACAGTACACGTGTCAGTACTAGTAGCATAATACATAAGAACAATATAATCAGCATAGTTACTACTCCATAGAATACAAACGGGGAAAGCATCTCATAAAGCAGTGGAGATATGTCTAACTAACATTACCACCCTCCCCGTGCTGGAAGCCAGTTTATTATAATAATAGAAGACCTTTGGGCTTTGACTAACGAACCCCCATACCTCAGTCTCTTGATGCAAAACTACATCAGCAAACAATCACAGCTCTTCTCTCTGGAAAGGTCGTCTCCAAGTGCTATCTTAGAGCAAGCGATCGCATTATTAAAAGCACACTAATTTCTCAATGGCAGCTGTACATGTGTTATGTCTAGGTGCGAGGGACGGGCCAAATCAGTAGGAACCAGGGAGTTGTTATTCGACCTTGTAACTGTTGTTCAGACTGAGCCCAAAAGGGAACAGGAGAAAAGGTGAGAAACAGAATATGCAGACTGTTGTAGAATAACTTGGCAATAACAGAGGGCGACAGGACAACATCCAATAATAACGTGCGCAAGAGTCATCATGGCAGCCAGGCCTGCGGTAACGTAGCCAGACCGGCCAGGAGGCCATGAGCCACAAGACAAGACCAGGGAAAGTAGGTACTCTGAGAGTGCCGAAAGGCCACAGCAATTGTAACACAGCTCTACACAAATCTTTGTAACATAACCTAACACTAAGTAGGGGCATGCTCTAAGATTGATATTCATTGTGTGCAGAAGGGTCTAGAGCTGATACTCAGATTGTAAATGATTAGTATTCACACCACACAGGTCGCCTCCGGTGGCTGTTGGTACTCACATTGTGGAAAGGGTGTTCTCACTGGGCTGGTTAGCGTTGTATCTCCAGAACGTCTTCCACAGGGTCTCCACCAGTGTAAACTGAAGGTTTATCATCACATCAACGATAGCCTGGAAGAGACAGCAAGGTCAGGTTTCAGGAGGTTGAAGCAAACTGCCTGTTCTTTTAATCTCCTTGACATAAGCGTTAGCTTGAACTTGAAGAAAGGCTTAGAGGCCAACACTTCTATACCAGGGTTCAAACTCTAATACCCTGAAGATGGTAAGATGAGAAAAACAGGGGGGTAGTTAATGAAAAAATACAGCAAAAGGAAGAAGTACCTCGAGGCAGGCTCCTTCATAAAACTCACGTACTGGATGAGAGGTTGGAGTACGTGTTCAACTGTCACAAAGAAGGAGGATGTCACCGGTCATGCCTTAGGGGACAAGGCTCTATTATCAACTTGAACACAGGCTCCAGCTAGGGTAACTAATGTAATGTACCAGTGGAACGGCTCTTTTAGGAAATGTACATCCTTGATTAGTGGCAAGGACATCTTTGAGTGACTCATATAGAACCTAAAGCAATGGAAGTCTACAGAAAGGAAAATGCTACTTACCAGTATGCATCTTTTCTTGGCATGTAGAGCTGTAGATTCATATACTTGTGCATAGATCGCCATCTGGTGTTGGGCTCGGATGTTTGCACTTTGTTTTGTCTTGGAAGAAGTCTTTGTAGTCACGAGGTAGGTGACTCCTCCTTAGGGTGATAGTGCGCATGGGCATCGACTCCATCTCCAGATTGTTTTCGCCATGAAGGGTTATGATGGAGTTAGTAAGAAATAGAAAGAGATGTCCATGTGTAATGTATCTAAGTAAGATAGTACTGCAACAGATAGAGGTATCCGGGGAGGCGGGTGGGCGTATATGAATCTACAGCTCTACATGCTAAGAACAGATGCATACTGGTAAGTAGAATTTTCCGTTCGAGGCATATGAGCTGTAGATTATATACTTGTGCATAGACCATACAGCAGTTATCTCCTTAGCGGAGGCTACCTGTATCTGTTGCAGTGGTCTGAAAAAGTGTTCTTAATACAGCCTGGCCCACACTAGCTTGTTGTTTTGCTTGCACATCTACACAATAGTGTTTTGTGAAAGTGTGCGGTGTAGACCAAGTTGCTGCTTTGCAGATGTCATCTAGGGAATGTTCCCTAAGAATGCCATAGAAGCCCCTAGTTTACGTGTGGAATGAGCTCTAGGGGAATGGTTAGTGTGCATTTGGCTTTAAGATAGCATATTTGGATGCATTTAACAATCCACCTTGCAATCCCTGCTTTTGAAATGGGATTGCCCTTATGAGGTGGGGAGAAAGCCACAAAGAGTTGTTTAGTCTTTCTAAAGGATTTTGTCCTTTCAATGTAGTAAAGTATTGCTCTTTTAACGTCTAGCGTGTGAAGAGCCCGTTCTGCCACTGAGTCTGGTAGAGGGAAAAAAACTGGGAGTCCAACAGACTGGTTAAGGTGGAAGGCAGAAACGACTTTAGGTAAAACTTTTGGGTTAGTCCTAAGAACCACTTTGTTATGATGGATTTGCAAAAATGGTTCTTGTATGGTTAATGCCTGGAGTTCACTAACTCTTCTAAGAGATGTGATAGCAACGAGGAAGGCTACTTTCCAAGTGAGGAACTGTAGTTCGCATTTATGTAGAGGTTCAAATGGGGGACCCATGAGTCTGGTAAGGACAATATTTAAATTCCATACTGGAGAGGGCGGAACTCTGGGTGGAATTATTCTTTCAAGTCCTTCCATAAATGCTTTGCTAGCGGGTACTCCTAAACAAAGACAAGTGTTGTGTGTTTTGTAGATAGCTGCTATTGCAGCGAGATGTAGTCTTATGGATGTATATGCTAGGTTACATTGTTGTAGGTGCAAGAGATAACAGATAATTTTTTGAATAGAAGCATCTAGTGGATTGATTTTGTTATTTGTACAGTAAATTACAAATTGTTTCCACTTTGCTGCATAGCATGCTCTGGTGGTAGAACGTCTAGCCTCTTTAATGATGTTCATGCAGTCTGGCAGGAGATTGAGGTAGCCAAACTCTAAGACTTCAGGTGCCAGATCGCAAGGTTGAGTTGACTGGGATCTGGATGTCTTATCTCTCCTTGTTTCTGAATGAGAAGCTTGGGTGAGAGGCGTAGCTTTTGATGAGGAACTACTGATAGTTCCAAGAGGGTTGTGAACCATGGTTGTCGGGCCCATGTTGGAGCAACCAGGATCATTGTGAGGGAATGCTGTTTGAGCTTCCGAACCACTAACGGAATTAGCGGGAGAGGCGGAAAAGCGCAAGCAAATTTGCCTGACCAGTTCATCCATAGCGCATTGCCTTTGGACAATGGGTGTGGATACCTGGACGCGAAGGCTGGGCATTTTGCGTTCTGGTGTGTGGCGAACAGATCTATTTCTGGGTGGCCCCACATGTGAAAGAATGGAAGAAGAACTTGAGGATGAAGTTCCCATTCGTGGATCTGCTGTGTTTGACGACTGAGCAGATCTGCAATCTGATTGTGTACCCCTGGGAGGTGTTCTGCAAGGAGATATATGTTTTGCGGAATGGCCCATCTCCATATGCTTTGAGCGAGGTGTGAAAGCTGTAGAGAGTGTGTCCCCCCTGTTTCTGTATGTAGTACATTGCTGTGATGTTGTCTGTACGGACCAGGACAGCTTTGCCTACCAGATGGAGTTGAAAGGATTTTAATGCCAGAAAAATTGCCAGTAATTCCAGGTAATTTATGTGGCGTTGTTTTTGCTGAGGGGTCCATATGCCCTGAATGGTATGGTTTTGAAGATGAGCTCCCCAGCCGGTGAGCGAAGCGTCTGCCGTTAGCACTATCTGTGGAACCGGGTCGAGGAACGGCCACCCTTTGGAAAGGTTTTGTGTGTTCCACCACTGCAGAGAGCGATGTGTGCGGCTGTCCACCAACACCAGATCTGTTAACTGACCTTGAGCCTGGTTCCACTGACGTGCCAAACACTCCTGTAAGGGATCAGAGTGTAATTGTACCCCGTGGTATTGAGCAGCCCTATTAATTAGTTGCGCAAACCCAATATTATCATCTGGTGGTGATGGCCTAGAGGGATAGAGGTCCGGGTCATTGTGTGGATCGGGATCTGTATTGTAATCATCCCAAGGATCTACATCGTGTGGGATGGTATGTGCGTCATCATCCCTATCTGGATCTCCGTTCCCATCCCCATCATTATAATCATCTTCATCATCCTGTGGTTGAGGTGAAAATGTATGTTGTGGGGAGTGTGCTGGAGAAATTAACAAATTAGGATCAGCTGGAGAAGGAGAGGGAGGTGGAGAAGTATTAGTGCCCATTCCTCTCTGTTTAATGGGTATTTCAGAGTCTTGTTAAGTGTCCAGTTTCCTCTTTTTAGGAGGCTTGGCGACAACGTGACCGGTTTCTGGGTCAATGTGTAGTGTTTTTTGCTTTGGATCCGAAAAATCTGGCACAGACTGTTGTTTGGGTACAATGTCCTTTTTCGGTGCCGAAGGTTTAGGGTCAGAATGTTCTTTTGCCTTTGCTTCTGAAGCTTTCTGCGGGGTCTTGGACTCTTTAGCTTTTGGTATAGGAGTTTGTGGCTCCGAGACCTTTTTCGGCTCCGAAGGTTTTTTCGGCCCCGAATGTTTGTCCTTTGTTTGTTTCAACGCCGAGGGGGCTTCGGCGTCGAGGCTGTTTTTGGTGCCGAGGAAGAAGGGTGTGGCACATCTTTGGTTTTGGGCTTCGGTGCCAAAGGTGACTTATCGGCACCGGAACGGGGTTGGTTCGAGCCTGAGCCGGAAGGCTTTTCTTTCGGTTTCATAGCCGGGCCCGAGGACGGGGCGTCTGAAATGTGTTGCCGGTGTCGACCTGAGCCAGAGGCGAAGGTGTTACCGGGCCTTTTGTTTGGGGTTGGGCAGGAGAGGGTCTCGGTACTCACGGACCGCTGAGCTGGTGTGGCTGCCTCGTCTTCGATGTCGGAGTCGTCGGCTTCGGAGACGGAGATCTCTCCTTCATCAGCTTGTTGTTCTGGCTGGACTTCGGGATCTGCTCCGAAGATGTCCGGAACCGAGCTGCTTTCGCGGGACATTTCGTGACGTCGAGCCCGACGGTCACAGATGGTTTTCTTCGACCTGAAAGATGCACAGGCCTCGCAGTTCTTGTCCTCGTGCTCCGGGGAGAGGCAGAGATTACAAACCTGGTGTAAGTCCGTGTGTGGGAACTTAGCACCACACCCAGGGCATTTTTTAAAAGGAGTTCTTTCCATTGACTGCTGGCGTGGTCGGCGCGGATAGGCCCAACGGCCCGCGTCGAAGATCTAGGTCGATGATTTTATATTTTTCGAAGATGCGCGTCGAAAGGGAAACGCGATCGAGACAATACCGTTGAGTGGTGAGGGATTGCGCGTCGAATGGGGTTCGAGAACGACACCGACCCGGAGCGCAGCGAATCACATCCGAACCCGATGGCGGAAAAAAAGAATCTGGAGATGGAGTCGATGCCCATGCGCACTATCACCCTAAGGAGGAGTCACCTACCTCGTGCCTACAAAGACTTCTTCCAAGACAAAAACAAAGTGCAAACATCCGAGCCCAACACCAGATGGCGATCTATGCACATGTATATAATCTACAGCTCATATGCCTCGAACAAATTGTTACTTGTAATCCTAGCAATACATCATAATGAACTTCTTTGAAGTCATAAACATTAGAATAATTTCCTGCTGAGTGTGGGGACCCTGAAACACTTCTTTCCTAAATTATTTTCAAAGAGGGTATACAAATTTAACATGTTCAAAGGAAAAAAGGCACCATCACACTTGGGTACTACTGACTGGACTATGGGATAAATGGGCGGCTGATTTTGGGATAGCCTTCAATGACAAAGAATGGGGCAGAGTGTTAGCGTACCCTGCTAAGGTGTCGAGGAACATCAGATTCAAGCTCATTCAGTTCTTCCTCATGCACAGAGCTTACTTCACTCACCCCTACAAAAATATACTAGTATTTCACCGATGCGAACTCCTGCTGCCTGCAATGTCACTTGCTTAGTGCTGACACATATTATGGTCATGCCACTGACTTTTATAATACTGGATGGGGTCAAATCACATTTCTGTCAAATAACAGGGAACGCCACACTACACAGCTAGGAGGCTTGCGTGCCAGGGCTATTTCAGTGAACTCAGAAGAATAAAATTGTAGCCTGCTTATATAGACCTTGGTCTGCTGCTCGCAAAACTCATGGTGATTCGGCACTGGAAGGCAAGCACACCTCCATCAGTTTCTATGTGGTATCAATCAGTGATAGTCAGGACAGAGGCGGAGAGGGGCGCACTCCGATAGAAGGAGGCTAGGGGCGTGAGACAGAATCTCCTCTCACAGGGATGGGACGCAGTGCTTGCTGCCTTGGACTCCGCCCGGGGGGGACGACATCCACCCACCCTGAGCCTATTGTTTCACAGAGAACCAAACTGGCCTCTCCGGCTGCCCTTGAATATGAGGATCTATTAGAAATACATACCACCTACGCACTGCCCAAATGCCCCTGTACTGTAAGTTTTCACATACAAACACATATTCATTCCAACTGCATAATTCAAGTTGCGCTTGCTCTCTCCTATTGAGCCAATCAACCATTGATGATGCACCACCACCACTCACTAGTCCTCGTTAATATTTCTCAAGGCTTATTTCTAGTCATTCCTCACCGTCTATTGAGTGTTGTCTAACTTGTCAGATCAATGCAGGCTAATATTCCTAACAAAGAGAACTCTCTAGGAGTACCTATTACCAGGTTAACGGTCTAGACAGATGACCATGTACTCATAAATACTCCATGTAAGTGCATATGCTATGTTCATATTGAATGTATCCCATGAAAATGAAGATATGCCTGTCTAATTTGTAAGACAAACTCAATAAAGATATTTTAGAAAAAAGGAAAAAAGGCACCATATCCTAACAAGGCCTGTTTTTGTCCCCAATTTACACTGATCTAATCAGAATGGCATTACAAAAATACAATGTAGCATCTTAATCCCAGACTGCTGCAAAAAGGTGAGTTTAAGGAGAGTAAAAGGAGGTATGATAGGCATAACATTAGTACAATGCAAACAAAGCCACCTGTGCATAGATGCTTCCAATCCCCGCAATCCACTATACTGGCAGTTGCCTCTTAAATTCAAGAACCCAAACTTCATCTCTAAGACTGCAAAAACCAGAGAAGTGGGAGCGTTGGTTAGGACTTCAATGAAGATCACAATGACACTACACCAGGACTAAAAGTACGTAAGCATTTCTTTTACATTGTAGGACCTTCACTGATAGTCAAAAGTCCCTATAATTGAAGCTCAATGCCACCATAATGAATACAAGCAACTATGAAGATAGTTTAATTCTGGATTTAAATTTTTGAGGGTAGCTTAACCCATTATTGAGTTAGCTCTTGTGCCAGAGTCAAGCGAACAGTGTTTTGTTAAAGTAAGTACCAATTTCCAGGAGACTGCCTTACAAATCTAAGACAACTTAATATTTTTTAAGCATGGTGTAGTGGATGCTTTGTCTCTGGGGGAATGTGCTCCAGGTTTTATAGGACAAGACTTATTCACAATTGGTAAAAAGAGAGATACAACACACAACCCACCAATAAACGGATTGTTTTGATGCAGCCAGACTTGTCTTTATTGGACCGTAGGGAATAAATGGTAAGGTGTTGCTATCGGTTTGGTCTTGGCTAGATAAAACCATAAAACCTCCTTGAAATCTAATGGGTGTTCGGAACACTCAATCAGCAATATTTGGATTGCTAAAAAAAAGCTTGAAGTGCAGCGGTTTGATGAATCTGACTATTTTGGGGAGACACAAAGGGTGCGTTCCCATCGCTAACCAATAGAAATCATGGAGGGCTTGACATCCAATAGAGCCAGTAGCTCACTGAACCCACAAGCAGTAGTAATGACAACAAATAAGTCCATCTTTCAAGATAGGTATTGCAATTAAGCCTTGTGGGTGTGTTCAAACAGAAAGCCCATTAATTAGAAAGTACTTAATTTTACTGCAAATAAGGTGAAAGTGCTCTTAAAGGAGGCTGTACCATAAGCGTTTGAGAAGGAAAATGCTACTTACCAGTATGCATCTGTTCTTGGCATGTAGAGCTGTAGAGTTGTATACTTTAGCATAGATCGCCATCTGGTGTTGGGCTCGGATGTTTGCACTTTGTTTTTGTTCGAAGAAGTGTTTGTAGTCGCGAGATAGGTGACTCCTCCTTATGGTGATAGTGCGCATGGGCATCGACTCCATCTTCAGATTGTTTTTCGCCATAAAGGGTGATGATGGAGTTAGTAAGAGAATAGAAAAGGATGTCCATGTAATGTATCTAAATAAGATAATACTGCAACAGATAAAGGTACCCGGGGAGGTGGGTGGGCGTATACAACTCTACAGCTCTACATGCCAAGAACAGATGCATACTGGTAAGTAGCATTTTCCATTCGAGGCATATGAGCTGTAGATTGTATACTTTAGCATAGACTATACAGCAGTTTTCCTCCCTAGCGGTGGCAACCTGTATCTGTTGCAGTGGTCTGAAAAAGTGTTCTTAGTACAGCCTGGCCCACAGTAGCTTGTTGTTTTGCTTGCACATCTACACAATAGTGTTTAGTGAAAGTATGTGGTGTAGACCAAGTTGCTGCTTTGCAAATGTCATCTAGGGGAATGTTCCCTAAGAATGCCATAGAAGCCCCTAGTTTGCGTGTGGAATGAGCTCTAGGGGGAATAGTTAATGTGCGTTTAGCTTTAAGATAGCATATTTGGATGCATTTAACAATCCACCTTGCAATTCCTGTTTTTGAGATGGGATTGCCTTTGTGAGGTGGGGAGAAAGCTACAAAGAGTTGTTTTGTCTTTCTAAACGGCTTAGTTCTTTCGATGTAGTAGAGTATCGCTCTTTTAACGTCTAGCGTGTGGAGAGCGCGTTCTGCCACTGCGTCTGGTTGAGGGAAAAAAACTGGAAGTTCAACCGACTGATTAAGGTGGAAGGCAGATACTACTTTAGGCAGAAATTTTGGGTTAGGCCTAAGAACCACTTTACTATGGTGTATTTGTAAAAATGGTTCTTGTATGGTGAATGCCTGGAGTTCACTAACTCTCCTAAGGTACGTGATAGCTACCAGGAAAGCTACTTTCCAAGTAAGGAACTGTAACTCGCATTTGTGTAGAGGGTCGAATGGGGGACCCATAAGTCTGGTAAGGACTATATTGATATTCTATACAGGAGAAGGTGGAACTCTGGGTGGAATTATTCTTTTAAGTCCTTCCATAAACGCTTTGATAGCAGGTACTCTAAACAAAGACAAATGTTGTCTGTTTTGGAGGTAAGCAGCGATTGCAGCCAGATGTAGCCGTATAGATGTGTATGCTAGGTTACATTGTTGTAGATGCAAAAGATAACAGATAATGTTTTGGATGGATGCATCTAGCGGATCGATTTTGTTGTTTGTACAGTAAATGACAAATCGTTTCCACTTTGCCGCATAGCATCCTCTAGTGGTAGGACATCTGGCCTCTTTTTTTATTTTTTTTTTAATATAAATCTTTTTATTAAACACACATCGGTTCAGATAAACATTGCAGAGGGTCAGCCAGTTTGTACATTGCAATAAGCACAGGAGGAAAAGCGTTTAATCATTGCATAAGAGGGGAATGTCACGGGGTGAGGGGATCGTCTTGCTCATTACATCTAGGCGGCACACAGATCTCTCCACGGTAGGTGTTCCAAGGACCCCATACACGGGACCACTTTTTGGGGCATCCCCTTGCCAGGTACACTGTCTTCTCTCTAAACATGCACCAATCAAGGTTCCTTTCCCAGGCTTCTAGTGTGGGTGAGTAAGCTGCTCCCCATAGTTGGGCAATATTTCTTTTCGCAAGCATGAACCCTAGTGTAGCCCACTGTGTCTGGTGAGTGTTTAGGTCTGTGGGTTCCCATATATTTAGAAGGCATCGTCGCGCCTCTGGGCGGAGACAGACCTGCAATACTGCGTTGATAGTGTAATGTATCTTGAGCCAGAAAGAGCTGACATGTTTACATTCCCAAATGATTTGTATGAACATCCCCATATGGCCACAGCGCCGTTTACATTCCCCATTGTCTGACCACCCCATGTGTACCAAACGGGGCCCTGTGATGTATATTCTATGGAGGATCTTAAGCTGTACCAACCTCAGGCGCGCCGGAATAGCAACAACTCTGGGGGAAGACACTGCCATCTGCCAGTCCTCATCATCTATCTCAACCCCATCTTGCATTCATTTCTCTCGCAGTGATTGGAAGGGATCTGTCATGTGATTGATGAACTTCTTATAAATTAAGGAGATAGTTTTATCGGGAAGGTGGCCGTCTAAAATTCTATCTTCCAGGGGAGAGGCCTCTGGAGGAACAGTCCCCTTAGGCAGAGAAGACTGGAGCGAGTGCAGGACCTGCAAATAGCGGAAGTGCTCAGTGTTTGCCAGCTCGTATTCCGTCTGAAGCGTGTTAAAGGACTTGACCCCTCCATCCCCCCAAACGTCTTTAATATATGAGATGCCAATAAGGTCCCACCTGTCGAACCCCTTCGATCTCCACAAATCACCCAGTTTTTCAGAGTCCCAAAGTGGGGTGGCTAATGTCAATCTTTGTCTCCATCCAAGAGAGTTAGTGGCATCATGCCAAATTTGAACGGAGTGTTTAGTGGGGCCAGTCAAAGTGTATAGTTTAGGCCGGGAGTATAATGCTCTGTTGTAGTTGCCACCTGGAAGAAGCCATTTATCCATGGCGTAGCCGGGATCGTCAGCGCGACCATACGTGCCATGGTTGACGGCTGCTAGATGAGCTGCCCACTAGTATTTCTTAATATCTGGGAGGCTAATGCCTCCGTCGTACCAATTTAGCGTCAACTTATTCAGGGCGATTCGAGGTTTACCGTCCCACAGCAGGTCCCTCTGTAGGCCTTCAATCTCCTTAAAGTAACGTGCTGGAACAGGGTCAAGGGTGTTCTGTAGGGCGTAGAGGAACCTAGGCAAGGACATCATTTTGAACAGGACGGCCCTGCCCAAGAGGGAAAGGGGAAGTGATTTCCAACTGACAATATCATTTTTAAGCTTACGGAGAGGGGGGAGAAGGTTTTGGATATAACGGACTGAGGGATCCAGTGAGATAAAAATCCCCAGATATTTAAAGCCGACAGTGTTAATTTGTATTGGGCAATTTCTCGGAGGGAAGGGTGGATCACCCCTTAGAACAAATAGCAGGGACTTCCCACAGTTGACGGTAAATCCAGAGTATCTGCCGAACACTACGAGGATATCCAATACCACTATAAGGGATTTCTTAGGGGAAGCCAAATAAAGCAATATGTCATCAGCATAGAGTGAGATGCGGGCCTCCCAACCGGGGGACCATCTCAATCCCCGTATCCTTGGATCCCAACGGATCCAGGCTGCTAGAGGTTCTAGGGCAAGGGCGAAAAGGAGAGGCGAAAGTGGGCAACCTTGGCGGGTCCCCCGACTAAGCAGGAACGCAGCTGACAATTTATTATTTACTACCACCTGAGCCAGGGGTTCATTATATAAGAGACGCACCCATTTGATGTAATTCGGGCCAAATCCCATCTTTGCCAAAACTGCCCAGAGGTAAGGCCATTCAATGGTGTCAAACGCCATGGTCGCGTCCAGGGACACGATCACTGCTGGCTCTCGGAGGGTATGTGCTCTGTCCAGTACTCCATGGACTCTACGCAGATTCAAGGCCGTGTTTCTGTGTGGCATAAAGCCAGATTGGTTTGGATGTACTAAACCACTGATTATTTTGACCAAGCGATTGGCTAAGAGTTTGGCTAGGATTTTAGGTTTTGCGTTCAGAAGGGAGATTGGCCGATATGAGGCACAGTCCATTTTGGGTTTCCCTTCTTTATGAATGGTGACTATGGTGGCTATCCTCTGTTCCCTGGGCAATGTTCCCCCTTCCCTAGATTCCTCAAACATAGATTTGAAATATGGTGCGAGTTTATCGGATCGTAATTTATATAGCTCAATGGGGAGGCCATTGGGACCAAGGGCTTTCCCCGAGTTCAAGGAGCGGATTGCTTGCGCAATCTCATCCGTTGTCAAGTTACTGTCCATAAAGTTACGGTCTTCTAGGGAGAGGCGGGGGAGCTTAATGTCTCGCAACAATTCCTGAGAATCTTCCTCAGTGTGTGAAGCCACTGTCGTGTAAACAGTCTGGAAATGACTGGCAAATCTTTCAACTATTTCCTGTGGGTCCGTAATAGAGATGTCTCCTTCCACCCTGAGTTCTGGGACCAGCCTGCTCGCCCACTCCCGTCTGTCCAGCCACGCTTTGAGTTTCCCTGCTTTATCCCCCAGGTCGTAGATTCTGCCTTGCCGCTCCCTACCCAGAGTTTTGGCCCTATCAGTAACTAGAGCCTTGTAGTCATGTTGTTTCAGGCTCAGGAGATGGAGCTTCTCTGGCGTCACCCCAGATTCCAGATCACTTTCTATACTATAAATTTCGGCTTCGATATCTAGAACTTCTTTTTGTTTATCTTTTTTTGAGCCAGAGATCAATGACAGGGCCTGACCCCGAATTACAGTCTTGAATGCTTCCCATAAGGACTGGGATGAGGACACGGACCCCACATTATCGGAGAAGTAATCGTCCATGGCTTTGATAAGGTTTTTACGGATTTTCGGATTGCGAAGGTACCAAGGATTAATTGGGGCTAATCTTCCTACCTTGCTCTGGTTAAGGACCATGTGGACCCATACTGGTGAGTGATCGGAGATGCCTCTAGCCAAGTGCTTGATTTCGTGTATGTAAGTGGCTTGTGCAGCTGGCAATAAGCAGTAGTCTAAGCGGGAAAGACTGTGGTGTGCCCCAGAATGAAAGGTGTGCTGTACCTGGTCTGGGTGATAAGTTCTCCATCCATCAACTAGTCCCATGGCGTCAAGAAAATCAGGCAACCAGCGGGAAGAGGACCCCACCTCCCGTGGGGGATATCGGTCCAGCGAGCCCGAGACCACTGCATTAAAGTCGCACCCAAGGATTAAGAGGCCATCAGGAATGTTGAGAAGAACCGTGCCCAGGTCCGCAAAGGTAGTACCCTGGAGGGACGTATACTGACATGAATGTGATGAGACGGCCCTCCCACATTCCCGAAATACCAACGTATCTGCCCCGATCATCTGTCCATGTGGAACTTATAGCAAGGGGGAGCGTGTTTTTCACCATGATACCCACACCTCTGGAACCGGAGGTAAACCCCGCATGTGCTACCATTTTGTATCCCCCTCTATGCATTGCCTTACATAGATTTCCAATCAGGTGTGTCTCCTGGAGCAGGACAATATCCGGTGCCTGTCGTTTAATGTATTGGAGAACTACACTGCGCTTGATTTTGTCCCCGAGCCCGTTAACATTCCAACTTAATATTTTAACATTTCTGTCCCCCATTGCACTTGTCATTCAATTCGTAAATCTCGGAATCCTCTATACTGACAAATTCGGCACCCTTTCTGTGGGTGAAACCATATTTAGCACCGATGCAAAAATTACAACAAGAAACAAACAAAATTTCCCCCTCCCAACAACCCCCCACCCTGCTGCCCTGCACTCTGGGCGTGAAACTGCCCATTACGAACTTGCAGAGTGCCTGTCGCCCTAGCGAAAAAACTAAAAGTAGAAGAAAATAGGGGTGTAGCACGCCGTTCCTCTGCCCCCCTTCCAAAATAAATTATATAACCCCAAGGGAAAACCACACAGCAAAGTCTTGAGTCTCAACAGTCATGGAGAAGTTCCTCCCCGGTCACCGACAGAGTGGACGCCCAGTACCTGACTCAGCCCCGGTATGGGCCAAGAGTGCCAAAATTGGCACCAATTCGTTGTCACGGTTGCTCATCCGGTAGGCTGCAATGATTCCTCATCTCTGGAGCGACGATCCTGCGGGCTCCGGGCCTTCCTGCTCTCAATCCAATCCGGCGCCTCCTCAGGCTGCTCGAAGAACCAGGTTCTCCCCTCCGCCTCGACTCGAAGACGTGCCGGAAACATCATGGAGTACTTCAGGCCTCTTTCCCTAAGCTCCCTCTTTACTGCAAGGAAAGTTCGCCTCATCTTTTGCACCCTCTGAGTGAAGTCTGGAAAGAAGGTGACGTCTGCATTCTCATAACGGAGAGGAGCCCCCGCCCTTGCGTTCTGGAGAATGACATCTCTATCCCGGAAGTTCAACACTCTCGCCAGCATCGGGCGCGGAGGGGGCGCGGAGGGGCCCCGGGCTTCGGACGCCCCCCGGTACCCTGTGGGCCCTCTCAATGACAAAAAATTTGCTGAGGCCTTTGGGTTGGAGGTGTTTTAGGATAAGGTCTTCGACAAAGAGGTCAGGGGACTGTCCCTCCACCCGCTCCGGAACTCCCAAAATGCGCAGGTTGTTGCGCCGAAGGCGCCCTTCATAATCATCCAGCTTCAGTTCGGTGAATTTGCGGAAGTTCTGTAGGTCCAGGACCTCCCCCTGAAGCTGTGTGACGTCTCCCGTCAAACTGGTTGTAGCGATTTCCATCTGCTTGACTTTTTCATTAAGTTTGGTGAGATCTGCTCTGATCAGATTCACGTCAATTGCAATAATGTCCATTTTGTGTTCAAGGGAGGTTTTAACACCTGTGATAGCGTCCATGACATCTTTCAAGGAAAGTTCCTGGTCTTCGTCTCCTTGGTCCCCCAGGGATGCACCTCTAGACTGGCGGCTCTGTATCATGTCCTTGGGCAATGTGTATCGGTCTAGCTTGTTGGGCTGCGTCGGTTTAGTCCCTCTCGATCCTGAGGGCTTATTTCTGTCCATTTTGACTGTTCCTTACTTTGCAGGTCCCTCAATAATGCCCAGGTCTGACTTCAACGGGGCAAGTATGGAGGGGGAAAGCTACCCCCTTCTTGGTCGTCAGGAGGAAACTGGCTGATGGGGTACCCGGCCGGCAATTCAAAGAGAGAAGGGGGGGAATGAAAGAATATGCCCGATCGTCCCACAAGCACCCGATCCTCGGTGCGGAAGATGCCGTTGAGGCGCTGGTTTATAAATCGCCTTGAGTGGGAGCTGAACGCCCTCTCCGTAACGCAGGCGATTCTGGATACCCGCAGACATAAGGTGTGGGGCAGGCTGGTGCAATCACTATCCCCCATCCGCTGGTCAAGGAACTGGGCTTTTCCAGGGGGGGCCCCTAGTCTTTAGTGCTTCGTTACGGTGTGCATGGGGGGGGCACCGTCTCACGCTAGGTCGCGCTAGCGCTCCAACCAAAGCGCGGATAATCCAGCGAGAGGGGGGGGCCCCCGGGGGCTCCGCTCCAAGTCTAGTCCCAGGGCTCCCCGGCACCTTACCGCACCTCTGGGCTTGCGCCGCAATGCGACGGTCTGGCGCTACGGGGCAATGGCGTCCCGGCCCTCCGCTTCGTTCCCGGCCTCCGGCAAGACTCCAGGCCGCTACGGGCTTCTCTCTTCAGGTCCGACTGTGCGCGTTGATCACTCTGTCTTCGCCGCTCTAGGGGGTGAATGGTCCCCAGGGCGTCCAGGCCCTAGGTTCGCACAGGGAGCAGGCGGCTCCGTTCCACCCCAGCTGCGGCGTCTGTCGGCACTGTGTTCCCCGGCTTCAGTGCGGCAAGCAGGCCTCGTTTAGTCGGCCCCGATATCTCGGGTTACAGGCGTCTGCCGAGATCGGGGGTAGCAGGAATCTCCTCCGTCGGTCCTCCGGTGTGTGTTCTGCACCTCAGGGAAGGCGGATCAGGGTGGCGGATAGATGTGGGGGATGCAGGGTTCACGGAGCTGTAACTTTAGGCGGCCATTACGATTCGATGCTTGGCCACGCCCCCCACGTCTGGCCTCTTTAATGATATTCATGCAGTCTGGCAGGAGATTGAGGTAGCCAAACTCTAGGACTTCAGGAGCCAGATCGCAAGATTGAGTTGATTGGGATCTGGATGCCTTATGTCTCCATGGTTCTGAGTGAGGAACTTGGGGGAGAGGTGCAGCTTTTGATGAGGCACCACTGAGAGTTCCAACAGGGTTGTGAACCATGGTTGGCGTGCCCATGTTGGAGCAACTAGGATCATTGTGAGGGAGTGTTGTTTGAGCTTCCGAACCACTAATGGAATGAGCGGGAGAGGAGGAAAAGCGTATGCAAATTTGCCTGACCAGTTCATCCATAGCGCATTGCCTTTGGACAATGGGTGCAGGTATCTGGAGGCGAAGCTTGGGCATTTTGCGTTTTGGTGTGTGGCGAACAGATCTATATGTGGATGACCCCACATGTGAAAGAATGGAAGGAGAACTTGAGGATGAAGTTCCCATTCGTGGATCTGTTGTGTTTGACGATTGAGCAGATCCGCGATCTGATTGTGTTCTCCCGGGAGATGTTGCGCGAGGAGGTATATGTTTTGAGGAATAGCCCATCTCCATATGCTTTGCGCTAGTCGTGAAAGCTGAAGAGAGTGTCCCCCCCCTGTTTTTGTATGTAGTACATTGCTGTCATGTTGTCTGTACGTACCAAGACAGCTTTGCGTACAAGCAAGAGTTGAAAAGACTTTAGTGCTAGAAAGATTGCCAGTAACTCCAGGTGATTTATGTGGAGTTGTTTTTGTTGCTGTTTGGGTTTGGGTTTGGAGATGAGCTCCCCAGCCGGTGAGCGATGCGTCTGTTGTTAGCACTATCTGTGGAACCGGGTCGAGGAACGGCCTCCCTTTGGACAGGTTTTGTGTGTTCCACCACTGTAGAGAGCGATGTGTGCGGCTGTCCACCAACACCAGATCTGACAACTGACCTTGAGCCTGGTTCCACTGATGTGCCAAACATTCCTGTAATGGCCGCATCTGGAGTCTTGCATAAGGGACGATGAGGATGCAAGAGGCCATCATTCCGATTAACTGCATAAAGACTCGAGTTGGCAATGAGTGTTGAGGCTGAAATTGGGATATTAGAGCCTGCATGGTGCGGATCCTGACTGGATTGGGGTATGCTAGGGCTTTTGAGGTGTCCAGAGTGGCTCCTAGATACTGTTGTATTTTGGATGGTTGCAGGTGAGACTTGGTGAGGTTTACTGTGAACCCCAAGTCGTGAAGTAATTGGATGGTTTTGTGTGTGTGTTGTACACAAGTGTTGTGAGACTTGGCTTTTATGAGCCAGTCGTCCAAATAAGGAAACACGTGGATGTGTTGCCTTCGTAAGTGAGCTGCCACCACTGCGAGGCATTTGGTGAAGACTCTGGGTGCTGTGGTCACTCCGAATGGGAGGACTTTGAACTGATAGTGTTGACCGTCTACTATGAACCTGAGGTATTTTTTGTGAGAGGTGTAGGAGAGTAGGATCTGCTTCACGTGGGTACCCCCACTTTTTGCTGATGCTTCACTGTTTTTCGACTTTAGTCTGGCTGGGGCCCTGCTAATCAGAACCCCAGCCTAGCTGCTTCCTCTCTAAAATGGTTTCCATGTGCCTTATGCACATCTCTGATTGGAATCTGGAGTGCCCTTATAAGTCCCTAGTATATGGTATACTATGTACCCAGGGCATAGGTACCTCAGAGACCTACCAGGGGCTGCAGCATGTATTGTGCCACCCCTGGAAGGCCATCCAAAATGACACCACAGGTCTGTTACTGTGATATAGGTTACCTATATCACTACATATGTACACACATATAAACCTATAAGTCACTCCTATGGCAGGCCTTATCAATCCTGAAGGCAGAGTGCTTGGTTCTTATGTGAGAGGGTGCCCCTGCATGAGCAGAGCCCCTCTGCAGCGTTCGGAGGCCCTTCTCTGATGCCGTTTGTAGTGCAGCCTGACCATATACTCTTAAGTGCCTTATATCCTCGCGGTACAATGCTAACTTTGGACTGGCTGCACCAAAACATGTCGTGTTTGGTGTCAAACATCTTGGAATACTACCCCCCCCCCCCACCCTTCTAGAGGGAAAGACATGTACACACCGGCCTGCCCGGTAACTTCTTTCCAGAGCCCTGGCATCACAAAATGGATGCCGCTGCCACAGACACGGGTCTGGCCTCCTGCTGCTGACTGAAACTCTGGCAGGGGAGGCCTGGACAATAGGTTTCCTGTCGAAGGGAGGTGTAACCACCTCCCCAGACAGGATAGTGTGTATTGGGGCTGGGCAGGAGCACCCTCTGGTGCTTTGAAGTCCTGCACTGGGGGCACATTTGGTGTCCCTGTGCATATGCCAGTTCAAACCGGTTGCAGGGGCTACCTGCCCCTGCTCTGGCGCGAAACTGGACAAAGGGAAAGGGGTGTAATCACCCCTCTGCCCTGACCCTCCCATAGGTGGGTCCCCAGAGTATGTCCAACCCCCTAACTTGGTATAAGTATGGGACCCCAGTCCTTAGGACTTTAGATTTACCTGGACGAAACTCTGATACAGAATCCTGGACCTTCGACGCTCTACTTCAAGATTAGAGGACTGAAGAATCTTCCTTGGGGTCAAGGAGTGACTCCCCTGCTTGGCAGGCACCTAAGAAGCAATTGTCCGGTCTGCATCGCTGAAGCTCCCGCCGGACGCCGAAATCTTTGCAACACCAGAGGTGGATTTCCAGACTTCCCCGAGGCTGCCCTGAGTCCCCAGCAAAGCTGAGGCCCGTAGCTGTCGTGGGTAACGTGGAACCGTGACCCCTGGACACCGAGCACATTTGCAAGTGCACCCTCTTCCTGGTCTCCCACGAAGTTGTGCTTTGGGCTCCGAGTAGCCCCCGCCTCCAGCACCGACTGCACCGAAGATCACTGGCCTCCACTCCACGAGTGTCCTGTGAGCCAGCTCTAAGTGCGTCCACTCGAGGCTCCTTCGCGGTCGCTAGTCCGTTGGCTAGTGGGCCCTCCCGAAGGCAACTCTTCTTCTGCTTGGGCTTTCCTGGTTGCTCCAGACGTGCCCTGACTTACCCTCGCTGGGTGAGTCCCCCAGACCTTGCCGGTCTGCACCACCGTCTTTCTTCTATTTCCACGAGACTTGCCGTTGTCAAGGCTGGTTGGGTCCAATCCGGTCGCCGACACCCCTGCAATCGACAGACGTCGTGGGACAGCTCGAATCCAGCTCCTGGTCGTCGTCGACGCCTCCTGGACCTCGTGGCTGAAGAGTCAAGACGACCGTCAACCTACCTGAAGCACCCGACATCGGTGGGCATCCGCTCATCGCCTTCCTGGTCACTGGCTAGTGACCCAGACTCTGTCCCCTCTGCTTTCAGGTTCTTCAGAGCTTCGATCCACCTTTGGATCCATCCGAACACTTTCGACTTGGCCGCCAGCAGCACTTTGCAGCAGATCGCCATTGAAAACGACGACGAAACCCGACCCCGAAAGACACCTATGCACCCGGCTTCCCTGGGTGAGGTAACTCGAGTACTCCGGTGCTCCCGTGGGTATAGACTCTAGAACAACCTAGTTCTAAAGGGGTTTGCTCCAAGTCCTCCTCTAAGTGTCCCTTTTCTTTAAAACTCCAACCGCGACATTCCCCATAGAAGTCAACGGCGGCTCGCGGCTGTGTTCTCACACTGCACGCGTCCCCCGTGGGTCCCCTGTGTCACTATCTTGGGTGGTTCCTTGAGGGCCAAGCACATCTACAGGCTCTAGGCCTTGTGTCTAGCTCAGTCGTGGTTCTTATACCACTTTATTGGTATATGGTTTGGTACGCCCCTAGGGCTCAAACGTGTATTTGTGCTATTACTGTTGATAACGGACTTGTAACTTATGTACTTCGAACTCTAGCCTCATAAAGAGACTAGAGGGGTGTGTTTAAGACTAAATACATATATTTTAAATATATACCTGGTGTGGTCCTCTTTCATTTGGTCACTCAAGAGATTATAGACTGGTAAAACAAGCTGCTTTACATTCCTTCAAGACTTAGCCTGAAGGCTGCTCTCCATAGCTACCACTAGGATAGCTTTCAATAAAGGTTGTCTTTAACCTATCTCCAATAAGGGGTTGTTTGGACTGGTGCACGGTGCCCACTATAATTAGTGGACAGCATATACCAGGGTAACTTCTCACATTGGTGGCAGCGGTGGGATTCCAGCTTGCTATTGTTTTACCAGATAATCTCAATTGAATTGATCAACTGAAAACCACTAAGGGTACCTTAGGTACATATAAATCAAGCTTAGGATACAGTAAGTTCTACTGAACTTAGAGTTGTGTGTTAAGGGATAGCACACCCTTTCTACAACTCAAGAGAGTTTAGTAGGCCACACTAGAGTAGGTAGTGCATACACCACACCTCACTAGTAATGTCTTGAAAGCCAGGACCCAGTGAGTCCTTGCTGGGCTTCTTCCCTCCAAGTATGATAATCTCCCATTCTTGGAATTGAGAGCATTGTGCAATACTAGGAAGCTGAAGACAGGCAAAAGTGCCAGCACCCAACACCTCAGGGAGGTGCTACTGTCAGATGATCTCAGCAGACCCCTAGGGTCAGAAGGGGTAGGCAGAGAGGGTGGGGCAGAAGATGAGGGAGGGGCCAGGGATGAAAATGCCCAGGACCTGACCTCTGAAACTGGCCAGGGGGATGACAATGATCCTGACCTGGAAAGTGCAGCTCCTCCTGTGGATGAGGAGGAGGATCAGAATGACCTCCCCTTTGTCCCACCAGGAAGAATTGTGAGTGTGCCCAGAAGGCCTAGATCTCCTTCTCAGGAGTCTAACCACTCTGACACCTCAATAGGGACCTCTGTTTCCTCTCATAGGAGGGAATCCTCTCATGAAAGGAAAGAGAGACTGCTCAGATATGGAGAAGCTCAGTTGAGGCTCAGAAGAGAGCAGTTGGCTATAGACAGGGAGTCCCTAGAGCTTGAAAAGCAAAGAAAAAGATGGGACTAGAGTCCCATGGTGGCAGCAATTTCCCCAGAGATAGGGAAAGGTCTTATGACCATAGAAACCTGAGCAAGATTGTCCCTCCCTACCAGAGTGGGGATGACATCCACAAATGGATAACTGCACTGGAGAGGGCCTGTAAAGTACAGAGGGTCCCTCAGGAGCAGTGGGCAGCAATCTTGTGGCTCTCCTTTGCAGACAAAGGTAGAGACAAGCTCCTCACTGTTAGAGAAGAGGATGCTGACAATTACAAAGTCTTGAAGAGTGCTCTGATTGATGGGTTTGGCCTAACAACTGAACAATACAGGTTAAAGTTCAGAGATACCCAAAAAGCACAGACTCAAGACTGGGTGGATTATGTGGATTGTTCTGCTAAGGCTCTGGAAGGTTGGTTATTGGGCAGTAAGGTATGTGACTTCACAGGATTGTACAATCTTATCATGAGGGAGCAGATTCTTAATAACTGTCAAAATCAGCTGTTGCATCAGTACCTGGTTGACTCTGATCTGACCTCTCCCCAAGAATTGGGAAAGAAGGCAGACAAATGGGTCAGAACCAGGGTGAGGCAGAAGGTACAGAACCAAGGTGGTGACCCAAAGAAGCAAGATTCTAAGAACTCTGATAAGGGTGGGGAGAAGGGTAAAGACCAGAAGTCTTCACAAGGCCCCCAAAAATCTTCTTCAGGTGGGGATTCACAGTCTAACAAGGGAAAAGGCCAAAAGAAACCATGGTGCAAAGTCTGTAAGCAAAAGACACACTGGACCAGTGATTGCACCAAGTCCAAAGACTCTATTCCAGCCCCCACCAACGCCCCTAAGGCACCTGTTCCCCCTAGTGCAGTTACAATTGGTGGTGGGAGTACACAGGCCAAGGGTTTAGTAGGGTTGACCCTGGGTAAAGAGATGAGCTCTGACCTAGTCAGAGAACTCACTCAGGCTGTCCTAGTCTGTGATGGAGGCATGGATGTGACCTCCGCCGTGAGTCCCAGTAATCTGGGCAAGTACAGACTACAGCCCTTAATCAATGGAAAAGAGGCTTTGGCATTTAGGGACACAGGGGCAAGTGTCACCATGGTGACACAAGACCTTGTGGATCCTGGGCAGATTATACTTGGTGAAATGCACCAAGTGACCAATGCTAGCAATGTCAGAACAGACCATACTCTGGCAGTTGTTAACTTCTCCTGGGGAGGGGTAACTGGCCTTAAGAAGGTTGTGGTGAGTGCAAACCTACCAGTGGAATGCTTGCTTGGCAATGATCTTGAAACTTCAGCTTGGGCAGAAGTGGAGCTCAGGACCCATGCAGAAATGCTGGGGATCCCTGCAGATGTGTTTGCTGTGACCAGGTCACAGAGCAAAATGTCTAACACTGAACAGGCCTTGGATTCTGAAATAATGGACCAAGTGCCATCCAAGAGGAGGAGTAGTAGGGTAAAGGCAGTGCCTTCCCCCTTGGCTCAGAAGGAAGATCAGTCTCTTGAGGGGGATGATCTCAGTCCTGAGGAAGGAACTGTCCCAGAGGAGCTTGAACCTGACCAGGTTGAGTTCTTGGGGACAGGGGGCCCTTACAGGGCAGATCTGAGCCAGGAGCAGCAGAGCTGCCCCTCTCTTGAACCCCTCAGACAACAAGCTGCTGCTGAGGCTGCTGGGAAAGCTAGTGGTCCCCATACCGTGTATTGGGATGATGGACTCTTGTACTCAGAGTGTAGAGACCCCAAGCCTGGTGCCACCAGGAGGTTGGTTATACCTCTGAAGTTCAGGGGCTTCCTATTGACCCTAGCCCATGACATTCCCTTAGCAGGTCACCTGGGCCAGAACAAGACTTGGGACAGACTTGTCCCTCACTTTCACTGGCCCCACATGTCTGAAGACACCAAGGAGTTTTGTCGCTCCTGTGTAACCTGCCAGGCCAGTGGCAAGGCAGGTGGCACTACAAAGGCCCCCCTGATACCACTACCTGTGGTGGGGGTTCCCTTTGAAAGGGTGGGGATTGACATTGTTGGTCCCATGGATCCCCAAACAGCATCCGGGCACAGGTTTATCCTGGTCGTAGTGGATCAAGCCACCAAGTACCCAGAGGCTATTCCCCTTAGGACCACTACAGCACCTGTGGTGGCAAGGGCCCTCCTGGGAATTTTCTCAAGAGTGGGCTTCCCTAAGGAGGTTGTATCAGACAGGGATGCAAACTTTATGTCTGGATACTTGAAAGCAATGTGGAAGGAGTGTGGAGTGACTTACAAGTTCACCACACCCTATCACCCACAATGCAATGGTTTAGTTGAGAGGTTCAACAAAACCTTGAAGGGCATGATTAAAGGGCTCCCAGAGAAGCTTAGGCGAAGATGGGACATACTCTTGCCCTGCCTTTTATTTGCATACAGGGAGGTGCCTCAAAAGGGGTTGGCTACAGCACTTTTGAACTTTTGTTTGGTCACCCTGTCAGGGGTCCATTGTGCTTGGTAAAGGAAGGATGGGAGTTACCTCTCAAGCCCCCAAAGCATGACATAGTGGACTATGTACTTGGTCTCCGCTCCAGGATGGCTGAATACATGAAAAAGGCAACTAAAAACCTTGAGGCTGGCCAGGAACTGCAAAAAGCCTGGCATGACCAAAAGGCTGTACTGACTGTTTACCAGCCAGGACAGAAGGTGTGGGTGTTGGAGCCGGTGGCCCCAGCCGCTCTCCAAGACAAATGGAGTGGACCCCATACCATTGTTGAACAGAAGGGTGAGGTTACCTATTTAGTAGACCTAGGAACACCCAGGAGTCCCCACAGGGTTCTCCATGTCAACAGACTGAAACCATATGTGGACAGGGCAGACATGGGCTTGCTCATGGCTACTGATGAGGGACAGGAGGAAGAGAGTGACCCACTCCCTGACCTGCTCTCACAGAACCCTGATGATGGGTCAGTGGATGGTGTAGCCTTGGCAGGCAGCCTCACTGCTCAGCAGCAAACTGATTGTAGACAAGTGCTCAATCAGTACAGACATATGTTCTCTCTGACTCCAAGTCAGACCACCTGGTGCACTCATGAAGTGGACACTGGGGACAGTCTGCCTATTAAGAATACGATTTATAGGCAACCTGACCATGTCAGGGACTGTATCAGGATAGAAGTCCAGAAAATGTTGGATTTGGGAGTTATTGAACCCTCAGATAGCCCTTGGGCTAGTCCAGTGGTCCTTGTGCCAAAACCTCACACCAGTGGTGGGAAAAGAGAGATGAGGTTTTGTGTGGACTACAGGGGTCTCAATGCAGTCACTAGGACTGATGCCCATCCAATACCTAGGGCAGATGAGCTAATAGACACTTTGGCCTCAGCCAAGTATCTAAGCACATTTGACCTGACAGCTGGCTACTGACAGATCAGACTAGCTGATGATGCAAAGCCAAAGACAGCATTCTCAACCCCTAGTGGGCATTATCAATTTGTGGTAATGCCCTTTGGTCTGAAGAATGCACCTGCCACTTTTCAGAGGTTGGTGAATACAGTCCTTACAGGTCTGGAAGCCTATAGTGCAGCATATCTAGATGATATTGCTGTCTTTAGCTCCACCTGGGAGGATCACCTGGTCCACCTCAGAAATGTTTTGCAGGCCCTGCAGAAAGCAGGCCTAACTATCAAGGCCACAAAGTGCCAGATAGGGCAGAGTCAGGTTGTGTACCTGGGCCACCTTGTGGGTGGAGGCCAGGTTCAACCATTGCAGAGCAAGATCCAGACCATCATGGACTGGACTGCTCCAACTACCCAGATCCAGGTGAGAGCCTTTTTAGGCCTGACTGGGTACTATAGGAGATTTGTCAAGGGGTATGGATCAATAGTGACACCCCTGAATGACTTAACTTCCAAGAAAATGCCCAAAAAGGTTCAGTGGACAGTTAGCTGTCAAAAGGCATTTGATGACCTGAAGCAGGCCATGTGCACTGCTCCCATTCTACAGAGTCCTGATTACTCCAAGAAGTTCATTGTCCAAACAGATGCATCTGAATTGGGGGTAGGGGCTGTACTGTCACAATTGAATGATGAAGGTCAGGATCAGCCAGTAGCTTTTACTAGCAGAAGGCTGACCCTAGAGAGAAACGTTGGTCAGCCATAGAGAGGGAGGCCTTTGCTGTGGTTTGGGCTCTGAAGAAGTTGAGGCCATACTTGTTTGGTACTCACTTCCTTGTTCAAACAGACCACAAGCCCCTCCTATGGCTAAAACAAATGAAGGGTGAAAACCCCAAACTGCTTAGGTGATCCATTTCCCTACATGGGATGGACTTTACAGTGGAACATAGACCTGGGAGTAACCATGCCAATGCAGATGGACTCTCTAGGTACTTCCACTTAGAACATGAAGACTCAACTGGTCAAGGTTAGTTTAATGTCCCTACGTTTGGGGGGGGGGGTTGTGTAGGAGAGTAGGATCTGCTTCACATGGGTACCCCCACTTTTTGCTGATGCTTCACTGTTTTTCGACTTTAGTCTGGCTGGGGCCCTGCTAATCAGAACCCCAGCCTAGCTGCTTCCTCTCTAAAATGGTTTCCATGTGCCTTAGGCACATCTCTGATTGGAATCTGGAGTGCCCTTATAAGTCCCTAGTATATGGTATACTATGTACCCAGGGCATAGGTACCTCAGAGACCTACCAGGGGCTGCAGCATGTATTGTGCCACCCCTGGAAGGCCATCCAAAATGACACCACAGGTCTGCTACTGCAGCCTGGGTAAGGTGGTGCATGCACCCCTTACTGTGATATAGGTTACCTATATCACTACATATGTACACACATATAAACCTATAAGTCACTCCTATGGCAGGCCTTATCAATCCTGAAGGCAGAGTGCTTGGTTCTTATGTGAGAGGGTGCCCCTGCATGAGCAGATCCCCGTTGCAGCGTTCGGAGGCCCTTCTCTGATGCTGTTTGTAGTGCAGCCTGACCATATACTCTTAAGTGCCTTATATCCTCGCGGTACAATGCTAACTTTGGACTGGCTGCACCAAAACATGTCGTGTTTGGTGTCAAACATCTTGGAATACTACCCCCCACGCCAGTTCTGGCGGCGGGGGTAGCATTCCACCCTTCTAGAGGGAAAGACATGTACACACCGGCCTGCCCGGTAACTTCTTTCCAGAGCCCTGGCATCACAAAATGGATGCCGCTGCCACAGACACGGGTCTGGCCTCCTGCTGCTGACTGAAACTCCGGCAGGGGAGGCCTGGACAATAGGTTTCCTGTCGAAGGGAGGTGTAACCACCTCCCCAGACAGGATAGTGTGTATTGGGGCTGGGCGGGAGCACCCTCTGGTGCTTTGAAGTCCTGCACTGGGGGCACATTTGGTGTCCCTGTGCATATGCCAGTTCAAACCGGTTGCAGGGGCTACCTGCCCCTGCTCTGGCGCGAAACTGGACAAAGGGAAAGGGGTGTAACCACCCCTCTGCCCTGACCCTCCCATAGGTGGGTCCCCAGAGTATGTCCAACCCCCTAACTTGGTATAAGTATGGGACCCCAGTCCTTAGGACTTTAGATTTACCTGGACGAAACTCTGATACCGAATCCTGGACCTTCGACGCTCTACTTCAAGATTAGAGGACTGAAGAATCTCCCTTGGGGTCAAGGAGTGACTCTCCTGCTTGGCAGGCACCTAAGAAGCAATTGTCCGGTCTGCATCGCTGAAGCTCCCGCCGGACGCCGAAGTCTTTGCAACACCAGAGGTGGATTTCCAGACTTCCCCGAGGCTGCCCTGAGTCCCCAGCAAAGCTGAGGCCCTTAGCTGTCGTGGGTAACGTGGAACCGTGACCCCTGGACACCGAGCACATTTGCAAGTGCACCCTCTTCCTGGTCTCCCACGAAGTTGTGCTTTGGGCTCCGAGTAGCCCCCGCCTCCAGCACCGACTGCACCGAAGATCCCTGGCCTCCACTCCACGAGTGTCCTGTGAGCCAGCTCTAAGTGCGTCCACTCGAGGCTCCTTCGCGGTCACTAGTCCGTTGGCTAGTGGGCCCTCCCGAAGGCAACTCTTCTTCTGCTTGGGCTTCCCTGGTTGCTCCAGACGTGCCCTGACTTACCCTCGCTGGGTGAGTCCCTCAGACCTTGCTGGTCTGCACCACCGTCCTTCTTCTATTTCCACGAGACTTGCCGTTGCCAAGGCTTGTTGGGTCCAATCCGGTCGCCGACACCCCTGCAATCGACAGACGTCGTGGGACAGTTCGAATCCAGCTCCTGGTCGTCGTCGACGCCTCCTGGACCTCGTGGCTGAAGAGTCAAGACGACCGTCAACCTACCTGAAGCACCCGACATCGGTGGGCATCCGCTCATCGCCTTCCTGGTCACTGGCTAGTGACCCAGACTCTGTCCCCTCTGCTTTCAGGTTCTTCAGAGCTTCGATCCACCTTTGGATCCATCCGAACACTTTCGACTTGGCCGCCAGCAGCACTTTGCAGCAGATCGCCATTGAAAACGACGACGAAACCCGACCCCGAAAGACACCTATGCACCTGGCTTCCCTGGGTGAGGTAACTCGAGTACTCCGGTGCTCCCATGGGTATAGACTCTAGAACAACCTAGTTCTAAAGGGGTTTGCTCCAAGTCCTCCTCTAAGTGTCCCTTTTCTTTAAAACTCCAACCGCAACATTCCCCATAGAAGTCAACGGCGGCTCGCGGCTGTGTTCTCACACTGCACGCGTCCCCGTGGGTCCCCTGTGTCACTACCTTGGGTGGTTCCTTGAGGGCCAAGCACTTCTACAGGCTCTAGGCCTTGTGTCTAGCTCAGTCGTGGTTCTTATACCACTTTATTGGTATATGGTTTGGTACGCCCCTAGGGCTCAAACGTGTATTTGTGCTATTACTGTTGATAACGGACTTGTAACTTATGTACTTCGAACTCTAGCCTCATAAAGAGACTAGAGGGGTGTGTTTAAGACTAAATACATATATTTTAAATATATACCTGGTGTGGTCCTCTTTCATTTGGTCACTCAAGAGATTATAGACTGGTAAAACAAGCTGCTTTACATTCCTTCAAGACTTAGCCTGAAGGCTGCTCTCCATAGCTACCACTAGGATAGCTTTCAATAAAGGTTGTCTTTAACCTATCTCCAATAAGGGGTTGTTTGGACTGGTGCAAGGTGCCCACTATAATTAGTGGACAGCATATACCAGGCCAACTTCTCACAAGAGGGATGAATAGGAATATGAAAGTAGGCGTCCTTTAGATCGAAAGTGGAGAGGAAGTCGCCTTGTTGAAGTAGTGGGAGCACCTGTTGGAGAGTGACCATGTGGAAGTGGTCTGATTGAATGTAAAGGTTTAGGGGTCTGAGGTCCAGTATTGGCCTGAGAGAGCTGTCCTTTTTTGGGATTAGAAAATAGAGCGAGTAAACCCCTGTGCCCTGATGATGTAAGGGGACTGGTTCTATTGCGTTTTTTTGTAAGAGAGAGAGAATCTCTTGCTTTAGAAGGGTCAAATGTTCCGTGGACATTGGACGGTGTTTGGGAGGGATGTGTGGGGGATTGGAGGTGAGTTCCAGGCAGTAACCATACTGGATAATTTGTCTCACCCACCTGTCTGTGGTGATGGAATTCCAGACAGGTAGGAACTGTGATAGACGTCCCCCGACAGGTGTGGAGTGGTCGGGGGGAAGTGGAGAGAAGTCACTGCTTGGTGGTAGGGGAGGTGCGGGTGTTACCGCGTCCTCTTCCCTTATTGTTGTTGCCCCTGTATCCTGCCCTAAAATATCCTTTTGAAAAGGAACTTTGATTGGGGCTTTTAAAAGATGAGGAAGGTTGCTCTGATGTATTGGTTTTGGAGCCACCCCTATAAAAGGAGCGACGAAAGGAACCTCTATGGGAGGGTGATTGCAAGGCCCCCATAGATTTTGCAGTCTCTGTATCTTTTTTCATCTTTTCTAAAGATGTGTTGACTGTAGGCCCAAAGAGATGTTCTTGGTCGAAAGGCTGATTAAGAATGCTGGTTTGCACCTCTTGTTTGAAACCGGATATCCGGAGCCAAGCGTGCCTGCGTAACAAAACGCTGGTATTAACGGCACGAGATGCGGTATCAGCGGCATCAAGAGCACATTTAATGGATGTATTTGTAATTAATTTACCTTCTTGTATTAGGTCATTTGCCTTGTCCTTATATTGGTCAGGGAGATGCTGGATAAGCTTCTCAAGCTCATCATAGTGAGCTCTGTCATATCTTGCCAGCAAAGCTTGGGTGTTGGCAATTCTCCAATAATTTGCAGCTTGTGACGCGATACGTTTTCTGGATGCGTCTAAAAGTTTTGATTCCTTGACAGGAGGTGGGGCGTCGCCTGTGGTTTGTGAATTGGCCCTTTTACGTGCATTAGACACCACAAGGGAGTCTAAAGGGACCTCACCCTTGATGTATATTGGGTCGTTAGGAGCTGCCTTATATTTTTTATCTATTCTAGGGTTAAGAACCCTGGCCCTGACGGGGTCTTTAAATACTTCTGGTGCATGTTTAAGTAAGCCCTTAAACATTGGTAGGGTGTGTGTGGACTTTTGTGGCTGAGCGAAAGTTTCTAATAGGAAGTCCTCCTCTAGGGGTTCTGAGTGTAATTGTACCCCGTGATATTGTGCAGCCCTGGTGATTAGTTGCGCAAACCCCACATTGTCATCTGGAGGGGATGGGCGAGAGGGAGATAGGTCCGGGTCATTTTGTAGATCCGGATCAGTATTATAATCCTGACAGGGATCTGGATCTTGTGGGTTGGTATGTGCGTTGTCATCATCCCCTTGTGGATTTGTGTTCCCATCCCTATCCCCATCCCCATCCCTACCCCCATAATCACTATCCTCATCTAGTGGTGGAGATGAAAGTGAGGGTTGTGGGGAATGTACTGGAGAAATTAATAGATTGGGATCAGTAGGAGGAGGAGAGGGTGGGGGAGGTGGAAGAGGCGGAGAGGTATTAGTGCCTATATTTCTTTTTTTAGGAGGAACTGGAGAATCTTGTGAATAGTCCGGTTTCCTTTTTGGTGTGGAAGTAATAAATCCAGTCTCTGGGTCAATATGTATTGTTTTCTGCTTTGGATCTGGAAGATCTGGTACAGAAGGGTGTTTGGGTCCAGTGTCTTTTTCGGAGCGGAAGATTTATGGTCCGTATGTTCCTTTGCCTTATGAGGGGTTTTATCCTGTTTAGGCTTGGGTGTAGGAGTTTTCGGTTCGGGGACGTTTTTCGGCTCCTAAGACTTCGGTTTAAGCTGTTTCGGGTCCGAAGGCTTGGTTTTTGACTGTTTCGGCTCCGAAGGCTTATCTTTTGGCTGTTTCGGTGCCGAGGCTTTCGGCGTCGAAGATGTTTTCGGCGCCGGTGGTGGCACATTTATGTGTTTGGGCTTCGGTGCCGAAGGTGTTTACTCAGTACCGGAGTGGGGTTGGCTCGAGCCCGAGCCGGAAGGCTTGTCTTTCGGTTTCATTGCCGGGCTGGAGGGCGGGGTGTCTGAAATCTTTGGCCGGTGTGGACCTAGGCCCGAGGGCGAAGGTGTTACCGGAGCCTCTTGTGTGGGAGTGGGTAGGACAGGGGTCTCGGTACTCACGGACCGCTGAGCTGGAGTGACTGCGACGTCGGAGTCATCGGCCTCGGAGACTGTGCTCTGTTCTTCCTCGGCTCCTTGTTCTGGAAGGGTATCGGGACCTGGTTCAAAGATGTACGGAATCGAAGCGCTTCCCCGGGACATTTTGTGGCGTCGGGCCCGACGATCACTGATGGTTTTCTTGGACCTAAAAGATGAACAGGCCTCGCAGGTGTTCTCTTCGTGCTCCGGAGAGAGGCACAGATTACACACCTCATGTAGGTCTGAGTGTGGGAACTTGGCACCACACTGGGGACATTTTTTAAAGGGAGTCCGTTCCATCGACGTCCAACGTGGTGGGCGCAGGTAGGCCCAACGGCCCGCGTCGAAGTCTAGGACGAGTAGCTTGATTGTAGAAGATGCGCGTCGAAAGGGAACCACGATCGAGACAATACCATTGAGAGGTGAGTGATTGCGCGTCGAAGGGGGTTTCGATAACGACACCGACCCGGAGCGCAGCAATTCACATCCGAACCCGATGGCGGAAAAAAACAATCTGAAGATAGAGTCGATGCCCATGCGCACTATCACCATAAGGAGGAGTCACCTATCTCGCGACTACAAACACTTCTTCGAACAAAAACAAAGTGCAAACATCCGAGCCCAACACCAGATGGCGATCTATGCTAAAGTATACAATCTACAGCTCATATGCCTCGAACAGTCTTTTATCTCCGGAATTCTGAAACAGAATACTTGCGTCGGACTGTTCCTGAATGCTGATATTGCCGAAAGGTGTACTTTGATAGAGGCAAATTGCAATTTAGCTTTAGTTAAATGTAGAAGATATGAAAAAACACTTTTTCCTGCCAATCAATATTCAGCGCCTTGTCTTAGACACCATATACAAAATCTCTCTCATTTAAAAGAGCAAGACTTCCTTCAGGATATCCATGCAATCTTGTGGCAGATACAAAAGTCCATATTGCTGAAGCCCAGGAGCCATGCTGCTAAATTCAATGTTGTCAGATTTGGAAGACATATTTGGCCCTCTTGTTTTATTAACAGGTTCAGTTCGCACCGCAGTCTATTGTGAGGTGGTAAAGACATTTGCAGAAGGACAGTGAAGAACAAAATGACTTATGCTCGGTAAAGCTACTTCTGCTACCACTGCCATACATTTGGAAAAGAACCTTGAGGCTCACTTAAGAGTGAAAGGTAGGACACAATTAATAAAGTGTCTCACTCTGAAGCGGAGAACATTCTGGTAGATCTTGTAGATAGGGATGTGGAATTAAGCATCCTGTAGACCAACTGATGCCATCCAATCTCGTTCATTAAAATGGGGAAACGTTTCATGGAGAGCCACTATTCAAAATGTTTCTCTATCACCTCAATTGTTGGCATATATGAAATCCAGGATGGGACGAAATTCAGAAATTCTGACTATTGCTCTGTACCAAGAAATAATGGGAGTACATTCCCTTATTCTACTGCAGTTTCGAGACTGTGTAGCACTTTTCATATAAATACACTTGTTCTCTTGTGTTAGATGCCTCAAGTGTAGAGGCTTGGACATCTTCGGTGGAATGAAAGGCATTGAAGAAAGAAATATGATTTTGTAACTAGATTTCACAATATTTAGCACATTTTTTTGTTTAGTTTTTGAATTTTGTTATCTTCTTCCATGAGGAAAGCCCAACTTTTGTGAGATTTTTTTACCTCGGAAAAATTGCTTTTGCAACTATTGCTCTTGTTTTGTAACTGATGCTACATTTTTCCAAAAAATAAATATGGATACATTGTTACCTTTCCCATAACCCTTAAGGAAAATGCTACTTACCAGTATGCATCTGTTCTTGGCATGTAGAGCTGCAGAGTTGTACACTATGCATAGATCGCCATCTGGTGTTGGGCTCGGATGCTTGCACTTTGTTGTTGTCTTGGAAGAGTCTTTTGTAGTCACGAGATAGGTGACTCCTCCTTTGGACGATAGTGCACATGGGCATCGACTCCATCCTTAGATTGTTTTTCGCCATGATGGGAAATGATGGAGTGAGTAAGAAATAAAGAGATGTCCATGTGAATGTATCTAAGATAATACTGGAACAGATACAGGTTCCGGGGAGGCGGGTGGGCGTGTACAACTCTGCAGCTCTACATGCCAAGAACAGATGCATACTGGTAAGTAGCATTTTCCGTTCGAGGATTATGAACTGCAGATTGTACACTATGCATAGACTGTAGAGCAGTGTCTCCCCTAGCGGTGGTCACCTGTATCTGTTGCAGTGGTTTGAAAAAGTGTTTTAAGAACAGCTTGGCCTACAGAAGCCTGTTGCTTAGCCTGCACGTCAACACAATAGTGTTTGGTGAAGGTGTGTGGTGTAGACCATGTTGCTGCTTTACAGATGTTATCTAAGGGAATGTTCCCTAAGAATGGCATGGAAGCCCCTAGTTTGCAGGTTGAGTGCGCTCTAGGGGAAATTGTTAATGTGCGTTTAGCCTTTTGGTAGCATATTTGAATGCATTTTACTATCCACCTAGCGATCCCAGCTTTGGAGATGGGGTTACCTTTATGAGGTGGTGCGAAGGCTACAAACAGTTGTTTTGTGTTTCTAAAGGGCTTAGTCCTGTCTATGTAATAAAGTAGGGCTCTTTTGACGTCTACTGTGTGAAGAGCTCTCTCTGCTACAGAGTCTGGGTTTTGGAAAAACACTGGTAACTCAACTGATTGGTTAAGATGAAAAGCAGAGATTACTTTGGGAAGGAATTTTGGATTTGTTCTAAAAACCACCTTGTTACGATGTATTTGTAAGAATGGTTCTTGTATGGTTAAAGCCTGGATCTCACTAACTCTCCTGAGAGAGGTAATTGCGACAAGGAAAGCTACTTTCCATGTGAGGAACTGTAGTTCGCATTTGTGTAGAGGTTCAAATGGGGGACCCATGAGCCTGGTAAGAACAATGTTTAAATTCCACACTGGAGAGGGTGGCAGTCTGGGGGAATTATCCTTTTAAGGCCCTCCATAAAGGCTTTAATTGCAGGTACTCTAAATAGTGACAAGTGTTGTCTGTTTTGCAAATAAGCGGCAAGTGCCGCTAGATGTAATCTTATGGATGAATATGCTAGATTACACCTTTGTAAGTGTAGCAAATAGCAAATAATCTCCTGGATTGAAGCGTCCAGCGGATCGATTTTATTGTTGTTGCAGTAAATGACAAATCTTTTCCATTTTGCTGCATAACAAGCTCTAGTAGTAGGTCGTCTGGCTTCCTTAATGATGTTCATACAGTCCGGTGGAAGGTTAAGATAACCAAACTCTAGGACTTCAGGAGCCAGATCGCTAGATTCAGTTGACCTGGATCGGGGTGCCTTATCTCTCCATGGTTCTGCGTTACCAATGTTGGGGAGAGAGGTAGCTTTTGGTGTGGAACTACTGAAAGTTCCAGTAGTGTTGTGAACCACGGTTGCCGTGCCCATGTGGGAGTTACCAGGATCATCCTGAGAGACTGTTGTCTGAGCTTGCGTACTACTAGGGGAATGAGTGGGAGTGGCGGAAAAGCGTACGCAAATCTGCCTGACCAGTTCATCCATATCGCATTGCCTTTGGACAATGGGTGTGGAAACCTGGCGGCGAAGGTTGGGCATTTTGCATTTGCGTGTGTGGCGAACAGATCTATGTCTGGTTGACCCCACATTTGGAAAAATGGTTGAAGAACTTGGGGATGAAGTTCCCATTCGTGTATCTGCTGTGTCTGTCGACTTAGCAGATCGGCAATCTGATTGTGAACTCCTGGAAGATGTTCTGCAAGAAGATATATGTTTTGTGGAATGGCCCATCTCCAAATGTTCTGTGCCAGCTGAGACAGCTGCAAAGAATGTGTGCCTCCTTGTTTTTGCAGGTAATACATGGCTGTGATGTTGTCCGTGCGGACTAGCACAGTCTTGTGACGTAGATGTATTTGGAATGATTTTAATGCTAGGAATATTGCCAGTAATTCTAGGTGATTGATGTGGAACACTTTCTGTTGAGTGGTCCATTTGCCTTGAATTGTGTGGTTTAGGAGATGAGCTCCCCAGCCGGTGAGTGATGCGTCTGCTGTTAGCACTATCTGTGGAACTGGCTCTAGGAACGGCCACCCTTTGGAAAGATTTGGTGTGTTCCACCACTGCAGAGAGCGATGTGTGCGGCTGTCCACCAACACCAGATCTGTAAGTTGTCCTTGAGCCTGGTTCCACTGAAGTGCTAGGCATTCTTGTAAGGGGCGCATCTGAAGTCTTGCATGAGGTACGATGAACATGCAAGATGCCATCATTCCTATGAGTTGCATGAATACCCTTGCTGGGAGGGAATGCTGTGGTTGAAATTTGGTTATTAGTGTTTGTATACTGGTTATCCTGGCTGGATTGGGATATGCCAGAGCTCTGGAGGTGTCTAATGTGGCCCCTAGATACTGGTGTATGTGGGAGGGCTGAAGATGTGACTTGATGTAGTTTATTGTGAATCCTAAGTGGTGTAGCAGCTAGATGGTTTGATGTGTGTGATGAACACACTGGTTGAATGACTTGGCTTTTATTAGCCAGTCGTCGAGGTATGGAAAGCCATGGATTTGTTGTCTTCTTAAGTGTGCTGCTACCACTGCAAGGCACTTTGTGAACACCCTGGGTGCTGTGGTGACTCCAAATGGAAGGACTTTGAACTGATAGTGTTGTCCGTCCACTATGAATCTTAGATATTTCCTGTGAGCTGGGTGTATGGGAATGTGGAAGTAGGCGTCCTTGAGATCTAGTGTGGCAAGGAAGTCGCCTTGTTGAAGTAGTGGGAGGACCTGTTGAAGAGTGATCATATGAAAATGATCTGATTGTATGTAAAGATTGAGGGGTCTGAGGTCGAGTATTGGCCTTAGGGTGCCGTCCTTCTTGGGGATTAGGAAATACAGCGAGTAAACCCCTGTTCCTTGATGCTGTAAGGGAACTAGTTCTATTGCTTGCTTTTGAAGCAGTGAGAGAACCTCTTGTTTTAAGAGTGTGAGATGTTCTGTGGACATTGGATGCTGTTTGGGTGGTATGGTGGGTGGGGTTGCTGTAAGTTCCAGGCAGTAACCATACTGGATAATTTGTCTTACCCACTTGTCTGTAGTGATGGAATTCCAGACAGGTAGGAACTGTGATAGTCTTCCTCCGACCGGGGTGGAATGGTCTGGAGGGATTGGAGGGAAGTCACTGCTTATTAGTGGGGGAGGCGCGAGTGTTATTGTTACCTCGGCCTCTTCCTTTGTTGTTATTTCCCGGTATCCGCCTCTAAAATATCCTCTGTTGGGGGATGTTTGCGTGGTGTTTTTGTAGGAAAAAGAGGTGGTGTCTGTTCCAATATTTTTGGATGCTCCTCTATAGAAGGAGCGACGAAAGGAACCACGTGTGGATGGAGACTGTAATGCCCCCATGGATTTAGCAGTCTCCGTGTCCTTTTTCATTTTCTCTAGAGTGGTGTCTACAGCCGGTCCAAAGAGTTGTTCTTGATTGAACGGCTGATTGAGGATTGTTGTTTGTACCTCCTGTTTGAAGCCTGAGATGCGTAACCAGGCATGTCGTCTGAGTAGTACACTAGTGTTAATGGACCTAGAGGCTGTGTCAGCTGCGTCAAGGGCACACTTGATTGAAGCATTGGTTATTAATTTGCCCTCCTGATTTAAATCATCTGCCTTGGTTCTATATTGATCAGGTAAATGTTGTAATAGGGTTTCTAGTTGGTCATAGTGAGCCCTATCATACCTAGCAAGTAATGCCTGTGTGTTGGCTATGCGCCAGTGATTAGCTGCTTGGGCGGCAACTCTCTTGCCGGAAGCATCTAACAACTTAGACTCTTTATCCGGAGGTGGTGCCTCACCGGAGGTCTGAGAGTTGGCACGTTTCCTAGCATTAGCTACCACTAGTGAGTCTAAAGGTAGTTGACCCTTGATGTAGGTGGGATCATTGGGAGCGGGTTTATATTTCTTGTCAATCCTGGGATTGAGAATTCTAGCCCTCACAGGGTCTTTGAATATGTCGGGGGCATGTTTAATGACACCCTTTAACATTGGCAGGGTTTGTACAGTCTTTTGTGACTGTTCAAAGGTGTCTAGAAGGAAGTCCTCGTCTGCAGGGTCAGAATGCATTTGAACCCCATGGTAGAGAGCAGCTCTATTTACAAGCTGACCAAAGCCGATATTGTCATCTGGGGGAGACGGCTTTGTTGGATATGCATGTGGATCAGGGAGGTCTGGAGGATCTATTGGGTCATTATAATCGTCCCAATTGTCCTGTGGTACATCTGTATCGTCATCAGGGTCAGTGAAAGGGTCATTGTTGCCTCCCCTATCCCCTAGATCATCATCATCCTGTGGTGGTGGTGAATTTGGTAGAAGTATAGGAGAATGTGGAGGAGAGACAGGGTTAGGAGGAAGAACAGGAGAAGAGGGTTGTATAGGTGAAGTGGCACAGTCTTTCTTTTTGACAGGCACTATGGGAGTGCCAGGTGTGTCCAGTTTCCTCTTCTTGTGTGGAACAGCAGCCAAATGTCCTGTTTTGGGGTCTATGTGGAGAGTTTTTTGTTTTGGATCAATAGGATCCGGCCGAAAAAGTTCTTCCTCTTCGGTACCCGCTTTCGGCGCCGATTTCTTCGGGTCCGAGCGAGGTCTAGATTTCTGCTCCGAGGCCTTGGGAGATGGTTTGGGGTCCTTTGGCTTGGCTGTGGAGGCGGAAATCTTTTTCGGTTCCGAAGGTTTTGGTTTCGGATCCGATGGCTTTTCTTTCGGCGTCGAGGTGTTCGGTGCCGATGTCTTTGGGAGTAGGCTGCACGCTCGGTTTCGGTGCCGATGGTGCCTGCGGAACACTGAGATGCGGTTTGCTCGGTCCCGAGCTACCGGAAGAGCTTGTCCCTTATCTTCGGAGCCGGGCCCAGGGGCGGGGCTTCTGAAGCTTGTTTTTGGTCGCGACTGGGGCCAGCAGGCGAAGTCTTGACCAGGGCCTTCTTTTTGGGGGTGGAGTTGGGGTAGGGGGAGTTGTACTCACTCGTTGACCAGGAGTGATGTGGCCGTCTGAGTCTGAGTTGTCTGCTTCGGACACGATTTCCAGGTCCTCAGAATCGTCCTCCGGGACATCGGGGCCTTCATCGAAGATGTCCACCGGTACCGGAGCTGCTCGCTGCGCCATGATGTGTCGTCGGGCCTGGCGATCACGGATGGTCTTTTTAGATGTAAAAGAGGCGCAGGCTTGGCAATCGTTCTCGTCGTGTTCGGGCGAGAGACATAGGTTACAGACCTTGTGGTGGTCACTGTGTGGAAATTTAGCTCCACACTGGGGGCATTTTTTAAATGGAGTCCTTTCCATGAGCTGTAGGCCCGAACGGCGTCGATAGGCCCAACGGCCCGGGTCGACGACCGGAATCGAGTAGTTGAGGTGCGCGTCGAAGATCACGCGATCGAAAACAATACCGTCGAGTTTTTTGATAGTTTGCGCGTCGAAAAGGTTTGGAGAATATGGTGCCGAACCGGAGCGCAGAAGTTACATCCGAACCCGATGGCGGAAAAAAACAATCTAAGGATGGAGTCGATGCCCATGCGCACTATCGTCCAAAGGAGGAGTCACCTATCTCGTGACTACAAAAGACTCTTCCAAGACAACAACAAAGTGCAAGCATCCGAGCCCAACACCAGATGGCGATCTATGCATAGTGTACAATCTGCAGCTCACATGCCTCGAACATGAACTTTAGGAAACCTCTTTCTTTTTTCCTAAACCAACAGAATTTAATGTTTCCAACTCTGTACTCATGCACTGGAGTTTATCATTGGCATGAGAACCACAAAGAGTAGATACAGAAGCAGGCACATCTATGATTTTTGTTTGCGTCTAATAAGTCAAAGACTTGAGTCTTGCCCATGAGTTGTGTCTCAAACAGGTGTCATGACAGATATCACAAGCTGCCAAATTTGAGGAATTCTTGGCTTTACTGAAGGTCTAGTCCGATGTGATCAAACACTCTTGAAAGATTTTTTTTCAAGACCTACCGAACCTCCTCACGAACACGGTCAAGAAAACAGACTTTTAAGTTCTAGAGTTCTCTGTTATTATGGCACAGCTGTGCCGTGGAATTTGCAAGGGCTGTGGCCAAAGTCAAGCCTACTTTCTTGCCAAGCACGGCCATTATTTTATTATTTTTTTCAGGTGGAGATGACTATGTTGATCAGAAGGCATTGAAGTGCTTCCTGGCAGCAGATACTACCAATGCATCAGAAGAAGGAGAGAGGATCTGATTCTGGGTTTTGTTCTTGACAGAGGTGAATATATTTTATAGATGCAGGGGTCAGAAAGGCATGCAGAATGGGTTCCAGAAGAGTTGGAACCCGGACAACCCATAGGCCTTGCTTGTGGTATTGGGAGTATAGTCTAGAAAATAACAAACATTTATGAAATGTGTAGGAAGCTGGCTTTTTATGCAGTATACCTAAATGAGGTATACTATGTAGAAAGTCCAGATGACCCTTATTGGCTTACAGGGCTTAAATTAAAAAATACCTCATTCTCTCTTTGTGGTTGTGTGGGCGAGCAGTTTAGGCTTATCAGACGGTAGTGTTAAGCATTTGTTGTACACAAAGAGTCATTAAATGAGATACACACTCAAGAAGAAAATCGAGACCAATTTGGAAAATAACAGGTGTTTTTATATATCTTTTACACCAAGAACTTCATAATTGGGTAAGTACTTTTTGAGATAACAATCAATTTTTACAGGTAAGTGTAGGAAAATGGGTAATTAGTTGTGTGGCCTGCACAAGTTAAGTTAAGTAGTTTTATAAAGCGCACGGCTGCCCCAGCAAAGGGGCGTCCCAGCGCTAATAGCAACAGAAGGGCAACAGACGGCAGAAGGGAGCCTGTAGTAAAGGAAGAGAGGAGTCTAAAAGCCTTAACAAGAGTGCAAATGGCAGACAGGAGGAAAGTGAACAGCAGAAGAAGGCCTATAGTGAAGGGAAGAGATGAGTCTTGAAAGCCTTACGAAAAGCCAAGTAATTATCAATGCTCCGAATGTGTATAGGGAGTGAGTTCCAGAGTTTAGCTGCCAGTGTGCGAAAGGAGCAGCCACCGGCACGTACCCTCCTTACCCGGGGAACAATCGCCAGGTGATGGCCTATCGAACGGAGTTGGCGGGTGGGGGTGTATGATGAAAGCAGGTTGGCCAAGATGCCAGGAGAGGAAAAATTCAAGATTCTGAAAGCAATACAGAGGGATTTAAACTCCACTCGTCTGGCCACCGGCAGCCAGTGTAGCTGACGAATAGCACTGGTGGTGGAGCAGATTCTAGGAAGGCCAAGGAGAGTTCTGGCAGCTGCATTTTGGACCCTCTGCAGTCTCATAATCTCTGTCTTATTTGCCCCCAGGTAGAGCGAGCTGGCATAGTCCAGTCTCGACAGAACGGAGGCCTGGACGATCACTTGCCTGATGGATGGATCGAAAAAACCCAACAGAGGTTTGAGCCCTGTAGTATACCGAAACACATCGCTGCCACTTTCTTAGTTTGGGCCTGAAAGCAGAGAGCCGAGTCGACCCTGACACCTAGATTTTTCACCACCTGTTTGGGGGCGGGTGCACAACTCAAGGTAGCAGGCCACCAGCGTTCACTCCACAGCTCAGGATCTTTCCCTACCAGCAAGACCTCAGACTTGCTGGCATTGAGCTGGAGGCAGTTGGCAGTCATCCACTCCGCGACAGCAGCAAGACCGCTCCGAAACGTATGAGCGTCATGCAGACAGTCATCGGAGAGAGCAACTACCAACTGCGTATCATCTGCATATGATACTACTGTCAGCCCTCTACTCTTGGCCACCGCTGCTAATGGCTGGACATACAGATTGAAGAGCGTTGGGCTCAGAGCTGAGCCCTGCGGCACACTCTGCTTGATAGTATGAACCCTGGAGGTGAAAGGGGGGGATGTTACCTGGAAGGTCCTCTCCGAAAGAAAGGAGGCGAACCAGTCCAGTGCAGGGCCCACAATGCCAGCCTCCTCCAACCTTTGCAGCAAGATCTGGTGAGAGACCATATCAAACGCGGCACTGAGATCCAATAGGATCAGTGCCGGAAATCGTCCCTCATCCAGTGCTGCCCTCAGATGTTCGGTCACTGCTAAGAGGGCAGACTCCGTGCTGAGACCCGGACGGAAGCCGCACTGAGAGGAATCAAGTATGTTGTTCTCTTCCAGAAAACCTGACAAGATGGAGTTAATATGAGGCTTCGGAGATCTTGGAAGCCCACGGCAGGAGAGAAATAGGACGGAAGTTCTCAGGTTTAGCTGTATCAAGGGTAGTTTTTTTAAATAGGGGAATAACCCTGGCCTGCTTCCAAGTCCTAGGGACAACTGCCATAGACAGGGACATGTTAATCACCTGGCCCAGAGGTGTGAGAAGCACAGGTAACAGTCTCATAAATTGATCAGGCTTCATGGGATCAGCAGGGGAGCCGGATTTGACCTTGCTGCATAATGAGCGCAGCACATCCTCAGAGATCGGCGGGAAGGCGGCAAGCGTGTGAGTGGGAGGAGGTCTGTCCCCAGAGCCAGAACACATATCCACCTGAGGGAAGGTCTTATAGATGTTTTCCACCTTGTTGACAAAGAAGGTGGCGAGAGCCTCACAATGCTCACCTGACGTGATAGAGGGCGCAGCGGATGCCCCAGCCAATTTAAGATCTTTAAGTATGGAAAAAATACTCTTGGTGGGAATATCGCTGTTCCTGATCTCGTCTGCGAAGTAGGCTGCCCGTTCTTTCTGAATAGCCCTATGGTATTTCTTGGTGGCTTCCTGATAACATCCTTTCAGGATTGGGTCGAAATCTCGTCTCCACGCCCGCTCCAGCCTCTTACAGGCTTTACGCATATTAGCGAGCTTGTCATTGTACCAGGGATTGGATTTGGTACTACAACACTTAGACTGTTTGACAGGAATAAGTGCATCCAAAGGACCAAGATTCCAGACCAATATCGCTTCGTCTGCAGCATCCGGATTATCCGGCAGGCTGGATATGTTTGAGGAGAGGAGGGTGTTAAAATGGTCAAAATTTAATTTGTGCCAGGGGCGTCGGAGAGAGAATTTCTGAGGCACCCTCCGAGGGGGCTCTACCCCCAAGAGTGTCATGGGAATAAGATAATGGTCAGACCAACATACCGGAATGGGGGCAGAGACTGTGAGGTAGGAGAGGTTAGAAAAGACTGGATCAAGTAAATGGCCAGCAGAGTGGGTAAGAACTTGAACCAGTTGAAGCAACTGACAAGCCGCTAGGTCAGCTGAGAAGTTGCCCACTTCTGAGTCATGGGGGTTGTCAAGATGCAAATTCAAATCGCCAATAACACTGAAGTTGGCATATCTCACAACCAGAGAACTAACTGTGTCAATCAGCGCAGCCCTAAACTCCTTCGAAGGACCTGGTGGACGATAAACCAGTAGGCCAGACATGGTGTAACTGGTGTTGAAATAGATCCCAAAACGCCCACACTCGCAACCCACCAGGGTTTCTTTGGGGTCCGTACTTATCTACCACTGGGAACCCATTGTAGCGTTTGACTCTCATAGGGTAGCGCTGCAGAGCAGTCAAAGGCTTACTCATGAGAGGTGGTGTGGGCTAGTAATCACCATTCACAGATACACAATCACACTCAATAAATGATTGTCCAGTCTGTACTTTTTCTTTTGAAAAAGTACATTTATTACACACACACAAACTACTAAATACTATGCAGCAGTTTACAAATATACACAAGCTGATGGAAATGCTTTTGGATGACATTGTGTCATCATTCTTACCCTTCCCAAATTGAGGTCTAGAGCAACAAATCACGTCAGAACATTTACTTGTATTAGAAATGCAATAATGGAATATCACTTTGAATGAGCACACTTAATATAGACATTTAAGCATTTTTACTTGGCGTATGCGTGGTTGTCAGCGACATTACTTAATTAAAGCACTCACAAGAGATATGTCTAGGCATGTTTAGGTGATCTGTGTCATCAAAGTTACTTTTAGCATGAACTACGCGCTTTTAGAATAGCCCCTGAAGGCAACACAATTATAATTACAACATTTATGTAATTATAGCTCTCCCACCCCTAGAGGGTGTTCACAGCATCAACAGTTATCAAAATAAAAATACTGCACTTTAGAAATTGTACCTAGAATATATATATATATATATATATATAACTACACCTGTGTGTAATAACCACCTTTCACAAGTAGCGGAGTCTCTCAACGTGAACAACTCACATTGTAAACCTTCAAGCCTCAACTTGTTGCAGCCACACTGGTCACCCCCAGAGGGTGTATCAGTGCGATGCTGAAAAACAAAAGTTCCAGCCAAGAACTGCTTTGCAATAAAGAAAAACCCTTAAGGGGTAATCTTCTTAGTGTCCCCCTAAACGTATGGTGGGGACTAGTGAATACCTTTTGGGGGGAGTCTGCGTTGTTCCTGCAGCTCCCCCCACACTTTGCCAACATTCTGGTGGTGACTCCGCTCTCCTAGGGTCACCACGAGCCGCAAACGAGGCGTTTCTTTCTGAAGCTGTGGCGAAATTGACAAGCCTGGCATTATCGGGCGCTCCTCGAAAGCTGGGTGAATTTTAAAACAGCGGCTCTCCCGTTGTGCTGGGGAGAGCCGCAACGCTGGTTTATTTGTTGTTTTTTTTTCTTTTCAAAAACATGTAGTTTCACACCGCTGCTTCTTATCCTTCGGTCCCACCTAGGCACACCGCAGCCTTTTACCATGTTGGAGAGCAGCTTGGGGAGCCCACCCCTTGCTGCTCTCGCCACCTCACAACACGGCCAGGACACTCGCGTGCTGCTGCGGAAGCCGGTGATTCTCTTCTGGACTGCCCGCTCCTGCAGACAGCAGTGCATGATGCAGCTTTCTGGGTCACCGGGGGAGTGTGACAGCACTCTCCACTTCGGCCATCAGGGCCCAGGGATGGGGTCCTGGGTCCCTCTCTCGGCTGCATGGGGGTTCCACAGCGCTCCCCACCTCTGTCTTCTTTGCCGGGCCCAGGGATGAGGTCATGGGCTTGTCGGCATCATCGCGGGGGTGCGACGGTGCTCCCCTGCTTTTCTTCTTCGCCGTCGGGGTCCAGGGATGGGGTCCTGGGCCCCCTTCCCGCACGTGCGGGGTGCGCGATGGCTCTCGCCATCTTTCTTCTCGAGGCCCAGGGATGGGATTTTGGGCCCCTTTTCACTTCAAACGGAGGAGTGCGATGGCGCTCCCTCGCACTGGAGGACTTCTCGGGGCCCAGGGATGGGGTCCTGGGCTTCTTCCCTCTCACATGGGGAAAGCGCAAGAACGCTTCCCTTCTGATTCTCTTTTCGGGGGCAGCCTCCGGACCCTGGCCCACCCTGGAGGTAGAAATCAGGTTCGGCGGCAGAGCCTCACGCGCTTCGCTGCTGGAAAAAGGTCAAAGGTCGACCCAAACTTCTCCAGGGCATATCTCTGGCCCCAGTAGGTCACTTTTGACGATTCTGGTCTCCTTTTGTTGCTGGCGGCGAGGCCTTGCCACCTGAAGTGCTTCCTTCAGACCTCCTGACCTGCAAAGGTGACAGCCTTTGCAGGGAGCTAATTTCTCTGGCTCCTGCGCCAGCCCTTCACTTTGTTTTCTCTGGGCCTCTTCCTCCTAGCGCAGAGCCCAGTCTTTCCCCCAACTGATCCTCATGGGGTGTAAGGGGACCAGCTTGCCTGGTCCTGGGGAGTACCCCACTGGTCCTGGGGTCAATCAGAGTCAGATTCCTGGGCCTGATGGCAGTCAGGGGGTCCCTCTTTCCAACTGTCCATGACGGCTGCCTCCAAGTCCAGTGTCCAGCAGAAAAGTACAACCAAGAGAGCTCTCTCTCCTGCGCTGGACCTTTTAAGTGGGGGTGGGAGTGTCCAGCAGGGTCGATCCTCAGGCCTATCCTGATGTGCCACATCATCTCTCTGCCCCTGTTCCAATCTCCCTGCACAGTCTTCTGGAATAGCTCAAAATGACATCACCCAGGAGTCACTTGCCACATGTGCTCTGGGAATCCCAGCTCCACCCCTCGGTGACATCACTGCCAGGGACTTCTCCCAGCAAATTTTCAAAGGAGCCCCCCCCCCCTGGTTTGGCTCCAGCAGTCTGGACTCCCACCTTTGTTGAGAGGCCTGGGGCAGGCCTTCTTCCTGGCACAGGCTGATTGATCCAGAACAGTACACCCCACCCCCTTCCTTCTGAGGAACTGACTGAAACAAGGGAAATTGCTCCCTTTGTGGGGTGAAGTCTTTGTTCCTGCTGCTGGAGAGAAAAGTAATTAACCCAGCCCAGAAGGCCTGGGATTTGATCCTGAGCTGAGTCAGATAAATATGACATTCCTGGATGGCCCATAAGCTGTATAGATATGATTTTTGACTCAACTGAATAATTCTTTTTACACAGGTTACAGTGTACATTGGTGTGCCTCTCGAGTCTCTACCCCAAAGAGAACTGGAGCTGCGCCCTAAGGCAGCCTTTCCCATAGGAATATAATGGAGTGCCCCTACCGTCAAACAGTAAAGCGCACAGACTATCCCATACATGTGTACACCTACATTATATAGGCCTATCCCAGGTTACTACCCAATTCTGCATAGTCCCTTCTGCACCAGGCTACCTGGGTGAAGTGTCTGGGCTGCAGACGACAGGAGTTTCCCATATGCAGCCCTCTCATGCGCACACACGTCTGACTAGCCAAGTGCCCCTAACCCTGGCTGTGTCGCTGCGGCCTTTTCTTAAAAGGCAGACACTGGCTGTAAACACGTGCAGTCCATTTTACTATGAGTTTACTGTGGGTGAGTCAAAGGTGAGTCACAGGTTATGAGGCTCCCCACAGTAAAAGGCCAAAAACCAGGTGATCAAAAAACTAAAAATCCGTGCGGATAAGATGGGCAGAACCACCTTCCCACAGTAAGTAAAAATGTCACACAGATGCGTTTTATGCAGTAATGCTTTCCTATGGAGAAAGAAACATATACTGCATACAGGTACTTGCAATTGTATTCCGGGGGTCTCCTTTAAGACTTAAGGTGCTAAGGGGCCAAGGCCAAGGTCCAAAGTACCGCCAGAAGTTCGAATTTACCTGCCCTGGAGTGTCCGGGTGCAGAGGTGCCAGAAAGGTTGGTAGCCTTGCGCAAAGGGGGTGCGCCTAGAAACAGACTGCAGAGGGGGACTTTGGGGACAAGTCCGTGAGCTCCCAACGTGGGGGCTCGGTTTGTGAGGGTCCTCGGAGCAGGGGGGGGGCATAGTCGGTTGTCGTGGACACAGGACAGGTAGCTCGGGGGCAGGGGATTTTGGTCAGCTGGGCCCGCATGCGTCAAAGACACTCACGGTTCTCGGTTAGATCTGCAAATGGGGACAAAACAGGACAGCTGGGCCACTCTCTGTGCTGGCGGCTGCAATGCTGACATTCCTAGTCAGTTTTTGTGGCGTTGGAGTCTGGATTGGAATCAAAGAAGCTTTGGTTGCCGCAAGGGGTCGGATTCCCCGAGTATTGGTGCAGAGCGACTCCGGTTGATCATGGCGTCTTCCCACTTGGTGAGGAGACAGATCTGACCTCTTGGAGCACAGTGCCTTCCTCCTGGGCGGTTGCTGTGTCGGTGGACCTGGGGCGGTCAGCAATATAGTAAACAGGACGTTGCTGGCAATGCTGGCAGTGGTTGCAGGCAAGGGAGATGCTGACGGCTTGGCAAAGTGATGGAGGCCCTCTGAGGCATTTGGAGGATGAACAGCTGCAGGACAAGTCAGGTTTTTGCGATTGTCGGGACAGGAGCAGATAGGGTTTGACGCCAAAGTCCACCAGTAGTATGCAGTTCTCACTTCTTCGGTTCTTCTTGGTCCTTCTTCTTCTTCTGTCAGGGGAATCCGAGTACCTGGTGTCAGGGGGTCACCTAAATACTGAATTTAGGGGCCTTAAGGGGAGTGCAGGGTAATTGCCAATGGGGAGTGGGTATAACCCTGTCCCAGAATTCCTAATTCCACCAAAATCAAAATGGTGGAACCCTTCTTTCGTAAAGCACATCAGGCAGCCCACCTTAGGGGTGTGACTGGCCTGGTAGTGTACCATGCCTCCTTGCAGAGATAATATCCCACCTGTCCGGGTAGCATCTCCCAGGTGTGGGGGAAGCCAGAGTCACATATCAAAGACGGTAGGGACTTTGAAGTCCCAGGCCTTGCTATGCACTTTGATAGCCATCCTGCTGGAGGAGGTGTGAACACCTACCTCTGGAGCAAGCACTGTTTCTGGCCTCAAAGAGCGCGGTCTCTCACCTGAAGGGGGGTCAGACATATGTCTGTGGTGGCAGGCTGGACAATACCAGTCAGCTAGCACACTAGGAGGCTGGTAGGTTTTCAGGGGGCACCTCCATTGTGCCCTCTGGGTGGATAGCTTAATAAATCGATGTATGAAGCTGGCTGTGTACTGTGTACTGTGAACTGTGTAAAAGTCCAGGCAAACCCCAACTGGCTTACAGAGGCACAAATGCTCTCTTTTGTGGTAGTATGGGTGAGCAGTTAAGTATATCAGAGGGTAGTGCTAAGCATTTATTGCACACACAAAGGCAGTAAGTGAGACACAGACTCAATAAAGAAATCCAACACCAATTTTTAAAAATAACACTTACTTTTATATGAATTTAGATACAAAGATCATCGCAATCAGGTAAATACTTTTTGAGTTTTAAATTTTTACGGTTTTAAAAAGTTGACAGTGCAATTTTTGAGTGTGGTAATGTTATCCTAAGGGGAAAAACATGTACTGAATTCTGACACTTAACAGTGACTTAAGGGACTGTTCTCCAGGACTTAAGGTGAGTATGGGGCAAGGTCCAAGGCCACACCAACAGATCAACTCGGAAGGCTCTGGGGTGTCCGGGTGCAGAGGTGTGTTAAGGTGTCAGGTATCCCATTCACTTCAATGGGGAACGGTCCGGTCATAAAGAGGCTGCAAGCTGGGATTGGGGGACCAGGCTGTTGGTCCACTTCCCCTTGGACAGTCACTCAAGACTGGAGGGGCCTTCAGAAAGGGGCTGCAGGCGGCGACTGGAAGTCCAGTCTGGTCAAATCCTACATCAGCTCTTGTGGGTCTCAGGACCCCGGTTGGGAATGCCAGCTTGCATAAAACCAGCATTTGCAGTTCTGGGGAGTTGCGAAGAGATCCAGATTCTTCTTGCCCCAACTGAGAAAGATGTCCAGGGTCTGCTGGTGTAGCTCCCATTCGTGGCATGATGTTGTCAGCCTGTGTCTCTTATGGTGTTCTGTTTCCCAGGAACATATTCTGCTCGAAGACGCACCTTGTGTGAGATGGACCATTCCCATAGTTACTGTGCTTCCTGGGAGAGCAGGGGGGGATCTTGTTCCACCCTGTTTGTTGATGTAGTGCATTGTTGTTGTATTGTCCATACAGACTAGCACTGCCGAATTCTGGATCCTGTGGAGCAATGCCTGCAAGGAAAGATGTACTGCTTTTAACTCCAGTAAGTTGATGTGAAATTGACGTTGGTCTGGATGCCGTTTGCCACTGACTTGGAGATCTTGGAGGTAAGTGTCCCCCCCCTTCTAAGGAAGCATCAGTCGTGATGACTAGAGTAGTCAGAGGGTGAAATGAGAGACCGAGTGAAAGATGTTCTTGCCTTGTCCACCAAGATAAGGCATTCTCCATGTGTGGCATAACGTTGATGAGGTCGTCAAAGGAGCCTGTTAGCGGCAACAACTGTTTGTCCAATTCCTCCTGAAGGGGACACATCCGTAGGCAATAGAAGGGGACGATAGGTATGCAGGAAGACCTCATCCCTAAAAGTGATTTGTAGTGGTGAATGGAAAGAGACTTTTTTGTTTGGATGGCCTTTGCCAGTAAGATGAGAAGTAGTTGTTGCTCCTGTGTGGGATACGCTTTTGAGGATGCTGTGTCTAACTTGGCCCCTAAAAACTTTATGGTTTGGGATGGATGTTGGTTGGTTGGATTTGTCTAGGTTGAGAGTGAGACCTAGCTGCCTGAAGAAGTCTGGGCAGGTTATTGTGGATGCCCTTGCCGCCTGCTGGGAAGGCGCCTTGACCAGTCAGTAGTCCAAAAAAGGAAAGATTTGATGATGATTTTGTCTGAGAATGGCTGCCACAGGTGCGAGACAATTTGTGAAGATGCAGGGTGCAGATTTGAGGCCAAAGGGGAGCACCTTGAACTGGTAGTGGCTGCCGGCTACCGTGAACAGGAGATATTTTCTGTGGTTTGGATGAATAGGTATATAAAAATATACATCTTAAAGAGCGAGGGTGGTCATAAAGTGGTTTAGGATGTCCAGAGACACATGTGGGGTATCCTCAGGCGCTTTGCACTTTTTATCTAGGTGTGGTAATACCGCAGCTATCGAAGCCGGAGTCCTCATGACCTTAATGCCTTACTCCCAAATGAGATCGATAAGGATTAGTTACTTACCTGTAATCCTAGTTCTCATCCAGGGGTATACTCATCATAGTCATAATCTATGAATAATCCCCGCCCACGTGCGGGATCCCGGAGTATATAGAAAATATATGTATATAAATATATATATATACACATATGTGAAACATATACATGCAGCCTAAAAAAGTTTCCAACATGGCAGAATTGCCGAAATTACATAGGTTTGCATTGTAAAACAAATACTCTCCTAACCCATAAGGAAAAGAGTGCATTCACAGCATAATTGTGATATACCAATGCTTTATTGCCACAAGGAAAAACTTGTAATTGCAGGCATTCGCCTGTAGGCTGCATTGCAGAGTAATAATGAAAACAAGACAAAAAGAAACTGGCACCTTGCCTTTAAGGCTTCCAAGGGTTAGGGTACCGTGCCTTTAAGGCCTGCCAGAGACCCTCTGCTCCCATCATGCACCACAGGTGACAGTTAGGTCAGTTCTTTTGACGGTGTATAATGTAGAGACACCTGAGTAGAGGATGCAATAACATAGAAGAACTCCAGTGATGCTCGTCCGGGGAGGAGGGAGGGTCGCTTATGACTATGATGAGTATACCCCTGGATGAGAACTAGGATTACAGGTAAGTAACTAATCCTTCTCATCCAGGGGATACTCATCAATAGTCATAATCTATGAATAGAGTAGCAAGCCCATACCCAGTACCTTGCGGACGAGCAACGGAGTATACAGAACATTACATTCAAATTGCAATCATGCAAACAAATTCCTCAAAGAGGCCTGCCCCACCTGGGCATCGGCCTGTGTATCAGAATCTAGACAGTAATGACGTGTGAAGGTATGAACCGACCGCCATGTGGCTGCCTTACAGATTTCAGACATTGGCACATTGCGAAGGAGAGCTGTGGTAGAGGCTTTCCCTCTGGTAGAGTGCGCTTTAGGTCTGCCTGGTAAGGTCTTGTTAGCTAACTGGTAGGATAAAGCTATACAAGAGACAATCCATCGAGAGATGGATCTTTTAGATGCAGCTAGACCGGTATTAGTAGAACCGTAGTTAATAAAAAGCCGGTCAGACTTCCTAAGTGTGTGAGTTTTATCAAGGTAAAACTTCAGCACTCTCCGGAGATCTAAAGAGTGTAATGATCTCTCGGGGGGAGTTGAAGGTTTAGGAAAGAAGGTGGGCAGCGTAATAGCCTGATTGATGTGAAAATCCGAGACCACCTTCGGGAGGAAGCTCGGATGTGTACGTAGCATCACCCTATTGGCATGAAAAACAGTATAAGGTGCCTTACAGCACAGGGCCTGAATCTCACTCACCCTGCGTGCAGAAGTGATGGCTACCAAAAAAGCTGCCTTCCAGGTCAAATGCTGCAACGATGCCTTATGAATAGGCTCGAAAGGAGCACCCATAAGTTTCGTAAGCACAATGTTAAGTTCCCAGGGAGGAGAGGGAGATCTCACTGGGGGGTAAACCTTCCTGAGACCCTCTAGAAAATCCTTTACCACTGGCATCTGAAAGAATGAACCCTGGGTCGGGGACTTCCTGTAAGCTGTTATAGCAGCTAGGTGAACCCTGATGGAGGGATATTGCAGGCCTGACTTTGCCAAGTATAACAAGTAGGGAAGAATCACTTGCTCCTGACCTTTAGTCGGATCAAACTGGTTGTCCTTGCACCACAGGTAGAATCTCTTCCACTTGAAAGCATAAGATTTCCTAGTGGAGGGTCTCTTTGCTTCCTTGAGAATAGACATACAATCAGCAGGAAGGTCTAAGTGTCCATACTGGATGACTTCAGGAGCCATGCAGTCAAACGCAGGGACGAGAGGTTGGGATAAAATACTCTCCCCTCGTTCTTGGTCAACAGGTCCGGTCGACAGGGAAGCCTCCGGTGTGGGACTTCGGACAGCTGCAGGAGATCCGGATACCACCACTGGCGCGGCCACTCTGGTGCTATCAGGATCATTCTGGCATTGGTCCTGTAAAACTTCTGTATGACCGCAGGGATCAGAGGGAGAGGTGGAAAAGCGTACAGCAATGTCTGCGACCATCCTATCAAAAGTGCATTCCCCCGTGATCCTTGAGTGGGAATCTGGACGCGAAGACGGGGCATTTTGTATTTGCCGCGTCTGCGAACAGGTCGATGTCTGGCACTCCCCATTGTCGAAAAATGTCTTGAGCGACTTCTTCGTTTAACACCCAGTCGTGTGCTTCTACGAAGTCTCTGCTGAGAACATCTGCCTGCACGTTCAAGGTTCCTGGAAGGTGAACGGCTACGATCGTGAGACTCCTCGCCAGAAGCCACTTCCATATGGTCTGTGACTCCAGAGACAGGACCCGTGACCTGGTGCCTCCCTGCTTGTTCAGATAGTACATTGTTGTTGTGTTGTCTGTCTGAATCTGAATGGAGCTGGACTGTAGGGACGGGTACAGCGACTTGAGAGCCAGATGGACTGCCCTTAGCTCCAAAAAGTTGATGTGATAACTTTTCTCTGTCTCGGACCAGAGACCTTGTACCTGAAGCTGGCCCATGTGCGCTCCCCAACCCTGCAGTGAGGCATCTGTAACTACAGTCTGTGTCGGAGGTACTTGGTGAAAGGGGACCCCTTGCAGAAGGTGAGAACGTTTCATCCACCATTTGATGGAGTCCCTGGCCGCCTGAGGAAGAGAGACACGATCTTCCCATCGGCCTGAGTGCTGATTCCATTGATCTTCGAGGGACTGCTGTAGAGGCCGCATGTAAAGCCTGGCATTTGGCACAATGAAGATGCATGAGGCCATCGATCCCAGCAGTGATGACACCTGCCTTGCTGTGGGATGTATAGTGCTGAGAAGTGCACGGCACTTGATCAACATTGAGGACAACCTCTCCTCCGAAGGACACACGCTTGCCGTTGCGGTGTCTAGGGATGCGCCCAGATAATGTATTTTCTGCGTGGGGTTGAGAACTGACTTCTTGTAGTTGACTTGCAACCCCAGTGAGTGAAGCAGGTTGAGACAGTAAGTGAGATGGCTCTGGAGTAGAGAAGGTGTTGAACTCTTCAGGAGCCAGTCGTCTAGGTAGGGGTAGACGAAGATTTTCCTCTTGCGGAGGAAAGCGGCTACCACCGCCATGCACTTGGAGAACGTCCGGGGAGCGGATTTGAGTCCGAATGGAAGTACTCGGTACTGATAGTGCTGACGAGACACCTGGAACCTGAGGAACTTGCGATGTTTCACTGAAACAGGAATGTGAAAGTAGGCGTCCTGCAGGTCGATGGCACACATCCAGTCTCCCAGATGAAGATGTGGGAAAATCTGGTGCAGGGCTAGCATCCGAAATCTTTCTTTTCTTATAAACCTGTTCAGCAGGCGCAGGTCGAGGATGGGCCTGTACTCTTTGGCTACTCCTCGTTTTTGGACCAGAAAGTACCGTGAGTATACCCCTTGATTTCGCTGGTGAGGTGGGACCTCTTCTATAGCCTTTTTGGAGAGGAGGGTACACACTTCGCCCTGTAACAATACATTGTGTTGAGGAAGGCACGTCAAATGAGGGGCAACTTGCGGAGGAGGGGTCTTGAACCTCAGCAAGTAACCATGCTGTACAATATTCAGCACCCATCTGTCTTTTGTTATTGTTTCCCACTCTTCCAGGTGAAAGACGATACTCCCTCCTACCGGAGTGGCAAACGGGTGCGGAGGAAGCAATGTCTCACTGTTTAGGAGGCTGCTTGGAGGAGGACTGCTGTTGCTTATTGTTCCCTCTGCCCCTGCCAGGACGCTTGTTCTGGTATTGGAACTTTTGTTGGTTTTGGGAGGACCATTGAGGGGTTTGAACCCTCTGTTGGAAGGGCCGCTTGTCGTTCTGACGGAAGCGTTTTCGAAACTCCTTCCGCTTCTCCAGTCCAATTGCTTTGACTGTGTCTAGCTCGGCCTTCATCTTTGTCATCTCCTCATCAGCATGAGAACCGAATAAGGAGGAGCCGTTGAAAGGAAGGTTTAGGATCTTCTTCTGGGCGTCCGGTTTTAGACCTGTGAGGCGCAACCACGCTGAGCGCCGTGAACAGATGCCCTGTGAGTAGCCGTGTGCGGCGAGATCTGAGGCGTCAGCCGCCGCGCTGATAATTTGATTGGCTACTAAGCCGCCCTCTTGCAAGATTTCATGAAAGTCTTGTCTATCTTCTTTGGGAAGCTTGTCGGTAAACCTAGACATGGAGTCCCAAAGAGACCTATCATAGCGCCCAAGAAGGGCTGAAGCACTTGCAATCTTCATCGATGATGCCGAAGTATTGCACATCTTCCTGCCATAAGAGTCCATTTGTTTACTGTCCTTTTCTGGAGGAACAGAAGCGGATGAGGCTGCGGAGTGCGCTTTCCTGGCGGCTGCCACAATGATTGAATCCGCCGGAGGATCAGACCTAAGGAACAAGGGATCCTGGTCTGGAGCTTTGTATTTTTTTGCAATCCTCGACGGAACTGATCCCACTGTGGCTGGAGTAAGGAACGTGGTCATGGCTGGTTCTAAAAACCTGGCACCAGAGGTAGCAGCGGTCTGGGAGCTGTACGATGGTGCAATGTCTCGAAAATGATCGATGTAGGGATCACAGGAGTACATAAACTGATGTTTAGTTTATTAGGTCCTCTGCCCAGTACGTCAGAGAAAGTCCCAATGTCATCAATAGGAGACATCCTTGAAGGTGGTGTAGATGAGAAAGTTGGCGAGTAGTGCCGAATGGAAGACGAAGAACAGGTAGAAGATGCTCTGCGCCTCCTCTTATGTGGATGATCGTGCGAACTGTGACGACCTCCTGACCGAGATCGGCGTGTAGAAGGCGACCTTGGTCTTCTGGAAGGCGACTTAGAAAGTCTCGTTGCGTAGTGGTCCGAGCCCGGACCTCTGCGGGCACCTGTTCCGACCCCCTGCAGCCAGCGAGGGGACAGGCCGCAAAGATTCTTTTCAGCAACTGTAGGAGATTTCTCTGGTGAAATCTGTACAATATTCAGCCCTGGAGATGACTGCCTTGACGTCGAACGGGATCTCGACGTCGACAAGGTCTGCGTCACCCTCGTCGTCGATCTGCGCCCTGATCTTGATCTCGACGTCGACCGCCCACGTCGATGGGGGACTTTGACGTCGACTGTCGGCGTCGACGGGGAGACTTCGACGTCGCCCTTGACGCTGCCGCCGATCTCCTCGACGGCGAATGATCCGTAACAGGTCTCGACGTCGACCGCCCACGTCGATGGGGGCCCTGATGTCGCCTGACGGCGCCGATGGGGGATCTCGACGTCGCCTTCCGATGACGTCGACCTCCTCGACGTCGAATGATGGGACCTCGACGATGCTCTCGACGTCGGTACGTCCCCTCGCGTCATGGCCTTCGACGGTGACTCTCTCAACGTCGACCCCCTTGAGGGTGGCGGAGAATGCCTCGACGCCGGTATGTCCCCTCGCGGCATGGTCTTCGCCGGCGAGTCTCTCAACGGCGATCCCCTCGAGGTTGGCGGAGTGTGCCTCGACGTCGACGGAAGCCTCGACGTCGACGGAGTTTTGGACAGTCTCTCAGTACCCACAGCCTTCGAGCCTGAAGTGCTGAGCGCCGACTTACTTGGCTTGTCACTTGACGTTGAAGAATGTCTCGGCCTCTTCGACGGCGATCTCGACGGCGAACATTCAGGCACCTGCTTCTTCCTGGACTCAGGAGAGGTGGAGCAATGCCGTTTCGGTGTTTACTTGAAGAGGGAGCTCTATGATCTCTATCCCTCTCCAGTAGGGCATGAAGCTTGATGCGTTCTCTGTCGCGCTGAGTCCTCTTCGAAAACTTCTGGCAATGATAACACTGGTCAGGATTGTGTGAAGATGGAAGGCACACAATACACACCGAGTGTGGATCTGACAGTGCCATCTTCTTGCCACAGGAAGGACATTTCCGAAATAAAGCAGGCATTCTGACTGGAAAGATTTTTGGAACAAAAAAAAAAAAATGCCAAAAACCAGCAGAATATACCTCTAGGTATCAGAAACTGTAGAAATTTCCAAGGAAATATCAAAAAATTATCTTTCAGTCAAAAACTGAAGAGCTAAAACTCCAGGATCCTCACAGAAGGAGCCGGAAAAAAGAACTGACCTAACTGTCACCTGTGGTGCATGATGGGAGCAGAGGGTCTCTGGCAGGCCTTAAAGGCACGGTACCCTAACCCTTGGAAGCCTTAAAGGCAAGGTGCCAGTTTCTTTTTGTCTTGTTTTCATTATTACTCTGCAATGCAGCCTACAGGCGAATGCCTGCAATTACAAGTTTTTCCTTGTGGCAATAAAGCATTGGTATATCACAATTATGCTGTGAATGCACTCTTTTCCTTATGGGTTAGGAGAGTATTTGTTTTACAATGCAAACCTATGTAATTTCGGCAATTCTGCCATGTTGGAAACTTTTTTAGGCTGCATGTATATGTTTCACATATGTGTATATATATATATTTATATACATATATTTTCTATATACTCCGGGATCCCGCACGTGGGCGGGGATTATTCATAGATTATGACTATTGATGAGTATCCCCTGGATGAGAATGGGTATGGCCCTGACAGATTTTCGGAAGGGGTATTTCAAGTCGTAGAGAAAGCAGTCCGACCGCTTTGTTGGCATGGGGAGATCAAACCTCTTAGCCGCTCTCTCAAAGAGGTTGTGGAATCCTCCTATATCTTCTGGTGGAGAATCCCCCGGAGGAGGTGTCGGCGATGAGGGGAGTGGCAACATATAATCATCCCACTCTGCCACTGTGCCACAAAGCTCAATTTCTTCCCTGCCATCGTCTGATGTTGAATGATCGTGACGGGGAGCTATCTGCGGTGTACGCAGAATCGGTGGAGACAAAAGCAGCGGCGTTGGAGGCAGTGATGGTGAAGATGGTTTACCTGGTGACCTTGCAGGTGGAGATGAGGGTGTGGTGGGAGGCGCTGATGGTGGAAAGTGCCTGCGATAGTCATTTAGATTAAACAGCAAATCATTTCCTCCTGATGTTGTTGGTGGAAATGCTCAGGTAGAACATAATATGATTGCTCATAATATCCCTCTGTTTTTTGTCTCGTCAACGACACTTTCGATGGGATCGTCCTTGCAGGTAGCGTATCCTTCTTCGACGTGATGTTGTTGTACCTTGGGCCTACCAGAGGGGTGACTAATATGCACAAAAGGGAAGGGTTGGGGACTGGCAAGTGGGTGTACTGGCCAAGTCGACATGGCAGTCACAGACTGCACACAGGCTCTGCGGTGGCAGGCCTGAGACACATTTTACACGCTGCTGTGGTGGGTGGCACAACCAGTGCTGCAAGCCCACCAGCAGCATTTGATTTACAGGCCCTGGCACACGCAGTGCACTTTACTAGGGACTGACACATAAATCAAATAGCCAAAACATGGAAATACCAATCCATACACATTTCATACAGGAGCACTTGCACTTTACCACTGATCAGCAGTGCGTAAAGTGCGCAGAAACACTAAACCAGCACAAAACAGAGTCAAAACCGGGAGGTCAAAAAGCAAAAATTCAGGGGAAACACGCCAAAAGATGCCAAGTCTAACAGTGATTCATTCTGATTGGTTAATGCCAAAAGTTTAGTCTATTTTTTTAAAATGACTACAATAAAATACTACACTAAGAGGCCTAGGCTTTTTCTAGTCTATACCTATCAGTACATTGCTTTATTAGGGTACCAGGGGACTCCCATCTCGACGACGGGGAAGGGTTCAAGCATGTGAATCTATAAAAGTTCCAATACTGGAGTAACAGGGTTTACACAGCTTTCTTCGGTGTTCAGTGATGTACAGTTTGGCTTCACGATCTCGTGTCCTGAACTCAAAAGATCTGTCACAGACATCTGCTTGCAACAGTCCCTTCAAGGTTTCACCCCTGTAGTTTAAGGAGGTGACATGTTTCCTTGCACACTGGAAAAGAATTTTGAGAGAAAAAACTTGTAAACTGACAAGAAAACGTTAGGCACTAGATATGGATCTGAGTACGAAGGCACAGAAAGAAAGGAACTCAGGTCAGTGCTCTAGGTTGGTTCTAGCTTAGCCTGATACTCGCCGAAAGGTGCTACACCACCTCATCAGGGGAGCAAGCACTATATAAATGCAAACCCTTCCCTCTTCCATCCCTCCACTATCCTTTTCAATCCAAATAACAGACTAACGTCCACCGCTCAAATTAATTTCATACTTCCCTAAACTAATTCACCACTAATCCTTTTCTGGCTCCAGAGTAGTGCACTACTCACCGAAAAGCGCTTCAACACCTCATCAGTAGTAGGAAGCGCTATATAATGAAAACATTTTCCTCTTCTGTCCCTCCACTATCCTTCTCAATTCAAAACAGACTAACATATCCACCGCTCAAATTAATTTCATATTTCACTATACTAATTCACCACTAATCCTTTTTGGGTTTCGGAGTAGCATGCTACTCGCAGAAAAAGCGCTTTGACGCCTCATCAGGGGTAGTAAGCGCTATATAAATGCAATTACAATACAATACAATATATATATGTGACTCTGACCGTCACTTCCGGGGAGGAACAAGACCGACGCAGAGCCATACGACACCACCTACTGTGGCACAGAGACTATGCTGAAAAAACCTTCTGGATGTGGTCTGGCACCTGGGGATATTCTAAAGATGAGGAATCTGTGGTTAGAAGTATTCACTGGAATGTGTTGTATGTTAATACGACTAATTGAATTTACTTTTTAAAACAAAAAAAGGGAAAAAAAGAAAAGCAGAATATTTTGCCTTGGAGGGAGGGGATGAGATGCACGCAAAATGTTTAGACTGCTCTTTGTTCACAAAAATCAACGACTCCAAGTAAGACAATCCTCTTCTAGGCATCTACCCATGTCAAGAAAATAGGCAGTATAGATTTTAGGTTATGTTTATTTTGCCATCAAAGCAGGAATCTGCGCAGTCTAGAGCAAATGCACATCCAGGACCTTAACAGGGCTGGTCAAGGGGCTACAAGCAGGCATGCATGGTATGGGTTTTACAGAAAAAAGTCTCCAAATTGTTTCAGGGTCCAATTATTGGCAGTCAGTGATTTATCAGGGTGACCTAAACACTCTGATCTTTGAGCTGTGCTCTCACAAACCAAGACCCTGGTATCCTTTGTCTTTAAGTACTTCCTATAGAAAGACGTCAGAACCCTTGGACAATCTGATAGCAAGCAACTATTATCATATTTTTTATTACAAGTTCACAAACAGGTTCCACAGTTCAGAAAACATTAGCTCAGATACAGAGATCAAGATTTCCAGGGAATCGCTAACTCGTTCAGACGGCATTAGTTATGAAGGTAAACCCAGGCACCAAATGCCTCTGTAGGAGGTTGTGTTTAGTATGGCACTATCTCCCAACAAGCGGCTTATGAAAGTATTGCCTGGAAAGACCTCTTCTGTGCCTTGCTGCATGTCTGTCACTTCTGATCCTTTTACCCAGGCAAACAAAAGCACTGCAATGCACTTCAGATGCTTTGCTGTGTGCAACTGAAACCAGCGAAAGTGTCACATACCTCACAGTGCTCACGGTACAGAAGTTGGAACTCCTTCACATCCTCAGCTCCCAGCCCCACAGGGAGAGCTTTCCCCTGCAGGTCGATCTCCACAAACTCAGGAAGGCTTCGCGAGGCATCTAAAGTGGGAAATAAAAAATTCATCTGAAAAAACATAAAACAGACTGTACCAAGGATACAACCTTGCACTATCATGGAGTTGTACATTCACCTCTTTGTTTCCTCATCCCTTCTCATGCAAAGTGGTCTGTTGCTCATGCTCGCCAGCTAGGTTTGACCTTCATGAGTACATATGCACTAGCACAGCGTTAACACTGTCTACATTTTCTTCAATTACACTAAAGCCGGGTAGGAACAGTAGGGTTGAGGAAGGCCACAAAGGACTATCGAGGAGGAAAGACATTGCACATGGGAGTTCTTAGAAGAAGAGGTGGTAATGGAGAGACCAGGTTTTGCAGAGGAAATACAACCATCACAAAGACCGTTTGTTAGTAGGCAGGGAACATATAAGGGATGGAAAAGGAAATTGTGCTATTCATATTCTAGTTATACATCAGTCATATCATCATTAAAAGCATAATCATGTCTATGTGTTATTCCAGACCACTTTTTTAATAAGAAAGAGTATCTCCCTAAAATACCTTATCCTATTTTAATGTAATCGTACAGGAAACAATACAGCTGTAAGTTATTCAGATTAACTGCTAGCTCCAGAGTACATGCAGTAGTGTCTTAAAACTGATTTCAGACTGTATGAATCTTCTCAAAGAGGCAAAGCGTGTTGCTAGGTGGTTTTTGTATCCATTCAAGTGGAAGACGTTCTGCATATGGTGTCTAGAAAAGATAATTCTCAAACATGCCAGTAAGAAAGAGTAATTATTTGCCTCTCTTATTTGGTAAATTCGGTTAACAACTTTCTTATATTAAGTTTCAATATGGCCTACAGGAAATGTTCTTGATTCTCCTTTTTGACAATACATATGAAGGATTTTAAAGGAATGTAAGACAAAGTCTCGCCCCGCCATGTAAGAACACCATCTCCATCTTGGAAGCTCATTATGGTCCCTTCTAAGTTAATGGACCATCCTCTTGAACATGTGCTTAAGTGATCTACCGCTTCTATTGTGAAAAGTAACCTTACCTCAGTAACTATTACATCAGCCAGAACGGATATTGAATTTAAGACTCTTTGTTCTCATTTCCTTCATCCATCTTTTTCCCTTATCAGATAGGAAAATGGAGACTCTGGCATTACTAACATAAGACCAAAAGAATTATGAAAACAGCACTATTTTTCAATTCATGACTTCCAAATTCGTAGTCGGAGAGTAATGCCATATGATGCCAGAAGGCGAACAGACCGATTTCTGTAAGGCTTAGAGCACATAATGCAAACGATTCAAGCAGCTGGTGGCCTTTTAAGAAATGTCTCAAGTCATGAAATGGGAAAATAACCAATACAAAATCAATCCATTCCACTGCCTAATACTAATGCTTGGATTCTGCCTCCAAAGAGGAAAACTAAAAGGGTCAGACCAGTGTGCATAACTTATTTCATTAAAATCTCATTATTCTCTTCTATTAAGTATTAATTCATTTGTTCTCCTGGCTTTCCACATCCCTTCGCTTGGCGATTGGCTTGCTATGCTCTTCTGTTAATGAATGCTAATAAACATTCCATAAATTATAATAGGAGTGACGGAACAAAGCTTTGCATTTTGTAGGTCTCATCTTACATTTACTTTTGAAAGGTCAGGCCCTTTACAAGTTAATGAAGTTCCTTGGTGCACCCAAATTGGTCTTCCTAAAGTCAAAGTCAAAGAAACTTATTAAGAGCACAAATCACCCCAAAAGGTCTCATGGCTCTTGCAGAACTCCAAAGACTAACGGTCAGATCTGGGCAGCGTTATTTCTGATCAAATAACCATGTCTTTAATTCCTTCCGAAAATGCTTGTGATCAGTGATAGAGAGAAGATAAGACGGAAGCTTAATTTTAAAGCGGCCTCTCTTTCTTACCGGGAGCCAGTGAAGGGTCCTCAGACTGGGAGCTGATGGAGATCTCGGTGGAAGATTTAAGACAAGTCTGGCAGCGGTGTTCTGCAAAATCTGCAGTTTGGAAAAAACATCTTCATTTAGGGAAGCTAATAAAGCATTCCCATAGTCCAGGCGGCTTACGATAAGACCCTGCACCAAAGGTTTCCTGGATTCAATTGGTATCCAATTGAAGATTTTAAGTAGTTTCCGCAGGATCCCATAGCAAGTGCCCAATACAAGGTTGACATGATTTTTCATGGACAGTTTGTTATCAATGGTTATTCCAAGATTCCGCACTGCTTGTTTAGGGGATACCTGGGGCCACCAATTATTAGACCAATACTCCTCCGCCCTGCCAAACAAGATGATCTCTGTCTTATTACCATTCAGCTGTAATTTGTTATTGCCCATCCAGTCGTTGATATGGATCATGCAGTTCTTAAACTGAGTCATTGTGTCAGCAGGGTCGGGGCCAAACGTAATCAACAGCTGAGTGTCATCTGCGTATGACACGGCCTCAAAACCATAGGACCTGATTACCCTGGCCAAAGGTGTTACGTAGAGGTTAAAAAGCATACAGGTACATGCATCAATGTAGGCTTTTGCGATTCCTTAATTGCGATTATTAAGGAATCGCAATTAAGGAATTGCAAAAGCCTATGCATGTAGGAATCACTATAAAATTAGCGATTCCCAAACATTCCTTAATTGCGAGTCGCAAATTGCGAGTCGCAATTAAGGAATGCCATCCCATTCATTCCTATAGGCCTACAGGCCCATAGGAATGAATGGGAGATTGCATGCGCAATTTGCGAGTACCAATAGGTACTGCATAAATTGCATATCAATTTCAAGTACAAGGATGTCAAAAGGACACCCTGTTGCACCCCTGTAATTGATTCATGCACACATGTTGCGCACACTCATGCCCCAAGGGCATGTGTGTGTGTAACCTACAACTTTGGAAAATGCACTTTGAGTGCATTTTTCAGAGATTTTGCAAATTACCATCAAGTACAAATTGATGGTAATTTGCGTCCCTATTAGCAAAATCGCAATTTGCGATTCCATCATGCATTGCATTTAAGGAATCGCAATTTGCAATTCCTTAATCAATCGCAATTTAAGAAATCTCAATAATTTGCGATTTCTTAAATTGCGAGGGGCTGACAGGCTGATGCATCGCAGATGCCCCTTTGCGGGCGCAAGCGGCCGATTTTTGCGAATCGCATCGTTTGCGCTCGCAAAATGGTTGATGCATGTGCCTGATAGGGCTTAAGATGGATCCCTGGGGAACTCCTATGCTTACTGACCTACTACAAGAGGCCAGGGTATCTATATGTACTGTGGTTGAACAGTTCATTAGGTAGTTTTTGAACCAGTCCAGGTCTTTCCCCCTGACTCCCACCTCCCAGAGCCGCTGTTCTAAAATCCTATGGGAGATGGTGTCGAAAGCGACTGACAGGTCAAGAAGGACCAGCATAGCTGATTCTCTTTTATCCAGGGCCAGCCTGATGTTATCAACCACCTCTACTACTGCCGTTTTGGTACTATGTGCCGACCGAAACCCTGATTGCGATGGGTCAAGCAATCCATGATTTTCCAAATGGGTAGTGAGTTGTTTGTTTACCAGGATTCGAGCGCCTTCCCGAAATAAGGCAGTAGCGAGATAGGACGGTAGTTGCCGGGAACCCTGGGATCTGAACTTGGCTTTTTCAGAATGGGCCTGACCTGGGCTGTTTTCCATCTGGTCGGGACCATGGCTTGATCTAGTGACATGTTGAAGATCTCTGTAAGATTGGTTATTTACAGAGGTGCTATTTTCGAGAAAAAACGGGGTGGAAGAGGGTCTGCTGGGGAGCCTGATTTGATCTTTGCTAAGGCCTCTAATACTTGTTCACAGGTCACAACCTTAAATTCCATCAGCAAAGGCAGAGTAGGATGGCTATTGGCAGCCGGGTAGGGATCAGCGTTGTTAGTGTTGGCTTGACGAAAGGACCTATATATGACTTTAACTTTTTCGTCAAAGTAAGAGGACACTGTGTCAACCCATTCTTGTGTGGGGGGGAGGATACGCAGGTCGGTGTGAGGGGTAGTAAACTCCTTCAGAATTTTGTAGAGTTCTTTATTGGAGTTTGCAGCATTATTAATCCTATCAGATAAATACAACTTTTTGGCCTGTTTGATATTATTTAGATAAGTACGGTGGATCTGTTTATATTTTGTCCAATCCTCAATGGTTTTAGTTTTCCTCCATTGACGTTCGGCGGTTCTGCTGAAAAATGTGTCCATTTTTAAAGCGGATGTGAACCACGGTGATGCTTTGACTTTGACCTTGACCCTTGACAAAGGGGCCACTGAGTTCAGGGACAGTGTGATGGCTTCTTCAAAAGCAGTTGCTGCTTGATCTACGTTTTTTGTATAAGACATAGACTCAAAATTAAAATTAGCTGAAAAAGCTCCTGGAGTGACTTTACGCCAGGGCCTAATCCAGGTATAATCATTATTCTGGCAGTTGCTGGAGACATCAATAGGAATGCAAAATTTTAGCAGATTGTGATCTGACCAGAGTAGGGGAGTAGATTGCTCTACTGTAAGTTTAGTTGAGTTAGTGAACAACAAGTCCAGGGTGTGACCGGCCTGATGGGTAGGACCGACCACCATCTGGACCAATCCTAGCGTCTCCAGCGACGTTACCAATTGGTTCGTGTCAGGATCCAATGATAACTCCGCATGGTAATTAAAATCTCCTATGAGAATAAAATTGTTTGCGGCAAGTACGTGAGGCACGATTAATTCCAATAGATGATTTACAAAATTAGTTTTTTGACCTGGAGGTCTATAGACCAGAGCTCCTCTCCATGTTTCGGACGATTGAGTTACAATTTTGAAGATTAGGATTTTCATTTTTCCAGTGCTACAGGAGTCTAATGTGGAAATTTCTAATTTGTCCTTAGAGGCCACTGCTATTCCTCCCCCTCTACCAACGACTCTATCTAATCTAGTTAGATGATATTGAGGTGGGAATGCAGTGACCACATCAGGGGATGACTGATCGTGAAGCCATGATTCTGTAATAAAACAGATGTCCGGTTTTTCCAAATCTAAGAGACTCCATAATTCTAACGCATGCTTGGGGATCGACCGGGCATTGAGATAGAGCCCGCTTACCTGTTTAGGGATATCACATGTATCCCTCATTTCCGCTTTATGGGAACTAATAACCTTTGTGGGTTCTTTATTAGTGGTCAAAAAGCCAGGGGTCGGAGAGACAAAAAAGTCCTCAGTGCTTGATAAGGCATCCGTTTTTTGAGTAATAGGGGGCACATTTAGTGATTTTAGTTCTAAACTGGAATAGAGCAATGTGACCATGTTGAAATAAAATTGATCACGATTCCTACCTGATACGGCTTAAAAATGGCAGGGGTGCTGGCGGCGGTCTGGCGCGAACGGGCTTGCCTTTTTGGCGCGCCTATGGCGTGCCGCTGCGCGCGTTCGCGGCCCCTTCCTGCTTTTAAATAGGCAGGAGGGGAGACGCGAAATCGCCAGACCGCCGACCCAAACTGGAAGTGGGGAGAAACAGAGTCCCGATCTGGAAGTGCAAAAAATAAGCCCCGCGTCCCTCCGCACAAACGGCACAAGCCGCGGCGGACTGGGGACAAGGCAACGCTCACTGACAGGTACTTATTTACAGGCTACTGGTGTGGCATTTAATTTTCAAAGCAATGTGCAAAGATGCAGTTAGGAACGCGAAAGATAAAACAGTTTAAAAGTTTAAAAGCGATGAGACAACATAATCACAGCTTGACATTTAGCAAGTTAATAGTGCTGAGAGGCTGAGGTTCATGTACCGACCGGTCAGCCTGCAGTCTTCCTGCAACGGGTAGAAAAACATCTCCCCACACCCAGTTGTTTCAGTTCTGGAAGCAGTTGGAAGCAATATTCACACCTCATTAAGGTCAAGCACTGGGTGAGCAGCTGCTATCAGACTAATGCAAATTAGCCTCCAAGAGCTTTAAGTAGTAAAAAAGTAAGTTTCAAAATGTTACTTTCCCCAAATATTTCTTTAAAATACAACTTCAACATTAAACTGGATTTTTATTAAGCATTGAAAATACTGGTTGAATCACTTATTTTTCTAGCTAGTGGCAAACGGAGATAATCGAATAATTATTTTAATCTGTGCTCTAGTTATCTCATAGGACAACTATAGCCTTCTACAGTAAAAATAGCTTTTGTGGACTTGTCATTTCAGGGACATGGTAACATTACATTTCTGCATGTCCCACTTTTGAATTCCTGTACCCTACCTTGTGGGCTACAAGGTCTACATAGGGGGTGACATATTAATATTATATTTAAAAGATAGGTTTTTCCCCTGTTAAAAGGGTTAGTTTGACAGGTTGGACTACAGGTTCAAACTGCAGCAGCAAGGCCATGTTGGTAGGCCTGAAGTCATGTTTTCCTTGTCAAACTAATTGATGGCAGATTAGGTGCTGCAGTCCACAGATTACATTGAACTTTTCATGACATGGATGTAATATCTACCCATATATTATGCCCTTCCAAGAAAGTTAGGTATACCAGCCAGGGAATTGCTAATTTTTATATGTTTTAGGCATCATAGCACATGCTCTGGGCACTTAACAGTGGTGCCTTCACTTGCACAGTCTAAAATTCAGCAATAACATTAAGCAAGAAAATGGGGTACCCAAGCAAAAAAATGCAAGTTCTGACAATAGCTACGTAGACAAATGAAGCAGGAGCAGCAGTGAACACATATGACTACGTAATAGCAGTTACACATTAGATGGAGAATGCAGAATGGTTGACAGAGTGGGTGAAAACAACAGATGGCAAGGCAGGAGAACATCAAAATGTCACTTAGTAAGTGCACAGTGCACATGACATTATATAGAGGTTGTGAAATGATACACTGAACGCTGAAGAGCACTGCTGACACACAAGGGTTTTAGTATAAAAATCTAGCACTTTTGAGTAGCCAACAGGTTAGGAGAATGCAGGAAGATGGTGGCATAGCTTACCCAAGAATGGCTGGTACTGCTGCACCTGGGCACTGATTTCGGATAGCCCCGATGACTGCTGCTGCCCAACTCCAACGCCATTTGTCATACTGTCCATCTTTTGTACAGGCTTAAGTCTAGAAAGGAAGCAGACTCAGGGCTTAGTGACACCTTGAAACATTAGCCCTCCCCTCTGCCTTAAACACAGACACAAATACTTTTCTTGCAACACATGCTTACAAAGACGCATATTAAGTGTAGCACACAGAGTACAGTGTTTTATAACACACAAAAATACTTGCAACAACCACTAAAACATATATGAGACACCCTTGGGTAAATATACAGTCCTGAAATGTGCAGTCACACAACCACAAAGAGTCTTTTAGCATACACTGTGTAGGAAAGTACCCTTTTTGACATGGCCACCCCCACTTTTTGCCTGGTATTTAATGCAATTTTGACTGGAAGTACACTCGGTTCCTGCTAGATGCTAGATCACTTTCCCAGAACTGTACAATTGTTTCCCCAATTGGCAATACCTTTAGCACTCCCTGTAAGTCCCCAATAAGTGGTACCCCTGGTACCTAGGGCAGGGAGGCTAAAAAGGGTCCCTAAGGGCGGCAGCATGAATTGTGCCACCCTAAGGGACCCCTCACCAAACACATACAGACTGCCACTGCAGGCTGCATGTCTTTGTGCAGACAAAAGTGAAAACACGACAAGGCACACATCTCTGTCTGCCATATCTGCAGACACTTCATGCAGTATAGGTAAGTCACCCCTACAGCAGCCCTTAACAGCCCTAAGGCAAGGGGCACTATACTACAATTGAGGACATATCTGCAAGAGCAGATATGTCCCTGTGCTGGGCAGTTCAATTGCTGCCAGTGCAAGTGATCAGAGAAGCCATTTTAAGTACATGTGCTGGGTACTGGTCAGAAACAAGTTCCTCGGCTACATGATGGCTTCACTGAAACCAAAGATGTTTGGTATCAAACACCTTGTATTAATAAGCCCACACTGATCCCAGTGATGGATTTATTAATACAGGCACCAGGAGGGCACCTTAGATGTGCCCCCTGAAAACCTACCAGCTACTGATAGGACGGACTGGTCCTAGCCAGCCTGCCACGGCAGACGAGTTTCTGACCCCCAGGGGTTAGGGCCATTGATCTCAGGAGGTACGGTACAAAGACTGCTCAGGCAGAGGGGGTTTATACCCCCTCCCACAGGATGACCTGCGAATTAGCATTTCAAGGCAGAGAGCTTCAAACAGCCCACCAAAAGTCACACCCTCCCCCCCTCCCCTCCAGGGCCTATTTGGCACCTGGACAGGGTGGGAAAATTACTAGTGAGAGAGGAGTGTTCACCTCCAGGCTAGTTCCACCCCTAAGGTGGGCTACCTGTAGTGAATACGAAATTTCAGAGTCTGCCATCTTTATGATGCTGGACTTCCAAAGTGCATCCAATTAAAGTGAGCCGCCTGGTCACACACAACTACCACATACCGGAAGGAGACTACACCGTGTTTCCCGATTTAGCACGTATCATGGTGCTGAACTGTTGATTTTATCTGCTTTGGCCCACCTTAGTTGTGTGTGACCAGGCGGCTCACTTTAATTGGAAACACTTTGGAAGTCCGGCATCTGTTACTAGGACATAGCTGTTTACATTCATTTCATATCATATAGAGAGTGATCCATTTGTCCGTTCTACAGCTATATGACAATATGCTGATTATTCATAATTGCCACGGGTACAATGACGCCATATGTTAAGATGACCTCGCATATGCCCTGAAGAAGTCCAATGTTTTGGACGAAACGCGTTGGCTGGTCTACTCAACACGGTTTATGATATGTTCAAATTAAATTGTAATTAAATAAAAAGGAGGACTTGAAGAACAACTTTGGACGCAGACGTTGTAATTTTGTGACATTGTTCATAAGGTGGTGCACCAATTGCTCTGTTTTTGTTAAACTTTGTTAAGTCCAGTTGAGGACTGCACCGTGACAGTAGGTGCTTACACTGTGTGCACACAGATTTGGGGTACTTCCCTTTGTCTATATAATTTGGGGATAGCAGGTTAGGTGCTAGCTTCTGCAGGGTTCCACTGTCAACTATTGCATGGCTCCCCTAAATCTAGTATTTAGGGGAGCACCTGGCACCAGGAAAGCAGATCCTGCCAGCCTGAAAGAAGAAGATAGACATGAAGAGTCGCAAGAAGCAAAAACAGAAGACCAGCAACTGACTTGGCGCCAATCATGCCGGCTTGTCTGCTGACTTTGACAATTGCGCCAAAGACGACTTGTCCTGCAGCTGCTCCATCTCCAAAGCCTGGAAGATCTGCCAGCACTTCACGCAAGAACCAGGAACTCCAGTGGGGCAGCAGACCTGCTTTCCTGCATCCTGTTAGCACCCCAAGAGACCTGTGAGGACTCCGGACCGCCAAAGCCCGACATCTGAAAGCACCAAGCCGCCTAGCCGGAGCTGAAGTGGGCCTACGGTGCCAGTGTGCCCCCCCTGACCTCCATAGACGAAAGCCACCTTTGACTTGCCCTCTTTGGACTTCCCGATGCCGCCTGGAGCCTCTGTGCAGGCCCCCTCAAACCTGGCTCCTTAAATTACCTCTGCACCCGTCACCCCTGGCCTGTGGAGAAGAGGACCAAAGGTGTCCCTGAGCATTATGAGACCTGTGCCCCCACTGCGGTTCAGACCGAATGGCCTCCCCATCCAAACCTTTGAGACCGGACTGATCCCCATTGACTAACATTGAGCACCCGACGCTGTATTGAACCACTGCACCTAGCCGCCCTAGTGCCGCTGGAGGTGACCTGCTGGTGCTGCCTTGGACCTTGCCCTGTACTCACCTTAAGTCCTGAGGATTGCTCTCATAAGTCGCTGACAAGAACTTGTATGCCGTATTTGTTTTTCCCCCAGAGGATAACATTGCAGCCTCTGAAAATTGCACTGTCGACTTTTTAAAACTAAAAGTATTTCTATCTCGAAATGTACTTACCTGATCATATTGATTCTGGTGCCTAAATATATATAAAGATACATGTTATTTTTATAAATTGGTGTAGATCTCCTTATTGAGTGGTATGTATCATTTATTGACTATGTATGTATTTGCAGATGTCTAACACTCCTCTCTGATAAGCCTAAGGCTGCTCGACCACACTACCCCCTAGAAGAGCACCTTGTGATTGCTAGAGCAGGCCCCTGTCCACTAGTAAGGGAATATCTGGACTCTTAGCACAGTATACGTCTTTTTTGGTATAGTTTATAAATAGTCAGCTTCCTACACATAGCTAATTTCCCGCCTGTCCTGGTGCCAAATGGGTCTCGGGCAGGGGTTGGCATCTCCCAGGTCTGGGGGAAGCCGGGGTCTAAAATCAAAGGCAGCAGAGGCTTTGAAGCCCCTGACCTTGGTATGCAGATTTACTAGCCATCCCTCTGGAAGAGGTGTGAACACCTTCCTCCAAAGAAGGGATTGTTTCTGGCCTCAGAGAGTGTGGGCTCTCACCTCCAGGGGGTCAGAAACTTGTCTGTGGTGGCAAGCTGGTCGATACCAGTCAGCCAGCACACTAGAGGACTAATAGGCTTTCAGGGGCACCTCTAAGGTGCCCTCTGAGTGTATGTCATAATAAACCTTGTACTGGAATCAGTACAGATTTATTAAGATAAGGTGTTTGATACCAAACACCATAGGTTTCAGTAAAGCCATCATGTAGCTGGGGAACTCGTAATGACTAGGGCCCAGTACATGTACTTAAGATGACTTCCCTGTTCACTTGTACCATCTATTAATTGGACTAGACAGCTAGGGGGCATATCTGCAGATGCAAATATGCCCTCACATGTAATATAATGCACCCTGCCTTAGGGCAACTAGGCCTGCTGTAGGGGTGACTTACATATATTACATGCTGTGACTTTGGCATGGCACGCAGTAAGTGTGCCATGTCGTGTTTTCACTCATGGTTTGAATCATGACACACTGTCTGCGATGGCAGGCTGCATGTAATTTGTATGGGGGTCCCTTAGGGTGGCATAATACATGCAGCAGCCATTAGAGACCCTCTTTGGTACCCATGCCCTAGGTACCAGGGGTACCACTTACTAGGGACTTACAGAGGTACCAAAGTGTGTGCCAACTGGTTTACAATTAAAAAATTGCACCTTACTTTAGGGAAAGAGCACTGGCACTGGGGCCTGGTTAGAAGGCTCCCAGTGCACATCAATCAAAAAACATCAGTAACAGTGACAAAAAGTGGGGATGACCATGACAAAAAGGGGCACTTTCCTACACCCCTGTAGTTTCTTTGTGGTCAGCCTGGCCTTGCGTCTATCAGATCGAGTTTCTTCTGGATGTTGCTCAATGGAGCTATATATTAGGCTCAGTGTTGGTGCCTCTGCGTCCCCCAATGGAACCATCAGATTTGTAGCTGATGGGGATAACTGTTGCTGATTATGTGGCTCCACATAGACCTGTTGGGTTGCAGAATTATCCCATTTCAGTTGAGGGGCAACCAAATTCTTGCTCATTTCTCTAGTTAACTTTTTATTTTTAGCTCTCCTACAGCATTTCACTCACTTTACCGTAGAGCTAGGTTCATCTGAAAAGCTCTAGCTACTGCCTAGAGCAGATGAACAAATTACCTCTTCAGGATCCTCTGTCCTAGAAACATCTGACCCATCGGCCAGTGAAAAAAATCTATTCCTTGGATCTAGGGATTCATCAGGCGCCTTACTCCAGCGCAATCTACTAGTCTCCTTAAATTCTTGCTGCTAAGTTTAACCAATAAATAAGCATCTCTCCCCTCTCGGAGTTCTGTTGCTTCAGGGAGATTGACTGTCAGGCCTCCTCTTGAGCCAAGTGACTGATCGCTCGCTTTTTCTGGTATCTCAATTTGATTAATAGAGCTCTAATTATTATGACCCAAGTAAGCTCCAGTTTAAGGCCTATGGCATTTGTGTCATGGGATGAAGTGGGCGGGGGGGGGGGGATCGTCGGTATCTTTGGGGCACCAGAGGCTGTCACTAGAGCTACCCCCTCAAGTTGAAAAGCGAAAAGTGCAGCAGGCAAATCATCAATTGCCCCATCGCCCCAGCCATCATGTTCCCCCCTTCCATAACATGGCCAAAAAGGTGACAGACCTGGGGTCGATCTCTGCCGTCGAGCTGCCAGGTTGCTGGATCAGACCGCCCTTTTGAATATCTCCTGTGCTGGCGGCCGAGGTGATGGTAACAGACAAAGCCTGGTTAGGGGGCATAAGGCCTTGTTTCCACCATATTGTTGGCCCTGATTCTGAGGACTGTGTCCACACTGTCCCTCACCCTAATGCGACTCTCCTCCGATATCTGTTCCTCTGGGGATTCCCTGCCCCTACAGCAGATGCAAAGAACTCTACTATGTAGGGCTGAGGTCCAGATCCATGGGCCAAAAAGGCACCATCCGTGTCCTTTTTCTCTGCTTCCTTCGCCAGCTGTTGGAGCTCATCCCCTTTTAGACCCATTTTCCTTATACCCCCAGTGCCACCACTCCAATCCACATTCGAGCAGGGTGAACCAGAGGTGCACAAGGCTGCAGTGAGGCTCTCCTCCGCCCGGTCTCGAGTCGACCATAGACACTTAGGCGGTATGCTTTTCCCCCAGGGACGCTCGCACTGCCCGTGAAATCGAAATCTGTAGCACCAGCCATGCCTGACTTCACTTGGGGCATGCAAGACAAAAAAGTTAACAGCCGCTACAATGGCTGCTTGAAATCTCGGTAAACACAGTGACCAGAGCCGCGTTTCTGTATACCCGTCGAGGCACTTGTTCATCCAGTGGGAGTCCCTCTGCGCTCTATCTCATGCAGATCCAGTGAAGCTGGAGAGGAGCCGAGTCGAACGCAGCTGCTCACTCGGCCGCCATCTTGTTCCTCTTGAAAAGCAGTTCGTAATTTGTAAGTAAGTCAGACTCCTCCCACAGCTGATGGCCATATCATCTTAAAATATATTTAGGGTGGCCAACCATCATGGCCGAACGGACGTAACTCCGCTCGGCTCCGCGCCAGGCCCAGATGATTTAGCCTATTCAGAGGCGCTTTACCCCCCAAAAAGGTTGCCACCTGGGTCCTCTACTCTTCTAGGCAAAGGGGGTCCCCTGCTTGGTATTGCCAGGGCACCGGGAGATGCCTACGAGGTGCTGATGCGGAGCCCGGAGCCGCGAGGCTTGAATCAAGATGGCGGCCCGGCCTGAAAGAGAGATCAGCGGCGGCGCTCCCTGCGGGTGGTACGATTGAGCCACGAAGCAGAGACCTACAGGTAGCGGCAGCCGGGGCCGCGGCGAGCATTCGTAAAGGAGGCCCGGCGTGTGGACCCGGCCGTTTGTCTTGCACGCACGGTCACCGCCGCGGCCCCATTGAGAGACATGGAATCCCCGCATGATCCCCAAGGTGAGCCGTGGAGACCCATCATTTGAGGAGGTGGGCCCCGGGAGGAGCTGAAGAAATCGCACTGTACTCAGGAACACGGGGGGCCCCCGGTCTGCTTAGAACTACAGAAGAGCCATAGAACTGAGTTGCCCGACCATAATATGGCATTGGTCAGGGAGCTCGCACCCTTGACCTGGAAGCGAAGTGCCAGGAACTGACTGATCGCGTGCAACCTCTTGCGGACAGCTCTGCTGACCTACGCAACCAACTTAGGGCCACGATACTTAAGTGCGAAGACCTCGAGTAATGATCCCGACGCAACAACATCCGGGTGAGAACCCTGGAGGAAGGTTGCGAGGGCCTGACTTGGAGGTTTTCATGGTGGGGCTGTTTGCGACAGTGCTGGGGGAGAGTGGCCCGGAGTTCCAGCTGGAGAGGGTCCATAGAGTGGGGCCGCGACTATCAGGAGACTCCAGGAAACCCAGAGATGTGCTGGCAGAATTCAGCTCCTTCAAAATCAAAGAATTGATTCTTCAGAAAGCACCTAGCCCTTGAGAAAGTAACATTCCAGAATGTATCCTGCTCGTTATTCCAAGACGTGGCCCAAGCTACTCTTGCTCGTCGCCAGCAGTTCTGGCCGATCACAGAAGCCCTGAGGGAGCGCAGAATAAAATACCACTGGACTTATCCCTTTGGCCTGGCCTTTTCATTAAGACAGCAAGAGCATTCATTGCACGGAAATAAAGGAAGCAGCGACCATCTTGGGCATTGAGCTCTCCTCTCAGAAGCAGACGATAGGAGCAAGAGGCGCAGGAACAGACTCGCAAATGGAGAGACGTGGAGGAGGTCCCTGGTTGCAGCAGAAAAGAGGCGGCAAGAAAACGTCGGGGTGAAACGTGAAGAGACCCTTCGGTCCTGTAAAATTCTGAACTGTTTGTGCAGCCTAGTGATGAATTGTGGCGCTCAGAGTTAAAGGGGGTTCGGCCCAATCCACAGTTGACACTGACACACTCAGCCTCCACGGAGGCATGGGGGAAGTGCTAGTAGGAGGGGGGAAAGATATGTCTTTTAGTATTAAATCGTTTTATTGGTCGCATAGAATGCATAGATCCACAAGCAAGTGCCTACAACCCCATGGGCCGGCCCAACATACGAAGTAAAGGCAAGACATGTAATGATGTGGGTGTGAAAACCGGACATTAAACACAGCAAGCCGCCTACAACCCAACAGGGCCGGCCGCGTCTGAAAGAGTGTAGAAAACGGTAACCAATGTGAAGAGCATTCAAGGAGGCAGGCGAGGACCATAGCGGTTCCGGAGCTGTGGGAGGATCCCGTATGGGCCGCAGACACTTCTGAAATAAGCCACATGTAATTTTACCAAAAACAAGACCTAACCTAACCCATAGAAACAATAAAACCCCCTTAAATCGTCAGCCGACCCCCACCCCGTCTCCTCAGTGGGCTGTTCATGAAGGGGCAGAAAACTCGACAGTGCATGGTCCTGGGTGCTGTTCGGTGTTTATCGCCTCGGACAGCGGCAAGGGGCACGTGATGCGCTCACTCAAGGGAGAACAGAGACGTCCTCCGGGATCAGTTTCAGAATGCGGAGGTATTGTGGGCAGGACAGTTCTCGGAATTCTGTGGTGAGAATAGTTAGAAAAGGGGCCCAAGTTTTGGCAAAGGCATCGCTCTTCCCCACCGCTGCCATGGAGAGCTTCTCCATTGCCAGGAGGCTCCAGAGCTGGTGCACCCATTGTGTGTGCTCCGGGACCCGGTCTGATTTCCAACGTACCAAAATGACCCTCAGTGCGGCGTTCAGCGCAAGCGCCATTTGTCTCCCCCTAAGCGAGCGCAGAGGAAAGGTAAGCGCATTGGGGAGGCCTAAAAGTATGTACGCAGGGAGCCGGGGTATGAAGGTATTAAAGGCAGCATCGATGTCATCTAGAATCTGTTCCCAATAGCGAGTCAGTTTGGGGCAGTGCCAGAGCAAATGAATCAGCGTCCCTGGATTACCACACCCTCGCCAGCAGAGGCCATCACATTGAAGTTGCCATTTAGCTAGCCTTGCGGGGGTATAATACCAATATGTTGCGATCTTAAAGGCAGTCTCCGTGTGGCTCGCGGAAAACGTGGTGTGGTGCGTGCGATAAAAGATATCCTCCCACTCTTTATCAGACAGCTCGCGTTCTAGCTCTACCTCCCAGCGCCTCTGGCCCGCAGTGCGTTGTCGAGGGGGGTGGAGGAGAGAAAGGAGTAGATTTCGGAGATAAGGTGCTTGTCGTCTTTTTTGGACATTAGCCATTTCTCGAATGGAGACCACGGGCGAAGTGCAAGGGAGCGCACCGCCGCATCTGAGATCCAGTGAGTCATCTGGGAGTGTAAGTACAGGTCGGTCGTGGGCAAGTTGTAGTCCGATTGAAGTTCGTTAAAGGGGATAAGTCCTCTGTGATCGAAAAGGTGTCCCAATCTTTTACAGGCCCCTTCTATCCATCTCGAGGCGGCGCCACTATGCATTCCCGGCTGAAAGGCAGGGTTCATAAAGAGCGGCGTCATGGGAGAGGGAAATGTGGTCAGGTTTGCCCTACGGGAGACTCTATCCCAAGCAAGCATTGTAGGGCGCGTAACCGGGGAAGAATAGAGGCCTCAAGCGCGGTCCGGTCTCGGCATCCATACATTGCGCCAGATGTGGTGGCCCGCCACCGTCTGGTCCATAAAGACCCAATATTTCTCTGTCATGGGGCGGTTCCACTCTAGCAAAAACCGTAACTGTGAGGCGTGGAAATATTGCGTAAGGTTCGGGAAGGCTAGGCCACCCAGTTTCTTAGGGCGTTGCAGCTGCGTTTTTGACAGACGGGGTGCGGTTGGGCCCCAGACGAAACCCTCAATTGCCGATTGCATCTGTCTCAGGATGTGTGGGGGGGGGGTTCTAATGGTAGTGTCTGAAATAAATACAGGGCCCTAGGGAGCACGGTCATTTTAACCGCGGACAGTCTCCCGAACCAAGTCAGGGGAGACGACGCCAACGGGTCAGATCTGCTCGAATCTGTTTCAGGAGAGTCGCGTAATTCCGCTCTGCCGTCTGTGCCAGGCTCCTGTGGAGAACCAGCCCCAAGTAGGTAATGCTGTCTGGCACCCACTCGAAGGTAAAGCTATTGCGAAGTGTGCTCACCGTCTGCGGGGCGGCAGTGAGATTGAGAACTTGTGATTTCATCATGTTGATTTTAAACCCAGAGAACCGGCTGAACGTCTGTAGGTCGTCCACAATAGCCGGCAGAGAGATCAGCGGCTGTGCCATCGAGAAAATAAGATCATCCGCGTACAGGCTAATAAGGTGGTGGTCTAAGCCAAAGGGAATGCCACGTGCAAGGGGGTTGTCACGGAGTCGCTGGGCGAGGGGCTCCATATAAAGCGCGAAAAGTAAGGGCGAGAGGGGACAGCCCTGTCTTGTACCGCGCCCTACGTCAAAGTGGTCAGAAAGGGCACCGTTGACCCGTACCGAAGCCTGAGGCACGCTGTAGATGCTCCCAATCCAGTTCCGAAACCTCGGCCCCAGTCCGAAATGCTCAAGAGTAGCGAAGAGATACGGCCAGTGTACCCGGTCGAATGCCTTCTCCGCGTCAATTGACAACAGAAGGGCTTCTTCTTTTGACCGGTGCACCTTGTCGACCAGGTGACATAGACGTTTGGTATTATCCCCACATTGCCGTCCCACGATGAAACCGGATTGGTCCGGGTCCACAAGGCCCGGCATGTGGGGGTTAAGTCTGTGCGCTAGGATGCTAGAAAAAAGTTTGGCATCTATGTTCAGGAGTGAGATTGGACGGTAGGAACTGCAAAGTTCCGGGTCTTTGCCCGGTTTGGGGATAACCGTAATACAGGCTTGCAGCATGGATGGGGTGAGGGCTCCGGTATCCGCGAAGGAATTAAATACGCGTGTTAACAGAGGGGCGAGTTCAACGCAGTAAGTTTTATAGAAAAGAGCACTAAATCCGTCGGGCCCTGGGGCCTTCTGCAACTTCAGCCGCGAAATTGCAGAAATCACTTCTTCTATGCGGATAAGCGAATCCAAAATCTCAGATTCGCCCGCCGGCAACGGTGTCACCGCAGAGCCGCCAAGGTACAAAGAGGGATCAGAGCGTAGAGAAGGGTCAGCAGTATATAGAGAGCTATAGAAGGCACGAAAAGTCGAGACTATTTCGGCATCCCCGGTGATAGAACGTCCAGAACTGTCACGAAGCGTCGCCACAGAATGGGCTTCCTGTTGGGTACGAAGGCAGTGAGCTAGCATGCGGCCTCCTTTGTTGGAGCCCACAAAATATTTGTGCTTCAGACGAACCACTGCGTGTTCTGCCCGGTCTAGGTCGGAGCTGGAGTCTCTCTTTCTCCAATTGCCGCCACACTCGGGGGGCACCTGTGCGTTTGTGTATGGCCTCTAGTTCCTTTACGGACGCCTCCAGCTCAGCGCGTTTCGTCCGCCTTGTTTTATTCTCGAAGGCCGCCTTCGCTATAAGAGCCCCTCGCACCACCAGTTTAAGCGCCTCCCAGACTGCGGAGAGCTGTGTGTCGTCACGATCATTAATCGCAATGTAGTCCAAAATGCATCGTCTAATGTCCGTGACTACATCAGGAGATCTAAGCAGTGAGTCTCGCAGGCGCCAGCGCGGCGTAGAGGCAGGACATTGAGCAGGGAAGCGTAGGGAAAGGGTGATATGCGCGTGATCCGAGAGAGCCCTAGCCTCAATAGTGGAACCTGTAATGAGGGGCCACGCAGCTGGAGTCACCAAGAAATGGTCAAGCCGCGCGTATGTTTTGTGCGCTGCCGAGTAGTAGGAAAAGTCCTTGTCCGATGGATGCAAGCAGCGCCATGCGTCCCTAATCCCAGCCTCGCGCAACCAGTCTCCTCCTGACGCAGAGAGGGCGCCCGCGCCCCTGAGCGAGAACCAGAGCGGTCCACCTCCCCATTCATCACCAGGTTAAGATCCCCGCCTATTATTACTGTAGCATCTGGAGATTGTAAGACCTCGGAGCAAGCGTCAAGCAGGAACTTCTCGGGGTGTTCATTAGGGGAGTAGATGGAAGCAATCGTGCATGTGGAGGTACCGACCTGAAGCCGCAGCGCCAAAAGACGCCCTTTAATCTCTGCCACGGTCCCCAATACTGAGCCCTTGAAGTGCCTAGCAATTAAGATGGCGACCCCACCCCGCTTGGAATTGGTCGAGGACCAGTGCTGGTGGGGGAAATGGCTATGGCGCATACGGTGGGTGTCAGAGGGAAGTACGTGGGTTTCTTGGAGGAGGCATATGTCCCCCCCGGAGTTTTCTAAGAGGGATAAAATCGCCCTACGTTTAATCGGATTGTTAAGGCCCCGGACATTGAGACTGGTGATTTTAAGCTCCAGATGGGGGCATGTAAATCAGAAAAGCATTAGGGAGGGGGGGGGGAGCACTCCCGCCCCCGAGGGGAAAACAGCACCACAGCCATGGCAGCGGAGGATAACCAAACTTGCACGGGTCTCTTGTGTATGAGTGACCAAGGCCCTCACTGAGGAGACGACCCACCCTACCCCAATACAGATAACAAAACCCTGAAAAATAAACAGCAGTGGAATCACTGTCAAACAGAAATATGGCCCGCAACAGCGCGGGAGTGACTCATGTCCGTCAAAAGGGCACAGTTCGAGGACTTGTTGGCAAACCAAGTCCATGGGAGTGGAGAAGTGCCGGTCCCCCGGCCCGCACGAGAGAGAGGACCCATCATTGTGTGAGATCAGAGAGTCAGGCAGGGGAGGTATTAGCTGGACTGTTCGTCAGTGAGGCCAGGACATTCTCCCTCTCCTTTGCTTGAGCAGCTGCATCTGGTCCATGAGATGGCGGGGAGGCCCTGCCCACCGTGTGCCAACGGTCCGGCCTGTCCCCGCGGGGTGTAGGAGATTTCAGTGGTCGAGACGTGGTTGGAGGTAGGAGGCCCAAGAGATCTGAGGCTTCTTGGAAAGATCGTAACTGGCGCAGTTTCCCTTCAAATTTAAAGATGATGCGGAAGGGATGCCCCCATGCGTAGGGAATCCCCTTTTCACTCAGGTGTTGCGTAATGGGCCTGAACTCTCGCCGCTTGAGCAGGGTAACCGCAGAAAGGTCCTGGTAGAGTGTCGGAGCCAGACCACGAAATTGCAAGGGGTGTGAGTCTCTGGCTTTGCGGAGAATAAGCTCCTTCAGTTGAAAATTGTGGACACATGCCAGGATGTCTGGAGGCGGCGCAGCATCGCGACGGGGGGGGCCCACTCGGTGCACTCTATCAACTTGAATCTCGGAGGTATGTTCCGGGCCTAGGATATGGCGGAACAGAGCTTGTACAAAGCCACCAATGTCGCCCTCCTCTGCTCCCTGCTTCACTCCGCGGATGCGAACGTTGTTGCGGCGGGAGCGGTTCTCAAGGTCCTCCGCCTGTCCCTGCAATTGGAGGTGTTGTTCTTTGAGAAGGATAATTTCCTGCTGCAGCCCCTCGACCTCCTCGTCACGGCCATTTTCGTGCTCCTCGAGGGTCGCAACTCTGTTGCCTATCTCCGAGACGTCGCGGCGAACCTCGCGGAGGTCCACCGCCAGCTGGGCCTTGAGCTCCTGGAGGTCCTCCTTGAGTGCTGTAAAGAGCGAGGTCATAAAAGCCTTTGTGGCCGGCGCATCCGCTCCCGCCGCCGCCCCCGCAGACAGCTCTGGGCCCTGGTCGACCACCTTGGCTTGGAGCATGTCTCTGACCAAACGGTCCTTTCTCGGTCATCCCGCCGCCATGGCGGTCCACAGCTTAGGGGGCTCGACGGGAGGGGGAGTCCACCAACAAGCGGAGCCGCGGGCCGCACCACCCCGCCAGCGACGGACGAGCCAAACGCCGGGGCCCGCTGCACAAGGCCCGCGCCGCCCAGGCGGACACGCTCCCGACTCGAAACTCAATCCCACTGGAGGGGCCTGTGTACCATGCCCACGGTATGGAGTAGGTTGCCCAAAGGGCAGGCACACGGATGGGCAGAGCTCAGGTCCCACGTACTGTCCCAGTGTCAACGGCGTAGCTTGAGTCTGCTGCGGTACCCAGTAATCAGGAGGTCACAGTTGGCAGGCGTGGCCCAGGCGGGTCACCCGCATTAGAACTATCGCGGACACAGGGAGCAGAAGGCCCCCCCCACCGGGGTCCGGGGATGCGGCAACGAGGAAAACTCAAGGGCTCCCTTAGTGCAGAGGAGGTTGGGCCGTGTAAGAGAGAGGCCACCGACGGGACAATACCTCGCCGTAGGTCCGGGGGGCCCGGGGGAACGTCCCTCCCCGAGCAGAGACCAGGTGCAGTGGTGGGCTCCCCTGCCGCTTCACTATTCTGCAGTCCACGGGCCTCGAACCGGCCCCGACATGGGTCCCCAGGAGGGAAGGCGGAGGAAGGGGAGGGCCGCCCCGCGCGGGCCGCACCGCCACCAGATGTATATAGGCGCAGGACCCGACCCCGCCTGGGCCGCAGCAAAATGGCGGGCGCACCCTCCTGTCCGCAGACGCTGTGCGCGGGCCGCGGGCGCCGACTCCCGCCCCGATGCAGACCCACGCTAATCCGCCCAGTATATTCACTCCCCGGGCCCGTCAGAGCCGCCCCCGCGCCACCCCCGCACCGGTAGCGCTCAGGGCCAGGCACACTCCCCACCGGGAGCAAGGCGCCGGCGGCAGGGTGTCGCGTCTAGGGGGCCGCCGCGGGGGCGCCCGGGGAGGCAACGCCACAGCACGAGAAATACCTTGGGCCCACGAGGGGTAGAAGTCCAGGCAGTAGGGTCCCTGAGCGTCCGCCGGGCACCACGGAAGGCTCCGACCCAGGATCCGGGCGGCTCCGCCCCGCGCCGCAGCCGACAATCTCCGGGACACACCACGTGTGCAGCAGGCCCGCGGCTCCGCGCGGCGTGCAGCGGGACCGCAGCGACCAACAGAGCGCACCAGGGCCGTCCACACGGTCAATCTTTCACCACCGGGGTCCGCTGCTCACTACAGCTCGCGATGGGGTGCTAGGTTGTAGGCTTTAGTCCTCGGCGGGCCGGAGCGATCGCAAAGCACGTCTTATGCGGTCGCCATCTTGGCCACGCCCCCCAGATATGTCTTTTAGACTGACAAAGAACAATGGCTAATTCTAAAATCATACCAACTAGCTGTGAGAAGGGCCTTGGTGGCGGAATTGGGTCCGCCCCAGGGAATGCTCAAGTTGAGGTTCTCTTCTTAGACAGAGTGCCTCGGAGCTCAACGTTTTGGTTCATATATGTTTCTGTTGCACATGTTTTGGTATCACAGAACTTTTTGATCTGACTATGCGGTCTTGGTCAGGGTGGGGGGGGGGTGCGATGGCGGAGAGGGGGAGTCTACAGTTTTCACGGGCAAATTTTGTACGGCATGTGGGAGATTCCCAAATTGAATAATGACGGTTAACTGTTTATCTTGGAATGTGAGGGGACTTAACTCCCCCAATAAGAGGCATAGCATGTGGAAATTTATGTTTGCTCATCATGTAAAAATAGCTGCCTTGCAAGAAACCCACCTTCCAATAAGAGATGAGCAGCGGCTGAAACACAGGGCCTTCCCACAGATTTATCGCTCCTCTGCACACACGAAGCACAATGGGGTGGCTATTCTCTTTCACTCCTCCATCCCATTTCTTCTTCAGGAGTCCAAATCAGACAAGGCAGGGAGATTTCTGATGGTCAGGGGTGAGCTGAGAGGAAGGTCATGCACTATTGCTACGGTCTATGCGCCCCATGTGGGACAACAAGATTTCCTGAGCACATTTCTAACCACAATCTAGGGATTCGCCACGGGGGACATTCTGTTAATGGGAGACTTTAACTCTATATGGGATCAGTCCCTAGACACCACCCACCCACATAGGGCTACAGGGGGAGTGTTTAGCAAGAAGCTTAAAACGGCACTACAAGGATTGGGTCGCTTGGAGGGGTCTTCATTCCGCGACACGGGACTTCTCCTTTTTCTCTCACTCTCACAGGACCTATTCCAGAATTGATCATGCATTCATTAGCCAGTCCCTATTTCACACGCTCTCAGGATGCCAGTTCCACCCGATTTGTCTCTCAGATCACGCCCCTCTAGAGTTGGTGCTAGACTGCCCCCCGCGTGCTAAACATGCCAGATGGTACTTCCCCAACTTTCTCGGCAGGGATCGTCTCCTGAGGGACGAATTAAGAAAGGCAATCACAGAATTTTTCGACATTAACGACCCTGCTCTGACTTCTCTTGCTAATAACTGGGACGCCTTCAAGGCGGTCATAAGGGGGAAATGCATCGCACTAGCAACCACACTTAAAAATCAACGTAAGGGGGAGAGAATGCTTCTAGAAGGGGAGTTACAAAATGCTGAAAAGGCTCATAAGGTCAACCCCTCGGTCCAGAACCTACAGAAAGTCACACAGCTAAGAGGGAAGTTCCAAGCCATTTACACTAATGGGGCGGAAAAAACTATCCTGCGACTGCAAGCCCGAAATTACGAAGGGGGAAGTAAAGTTGTAGCCCTTTTAGCGGGACAACTTAGAGCGGAGCAGGAAAAAGAATATATTGCACAGATAGTGGATAAAGATGGGACAACTCAGAGAAGTGAGGAGGGGAAGGCCAGAGCCTTTGGGGATTTCTACCGCACCCTATACACTGCTGACTCATTGGCTGTTGGAGACCAGGAGAAATACCTAGAAGCACTCGTTCTGCCACAGATCCCAGCCTCCACGAACGAGGACCTAAGTAGAGCTATCTCTTGTGAGGAGGTACAGAAGGCAATAGACAGACTTAAATTGCAGAAAGGTCCTGGCCCAGATAGGTTAAATGCTTACTTCTATCGTACTTTCGCCCCGGAGCTGGTTCCCCGCTTGGTGACCTTATTTATTGATATAGCAGCCACGCAACAGGTGACCCCCTCCATGGGGGAAGCATTGATCTCAGTTATCCCCAAACCAGGAAAGGACCGCACAAGTTGTGCCTCCTACAGGCCTATTGCGCTCCTGAACCTAGACGCCAAATTATACTCTAAAATTCTAGCCACACGCCTAGAGAATGTCATGCCGTTTCTCATTAAGGCGGACCAAGCAGGGTTCATTAAGGGGAGGCAAACATATGATAATTTGAGGAGGGTGGTACGCATCATAGAAAAAGTGCAGAAAAAAGACATCCCAGCAGCCCTTCTCTCGCTAGATGCGGAGAACGCCTTTGATCAGGCCGATTGGGCCTTCCTGACTCGAACAATGAGGAAGTTTGGGTTCAACGAGACCTTCATAGGCATGGTGCGGGCTAACTACTCCGCTCCTAGGTCGCGGGTTCTGGTGATTGGGGTAGCTTCAGAACCCTTCGGACTCTCGCGGGGAACCAGACAAGGTTGCCCGCTATCCCCCCTGCTTTTTGCACTCAGCATTGAGCCATTAGCGGAACAAATCAGGGCCAATCCAGACATAGATGGGGTGCCTTTTGGGACAGACGAACACAAAATTTCTCTCTTCACAGACGATGTGTTGCTCCCAATCACAAAGCCGCTGTCCTCTCTCTCGGCCATCCAAACTGAGCTCACCTCCTTTGAAAAAGCCTCAGGGTTTAAAGTAAATCTATCAAAGTCCTAACACCTCAATCTGACATTACCCAGGGAAACTACGAGGGCTATAAAAGAGTTGTCCCCCTTCCAAAGCACACATAAAGACATCACATACCTGGGAATTAAACTTACCCCTAAGCTATCGAATCTCTACCGAGCTAACTATCCTCCCATGCTGCAGCAGATTAAAGCGAATCTGGCCAGGTGGAGAACTTCCTATACTTCCTGGATAGGTCGCATCAATGCCATCAAAATGAATGTTCTTCCTAGGCTGCTTTACCTCTTTCAAGGCCTAGCGATACCGATAGAAAGGGTTCTCTTTGCTGACCTGAAAAAGATGATCACTAAGTTCATTTGGCAGGGCCAAAGGGCGCGTTTATCCTACCGTCTGCTAACTAAGGCAAGAGTGGAGGGGGGATTGGCACTCCCGGACTTCTTGGGTTACTATAGGGCGGCGCAACTCCGGGTGATCACAGATTGGTCCCTTCGGGAATCTGAAAAACTCTGGCAACATATGGACCGACAAACAGTGGGTAGGACGATTTGGGATCTCCTCTGGAAGCCAAAACAAAACTGGCCATTAAATGCTTATATTAGCAACCCCACAGCTACCACCCTACAGGTTTGGGATTACCTTAACAGGTCAGTGCCCCTGACCACCTTCCCTTCTCCCTACACTCCCATTCACTTTAATCTCGAGTTCCCACCGGCTCATCAGGAGGGGCAGTTCGAAGTTTGGCGGGAGTGGGGTTGCCTTATGATTTCTGATCTTTTTAAAAAGGGGAAGTTAATGACATTTGAGGAATGCGCCAAAACATTCAAGCTTCAGCCCTCTGAAAAATTCCACTACATACAACTCAAACACTGGGTGCAACAACCTCAGATCCCGTTAGCCGCAACCAGAGACTTACTCCCAATTGAAAAATTGGCTCAATCGGGGGCATCCTCAAGGGGGAACATCTCATTCCTTTACTCACTCATACGGACTCTGAGTCCCCGTTCCACCCCGAGACACCAAAGATTTTGGGATTCTCTTCTTGCTACTCCTCTGGGGGGAAAACAACGGGGCTCTCTATATAAGGATATTTCCAAATACAATTGTTCCATGTTTTTAAGAGAGGCTCACTATAAAATTATGAACGAGTGGTACTTTCACCTCCAGGAGTTGCACAAAATATTCCCTAACACCTCCGATAGATGTTGGAGAGGTTGCGGGGTCCTGGGAGACTTCAGGCATATCTGGTGGGACTGTCCCTCAATTTAGCCCTTTTGGAAAGAAATATTATCCCAAATTAAAACGATCTTGGGTTACCCAATTGCCGCTACAATGGAACACACTCTCTTGGGGATCCGGGACCCTAGCTTGAAACGCCAAACACACGGGGACCGCTCTGTAATGTGGCTGTGCTTGGGGGCCGCCAAAATGGCAAAAGCTGCAGCATGGAAGAAGGTGGAGGCCCCCTCCCTTACACAATGGCATACCAGGCTATGGCGAACACTAGCAATGAAAAGAATGGCGGACATAGTAGAGGATGCGAGAACAGGGTTCGACTACACCTGGGCTCCTCTGGTAGAATACTTGTCAAGGTTTGCCCCTCTTCGCTTGTGGCCCCAGATTGAAGGCTCTTCATCTCTTTCATATCTAAGACTCTGGATAACTGTGACTCTTGGGCTGAGAGGCATGAGGGGACTGCCTCGGGCCCTGCCCACATTAGTCCATCCTCACCTATGACCAACCGTGATTTTGTGCTACTGTGATATTACTGTTTGTTTAGTTTTGTTTTTGAGTTTTATGGGAAGTTTGGGTGTGGGTGGGAGACACAAATGTCAAAGAACAACATGACCCACAATGGGAGTAAATACTGATGTGGTATTTGTTAACCCCAAAAGCAACCAGCGGGGGTACATCTCAGTTCGAGACCTAGTACACAAGATGAACATGTCATTTGAGTTTCCTGTATCTCTTGATCTGTAAGTTATGCTGGTGCCTCCCACCACTGTTTGTCTTGGATGCGTTTTCAAACTAAAACCAATAAAAACATTTTGAAATAAAATATATTTAGTTATTTACTATACACTATTGCATGGCTGCAGCATTTTTTCATTTGTTCCCTACTGTATCCTATCTTTTACTGTCCTTAGCCAGAACCAGACCAATAAATGCTGGTGCATTAGTTCTTTTGAGAGCTGTACTTGCTAGCAGAAAATCTGCTGCAACATTGCAATCTATATTTTGCATCCTGAAGAAAGGCTTTGTATTTTTAACTCAAACCTTGACGGTACAGCCTTGGATTAAGCTGGTTCTTTACATGCTTTTCTGCCTTGCTGCAATGTGATTGGTAGCATTGGGAGGAACTGGTCCCTCCCTCCCTCCAACTCGGACAAATCACTCCCATTCTAAAAAATCCCAATGCTGACCCCAATGACCTGAATAATCTCCGCCCCATCTCCAACCTCCCCCTCCTTTCCAAAGCTCTTGAAAAATGTGCCCTTCTTCAACTGGACAAACACATTGACACTTTCAACCTACTCGACTCCTTACAATCCGGCTTCCGAAAAGGCTGCAGTACAGAAACTGCCATACTAAATATTGTAGACGACATCCATCACTCTCTTGATAATGGCGAGACCTGCCTACTCATTCTCCTCGACCTCTCTGCAGCATTTGATACTGTTAACCACCCTGCCTTACTCAATGCGCTCAAAGTTGGATTTGGCCTTAATGGACCGGTACTTAAATGGTTCTCCTCCTTCCTCCAACACAGAACTCAACAAATCAAAATCTACAACTGCCTTTCTAACCCCACACCGGTCTCCCTCGATGTCCCCCAGGGTTCTATTTCTCCCCCTCTCTCTTTAACCTCTTTATGGAACCCCTTACCCTCATTCTAAAACAAGCTGGAATCAGCTACCACCTCTACGCTGATGACACCCAACTTTACTATAAGATCAGATCCCACTCCGACGTTCTACACCTTAATAACACCCTGTCTAAAATCCAATCCTGGTTCCACTCCAACCATCTCAAACTCAACCCCAAAAAAACGGAAATCATTCTCTTCTCTCCAAAAAACAACCCTCTTCCTATTCAATCATGGATCTCTGACCTTAACGCCCTCAACTGTCCGCTCACCTTATCAAACTCAGTAAAATCACTTGGCATCACCATTGACAATAGCCTTACCCTCCAGGCCCACATAAAAAACTCGGCCAAAATAGCGCTCTTCACTCTACGCCATCTCAAGAAAATCAAACCCTTCATCCCAGCTGATGACTTTAAATCGGTCGTCCAATCACTTGTCCTCTCGAGAATTGACTATGGTAACGCCATCCTCTCCGGAACCCCAAAAGTTCACCTAACCCCACTCAAATCTGTGCTAAACCTAGCGGCCAGGCTAATCACCGACTGCAAACGATGTGACCACATCTCCCCAACCCTTAAGGCCCTTAAATGGCTGCCCATCGAAGGCAGATCCTCCTACAAGATGGCTTGCATTACGCACAAAGCCCTTCACCAAAAGGCCCCGCTGTATCTCACTGATAAACTCAACAAAGCAGGATGCGCCCGACCGTTGAGAAGCACCAACACCCTCCTCCTTGTCCCACCCCTGACAAAAAAGAAAACCACACAATCTCGCTCTTTCTCCGGACATGCCCCCAGCATATGGAATGCCCTCCCTAAAGACTTGCGCTGTAACCCCTCCTACATCAGCTTTAAAAAAGACCTCAAACTGCACTTGCTCAAGAAATACTGGGGTCCATAATCCTTTCCTTTCCCTACTCCTCCCTCCTCTCTCCCTTTCCCCTTTTTCCTCCCCGCCTTCCCCTTTCTTACCTCTTCCTTCCACACTCCCTTGCCTTACTACTACCCCCCACTCCTTAGTCTATTTTTTTCTCTTCCTCCATTCACGCCTGCCCTCTGTCCACCCCACTACCACCTAGCCTCCCTCCATCTCAGGCTACTATATATAATTCGACTACATGTATCCATTCTACTTATGTTTTATATCTCTTTTGCTGCGACATATGCAAATTTGTACTATGCTACTTGTTATCTTTAATCGAACCTATATGAGCTCTACGTTATGAACAATTGTATTATGTCTGTACTATCCTCACTCATGTAAAGCGCTCTGATACCCCCGGGTCCAGCCAGCGCTATATAAAACCTTTAAAATAAATAAATAAACTGGTAATTTATTTGTGAAGAGCAAAATGTTTTTAGAAGGAAATCTAATTCTTCCTGTTCCTCCTCTAACTGTACACATCTCCTGTCATTTTAATAAGAGATTTACATAGACAGATTATCCAGAGCTGATGGCTTGGATAAGTATATATCTACCTCTTCTTCTGGAGAGTCTGCTTCAATTTTTCCTAACATGTCCTCATCTTGATGTGTAATGCCCTTCTGGTCATTGAGGTTGTGCTGAGTTATCCACATATGAAGGGTATTCCCTTTTCTTCCTGGCCTTGCTATTTATGTTGGAGGGATGAAAAGTCTTCCCTGACCGCCATTATTTCCTCTCTAGGTCTACTGTGCCTTGATTTTCTTCTAATTTTAAAGGAATTTAATGTGTGATGACTTTTTACATTTGTAATAAAACCACAGTTTTGGCTTTGATTTGCCGCATTTTTATTTAGACAATCAGCGTCTTTTCTTTTGCTTCAACGTCAAGCAATTGTACATTCCACTCTTCTTAGGCAGAGGAGGTGTATGTTTCTCCTTGGCCTTCCACTGATCTCGATCTGCCTTGTGAGTTGAAACAGAATATTTAGGCTTGTTCACAATGATGTGGAAAAGTTACTTACCTGTAGACATAGTTCTGCATCGTGGGAATCTTCATTGAAGTCATAAACCTTAAATAATACTGTGCTGCCTGCGCAGACCCCGAAACACCTTCTTCAATACATAACGAGAATCAAGGAAAGAGTTCTGTATAGTGTTGATCACTAAAAGTCACTTTCCATACATTTACAGTATAGACTGTCAGAGAGGTATTTTTCTGGAGAATGCTGGCAAGAATTGCAGGAGGAATGTACTGAAAAAAGCTTACAACACTTTGTCATAGGAAAAGAGCTGCCCCTGGTAGACATTGCATGGAAGGAAAAGACAGCCTAATAGGCTAACACTGGTAAGTTCAATATGTGACCTGTACCTTTAAAGACCCTAGAGAGATCCTATCCCACAATGCACTGCAGTGGCAGTCTGCCTGTGAGAGTCAGTTCTTTTTTACGCGAAGAACAGGATAGCAATACTACCTGACAGCTGCAGAAGATGTAGAACTATGTCTACAGGTAAGGATAAGTTACTTACCTGTAATCCTAGTTCTCTTCTAGGGGTATCCTCATCAAAGTCATAAGCACTGAATATTCCCGCCCATGTGCGGGGACCCTGGAATATATATATAAAACATGATATATGAAAACATATATATACAGCTCTATACACATACACATATCATCTTTTTACAAGCCAAAGCAGCCTCCCAGAAAAAAACAGGGCTAACCAATGCTCTGAAACCTTGTTTTTGCAATAAATACAAGAGAACAGGAGGACAAGGAGACACTTGAACTCTCTTTAATGAACAGCAGAAAAATTAACCTGCAAAGAATACAGGCATTGATAGCCTATAGGCTGCATTGAACGCTTAACAGAATAGAAAATGAAAGCAACTGCAAGCAAAAATTGACACTGTGCCTTTAAGGCAGCCATGACCCCCAGCTTCCCATCATGCCTCAGGGGTGACAGTTAGGTCAGTTGTTCTTTGCGGAGACCCAGAGGTCAGGGCACAAAGAGAAGACAGAATTCTGAATCATTTGCTTGGGTAGGTGGGTGGGTTGCTTATGACTTTGATGAGGATACCCCTGGAAGAGAACTAGGATTACAGGTAAGTAACTTATCCTGCTCTTCCAGAGGATCCTCATCAATAGTCATTAGCACTGAATCGAATAGCAAGCCCGTCCTCTACTCCTGCGGGCAAATGACAACCATAAAAAACAGTAATATAGAAATCACATCAAATGACTTTAGCATTGAAATAAATTCCTCAAGGAAGCTTGGCCTACTTGGGTATCTGCTCTAGCATCAGAGTAGAGACAGTAGTGCCTCGTGAAAGTGTGTACCGAATTCCAAGTGGCTGCTTTGCAGATCTCAGCAATTGGTACATTGTGCAGAAAAGCTATCGTAGCTGCCTTTCCCCTAGTGGAATGAGCCTTGGGAGACAACAAAAGGGGTTTATTTGCCAATTGGTAAGCCAGCTTGATACATGACACTATCCATCTGGAGATGGAACGCTTGGAGGCTGGGAAACCTTCCTGATGGAACCATAGTTTACAAAACATTGATCAGACTTCCTAATAGCCTGAGACTTGTCTAGGTAAAATTTCAAGACTCTTTTAAGGTCTAAAGAATGGAGGGATCTCTCAGCTGGCGTAGAAGGATTGGGAAAGAAAGTATGCAGCAAAATGGTTTGATTAACATGAAAATCCGACACCACCTTCGGAAGGAATGAGGGAGGGGTGGGTTCTCAGAACCACTCTTATGTGGTGAAAAACAGTGTACGGTTCCATGGAACAGAGAGCCTGAATTTCGCTCACCCTACGAGCAGAAGTGATTGCCAACAAAAAGGCGGCTTTCCATGTAAGGTGCTGAAGGGTCGCTTTGTGAATTGGCTCAAAAGTGGGACCCATGAGCTTGGAAAGGACCAGGTTTAGCTCTCAGGGAGGCGAAGGAGGCTGGACAGGGGAAAAAAAGTTCTTTAAACCCTGAAGGAAATCCTTAACTACCTGAAGCTGAAAGAAAGAAGGTTGAGTAGATGACTTTCTATATGCCGTAATGGCAGGCAGGTGTACTTTTACGGAAGCAAATTTTAGACCTGACTTGGCTAAATGTAGGAGATAAGGCAAAATTACCTCCTCTTGCCCTCTGGTGGGTTGATAACCATTTTGCACACACCACAAATAAAACCTTTTCTATTTAAAATAATAGGAATGTCTTGTGGAAGGCCTTCTAGACTCTTTCAAGATGCGCATGCAGTCCTGAGGAAGACCTAGGTGACCATACTGGAGGACCTCAGGAGCCATGCTGCTAAGTTGAGCGAGGGAAGGTTGGGGTGATGGTCCTCCCGTTCATCTTGGACAGGAGGTCGGGTCTTCACGGAAGCCTCCTGTGTGGACACTCTGAGAGATGTAGAAGGTCCAGGTACCACCACTGCCGTGGCCAGTCTGGTGCTATTAGTATCATCCTCGCTCTGGAGTGTGTGAGCTTGGTTATGACCTTCGGGATGAGAGGGAGAGGAGGAAAAGCTTAAACAAAGTCCCCTGACCAGTCGATCAAAAGGGCATTCCCTATCAATCCTGGTCGGTAAAACTTTGACGCGAAGGCGTAGCATTTTTTGTTGGTATCCTCCGCAAAGAGATCGATGGTTGGTTGACTCCTTTGTTGAAAAATGTCTGCCACTACTTCGTCGTGCAGAACCCAGTCTTGTTGATCGTCGAAGTGACGACTTAGAGAGTCCGCTTGAGAGTTTTGTTCCCCTGGCAGATGGACTGCTGTGATTGAGAGCTGCCTGGCCAGGAGCCAATGCCAAATCGCCTGAGCCTCCAGGGACAGAGGGCGAGAGCGGGTTCCTCCCTGCTTCTTTAGATAGTACATAGTGGTCGTATTGTCCGTCTGGACCAATATGGACTTGGACTGTATGGAAGGGTAGAAGGCCTTGAGAGCTACATGCACTGCCCGGAGCTCCAGCATGTTTATGTGATATGCCTGTTTCTTGCTCGACCACCGGCCCTGTGTCTGCAGAGGGACAATGTGTGCTCCCCAGCCCTGAAGGGAAGCGTCTGTGATCAAAGATTGTGTCGGAGGAGGTTGGTGGAAGGGCACTCCTAATAGGAGATTTTTCCGATGAGTCCACCATGGGATAGATGATCTCGCAGAAGGGGAAAGTAGAATCCGGTCCTCCCATCGAGCCGTCTTTTGATCCCATTTGTCTTCCAGGTCCTGCTGCAGAGGCCTCATCCTCAGCCTGGCATTGGGGACTAGGAAAATTCAAGATGCCATTGATGCAACCTGCCGAACTGAGGGCTGATGAAATTGAAGTAGACAATTGCATTTCAGACTGATTGATAATAGTCTCTCCTCCGTAGGAAACACTCTTCCTGTGCTGGAGTCTAGAGTAGCACCTAGGTAATGTATCCTTTGAGTGGGCTGATGGACTGATTTCTCCAGATTGACCTGAAGGCCCAACCGCTGTAACAGATTCAGACAGATTCGATAGTGGTCTTTCACAGTCTGAAGAGATGAACTGTTTAGGAGCCAATCATCGATGTACGGATAGATAAACAGACCTTGGCGACGTAGAGCAGCGGCTACTACTGCCATGCACTTGGTGAACACTCGAGGGGCTGACTTTAGGCTGAGCGGCAGGACTTTGTACTGATAGTGCTTGGAGCTACCATGAAGCGCCGGAACTTCCAGTGTCGTCAAGCAATTGGAACATGGAACTATGCATCCTGAAGGTCTATCGAGCACATCCAGTCTCCTTGATGGAGATGAGGGTATATTTGATGGAGCGCTAGCATACGAAATTTCTCCTTTTGGATGGCTTTGTTGAGGATGCGACGATCCAATATAGGTCTGAATCCTGCTTTTTGGCCTTTCTTTGGTACCAGGAAGTATCTGGAGTAAACCCCCTTTCCTCGGTGAGAAGGAGGAAGAAATAAGTTACTTACCTGTAACTGTAGTTCTCCAGTATTGGAATGTTTCATAGATTCACATGCGTCATCATGATGGGAGTCCCCGGTACATTTATAAAAGTAATGTCACAATAGACATAGAAGTTAAAGGCCTAAGGCCTCATTATTTAGTAAAATATCTAAGTCCTTATTTAAAAAAGGACCAAACTTAAGAAACAACCAATCAGCTGATACTATCCTCTAGAACCTTCCTGAAAGGAGCTCCAGTCTCTCAGATTTTCTCAAGCACTGTGCGTACAAAAAGAAACAACTGAGAGGTAAAAATGAGCCCTTCCAGGGGAGGTGGGTGGGTCGCATGTGAATCTATGAAAGATTCCTATACTGGAGAAGGAAAATGCTACGTACTAGTATGCATCTGTTCTTGGCATGTAGAGCTGCAGAATGACATACTTGTGCATAGATCGCCATCTGGTGTTGGGCTCGGATGATTGCAGTTTGTTGTTGTCTTGGAAGAAGCCTTTGTAGTCACGAGATAGGTGACTCCTCCCTTGGACGATAGTGCGCATGGGCATCGACTCCATCTTTAGATTGTTTTTCGCCATGATGGGAAATGATGGAGTTTGTAAGAAACAGAAAGATGTCCATGTGTAATGTATCTAAGTAAGATAACACTGGAACAGATAGAGGTTCCGGGGAGGCGGGTGGGCGTATGTCATTCTGCAGCTCTACATGCCAAGAACAGATGCATACTGGTAAGTAGCATTTTCCGTTCGAGGCATATGAGCTGCAGAATACATACTTGTGCATAGACTATATAGCAGTGCTATCCCCAAGCGGTGGTCACCTGTATCTGTTGCAGTGGTCTGAAAAAGTGTTTTAAGAACAGCCTGGCCTACAGAAGCTTGTTGTTTTGCCTGCACGTCTACACAATAGTGTTTGGTGAAGGTGTGTGGCGTAGACCATGTTGCTGCCTTACAAATGTCATTTAAGGGAATATTCCCTAAGAATGCCATGGAAGCCCCTAGTTTGCGTGTTGAATGCGCTCTAGGGGGAACTGTTAATGTACGTTTTGCTTTGTGGTAGCATATCTGAATACATTTGACTATCCACCTAGCAATCCCAGCTTTGGAGATGGGGTTTCGTTTATGAGGTGGTGAGAAAGCTACAAACAGTTGGTTTGTTTTTCTAAAAGGTTTAGTTCTGTCAATGTAATAAAGTATAGCTCTTTTGACATCCAGTGTGTGAAGAGCTCTTTGTGCTACAGAATCTGGTTTTGGGAAAAAAATAATTCCACCAATTGATTAAGATGGAAAGGCGAGATTACTTTGGGAAGAAATTTTGGATTCGTTCTCAGAACCACCTTGTTATGATGTATTTGTAAGAATGGTTCTTGTATGGTTAAAGCCTGGATCTCACTTACTCTTCTGAGAGAGGTGACTGCGACTAGGAAAGCTACTTTCCTTGCAAGGAACTGCAGTTCGCATTTGTGTAAAGGTTCAAATGGAGGACCCATGAGCCTAGTAAGGACAATGTTTAAATTCCACACGGGAGAGGGTGGGATTCTGGGAGGGATTATCCTTTTAAGGCCTTCCATGAACGCTTTAATAGCAGGTACTCTAAACAATGACAAATGTTGTCTGTTTTGTAAGTAAGCGGCAAGGGCCGCAAGACGTAATCTTATGGACGTGTATGCTAGATTACATCTTTGTAGATGCAGTAAGTAGCAAATGATATTTTGAATTGAAGCATCTAGTGGGTCAATTTTGTTGTTATTGCAGTAAATGACAAATCTTTTCCATTTTGGCTGAGTAGCAAGCTCTAGTAGTAGGGCGTCTAGCTTCTTTAATAATGTTCATACAGTCCGGTGGGAGGTTGAGGTAACCAAACTCTAGGACTTCAGGAGCGAGATTGCCAGGTTCAGTTGAGCTGGATCTGGATGCCTTATCTCTCCATGGTTCTGTGTAAGAAGCTTTGGGGAGAGGTGTAGTTTTTGGTGTGGAACGACTGAGAGTTCCAGAAGTGTTGTGAACTGCCGGGCCCATGTTGGAGCAACTAGGATCATCTTGAGAGACTGTTGTTTGAGCTTGCGCACTACTAATGGAATGAGTGGGAGTGGCGGAAAAGCGTACGCAAATCTGCCTGACAAATTCATCCATATCGCATTGCCCTTGGACAATGGGTGTGGATACCTGGCGGCGAAGGTTGGGCATTTTGCGTTTGCGTGTGTGGCGAACAGATCTATGTCTGGATGGCCCCACATGTGAAAGAATGGATGAAGAACTTGAGGATGAAGTTCCCATTCGTGTATCTGCTCTGTCTGACGACTGAGCAGATCCGCAATCTGACTGTGTACCCCTGGAAGATGTTCTGCTAGAAGGTATATCTTTTGTGGGATGGCCCATCTCCATATGTTTTGCGCTAGTTGAGAAAGCTGCAAAGAATGTGTTCCTCCTTGTTTTTGTATGTAATACATTGCTGTCATATTGTCCGTGCGGACAAGGACAGTTTTGTTGGTGAGATGTGGCTGGAATGATTTTAATGCGAGAAAGATTGCTAGTAACTCCAGGTGGTTGATGTGGAGCACTTTTTGTTGAGGGGTCCACCTGCCCTGAATGGTGTGGTTTAGGAGATGGGCTCCCCAGCCGGTGACTGATGCGTCCGCTGTTAGCACTATTTGTGGAACTGGGTCTAGGAACGGCCGCCCTTTGGAAAGGTTTTGTGTGTTCCACCACTGCAGAGAGCGATGTGTGCGGCTGTCCACCAACACCAGATCTGAAAGTTGACCTTGAGCCTGGTTCCACGGACGTGCTAAGCATTCCTGTAAAGGGCGCATCTGAAGTCTTGCATGGGGTACTATGAAAATGCAAGAGGCCATCATTCCTATGAGCTGCATAAGCACTCGAGCTGGTAGTGAGTGTTGGGGTTGAAATTTTGTGATGAGGGTTTGCATACTGGCTATCCTGGCTGGATTGGGGTATGCAAGAGCTTTGGAAGTGTCTATTGTGGCCCCTAGATACTGATGTATGTGGGAGGGCTGGAGATGTGATTTGGTGAGGTTTATGGTGAACCCCAAGTTGTGGAGTAGATTAATTGTTTGGTGAGTGTGATACACACACTGGTTGTATGACTTGGCTTTTATCAGCCAGTCGTCCAGGTATGGAAACACATGAATTTGTTGTCTCCGCAAGTGGGCGGCTACCACCACTAGACACTTTGTGAAGACTCTGGGTACTGTGGTTACTCCGAATGGGAGAACCTTGAACTGATAGTGTTGACCGTCCACGGTAAACCTTAGATATTTCCTGTGAGCAGGGTGTACAGGAATATGGAAGTAGGCGTCCTTGAGATCTAGAGTGGCAAGGAAGTCGCCTTGTTGAAGCAGCGGAAGGACCTGTTGAAGAGTGACCATGTGAAAGTGGTCTGACTGTATGTAGATATTGAGAGGTCTGAGAGTACCGTCTTTTTTGGGGATGAGAAAGTAAAGGGAGTAAACCCCTGTACCTTGATGCTGGAGGGGAACTGGTTCTATTGCATGCTTTTGAAGCAGAGAGAAAACTTCCTGTTTGAGGAGCATTAGATGTTCCGTGGACATTGGACGTTGTTTGAGCGGTATGTTTGGGGGATTTTCGGTAAGTTCCAGGCAGTAACCATACTGGATAATTTGTCTTACCCACCTGTCTGTAGTGATGGAGTTCCAGACAGGTAGGAACTGTGAGAGTCTTCCTCCGACCGGAGTGGAATGGTCTGGAGGGAGCGGAGGGAAGTCATTGTTTGGTAGTGGGGGAGGCTCGATTGTTGTTACCTCGGCCTCTCCCTGTTAATATTTCCCCTGTACCCACCTCTAAAATATCCCTTGTTGGGGGATGTTTGTGTGGGGCTTTTGTAGGAGGAGGAAGTATTGTCTGTACTAATGTTTTTGGATCCGCCCCTATGAAAGGAGCGACGAAAGGAGCCTTGTGTTGTTTGAGACTGTAACGCTCCCATAGATTTTGCAGTGTCTGTATCTTTTTTCATTTTTTCTAAAGCTGTATCTACAGCTGGGCCAAACAGGTGTTCTTGATCGAACGGCTGATTTAATATTGTTGTTTGCACTTCCTGCTCAAAACCAGAAATGCGCAACCATGCATGTCTGCGTAGTAAGACACTGGTGTTGATAGATCTAGAAGCGGTGTCTGCTGCATCGAGGGCACATTTGATGGATGCATTTGTAATCAACTTGCCATCCTGGACCAGATCATTGGCTTTGGCCTTGTATTGGTCAGGCAAATGTTGAATTAGGTCTTCAAGCTCATCTTAGTGAGCCCTGTCATACCTGGCAAGTAGTGCCTGTGCATTAGCTATCCTCCAGTGATTGGCTGCTTGGGAGGTAACTCGTTTGCCTGATGCGTCTATCAGTTTAGACTCTTTGTCTGGAGGTGGAGCATCACCAGAGGTTTGTGAATTAGCCCGCTTCCTTGCATTGGACACTACCAGAGAATCTAAAGGGAGTTGTCCTTTAATGTAGGCGGGATCGTTGGGGGCAGGTTTATATTTTTTATCAGTTCTAGGATTGAGAATCCTGGTCCTGACAGGGTCTTTAAATATGTCAGGTGTATGTTTAATGACACCTTTGAGCATAGGCAATGTATGTATTGTCTTTTGTGACTGGGCAAAAGTATCTAGTAGGAAGTCCTCTTCCATGGGGTCTGAATGTAGTTGAACACCATGGTATTGCGCAGCCCTATTAATAAGCTAACTAAACCCTATATTGTCATCTGGTGGAGATGGTCTTGTTGGGTATGCATCTGGATCAGGGAGGTCTGGAGGATCTGAAGGATCGTTATAATCTTCCCATGTATCCTGTGGTATAGGAGTGTCATCATCAGGGTCATTATGGTGTGCACCTCCGGCCCCTAAATCATCCTCATCTTGTGGTGGTAAGGGTGAGCATGGAGAAAGTCTAGGAGAGTGTATGGGAGAGTTTGTAGGAGACAAAGGTTTAGTAGGAAGAACAGGAGAAGAGGGTCTTAAGGGGGAAGTTGCAAAGTCTCTTTTCTTGACAGGTACCTCAGGAGAGTGTGAGGTATCTAATTTCCTCTTCTTTGTTGGGAGGCTGACAATATGGCCTGTTTTAGGGTCCACATGCAATGTCTTTTGTTTGGGATCGATAGGATCTGGTTGAAACAGTTCTTCCTCCGTGTTGTCTCCTTTTGGTGCCGATTTTTTCGGTTCCGAACGCGGTTTCGATTTGTGCTGTGGAGCCGTAGGAGAGGTCTTGTGCTCCTTTGGCTTCGATGTCGAGTCGGAAATCTTTTTCGGATCCGAAAGTTGTCGATGTTTGTTCGGATCCGAGGCCTTTTGGTGCCGAAGAGCTCGATGCCGAGGCCTTTTTGGGCGTAACGGGAGAAGGGTGTATTCCCGATTTCGGTACCGACGGTGTTTTTTGGGTACTGCTATGCGGCTTGCTCGGTCCCGAGCTGCCAAAAGGCTTTTCCTTTGTCTTCGGAGCCGGGCCTGGAGGCGGGGCTTCTGAAGTTTTCCCTCGGTCTCGACTAAGGCCTTCAGGCGAAGTTTTGACCGGAGCCTTCTTCTTTTCTAAGGGGGCCGGGGTAGGGGCATTTGTACTCACTCGTTGACCTGGAGTGATGTGGTCATCGGAGTCGGAGTCATCGGCTTCGGAGACGATGTCGAGATCCTCCGAGTCTTCTGCCTCTGGAACATCGGGGCCTTCGTCGAAGATGTTGTGTGGCGCCAGTGTAGCCTGTTGAGCCATAACGTGTCGTCGAGCCCGGCGATCATGGATAGTCTTTTTAAATCGAAAAGAGGCGCAGGCTTGGCAATCCTTTTCTTCGTGCTCTGGCGAGAGGCAAAGGTTGCAGACCTTGTGGTGGTTACTGTGTGGAAATTTAGCTGCACACTGGGGGCATTTTTTAAATGGAGTCTTTTCCATTAGCCGTAGGCCCGAATGGCGCCGATAGGCCCAGTGGCCCGCGTTGACGACCGGAACCGAGGAGTTTGTGGGTTAGCGCGTTGAAGTCACGCGATCGAAACAATACCGTCGAGTAGTGATGGTTTGCGCGTCGAAAAGCTTTGGAAACACGGTACGGAACCGGAGCGCCGAAAATTGCATCCGAACCCGATGGCGGGAAAAACAATCTAAAGATGGAGTCGATGCCCATGCGCACTATCGTCCAAGGGAGGAGTCACCTATCTCGTGACTACAAAGACTTCTTCCAAGACAACAACAAACTGCAATCATCCGAGCCCAACACCAGATGGCGATCTATGCACAAGTATGTATTCTGCAGCTCATATGCCTCAAACCTACAGTTACAGGTAAGCAACTTATTTCTTACTCCAGTATTGGAACTTTCATAAATTCACATGCTTGAATCAGAGTAAAAAGCAGTAATCAGCACATTTCGCTATATATCAACCATACATATACAAACAGTCAATAACTATTTCTTGAGAATACATGTATATATACATATATAACAGCAAATGGATACTCTTCAACATTGGGATAAAGAAGGGAAAAAGAGAAATGTGCATCAGAAAGGTTAGTGGGAAGGAAAGAAGGCTCACCTTTACCGAAACAGATGTCTCAGCACCGCCTCTCACACCGCAGCATCTCTCATCGATTCAGAGTCCAAGCAATAATGCTTAGTGAATGTATGCAGCGTCTTCCAGGTTGCTGCTCTACAAATGTCTGATAGGGACACGCCAGCAAACAATGCCATAGATGTAGACACTGCTCTAGTCGAATGAGCAAGAACCTTTGATCGCAGGGGCTGACCTGGTTGCTGGTGACAGAAGAGAATTGCACTAGAAATCCATCTCGAGATGCTCTGTTTCGTTAAAGGGAAACCTATTCTAGGCACGCTATAAGCTGCAAACAGTTGATTGGGTTTGCAGAAGGATTTTGTTCTATCCAGATAAAACTTTAGGCAGCGTTTTAAGTCCAAAGAATGCAGAGCTCGTTCAGCTGCCGTCTGAGGATTCGGAAAAAAAGATTTTAATACAATTGGTTTGTTAAGATGAAAGTCCGAGGGGACTTTAGGGATAAACTTTGGATTGGTTCGTAGGATCACCCTATCGTGTTTGAACTGCAAAAAGGGTTCATGTATGGTGAAAGCTCACTAACTCTTCTTGCGGATGTAAGGGCCAGAAGAAGAGTGATCTTCCATGAAAGGAACTTTATGTCAGTTCTGTGTATCGGTTCAAACGGGTGCTTCATAAGCTGTGCAAGCACCGTGTTGAGTTGCCATGTTGGAGGAGGAGATTTCACAGGTGGAAAGGTCCTGAAGAGTCCTTTGAGGAACTGTTTTATCCATCTGTTAGACCATAAGGATAGGCTCTCGGATGATCTCCAGAAACGGGAGTTAGCCGTTAAGTGTACTTTAATCGAAGCATGAGCTAAACCTGAATTTGCTAGATGGAGGAGATATGGTAAGACTTCCTCTGGGGATGAATTGAGGGGATGCACCTTAGCCGACTACACCAGATACAGAATCTCTTCCATTTTAAAGAAAAAGTTCTGTTGGTACTGTCCGCTCGAACACTAGACTGGATCTGTCTGCACTCCTGTGGAATGTTTAAGTGTCGAAATTCCTGGAACTCAGGAGCCAAGCAGATAATCTCAGAGAACTTGGATCCGGGTGTTGAACTTGTCCCTGGTTCATTGTGAGAAGGGACGGAATCGGCTTCAGAGGAAACGGCGGTCGCAGGGACAGAAGATGGAGTTCCATGAACAAATGTTGGCGAGGCCACGCTGGTGCCATTAGTATTACTTTGCAGGGTTCTGCCTTCATCTTCTTCAGCACCCTGGGGAGGAGATGAATTGGAGGAAAAGCGTAGACAAATACACAGGACCATTCTATTGAAAAAGCATTCCCCCAAGATTCCTGTTGGGGATGCCAGCTTGCGAAGTGTTGGCATTTGGCACTGTCACAAGTGGCAAACAGGTCTATAATCGGTTTGCCCCACTGAGAGAAGATTCGGTTGAGAGTACTTTGGTTTAATTCCCACTCTTGGCAGGTTGTCCTTCTTGAGCTTCTTGAGAGGGAAAGATCGAGTTCCTCCTTGCTTGTTTAGATAGTGCATTGTCGTAGTATTGTCTGTTAAGACAAGCACTAGGGAATTCTTTATTCTGGGTAGGAAAGCTTGTAGAGCTAGAAACACCGCCCTTAGTTCCAGGAGATTTATGAGTAGGCTCCGCTGAGATGGTGGCCACTTGACCCTGATCTGAAGCTCCTGAAGGAGGGCTCCCCAACCTTCCAGAGAAGCATCCGTTGTTATTACCAGAGGAGAGGCTTGCGGTAGGAAAGGTAACCCTTGAGACAGATGGTGAGGGTGAGTCCACCAAGATAGCGAGGTGACTATTTGGGGGGTCACTTGGATCAGGTCGTCAAATGTTCGGTTGACCTGTACCCATTGGGTGTTCAGAGTTTCCTGAAGAGGACGCATGTGTAAACAGCAATGAGGAATCAGAAGAATAAAGGAGGACATCATGCCCAGCAGAGATTTGTATAAGTGCACAGAAAGAGACTTTCTTTTTCGTATGCGGTTTGCCAAGGTCAGAAGTCTCTGTTGTCTTTCTACTGTAGGATAAGCCTTTTTTAGAATAGTATGCAGTATGGCTTCTAGGAATGCAAGTCGTTGAGAAGGTTGTAGGACTAATTTCTCTGGGTTTAGAGTGAGACCCAACTGGCTGAAGAGACGTAGACAGGCCTTGGAGGACTCCTTTGCGGCGTTGTAAGTAGGAGCCTTGACTAGCCAGAAGTCGAGGTAAGGGAAAACTTGGTAATGATGCTGTTGAGATATGCAACTACTGGTGCTAGGCATTTTGTAAAAATGTGAGGAGCCGATTTGAGCCCGAAGGGCAACACTCGGAATTGATAATGCCTGCCGGCTACAGAGAATCTGAGAAACGTCTTGTGTTTCTTGTGTATGGATATGTGGAAATATGCGTCCTTGAAGGTCTAGGGATGCCATGTAATCGTTTCCATTGAGAAACTGTAAGACTTCCTGAATGGTGAACATGTGGAATGACTGTTTCTTGAGGAATTTGTTTAGATTTCTCAAATCTAAAATTGGTCTCCACTTTTTCGCCTTCTTGCGCACTAAAAAGAAACGGGAATAAAAACCTTTTCCCCTTTAATGAAAAGGAACATATTCTATCGCTCCCTTTTGGATCATGGAAACGATTTCCAGCTGTAAGAGGTGCAAATGCTTGTGAGTCAGTGGTTGAGGAGGGGTTGGAGGGGATGGCTGTATGAATTCTAGGGAATGGCCGAATTGTACCAGGTCTAAGACCCAACGATCCATTGTAATTCCTTTCCAATTTTGGAGAACATGGGAGATTTTGCCTCCTATCTTGGGCGGACGTGAAGAAATAGTAACCAGCAGCAGTGGGAGGTCATTGGAGTCGGGTAGACTCTTTCTGTCGTCCTGTTTTCCCTTGAAAGGAAGATTTGTTGTAGGCAGTTCCAGGATGTTGCCTCTGAGCAAACTGCATTCTGTATTGCTGGTTGGAGGAGGTATAGGTTGGGTACCGGTATTGTTGGTGACCTCCCCGGTAGGATGACTGACTCTTACCCCGGGCACCACAAAAAGTCATCCTTTTATACTGGAGGGTACCCAGAGCTTTAGCCATGTCTGTAGCCTTTTTAATTCCCTGAAGGGCTTCGTTGCTATGTTTACCAAACAGTTCCTGTCCATCGTAAGGCATATCTAAAATTTTGGTATGAACCTCTGGCCTGAATGTTGTGGCCTTCAGCCATCCCTGGTGCCTCAAGACTGCAAGCGATGTCCATCGCGCAATCAATTATTTCCGACACGGAGCGTTCGCCCTCCAGTATAAACTTTTTTGCCTCATCTTTGATGTCTGATGGGAGGTTGTTGATATAAGGAACGATATCCGACCACATTTGTCTGTTGTAGCGACCCAACAACGCTAAGGAATTAGACGCTCTAACTGTTAACGCAGACATAGTTGAAAAATATTTGCCGATATTTCCTAGTCTCCTACCCTCCTTGTCCAGAGGCGCTGATAAAGGAGCGGATGGATTCTTTGACCTGTGCTGTGCCGCCTGGGAAATCACTGAATCAGGCCTTGGATGACTAGTGAGACAGGCAGGTGCGTCGTCAGAGGCTTTAAATTTTTTGTTGAGCGTTGGTAAGACTGGTGGCACTGTCGCTGGGTTCCGCATTATCTAGACTCCCTGTTCCCAGATGTAGTCGATAATGGGCATTGACCTGACCGATTTCTTGAAGGGTTCCTTGAAATCATAAAGGAAACAGTCTTGTTGGTGAGTAGGCATTGGAAGCTCGAAACGCCTGGCAGGAGCAGCAGCCTCGTATCGCGAAATAAAAGCAAACATTAAAAAGTTAGTCGCCGAGGTGCAGCACCAACCTTCCCATTAAAATCTTTAGATTTTTCCAGATGTTTTCAATATAAAGTAATAAAATCTTTAGCTATTAGAGTATTTGTTTGGTGTGCACTTGTTTGTGTATTTTTCACGAATTACTGTTTTAATGTTTGAAATTTAAATAGTACAAATTGCTTGGGGGTCCCCGGCTTCCAGTAGTGACTTACTGGGGGTCCTCAGAAGTCAAAAGTTTGGGAACCACTGATCTAAAAGATGAGCTGGTAACAAAGGCTGGTCTCTACTTGGTGAAGTCAAAGAAGGTGTCGGCCTCTCCCGCTGAAATTTTGGTTGAAAAACCAATTTTCCTAATCCAGACCTTGGGGTCGTCGACGACGTAGATGTTGTCTCCGGAATACACATCTTCGTCGAAGAGTCATCGACGGACATTGATAGCAACATCCCAGTCGAAACGGGCTTGGATGACAAAACCTTAGTCGACGATGCATCTCTCGTCGACGAGGCTGTCGACGACGTAATGGGAGAAATCGTCGACGTGAGAGCAGTCGACGGTAGACTCGCCGTTGACGGGGGCAGCGCCGTAGACGAAGCACTCGTCATCTTCGTCGTCGGAACCTTCGTCGACCACAACGACTTAGAGACATTGGAAATCTTTATCATTGATGACAAGGGAACTTGACTCGTCGACGAAGACGTTGTCGATGAGGAGATTGACGCCGACGAGACTGTAACCGTGGCAACGGTAGTCGTCGACGATGTTACCCCAATGACGGTCAATGGAGATCTTGTTGTCGTTGGCACTGCCGTCGACGGGGCTGAGGAAGGCTTCTTAATAGCATGTTTGACCTTCGCAGGAGGTGTAGGAGGGCCTGGAGCTGATTTCTTGAGAGGTTCTTTGACAGAACCTGAACTCTGATGTGGGAGAGACAACCTGGAAGTCAGATCCTGCTTTTTAGTACCCTCTGAAGACTTTTTGTGAGTCTTCTTTGGAGGTTGCTGCGAGGAATGAACTAGAGTCATCCAGTGGTCTTTTTTGAGGTGACTTGGGAGAGGACCTTGATGAACCTTCACTCTCCGCAGAAGAAACAGGGTCATCTCTGTTTTTAAGCTTCTGCAGCCATAGTAAAAGCCTCCCCTCACGGTCCTTTAAAGTTTTTGATGAAAAGGTACGACATACCTTACAGTGCTTAGGTTTATGTTCTGGATAAAGGCAATAAAGGCAGTCTTTATGGGGGTCGTGCATAAGCAGCCTCTTCTTCCTGCAGGTACCACAGGGCCTGAAAAGGCCTTTTTTAGGTGTATCTGACATGGAGAAGTCAGTTAAGTCACCCAGGAACAGAAATTAGAAGCTGTAAAATACTTTGAATCTGAAGACAGGGATAGTCCAAAAGTTATGAGGAAAAAACTGAGCAGAACTCAGTGGAGTCTCCCTAGCACGACGTGCGGTAGAAAATCTGAGGGACTGGAGCTCCGTTCAGGAAGGTTCTAGAAGGTGGTATCAACTGATTGGTTGTTTCTTAAGTTTGGTCCTTTTTTAAATAAGGACTTAGATATGTTACTATGTAATGAGGCCTTAGGCCTTGAACTTCTATGTCAATGACTCCCATCTCGACGACGGGGAATGATTCAAGCATGTGAATCTATGAATGTTCCAATACTGGAGTAACTTCTTTTATGGCAGATTTCTGTAAGAGAGTGGACACCTCCTGTTGTAACAGCGACACTTGGTGATCGCCGGATTTAACCGGAGGAGTGGATTGCGGTGGAAAACGGAAACGTAGAGCATATCTATTTTGCAGTATATTCAGCACCCATGGATCGTTTGTAATGCTGCGCCACTCTTGAACGTGATGGGCGATACTTCCTCCCACCGGAGTGGGTAACGGCGACAGAGGAAGCAATTGCCCATTGCTTCTTAGCATTCTTGGTGGTAGAAGAGGGTTGTCGAGGTGCACCTCTACCCCGGGAAGGCCGCCGCCCTTGGTAGTGTGTTTTGGTCTAGTCATAATGCCTCTGAGACCAATGAGGTGTTTGAACACTCTGTTGGAAAGGTCTGCGATCACAAGGCCTGTATCGGCACCTGAATTCCTTCCTCTTTTCCAGACCCACAGCCTTAAGTGTCCAGTTACGATTTCATCCTGGTCATCTCTTCATCTGTATGTGAGCCAAATAGGGAATTCCCTGAAAAAGGGAGGTTCAAAATGCATTGCTGGGCCTCCGGTAAGACGTAACCAGGAGGATCTTCTGGCGCAGATGCCATGTGAGTACGAGTGCGCAGCCAGAGATGCTTCATCTGCCGCCACACTGATCATCTGGTTCGCTACGAGAGCGCCCTCCTGGAGGATCTCTCCGAAATCCTGGTGATCCTCTTTAGGCAGTTTGTCTTTGAAGCGCTCTAATGAATCCCACAATGCCCTGTCATAACGCCACATTAGGGCTGCCGCGCTAGATACTTTCAAGGATGCAGCTGCCAAGCCAGATGCTTTCCTTCCCCATGAATCCTGAGCTCTGCTCTCCTTGTCCAGAGGAACCACTGAGGAAGAGGCTACTGCGTGAGTCTTCTTCGCAGCAGCAATGATCACAGAGTCTGGCGGAGGATCCACTCTGAGGAAATGAGGATCCTGCTCTGATGGTATGTATTTCTTTAGGATCCTTGCCGGAGCCGTTTTGAGCTTCGCTGGGGTGAGAAAAATGTTCATGACCGGCTGTAAAAGGCCTGGAACCAAAGGTAGTAGAGGTCTTGACACCGATCTCTGGTTAAGAGTCTCAAAGATGACTGACGTTGATGTCTGAGGAGCAGGAATTTCGATATTCAATTTCTGTGCCCCCCTTGCCAGTACATCGTGAAAAGTATTGATGTCATCCACAGGCGATATTCTTGAGGGTGGACTGTCTGTCAGTGTGGGAGAGTAATCTCTCTTAGAAGAGTGCGTAGAGGAGGAAGGCCAAGAAGGTGATCTACGCCTTTTATGATGGGTACGGGAAGCGGACCTCCGTGGGGATGGAGACAGGGTCCGCTAATGACCCCTGGAAGGTGTGGTAGGGGAACGATCCACTGCCTGCACCAAACCAGCCAGAGGAGATCTATGGAGAGGGCTAGAATAGTCCAGAGGTTGTTGGATCTGAGGAGAGGTCGCTTTATGCCAGTGGTGTACTGGAAGGAGCCACCTGGGAGAAAGGTGAACAGAAGGAGATCTGTGCCCTTCTTCCCGTAGCTCAGGAGGAACAGTGGTCTGCGGAGTGGTCTTCTATGCTCGTCGTTCTGGAGACGGAATCTACGTCTAGAGAGGCCGAGGAGATCCTGCCTGCGAAACTGAAGACTCAGAGAGACCCTTCGATATTGAGAGGTGGCTCGCTGAGGGCGAGCGGTGCGTCGACGTTGACAGAAGGGAGTGCCTCGTCGTCAAGCGACTATGCGCCAGTAAGACTTGGGAATCCACCGATGGAGTTTTAGGCCTCGACGTCGGAATGTGAGGAGCCGACTGAAGTCCTGACGTCGGAAGAGACTTCTGCTTCGACGTCGACCGATGACCCGCCAACGGAGTCTGGTGCTTCGACAACGGGAGTGGACTACCCAACGGAGACCGGAGCCTCGACGTCGTGAGGGGAGAAGGTGAAGGGGAGCATCTTCTTGACGTCGAACCTCCTTTGGATGCCGCCGTGACAGACCAAGGCCTCGATGTTGACCGCTGCCTTGTTGACGGCAACAGAGTCCGCTTCGACGTCGAACCCCTTTTGGACGTCGTAGATGACTTAGGCCTCGACGTTGACCGCCCCCTAGATGACGGTAACAGAGGACTACGCTTCGATGTCGAACGCCTTAACAAGGGTGATGACGGAGAGCGATGTCTCGACGTTGGGCGATGAACCAGCACCAACGGAGATCAACTCCTCGACGTTGAACGTCGCCGGGTTGACGGTAGCGGAGGATTCGACGTTGGGAGTATGACACGACGTACCTCTATATTTCGATGACAACCGATGCTCCGATGTTCTCGACGGTGATGTCGTCGGCGGAGGGAGTGCCGTAGCCGATTTCTTCGACGTTGGAGGCATTTTCGACGCCGAGCCCGATGCCGAAGAACAGACCGGGACTTTACTTCCGGAAGTCGACTTGGGCCTCTTCTTCTTGTGTCTCACAGGAGATCTGCCTCTGGAGGTCATCGATTTCTTCTTCTCAGAGAGACCATGAAGACGGACTCTTTCTCTCTCCTTGAGAGTGTATCTTGACAAATTCTGACAGTGTTGGCAGGTCTCAAGAGAATGAGACTCAGGAAGACAGAGGATACACACAGAATGGTAATCTGTCTTGGCCTTTTGTTTGCCACAGGAAGGGCAAGGATCAAACGGAGAAGGCATCCTCTGACTGAAAAAGCCAAAAAACTGCTCGAAAAAAGGCAACTCCTTACTTCAACAGGTGTTAGACATCGAAGTAAAAGAAGCTACAGCAAAAGAAGGATAACTTTTTTGACAGAAAAGTCAAAAAAATGTGGAGGTGAGTAAACAGGGTCCTGACTGAAGGAGCCGGAAAGAACAACTGACCTAACTGTCACCCCTGAGGCATGATGGGAAACTGGGGGTCATGGCTGCCTTAAAGGCACGGGCCAGTTTTTGCTTGCAATTGCTTTCATTTTCTATGCTGTTGAGCTTTCAATGCAGCCTATGGGCTAGCGATGCCTGTATTCTTTGCAGGTTAAGTTTTCTGCTGTTCATTAAAGAGAGTTCAAGTGTCTCCTTGTCCTCCTGTTCTCTTGTATTTATTGCAAAAACAAGGTTTAAGAGCATTGGGTAGCCTTGGTTTTTTCTGGGAGGCTGCATTGGCTTGTGAAAAAATGATATATGTATATATATGGAGCTGTATATATATATATATATGTTTTCATATACAATCTTTTATATATATTCCGGGGTCCCCGCGCATGGGAGGGACTATTCAGTGCTTATGACTTTGATGAGGATCCCCTGGAAGAGAAGTAACAGTTCCTTCTGCATCGTAGGATCTTCATTGATAGTCATAAACCTTGAATAGAATAGCAAGCTAAGAACAAAATCCGTACAGCGGCTATCAAGTATTTATACCCTCTGAGACCGTAAAGTTTTGTATTAGAGGCTGCTATCAAGAATCAGTAGTTTAGGCCCAGAAGGACAAGAGTAACTATTTGAAAAGGTTTCTTAACGTCTCTTGTCCAAACTTAGAGTAGGCTTGAGTATCCGATTCTAAACAGTAATGTTTTGCTTAAGTGTGTAGAGACTTCCAAGTGGCTGCTTTGCAAATGTCTTGAATAGGGACTTGCCTCACCCAAGCTGTGGTTGCATCTTTTCCTCTTGTTGAGTGGGCTTTTGGTCTGCCTGGCAAAGGTTTGTTGGCTATCAGGTAACATAAGGTAATGCAGGAAACTATCTACCTAGCTATAGATTGTTTGGAGGTCGCTAGACCTTCTCTGATAAACCCATAATTTATGAACAGGTGGGAAGACTTCCTAATGTATTTTGTTTTGTGTAAATAGAAGTGGAGGACTCTTTTAAGATCAAGATAATGTAATGCTCTCTCTGCTGCGGAAGTAGGATTTGGAAAAAGGGTAGGTAGAGTGATAAAGTGGTTGAGATGGAACTCTGATACTACTTTGGGCAAGAAAGAGGGATGCATACGTAAGATAACACTATTGTGATGGAAAAACATGAAGGGTTTTACAGAGGATAGAGCCTGCAATTCACTGAAAGTTGAAGTAATTGCAATTAAAAAGCCATTTTCCATGATAAGTGTTGCAGCGTTGCTTTATGGATTGGTTCGAAAGGAGGACCCATCAATTTAGACAACACCAGATTCAAGTCCCAATGAGGAGAAAGATTTCTGCGTGGAGAAAAAACCTTTTTGAGGCTTTCTAGAAAATCTTTAACAACTGGAATCTTTAAAAAAGACTGCTACTTTGGAGATTTTCGATATGCAGTGATAGCTGCTAAGTGAACTCTTATAGAGGACAGTTAAAGTCCTGACCTGGCGAGATGAATTAAATAAGGTAAGATGATATTTTCCTGTACTGTGATGGGATCATAGATCTTCAAACAACACCATATGCTGAAGTGTTCCCACTTGAAAGCATAGCATGTCCTTGTGGAAGGACGCTTAGCTTCTTTTAAAATGTTCATGCAATCTTCTGGAAGATTTAAGTGTCCCATACTGGGTGACCTCAGGAGCCATGCTGCCAAATTCAATGATTTATCGTAGGGTGAAGAATTTTGCCCTGAAGTTAGGAGTGAAGGTCTGGTCTGAGTGGGAGATGCTTGTGATGAGCTATGGACAAGTGGAGGAGATCTGTGTACCACCACTGCCTCGGCCAATCCGGAGCTATGAGGATCATTGTGATGCGTGATCTCAGTAGCTTTTGAATCACACGCAGAATTAGAAGAATTGGTGGAAAGGGGTACACAAATTAAATCGACCAGTCTATCAAAAGGGCATTGCCCAGAGATTTCGTTTCTAGAACCCTGGATGCGAAGTCTCTGCATTTTGTGTTTTGGGCGGTGGCAAACAAATCTAATGTTGGTGTGCTCCATTGTTCGAAGATGGATTCCAATACTTCGTTGTTGAGGACCCATTCGTGATTTTCCTTGTGGAAACGGTAGAGGAAATCCGCTTCCACGTTTTGAACTCTTGGGATGTGGAATGCTGTAATGGAAAGTCCTCTCGCTAAAGCCCAATGCCATGTTTGCTTGGCAAGATAGTTGTCTGGACCTTGCTCCATCTTGTTTGTTTGTAGGAAGCTGGCTCTGTATATGATATTGCCACTAGGTGCACAGAGTCCAGGGATTCCCCAAAAGTGTACAGGGCTCAATGAAAAACCCAAAGTGCTCTATTAGCGGTAGTGTGGGCGAGCAGCCTTAGGCCTAACACAGAGGAGTGTAAGACATTTATTGCACAACAGTGATCAATAATGGACACACGACTCAAGAAGGAGATCCAGACCAATTTTATAAAATTATACTTTGTTTGTACTTTATTTTAAGAGCCAGGTCTTCGTAATCAGGTAAGTACATTTTTAATTAAAAATACTTTTCACTTTGAAAATTCGACACTTAGAAACTTTTTCACACAGTCCAAAGCTATCCTACAGGGAAAACAATATTGCGGTTATACAGGTAAGTGTTCAACTTACAATCTCAGTCTTCGGAGCCAAAAGTCAGCAAGGGCTAGGTGGTCAGGTAAGTACCAACACTGCACCACCAGCGGCACAGGGGCAGCCGGGTGCAGAGGTCAACTCAATGCTTTCCAATGGAGACAAGGGTGCCTGGAGCCACACTGCTAGCAGGTAAGTAAATCGGTTGCAGGGGCCAAGCTTTGAGGGTTAGCACAAGCACAGGGGGGAGCACAAAGCAGCACCAAGCATACACCGCCAGCGGCACAGGGGCGGCCCGGTGTAGGGTGCAAATTCGACATTGGGCACTCAATGCTTTCCAATGAGGATTTTCTTGACGGAAAAGAGGCTGCGGGCGTGGCACCGGAGTTTGCAAGAGGGAGACCAGCGATAGCAGAGGTAAGGTGGGATGTACGGGGGTCGTAGGGGCACCATCACTTCATCTCACCAAGGCCGGGGACTTCAGGTGCCGGGGTGCCTTTTGACATCGGAATCTTCTTATCGGAGCCGGTCGCGGTTGAGGGGAGCCTCGGGATTCACACTGCAGGCACCGTCATGGAGGGCAGGAGAGGTAAGCCAACACTGGACACGAGATCAGGATCGCCGGGGAGACTTCACTGCACAGGTGAGTCACTCAGACTCGGGCCGTGGGCATTGGGCGCAGAGTGGGCAGGAGACCCGGATCCACCTGCATCCGGAGTCTTTGCAGACGGTTTCTTCTGGACAAGTCCACAGTCCTCAGGAGATTGGAGTCTTTATTGAAGATAACAGTCCTCCCCGGGGTTTTGGAGGTAGTTGTTGCAGGACAGGTCGCAAGGTTGTCGAAGCTGGAGACAGGCCGGTAGGGTTGGGGCCAAGGAAGTTGTCGTCTTCTGGCTCCTGCTGCAGGGTGTCTTCTTTCTTCTTAGGTCATCGCAGATCTGAGAGTAAGGTCTGGAGGAGCCACTAAAATACTAAATTTAGGAGGCGTTTTAGGGGAGTAGCAGGTATGGCCAATGGGCACCTTACCGGGGGTGACTACACCCTCTATTTTGCCACCCTTCTGTGGAAGGGGAAATAGGCCAAGCCCTGATTGGAGGGGTCCCCCCAGCTTCAAGATGGCAGGGACTGAAAGTTGTGCTTAACCTCGCTTCGCCCCACCTTAGAGGTGGGGTTGGCAGAGGTGGGCACACCTCCTATCCTTTTGAATTTTCCTGCCGGTTTTCCCGCCCAAAGTGGGGGTGTAAACCAGGGGCTGCCATCTGCTGCTAGCAGCAGAGGCTGGGGGTCGCATTACAAAGGCGGCAAGCCTTTGAAGCTTTCCTTCTTCGAGCACTGGTCCATCCTGGGGGAGGAGGCAAGACACCTCTGCCCAGGATATGCATTGTTTCTGGTCCCAGAAAGCAGGGGTTCTCCACCCAGGGGTCCAGAAACATGTCTGGTGGTGGCTGGCTGCCTACAGTCGGCCAGAGACCACACCAGGGTTGGTAGGGATTCAGGGGGCACCTCTGAGGTGCCCTCTGGGTACATGGTACAATAAATCCCACACTGGCATCAGTGTAGGTTTATTGAAAGGAGTAGTTTGGTACCAAACACTCCTGTATTCAGTGAAGCCATCATGCTGCTGTGGAACTCGAGTTATCGAGTTCCCAGCCCATATACTCTCTATGGCTTCACTGGCACTTACAATATAAGGAAATGGTGCCCGATACTGTAGGGGCATATCTGCTCATGCAGATATGCCCTCACCTGTAGTATAGTTCACCATGCCTTAGGGCTGTGAGGCCTGCTAGAGGGGTGACTAACCAATGCTGCCAGGCAGTGCTAGCTGTCGTTTTTCCCCTCACAGGGGCATGCAGGCTGCAAGGGCAGTGGCATGGTCCCAGTGAGGGAGGTCCCAAGGGACCCTCTACAGCTCTCAGGTCCTAGCTACCCAGGGTACCATTTACTAGGGACTTACAAGGGGGCAGAAGTACTGAGTGTGAGTTTGTTTTAGGGAAGGAGCACTGGCACAGGGGACCTGTTTGGCAGGGACACTGTACACTACATTTGAAACCACATCAAAACCAGGCAAAAAGTAGGGGGCTAACCATGCAAAAGAGGCACTTTCTCACATTGTTGATGTAAAACATGGTGGTTGTGCTGTCTGTTTGAATCATAAGGTCCTTTGATTGCAGAGACTGAAGGAAAGCTTTGAGAGTTAGAAGAACTGCTTTCAGTTTCAACAGATTTATATGATATGTTTTTTCTTTTTGGGACCATAGACCTTGGAAAGCCAGATCGTTCATGTGGGCGCCCCACCCTGTCAGTGATGCATCTGTGATGTTAGTCTGAGATGGTGTTACTTTCTGAAAAGGTACTCCTGCCAGAATATTGTGAGAGTTGGCCCACCATGAGAGACATTGGCGTGCATTGCTTGTCAGGAGAATTCAATCTTCCCAGAGTCCTGTCCTCTGAGACCATTGATCTTCTAGGCACATTTAGAGAGGTCTCATATGTAGGCGTGCATTCGGGCCTATAGTGATTCAGGAGGCCATTGACTCAAGAAGAGATGCTACTTTGCAAACCGTTAGTCTGTTCTTCTGCAAGTTTTGAGTACATTTCATTTGAACTGATAACACACTCTCCGCCGAAGGATACACACCTTTGTTTTGAGTGTCTAGATTCGCTCCCAGGAAGGTGAGACAATGAACTGGTGTTGAGATGGACTTTTCTGCATTGACCTCGAGACCCAGTTTTGCCAAAGAGATGTTGTGGTGCTATAGTCTTGTTTCGCTTTGTGAGAAGAATCTGCTCTTGTGAGCCAGTTGTCCAGGTATGGATCTACGAAATACCTTGTTTTCTTATTTGTGCCGCTAAGACCGTCATGCACTTGGAGAAAGTCCGAGGAGCTGACTTGAGACCAAAAGGCAGAACCGCGTACTGATAGTGGTGTGAGCCTATCACAAACCTCAGAAACTGTCTGTAATGCTGTAGTATAGGAATGTGGAATGCGCTTCCTGGAGGTCTACTGCACAGAGCCAATCATTTTTTCTTAAGTGCTGGAAAATTTGGTGAAGTGATAGCATTCTGAATTTCTCTTCCTTTATAAATTTGTTGAGGGACCTGAGGTCCAGAATTGGTCGGAATTGATTGAGTTGATTTTTCTTTTTGACAAGGAAATACCTCGAATAAACCCTTTTGTTCTTTTGATGTTGACAAACTTTTTCTATTGCTTTTGTCTGCAGTAGAAGAGCTGTTTCTTGTTTGAGGTCGCATAAATGGGCTGTCATGACTTGTTGTGGAGGAGCTGGTGGTGGAATGCTTGTGAAGTGGCGTGCATAGCCATTCTGAAAAATGTTTAGGACCCATTTGTATGTAGTTATATTCTTCCACTCTTCCAGGTAAAATTTTACCGCTCCCCCCACTCTAGTGGGAAGCTGTGGAGGGGGTACGTGATCCTCATTGTTTTGACTGAGAATTTTTTTCCTTGGTCTGCGATGGCTTATGTGGTGAGGATTGTCTCCTCTGGGATCGGCTCTGAAAAGGCCTGTGAGCCTGTCTTTGTTGTTGTTGATATTGATAGGGCCACCTAGAGGTTTGAACCCTATAGTAGAAGCCTCGTTTGTTCCTGGGCTTGAACTGCTTGAAAAACTTCTTTGTTCTTCTAAGTCCACTGCTTTGAGTGTTTCAGCTTTATTCTTCATTCACAGCATTTCCTCCTCTGTGTGTTGTCTGAAGAGGGAGGATCCAGAAAAAAGGTAAGTTGGCAATCTTTAGTTGGGCGTCTTGTTTTAAGATGAAATAAAGTCTGAACAAAGACGTACGCCGTAGAGAAATGTCATGTGAAAAAGCAGTGGCTGAAAGCTTCATGTAGTCTACTGCGGCGCAGATGGACTGGTTTGAGATTAGGGAGCCCGCTTTAATCATCTCTAGATAGTCTTGTTGCCTGTGATCTGGCAGGTCGGTCATGAATGATTTCATGTCTTCCCAAATTTCCAGATGGTATCTGCCCAATAATGCTGCTGAAACTTTGCGTAAATGTGCAAATGCGTTGCCACACATTTTCTTCCCAGTGGCATCCATTCTTTTGCTCTCATAGTCCGGTGGTGCTATGGTCTTAGGAGCAGAAGCGTGTCTTCTTCGTACTGCTGTAACAATTATAGAATCCGGTTTAGGATCAGTTTTGAAGAAGTCTGAATCTTATGGCAGAGGTTTGTACTTTTTCAACAGCCTCGGCATTGCAGGTTTTACTGTGGCTGGAGTAAGGAATTTTTCTTGAATGATACCCATAAAGCCTGGAAGCAGAGGTGAGTTAAGATGCTCTTCTGACTAGAGCATCTTGAAACGTGATATCATCGACGGGTGGAGCCGCAGAAAGGGAGTGGGGTGGAGAGATCGGCATATATGATTCTGAGGGTGGTGTTTTGACAGGTGATGGAGCCTTCCATTAGCGAATTGGTGACATTGAGGTCGCTCTTGTGTACTGTTGCACATGAGATATGTTTGGAGGTTGCAAAGGAACCTGTAGAGGATCATTAGGTGGAATAATGGGGCGGATTGGTGGGAGACTTGTGTCTTGGTCAGGTGATGGAGGGACCTTACGTTGAGATGATCCTGACCTATGTGAGGAAGAAGAAGAAATCTCCATCTGAATGACGTTCTACACAGAGAGTGGAGTGATCAACGTCGTACACAGTCGCCAGAGTTCTCAGTGGAGAGATTTGTCTCTTTGACGCCGAGTGGGAATGTTGCTTCGGCGACGACATCGATAATTGAGATTTCGACGCTCAATGGTATGACCTCGAAGTCGAGTGACGTGATTTTGACGTCGACCGGTGAGATCTTAACGTCCAATGATGTGATGCTGATCGAGAGTGCGACGGCGGTGCTGTGGCTGTCTTCAGCATTGAGTAAGCTCCTGTCGCCGATTTTGACGTCGAACGGTGACGATGTAGGAGTCCCGTTGACGGTGAGCCTTCATTTGAAGGTGAGCAGGATGGGACCAGTCCTCTTGACGTCAATGACTTTGATGCCAGCGCTTGGCGTTGATGCGAATGATGACGGTGCCGGTGTCGAGAGGGGCATTTTTTAGACTGAGATCTCCTCTTGTGGGAGTCTGTACCCGTTTTTCGCTGTTTTTCAGGAGAGTGGTGTGAGGAAGAACTCTCCAATCTTTTCCTTTTCTTCCTTTGTTGGTCTGCTTTCAAGTCTTCCATCCAGCCAAGCAGCCTGATACCGTCCCTATCATTAAGTGTTCTTTTCGACATTTTGCTGCAAATGTCACATCTCTTTGTGAGGTGCTGAGGGGATAAACACACCACACAAACCTTGTGGGCATCAGAGGAAGCTTTCTTTCTGCCACAAGTGGGCACTTCATGAAGAGAGCAGGCATTTTGAGACAAATTCTCTTTAGAAAACTTGAAAAAGGGGTTTTACTCGACAAGAAAGGTGATAAAAAAGTAGCTTTAAAAAACGCTGAGACAATATTTCCAAAGTAATTAGGTGAAAAAAAACACCTGAGGTGTTCTGAGATCCTGCTTGAAAGAGCCGGAAAAAAGAACTGTATCTCACAGGCAAAATGCCACTGCAGTGGGTTGTGGCATAGGGTCTCTCTAGGGTCCTTAAAAGTAAAGGTCAGATTTTGAACTTACCAGTGTTAGCCTATCAGACTGTCTATGACAAAGTGTTGTAAGCTTTTTTCAGTACATTCCTCCTGCAATTCTTGCCAGCATTCTCCAGGAAAATATATCTCTGACAATCTACTCTGTAAATCTATGGAAAGTGACTTTCAGTGATCAACACTAGACAGATCTCTTTCCTGGATTCTCAATATGTATTGAAGAAGGTGTACCGGGGTCCGCCAGGCAGCACAGAATTATTAAAGGTTTATGACTATCAATGAAGATCCTATGATGCAGAACTACTTTTTCTGACCCAAAGGGCTCCTAATTTTTGCCTTGCCTGCCGAATACTTCCCTGCTGATGATTTTTTCTCCGTCTGGGAGTTCGGCTTTGAAGACCTACCTTCTTGAGGCATTGTTTCATGAACCTTAAGGGTCTTAGGGAGGGTCACCGGAGGAGCGGCTGTGACAATGGTCAGTCCTCCAACAGGAGGGCAGCCGACAAAAAACAGCAACAGAAGGGAGGAAGTGTGAGAAAAGGGCAAGGGGAGGAATACCACCCTGCCTCGAGAGTCTGCAAGGGGCAGAACCTTGTAATACTACAGGAGCGATGTGCGGAGTCTTTTCGATATTGCACTGGTTTCATATTATGACAATGTGATATTGCATGGAATGCCAAGCCAGGTCAGGCACCTTTGCACAGGCACCATTCTGAGATCAATTACCACAGTACAAGTACTTCAATTCCAGCTGTTGTACCATTGCACCAGAAATGCATTGCGCCACCTACCTCTGTTTCTGGGAGAAAGGCTGCTGCCTCATTGCCAGGTGTTGTTGGTCTTCCATCAGGCGGAGGAGAGCAGAATTGGCTTTGATGCGTAGCCCATAGTAATGGTACTTGGAATTCCCCCTGAAAAATAGATTTGTTACATTCCACTGAGCATTAAAACTGTGATCTATGAGCTGCCTATTGCGATTACCTGCACCTTGCATACTGACTATTTAGTCATGTATTTGTCGATCTAAACGATTTCCTTTATTAATATCGGGGAAAAAGCACCACAGTATAGCTTTATCCAGAATTTTCCAAAACAAGGGTCGCCAACCTTTTCTGTAGTGAGAGCTACTTCTGATCAGTGAAAATCATTGTGATCTACTGAAGACTAAACAATTCGCGTGTTGTTTTCCAGACAACCTCACGCCCAGCTCCATTGACTTTAAGCCTAATGTTCATAGAACGAGACACTATGGTTTGAAAAAAATACTTTGACTAGGGGCACTATGACAGGACTGCCAGGTGTGTCAGTAACCATGTGGTCTTTGAGGATGTATGAACATGTGTCCGCATGAATGGGATAAATGTGTATGGGTGACTAAGAGACTATGTTGTATGTATTTGTGGCACTGGAATACTTTTCGTCATATGTGGCACCACTACATGTATAATACAAACATATAACCATTTTTTTAAATGGGAGAAATTTAAAGTTAGAAAACTTTCTGCAAAAATGTTTATGATATGGAACATTTTTCTGCACTTTAAATTTCTCCCACTTAAAACAATGGCTGTATTTTTCAGTTATAAGTGTGGCACCGTGTCTACTGGTCACTGGGAGCAAGATGCCTGCTGTGTGTAAAGGCGACACTTTGAAATGGGAGAAAAGTAAACTGAAGAGTTAGCTTTATGTTTATATGCATTTCATAAAACTCATCATTTAAATTTAATCCAATTTCCAAGTGTCATATTTACAAATACCCGGTATCTTGCTCCCAGTGGCCTATAGACAAGGGTCCATATTAATAACATAAAAATACCGCCATTTGTTTAAATGGAAGGAATTTAAATTGAAGAAACATGCTTCATAAAACATTAAGACGTAATTGAAAGTGGAGAAAAACATGTTTCATAAAAATAGATTCTTTACTTTAAATTTCTCCCATTTAAAAAAAAAAGAGGACTGTATTTTTTAGTTATAAATATGGCAAAGTGTCTGTCTACTGGCTACTGGGAGCAAGAGGTCTTCTGTTTGTAAATGTAACACTTTAAAATGGGAGAAAATTAAAATGAAGAGTTAACCTAATCATTAAGGTGACTTTTCAGTTTAATTTTCTACCACTTAAAAGCATTCTCACACTCCAATATTGAGTTGACAAGTACTTATTTAAGTGTTAAATACCTCAGTGCTTCAGTTCTTCACCTCTGTGCACTGGGTCATAAATCTTACTTCAGCACTGCTCATTATCAGGCCCTGCTATCTCCAGCCTGAAGATAATAATGTAAAATAAACACAGTCTTCTCTTAACTTAAAAGAAAAATGTGAGCTACTCCGAAGGCGTCAATGAGCTACTGGTAGCTCGCGATCGACTGGTTGGAGACACCCGTTCTAGACGGTCATGTAATACAAACAACCCTGCCCCATGGCTTTCCTCTAAGACCCTCACCCACTGTTCCTATATAGCTTTCCTCCTCTAATGTGACCAGAAGCTGTAAACTGTGTCATTGACATGATAGAATCAAGCCCAGGAGTTACTACAGATGAGTAACTCTTCCATAGTCTTAAGCTGGCTCCCTCTATTCCCAGTGTGTTGGAGGATTAGCAAGAAAAAGAGGACTAGTGGGTTAGAGGTTGCTTAGACCACTGGTTCTTAACCTGTGGTCTGGGGACCCATGGCGGTCCATGACTAGTAGCGGCTCCTGGAGGGAGTGCTGCGGGGCGGTGGAGGGGCAAGGTGGGAGGTAGTAAACTCCGGCTTACGGCCGAACTGAGTTAAGTACCTAAATAAATAAATGCAACGAATTACATTGCGCGCGTTGCATCGCAATCGGCGATGCAGCGCGCACAATGTATTTCGTTTTATTTGTTTATTTAGGTACTTAACTCAGTTCGGCCGTAAGCCGGAGTTTACTACCCCTCACCCTGTTCCTCCCCCGCCCCGCCGCCCTGCAGCACTCCCTCCAGGAGCCGCTACTGTCCGTGACGTCTACCGAAGGGGTCCGCAACTGCTTAGAAAATTAAATAATATTAACAGATTAATAATGTGTAAATAGATAAAGTAGTAAAATCTAAAATTGAAAATTTTAAAATGTTCTGTAAATGCAAAGGAATTCGAAACTGGGGGCTGAAAATTAAGTTGCTATCCTTAGATTGATCTGTGGGAAGCATATCAATCAAAATGTAGTGCGGATGATGGGTGGCCCCCCACCTTCATAGTATATCTATCTATCTGTCTATCTATCTAATAGCAGTGCGCTAATCCTATGCTTAGAAACTTTGCTGTAGAAATGGCAAAAGACTTTGTCCCTTTCTATCTCGGTGTGGATGGCACTGTGCTAATCCTACGCTTAAAGACTTTGATAGAAAAGAAGACATTTGAGGTGAGCAAATTTAGAGTGTCGCTGGTGTTGAGAGTGCTCTATACTGGAGCTGCTTTCCACCTAAACTTGTGAACTACCCAGAGTTCTCTGCTTTTTTTTGGCATAATTTATGCGTCTCTCTATGCCTGAAAGGGTTTTGTTTTGACTTATACTGGACGCTCCCTTGTGTCTGGACAAAGCTATACCTCTCTGAAGAGCTCTAATGAGAGCGAAACACGTGTCAGGGGTTGCTTTTATTCATTTCAGGTTGGCTGGGATGGTATTTTACCAATCCAAAGCTGTAATACTGTGCCTGGAGTGGTAAAAGGCTTTGGCCATTTTACAGCTCGGGATGGATAGCACTGTGCAAATCCTATGCTTAGAGACTTTGCTGTAGAAATGGCAAAAGACTTTGAGCCATATGTATGAACACATTTTCCCATAGACACAGAATGAGTAAAATCCTTTGATACATCTGGCCCCTTGTCCCTTTCTATCTCGGCATGGATGGCACTGTGCTAATCCTACGCTTAAAGACTTTGATAGAAAAGCAGACATTTGAGTTGAGCAAACTTAGAGTGTCGCTGGTGTTGAGAGTGAGCTGCTTTACACCTAAACTTGAGAACTACCCAGAGTTCTCTGCTTCTTTTTTTGCATTATATATATATATATATATATATATATATATATATATATATATATATATACACACAGAAACCTCCAGCGAAGCAGAAGGAAGGGGCCACACGGGGTTTTCACAAGAGGAAGCCTTTAATTGGAAAAGCGGATTTGGGCATGATGCATTTCGACAGAATCGTCTTCCTCAGATGCCACCGCCACACTGAAAACAGCCCCACGCCTCCGTTTTTAAATCAGTCTGCAGTCCTCCCTTAATTGGAAGGTCACACCTCCCCTGTCATGTGCTCGTTCACCTGCTGCATTACGATAAGTCCTACAGCTCCCAGAATGCATCTTCTCTGGGCCGATGGTACGAGGGGAAGCTTGATAAAATAAAATCCATGTGGAAATAGTGTACTGCAGAACAGGGCGCGCTGTCTCTTGTGTAAATAATTTCCTCCGACCTCCTCAAGTCCCCGCAAACGCTCCAACCTCAGTGGCACAGCTCAGCCGGGTCATGGGCTGACTTCAATGAACCCAACCACCTCGTGAAGTCACGAGCTGCCTACTGACAGTGTCCCTTGCTTAGCCAGTGCTTAGAGAGGTGGGCTGGAGCAATCCGATACCTCGGAAAAGAAACCAAAACTGCTTGCGCAGACACCAGTGAAGCCTCCAGCCAGCTTTGTAGAGCGAGGCCCCTTAACGCGTCTCTGGTTGACGCGAAAATATGCACAGAAACCTCCAGCGAAGCAGAAGGAAGGGGCCACACAGGGTTTTCACAAGAGGAAGCCTTTAATTGGAAAAGCGGATTTGGGCATGATGCATTTCGACAGAATCGTCTTCCTCAGATGCCACCGCCACACTGAAAATATATATATTTGTTTGAAGATCACTCGTCTCCACATTTGATATTTGTGTGTATTGTTTTATGGCTCAAATCATCAAAATAGTTTAGGCCAGGGTCTCCGGATTCAAATAATGATTCAGAGGGGACCTGGGATTCCAGTAATAATAAGCAGGGATCCACAAAAGTCAAAAGGTTAAGAACCTCCGGCTTAGACCATAGCAGTCTGGTGAAAAGATTTGTACAAAACAAAGTCCACTCTAAACACCTTCAGCCCGTTCACTAACTGCATTTCGTAGCACTTAAAGTAGCACTACTCGCATACTACAAAATGGAATTCACAAACCTACAGCCAAACACCTCTGCCTCTATTATTCTTTCTGGGAAAAAGTCTCTGCTCAGAAATGTGCGTAGGTATATGTTTTGTTATTAAATGTGGGAGTGCATGAAAAATGGGGAATACTTACTACTAAATGGGAAGGGTTTAGGGAAATTTAAGGACGGGTTTGAGAGGGACATACTTATAGAAAACACATATCCACACAAGAGAAAGACAGTTGCTATTCACAGAACACACTTCAAAAGTTACTTTAGCCCTAAAGGGGTCAAAACATGTGTAAATGTACTTGAGCCTGACATTGCACCACTGGTACCGTAACACACTCCCAAAGAAATCAATAGAGGCAGGGGAATAAAACAACACTCCATGGGAACTACTGTTAAATTAATTAAATTAGTTTAACATTACATATATTTTTAAGTGATTACAAATTATATAGGAATTATTTTACTTTTTTTTTTTTTTAATTACCCTTTTTTAAATAATGTAAACTTATCAAATATATAACTTTTAATAAAGATTCTAAATATTGCATAAAAAAGAAAAATGATAGTGGGGTGATGAATTTTGGTTTAAACTATTATTTAAAAATTAATATTTATAAACAAAGTCTTTGCTTTGGGGACTTCCAGCCGCAGCATACCTTGCATCAAGGAAGGCACCAGCGGGGGAGGATGAGTGTGACACCCGCCCCCCTCCCAGCGTTTTAAAGCGCCAACAGTTTTCCTACTGCGTGGGGTGCAGTCTTTGCTTTGGGGACTTCCCGCCCCACATCAAGGAAAGCACCAGAGGGAGAGGAGGAGCGTGAGCCCCGTTGCGCTTTAAAGTGGCAACAGTTTTCCCGCTGTGCGGGACGCAACTTTGCTTTGGGGACTTCCAGCATACCTCATATAAAGGAAGGTGACAGCGGGGGAGGAGGAGCGTGAGCCAACAGTTTTCCTATTGCCAGCCCTGCCAAGTACCACGCATCAGGCGTTAGACTAACGAATTTTAATGTGGTGGTCCGCATCACCGCATTAAAATGCATTAATCACGCATCTTTATCAATTGCCTAACCACCTGCGCGCTGACGGTAAAGCAGGGAAATGACCGCAAATGTCAAAGCTGCATTTACAGCAGCGCAGCTAACGATGAGGGGTGGGGCAGCCGAAGCAGGGTCGCACAGCTGGCTCCTGCGGCAGGTTGACTCTGGTGTCATGACAGGAGCATGACTGAATTTGTGCCCCTCTTGGCCCCCGGAGCAGCACCGCTGCATGCTGCACTGTGTCACAGTCACTTTCCGTGGAGCCAGCACTTGAACCCACTGACTGTCACCCTGGCGAACCCCTGCATAGCCACCTCCAGCAGCTGCCAATGTACCGGAGAGTGGCAGGCAAATTGGATAATTAAAGAGGAGCGCCACTCCTGAGGAGGCCGGAGGTAAAGACGGCTTGCTTTGTTGGAAAGAACTTAAAAAGGCACACTTTACAGCCTGCCAGCAGCACTGCGCTCCGCTGCACACATCAACTTTGTCACAGTGAGCTCAGAGACTGCATTAGCAGCTGAGACCTCACCTCATCGGCTGCCTCAGTCTGTGACTGCCCTAGTGACGTGGCCTGCAGAACGTCCGTACCACTGCTTATCCGGGGGTGGCACCTTTCCTGACTGTTGCTGTTTTCTCCGGCAAGGAACTGGCGCCAACCCCAGTGACCTTTTGGCGGCTTCACATTCTACCGCCGGAGAAACATGATGATGGCAGTGTCAATTATCACACTAAACTTTTTTGCTACTTTCAATGCCATAATGTATCCGCTGGCTCCTGGGCTCTCACAGGTCGGGTCTTAAGTTAGCAGACTCTCACTGACTTTTGTGAAGCTGCGTGAGGAGGATCCGGTCGGCGCAGGTGGTGGCAGGATGTATTTAATTATTTCAGTTTCCTGCCCACGAATGGCTGCTACCTCCCTGTGCTGGCTGAGTTAAATTACAGTAAGACCAACACCTGTGTTCGACCTCATGACCTCGACACACAAGAGCAGGTTAGTTTGTGCCCTTGCATTTCTGGTGCTTTACAGCAGTTTCAAGATCTTCTAAGAGTTCCTTGGTGTAATTTTTGATGTTCATCTATTTCCCTTGTCTTCATTGCTTATTTTTTCTCGTGAGAAAGTGTCACTCATAGACGTTGAAATGTCACTCATGTTTACACAGAAATTGTGAAAACGTCACACATGGCAATCTGAAACCTTGGCAGCTATGCATTGCACGGGAATCAGTCTTTGCTTTGGGGATTCCCAGCCCCAGCATACCTCGCATCAAGGAAGGCGCCAGCGGGGGAGAAGGAGCGTGACCCCGCAGCGCTTTAAAACACCAACGGTTTTCCCGCTGCGCGGGACGAGTGTGGACCGGGCTTCCATGCCCTGGCGAAGCCCGGGCCCATCCACACCCTTTAGGAGGCTAGGCTGGGCCACCCCTCTTGATTCTGCTCTTTCCAGGTACCACTACATTCAACCTCTTTGTGTCCGCATACTGTTAGCCCAGGTTTTGCAACAGTAGTTGCATGCTCTTACCTTTCTCTGGTTGAGGCCACCTTTGTGCTGTCATGGGGAAGAAAAACATACTTGGTGGCCAGCGCGCACCTGTCCCCCCTAGTGAAATGCACTTCTATTGACAGGATGTTGGAGAGGGCTGTGGGGGGGGGGGTCATTAGCACCAAGAATGCCTTGACAGAGAGATGGCTTTCTCAATGCTGCCAAGGTTTTAGATTGCTATGTGTGACATTTTCATAATTTCAGTGTAATTATGAGTGACATTCAACGACTATGAGTGACACTTTCTTGCAAGATAAATCAAGCAATGAAAGCAAGGGAAAGAACAATAGTTACTTACCTGTAATCTGTGGTTCTCCAGTATTAGTATCTTTCATAGATTCACATGCTTGAATCATTCCCCGTCGTCGGAGTGGGAGTCCCACGGTACATAAAAATAGCAATATATATATATATATATACACCATATCCTAGGTAAATTAGAACCAGGAAGTAAAGTGGCCAGAAATTAAAGGAAAAGAATTCCTCCACTTTCATGACTCGTCCAAGTCATTATATATAGTCCAAAGTCCAGCCAATCAGGCGACAGCACCACCCAGAATGTTCTCCTCAGAGGCTCAGGCTCTCAGATTTTCCAGCACAAGTGTGATCCAGAATGAAACAGAGCATAGCAAAAGAGCCTCTGAGGGGAGGTGGGCGGGTTGCATGTGAATCTATGAAAGATACTAATACTGGAGAACCACAGATTACAGGTAAGTAACTATTGTTCTTCTCCAGTATTGGGGTATCTTTCATAGATTCACATGCTTGAATCAGAGTAGATAGCAGTGACTCCAGAACAATACTGCTGACATTATCAGCACAACATAAGCATATGCATAACACAGTCAAAGTGTAATCACAAACATATAGCTTATTGTTATATATCTATTCCCATATCAAGATATATATGTATAAATCCATTGTAAAACAATAGCAAGAGGAGGAGGGAAAAAACAGAGGCTCACCTTAGTTAAAAAGATTACGAAGAACCGCCTGTCCCACAGACGTGTCTGCATCATTGGCAGCTTCCAAACAGTAGTGCCTTGTAAAGGTATGCCTGTTGGACCACGTAGCAGCTCTGCAGATTTGATGAATAGGCACACCAGCAAAGAGAGCGGTAGAGGAAGAGATTGCTCTCGTAGAATGTGCTCTTGGAGTTGTCTGTAAAGGTCTGCCTGCCAGCTGATGACAGAAACCAATCGCAGCAGAGATCCAACGGGCAATGGACTGTTTTGATATTGGGTGTCCTGTACGCATTTTTCCATAAGCTAAAAATAGCTGATCAGATTTCCGTATGGAAGATGTCCTTTGTAGATAGAATTTGAGACATCTTTTGAGATCAAGAGTATGTAAAGCCCTTTCCGCAGGTGATTGAGGATTGGGAAAAAAGTTTTTAAATGACCGGTTCGTTGAGATGGAAGTCCGAAGGTACTTTGGGCATAAAAACGGGGTTAGTGCGTAACACTACTGAATCTCTTGTGAATTGAAGGTACGGCGGTTTTATAGTGAAGGCTTGAATGTCACTGACCCGCCTAGCCGACGTGAGGGCTAATAGTAAAGACACCTTCCATGAAAGAAACTTCAATTCTGTCCGATGAATAGGTTCAAAGGGGTGTCGCATAAGTTGCGAGAGCACAACGTTAAGATGCCAGGCTGGAGGTGGATGGCGAATAGGTGGAAACATACGAAATAACCCCTTAAAGAACTGTCGAATGATCCTAGAGGAATAGAGAGAATTGGAACCGTCCTGCCTAAATCTTGAGATAGCTGCTAAGAATACCTTAAGCGTAGAATGAGAAAGGCCTGATCTTGCCAGATGCAGGAAGAAAGGTAAAATTTGTTCCGGCTTTGCATGCACTGGATGTATGTTGTTGGCTTGACACCACAGGCAAAATCGTTTCCATTTAAGCGTGTATGTCTTTATTGTGGAAGGCGCCCTAGCATTGGCCAGAACTTCTCTACAGTTAGAAGGAATATCTAAGTGGGCGAATTCAAGGTGCTCAGGCGCCAGGCTGCTAAGTGCAGGGATGCAGGATCCGGATGGCAGATCTGACCGTTCTGAATGGATAGAAGATTCGGTATTGGTCTCAACTGAATGGGATGGCATTCGGAGAGAAGGAGTAGCTCGGTAAACCAGAACTGGCGAGGCCATCTGGGAGCTATGAGTATTAGGCGACAAGGTTCCTTCTTCATTTTCCAGAGAACCCTGGGAACCAACGGTATCGGTGGAAAAGCGTAGGCATAAATCTGCGACCAGTTCATCAAAAAGGCATTTCCGCATGATTCGTTGTGGGGACGCCAACTTGCGAAGAATTGGCATTTGCGGTTCAGACTGGTTGCGAACAAGTCCAGGTTGGGCTGACCCCACTCCTGAAAAATTCGATTCAACGTTGGCTGATGGAGCTCCCACTCGTGATTGGACGTTGTCAAGCGGCTGAGGGAATCCGCTAGAACTTTGGACACTCCCGGGACATGAACTGCTGTCAGAGTTATCTGATGTTTGATCGCCCAATCCCACATTTCCTGGGCTTGCTGAGACAACAGTGTGGACCTTGTTCCTCCTTGTTTGTTCAAGTAATGCATACTTGTTGTGTTGTCCGTCCGGATCAACACTGATGCTCCGAGAATGATGGTGCGAAAAGACTTCAGGGCTAGGAAGATCGCCAGCAATTCCAACAGGTTGATATGACAAGTCTTTTGCTGAGCATCCCATCTTCCGCTTGCTGTCAGTCCCTGCAGATGGGCTCCCCATCCTTCTAGGGAGGCATCCGTGGTGATGACGAAGCTTGGAGGTTTCATGAGGAATGAGCAGCCTGCTGCTACATTTGTCTTTGAAGTCCACCATCTTAGAGTGTCCCTTATCTGTGAAGTGACGCGAATGAGATCGTCGAAGGATCCTGAGATTTGCAGCCACTGTTTGTTGAGTTCCTCTTGCAAGGGTCTCATTCTGAAACGGCAATTGGGGACCAGAGGAATGCAAGATGAAAGCATCCCCAGAAGCGACTTGAACCGTCGAACTGAAACGTACTCTTTTGATCTTAGTAGCTGTGCAAGATTGCAAAGTTTCGTTTGTCTTTCGGTTGAGACACAGACTTCTGTTCGCAACGTGTTTATGGTAGCTCCCAAGAACGTTCTCTCCTGCGATGGGAGGAGGTGAGATTTGTCGAAATTGATGGAGAGACCCAGAGATTGGAACAGGGATAGACATCTCTGAGTATGGACGTTTGCGCTGTTGAAGGAACTCGCCTTGATAAGGCAGTCGTCCAAATAGGGAAAAATCTGGATTCCCTCCAGTCGAAGGTGTGCAGCCACCGGTGCTAAGACCTTGGTAAAGACCCGGGGTGCGGACCGTAGTCCGAAAGGGAGGACTTTGAACTGAAAGTCCCTGCCAGCCACTCTGAACCTCAAGAACTTTCTGTGTCTGGGTAGAATTGGTACATGAAAATAAGCATCTTGGAGGTCGAGGGTGGTCATGTAATCCCCCGCAGTAAGGAGAGGAAGAATTTCTTGCAGAGTTAGCATCCGGAATGACAATTTCTTGAGATATTTGTTGAGGGAGCGAAGATCTAAAATGGGACGCCATTCTCCCGATTTCTTTTTATGAGAAAAATCTGGAATAGAACCCCGTTCCTCTTTGCAGTCGAGGGACTACTTCGATGGCTCCCTTTCGCAGCATCAAATTTATTTGGGCAAACAGCTCTGAGAGGCGAGCTGGAGGTGGGCCCTTGGGGGGAAAATTTGGAGGAAATTTTACGAATTCTAGAACGTGGCCTCTGGCCACAATGTCCAAGACCCATTTGTCTGATGTTATTTTCGACCAGTTTGAGTAATAACGGGAGATTCTTCCTCCAACTTGTAAAGGGGTAAGTGGTCGAGCAGGTGGCAGGTGGCAGTTGTCACTGCTTTTTAGAGGTATCACGTCCTCGGAAGGTAGACTTCCTTCTATTTTGCGAGTAAGAGGTCGCTGGTTGTTGCCTGAATTGTTGTTGGCGCTGGGAAGAGAAGCGCTGATTGCTGTGATAGGGCTGATATTGTCTCTGTTGATTATATCCTCCTCTAGTAGAGAAGGATCCACGCCCCTCGCACCCCGAAAGGGCGGTTTACGAAACTGAAGTGTTCCGAGAGAACTTGCTGTCTCAGTATCTTTTTTAATGGTCTGTAGGGCCTCATCAACATGGTTCCCAAAAGAGACTCGCCATCAAAAGGCATGTCCAATATCTTAGCCTGAACCTCCTGGCGAAATGAAGTTGACTTTAACCAGCCTTGCCTCCGCAAGACTGCAGCACCCCCATTTGTCGAAAACCTGTAGAGGCAACATCCACCGATGAATCTATAATCTCAGCCGAGATTCGTTCCCCTTCCTGAAGGATCTTAAGCGCCTCTGATTTAGAAGGCTCAGTCAACATGTTAATGTAGGGAGCAATGTCCGACCACATTTGTCTATCATAGCGTCCTAAGATAGCCAGTGAATTAGCTGCCCGAACTGTTGTCGCTGCCATAGTGGACACCTTCTTCCCAATAGCGTCCAAACGTCTACCGTCCCGATCTGGGGGCGGATAACGGAGAGGAGGGATTCCGCGCTCGTCGCTGCGCTGCCTGTGCTATAACAGAATCTGCCTTTGGTTGACCAATCAAACATGCAGGCGAGTTGTCCGGCGCCTTGTATTTTTTATCAAGGCGGGGCATGACCGCAGGAATAGAGGCAGGAGCTTTCATAACCTTCAATCCCTCTTGCCAAATGAAGTCAATAATGGGAATGGATCGTATTTGTCTTCTTGGCTGATCCTTAAAATCATAGAGGAAGCAATCATCCTGTTTCGTTTCCATAGAAAGTAGAAAACGCTTTGTAGCTCTCTCCATAAGAAGGTGAAAACCTCCAACGTCAGCAGGAGGAGAATCGACAGGAGCAGGAGTTAAAGGCGATGGAGTTTGAATCTGATACTCATCCCATTCTGAGAGTAAAGATCTGTCATCTAATTCTCCTTCCTCCCTATCGTCGTCAGAGGTGTGGGCGTCCTGAGAGTGATGCGACAGTACAGGAGAATGTGGCCTGGGTGACCTCAAAGTTGAAGAAGTGTGAGGCATAGGTGTGGGCGGCATAGAAGAAGCCGATTCTGATGGAGGGAAACGGCGATAGTAATCATCTAGCATGTATTGTAGATTGTTCAAAAGAGCCAAAGGCATTTGGGCCGTAGGCAGTGAATCTGTAGGTAAAGGAACCGTTTCCTGACAGATGTCATCCTCTGGATCCTCATCTTGATATTTAATGAGGAGCTCTGAAGGGCTCCTGGCGGTACGGAACATATCACCTTCTTCCGATTGGTCATCATCTTCATCAGAGGTTAGCAATTGGTCCGGTAGTCTAAGGTGCACCTTAGGAGGAGAGATTGTGAGCGGAGAGCGTACATTTAAAGAAGATGCACGTCTTTGTAATAAAGAAGAAGACGCCGTTGTCACCGGAGGCAACGTAGACGGTGTAATCTCTACTGCAGGCGTCGACGAAGACCAGACTTGCAGAGCCGTGCATGAGGCCAGTGGTAACGTCGACAAGGAAACCGTCGACGAAGTAGTCGTCGACGGGGCAGGCGTCGACGGAAGTATCGTCGACGAGACGGGCTTCGTCGACGAGACGGGCTTCGTCGACGGGACGGGCTTCGTCGACGGGACGGGCTTCGTCGACGGGATGGGCTTCGTCGACGGGACCTTTGTCGACGGGATGGTCGTCGACGAGGCAGTCGACGACGACACTCCTTTACTTTTCGTCGTCGGAGCGTCGACGGTAGATACCAACACCTTCGTCGACGGAACTGGTCTGACTGAGACGGATACCAGCGTCGACGGCGAAGACGCCGACGACATGATCATTTGTGTCTTCGGCGATGAGAATGTTGCCGTCGACGTCGTAGTTGCAGTGTAAGAGCTCGTCGACGAAGGAGTCGCCGACGAGCCCGTCGACGAGGAACTCCGTTTCTGAGGCAAATCCTTCTCAGAAACTTGCTTAGAAGAGAGAGACTTTTTAGACTTTCTCGGGGGCGTAGAAGCTATAGATCTAGGTTTAGAAGGTGGAAGAGTCTTTTTGAAGTAGAAGGCACTTCAGCACTGCTGGAGAGTTGTTTCTTCGACACCTTAGCCCCAGGAGAAGACAAATTTGTGTCAGCAATCCTCTTTCTGGAGGACGTAGACTGAACAGAGGCAATACTCCCCACATCAGATAAGGGATTGTCCTGGTCTTTTATCTTCTGTAGCCACAGAAGTAGACGCCCCTCTCTGTCCCTCAGAGTCTTTTGAGGAAAAGTTCTGCAGATCTTGCAGTCTCTCACCTGATGTTCAGGATATAAGCAATAAATGCACTTCTTGTGGGGATCTTCTGAAAACAGCCGGAGCTTCCCACAAGAGTCACAAGGGCGAAAAAGAGACTTCTTTGAAGAAGACATCCTAAGAAGAATAAAATCCAAAGAACTGAGAAGAAAACTGAGCAGAGCTCAGGGAGACTCCCTTCACACGACGTGCGGTAGAAAATCTGAGAGCCTGAGCCTCTGAGGAGAACATTCTGGGTGGTGCTGTCGCCTGATTGGCTGGACTTTGGACTATATATAATGACTTGGACGAGTCATGAAAGTGGAGGAATTTTTTTCCTTTAATTTCTGGCCACTTTACTTCCTGGTTCTAATTTACCTAGGATATGGTGTATATATATATATATATATATATTGCTATTTTTATGTACCGTGGGACTCCCACTCCGACGACGGGGAATGATTCAAGCATGTGAATCTATGAAAGATACCCCAATACTGGAGAACATATAAATATCAGAAATGACACCCACGCGCTCCACTAAAAGTAAATTAAATGAGTGACACAACTTTGCAGACAGACTAGTGACTGTTAAGTTTGCTGTGCACTTGATCTCTGCCTGACTCGGAGCACTGCAGGCATCAGGTCTCTGCCCCATGTGCAGAAGGCCTCAAACTGTCCAGCAGTTATTGCGCTGCACTGTCTGTGTATTATAGACTGCAGGTTCCTTCTGTGCGTGGCAGTGGGCACCACAGAGTCTGCAGCCGTGTGATGGTGTTTGCATGCAGGAGGCTTGCGTCTGTGTGCACGGTGTAGCTTTGCGCAATGTTGTGTGCGTGCAGAAGGTTTGCATCAGTGAGCTGTGCACGATGCTGTATGCATGCAGGAGGCTTGCGTCTGTGCTCATGGTGTAGCTGTGTGCAGCAGACCTTCTTAGATAGCATGCCTCAGGTCTCATCTCTCAGACTCTGCCTACATGCAGCTGGATGTCTGTGTGTAGCAAGCTTCAGTCTGCATACAATGCGCCCAGGCCTTAAACTCTGTGTGCAGCACGCCTCAGATTTGGAATCAAACCCCATTGCTCGGACTCTGCATGCACAAGACCCCTGTCTGGCTGTTAGCTCCAGTTTTAGGCTTTCATGCTCAGCAGGCCTCGGTTTATCTAGTGCAGCGGGCCTCATGGTGTTTAAGTTTAGCATTTTGAGGTTGTCTCCAAGTTACACGTTTATTTATCTTTGCTGCTTTCTATAGCCCGTACTGTCACAAGACCCTATGGATATCAGAGCGCCTTATATAACCCTAGGCACACACTTACTTGAAATTATTATGCAGCTGCATTTCCATACACGCGATGCCGGCAGCCTCCGTACTTTTTAAAGTGCGCAAAGAGCACCTCGTTGCCAATAAATACATGTAACCCCGTCCAGCTATGCAGTATTTCTTGAATTAAAATGTCTTTAAATATCCACTGAACGCATTTCGTTCCAACTTAATTCAGGAAAGCATGCCTCTTAAGATCATATATTCAGCAGTGAGGGGAACTAACCTGAGACCTGCAGTGGGCCGCTGATCATGCTTTTCATCTTTCTGAACAAATAACATTTTTATGGATGCAGCTCAGTTAAGGACATTGCAGCTTCCCGTGTTTATGACGCGCACAGCCCATGTTAGCACTTTTCGTGTGAGCGAAGCGTAACTTTTATGGTTTTATTCACATTGAAATAATTTGGCACACCACGTTACCTCATTGTCGTGAAGCCTAACGTCATTCCTCAGGAGACATTTCATTGTCATTGGCACTGGAACAGATATGGCATGAATCGGGAGCACGCGTGCAACCAGCTTGTGCAGGGGATTAAGTGGAGAAAGATCACCGGCCTGGCTCGCCTCTCGGTGGTGAGGACGGTCTCCCCCAGCAAATGAATTTGCCGCTACGCTGCGGGGGAAGTCCTTGATTTTAATTTCAGCTGACAGCTGAGCCAGGACGCTGCGGCCGGTGCAAGCAGGTAGCGCTGCTGCGAGTGCCATAATTTGCTGCAAATACCAAAACCCAGCCTCCCACAACTTCGACAGTAGGATGTGACGGTCACCCGTGCCGCGGCGGGAATCAATCTTTTTTTTTCATGAAATACATTGTAGCACTGCCTGCAGCAGCTTCTGCGAGCTCAGCCAGCGAGCCCCAGGCCTTTTGGAGCAGCGCACACAAGCCTTGGCGCGCTTCCAGCTGCACTCCAGTTTAGTTTTAGGCAGCACTAGCTTAAGTGACAGCTGAGGCGCTATGCGTGACAATGCATTTCAGTGCGGTGATGCGGAGCACCACACTGAAATGCGTTATTCTATCACCTGATGCATGGTACTTGGCAGGACTGCTTTCTTTGAATCAGGGGTCAGCCTCATAGACCTCCTCTCTTGAGGCTGCGGACCTACCCTTGGACCTGACGCCTGGCACAACTTCTACTATCTCATCTCACACAGAGGGTCTAGGGGAGCACAATTCACCCAAAATTAACCGTACTGCTCCAATATAAATGAACTCACACTATGTACGTGGGTAAGAAGGGAGGAAGCAAGTAAGCACAACTGTGTTAGGACGAGAACCCTCACTCACCCTAGGGTGACATGCTTCATCATAGGGTCTCCTCCTGACACTGGGGCCACAAGGTACCCAGTGTGGGCTACGACTCTCCCGCAGGAGAGGAGTAGGGGTGTTCTACAGCACTATTGTATTACTTCCTATGTAGGGAAAGAGAGGGGCAGAGTGCAAGTGAAAAGTGATTAAAACTATCTCCTGGTGGGCGAAAAACTCTTTATTCCGGTGCCCCCAGTGGATAGAGTTAAAAAGAGCAAAGCGAATTTAGGGATATAGATATTATCCTAATATGCAGTCAACATGTTTCTGCCATGCAAGACCAAAAAGGTTCTAGGCATTCCTCGGGACCGAGATCTACATGTCACTCTGCTGTATGTGTATAAAATAAATAACAAAGAGGGCCATATAGTTAGCTCAAAGGCTGTTCTTGTGGCACCATCGTCTGATAGGGTCCACTGGACTCTGAAAGACACAGAACAATTAGCAAACGCAGTTCCACATATAAGACATCCATAAGACATGTAACTCTTGGGGCGTTATATATTTGATCAAATGCCCTTGTGATTTGTTTTATGTCGGTATGACTACCCGCAAGGTGAAAACTAGAATTATCGAGCACAGAAGCTCAGTAAAATGCAAAAAAATCAAACACAAAACTGACTAGACACTTCCTTGAGGCTGAACATACTGAAGACGACATCTATTTCAAATCAAATCAAATAAATTTTATTGCATGATTAATAAAAATCTTACAATTAGAACAAGCTATAAAACACACCAATTAAAATTTTCAAACGAATACATCTAAAATTCCTGATAATATCATTCAAATAATTTTATCAAAGGACCCAGCAGAAAACATTCAGTCCGTTTAACATTTTCCACGTTTTAAATAGTTAATAACAGAAATTATTACATTACTGTTTATAAATTCATTTATATAGGAGGAAAATTGTCCCTAATTATTTTTTTAAATTCCGGATTTATTGTGCTCGGCTCACAAGCGTCCAGTTTCTTTTTACGAGTATCAAAAATTTCGAAAAATTGGCATTCATTTTAATATCCGTTGGTCTAAAACAAACTACCATCGCATGTCTACATGTACGAACCCCTCTGACAATGAAGCAGTTTTTCAAATATCGTTTTCTTTCCTCCATCATTGCTGCACAAATACAGACCAAATGAGTAATATTTTCATCCCATAACTTGCATAGTCTGCAGGGAGACGGCATAGCAGGTCGTAGCCAAGGCACTGCATGTTTTAAGCCTGGCAAGTCGCCGAATCTTGCTTTCATAAATCTGTTTTTTGTTTGTATTGACCACGGTATCTCTAGATACGGTTGTACCTTAAGACTTGCGTATTCCTGTACCAGCATCCAGGCATGAGATCGCTTTATAAAGAGTTCTTTGTCTTTCAACAGGGATAAATGTTTTACTACTTTATTAATTGTTTTCTTAAAACTTTGTGCGGTTAAAGACATTTCCCAGATCTCGCAAATTGCCAGTTCATCAAGAGCCTTTTGCAGGTATTTATAGAATGACAATTTTTCATTCTGTTGCATCTCCTGCCATAGAAGACGGCACATTGGATTATTAATGTTAGTTTTGATTTGTTTCCAAGTCTTAACGTACTGACCCATTCTTGCTTGCTGTTGATTACAAAAACCAAATTCCAATCTAATCTGGGCAGGCGATACATTAGCAGGAAGTCGAAACAAATGTTTAAAGGTTTTTGTAATGACATTATTTAATAGTGTAGAATCTGAACCACACAGGATTTCACTTCCATAGGTAATACTGGGAAGCAATTTCGCTTTTATTACTTTTAGTAATGGGGTATATGTTGGACTTCCCAAGGAGCTATAAAGTACGCGAAACGCCCCTTGTAAACAATTGGCTCTTTTCTTCGTCTCTGTTTTATGAGATGAGAAAGATCCATTCTCATCGAACAGTATGCCAAGATATTTATAGCATTGAACTTTTTCTAGCTCTCGTATTTGGAGCTACCATTTATATTTACTGCCTTTCAGTTTCCTGTTACTGGCTTCCATTACTTTTGTTTTTGATTCATTTATTGTCATTTTATTCTCCATTGAATACAACGATGTCTTGTTTATTAATCGCTGTAGACCTATCCTTGTTTGACTTAGCAGAACGATGTCATCAGCGTATAATAAATTCGATATTTGTTTCTCTCCCAGCTTTGGAGGGTCTGCTAATTCATTATTCATTGCTGGTGTAAAATCAGATAAAAAAATATTAAATAAATACGGAGCTAAAACGCAACCTTGCTTTAAACCTTGAGATGTGTTAATTTTCCTAGACAGCCTTGAGCCATTTCCAAGTCAGGCTCTCGTCCAGGTTTCAGTGTATAACAATTGAATTGCTTTTAAAAGGCAGGGATTAATACCGTAACGATCCAATTTCCTCCATAAAACTTGCCTATCTACACAATCAAAGGCCGCTTTGAAATCGACAAAACATAAATATAGTGCTTGTTTTTTGTTCTATATTTTTCCATTAGTATTCCTAATGTTAAAATATTTGTTGTCGATCCCTTGTCCTTTTATAAAACCTGATTGGTTCGGCGGAATTAAATGCTTGTCATTTGTCCAATCGGTTAACTCTTTAAGGAGAATCGATGCAAAAGTTTAGCTTCAATATCTTGAAGCGTAATTAATCTATAATTGGCAGGATGAGACCAGTCCCCACTTTTATAGATCGGAGAGATTATTGATCCCTTCCACGATTCTGGGATAGACCTTGATTGCAGAGCATGATTAAACACTGGTGTTAGATAGGATGACCAATATATTGCCTTCTCCTTGTAAAAATCCGCTGGAATCCCGTTTGGGCCAGGGGCACCTTTCGATCTCTGTTTCTTTATAAGTTTGCATACTTGGTTTTCAGTTATCATTATTGTATGAGTATTCATTTCATCGCATAGTCCTTTTGCACTGCAATTGGTGTGGTTCTTGACCATGTCCGGAATAGGGTTCAAATGCATATCTAAAAACGTAACCCATTCAGATTCCGTTACTGTTGAAGATGTAGGTTTCCTACTGGCTCTATTCAATTTATTAACTAAAACCCAGAAGTCTCTTGTATTGCTTCTTTTACAGGTATATAAGGCTTTAGCCCACAACATTTGTTTTATTTGCATTTTATCCTTCCAGATCAATTTCCTTACTTCTACTGTTATCCTTTTAAGTTTTTCTCTATAAGTTTGATTACCTGGGTATTTCTTTACCAGTCTTAAGGTTCTATTGCGTTCTTTTTTAATATATAACATTCAGGCGATATTTTAACCATTGAACTTGATGCTTTTTTCCTCGGCTGCCCTTTATTGTTGTCTTTTTGATATTGACTGGACATTAATTCCTTTGTAAAGAGGGACCATTTTTCAACAGCATTGGATAGATCTCCTTCAAAGTATGATTCAACCATTGCTTGTGCACTAATTGTGAATGAGTCCTTGATGTTATCCGACCAGTACAGTTTCTTATAATTTACAGTTACTGTCTCTCCTGGAAGTGTCTTATAGTTTTCACATCTTAAACCATCTAAGTTTAACTCTATCATTTGTTGGTTGTGATCACTTCTTTCGGTTCCCCCTATCTTGTAAGACATAATTTTATAAAATAGATTCAGGGATGCTATGGTATAGTCGATTGCACTGCAATTGGTGTGGTTCTTGACCATGTCCGGAATAGGGTTCAAATGCATATCTAAAAACGTAACCCATTCAGATTCCGTTACTGTTGAAGATGTAGGTTTCCTACTGGCTCTATTCAATTTATTAACTAAAACCCAGAAGTCTCTTGTATTGCTCCTTTTACAGGTATATAAGGCTTTAGCCCACAACATTTGTTTTATTTGCATTTTATCCTTCCAGATCAATTTCCTTACTTCTACTGTTATCCTTTTAAGTTTTTCTCTATAAGTTTGATTACCTGGGTATTTCTTTACCAGTCTTAAGGTTCTATTGCGTTCTTTTTTTAATATATAACATTCAGGCGATATTTTAACCATTGAACTTGATGCTTTTTTCCTCGGCTGCCCTTTATTGTTGTCTTTTTGATATTGACTGGACATTAATTCCTTTGTAAAGAGGGACCATTTTTCAACAGCATTGGATAGATCTCCTTCAAAGTATGATTCAACCATTGCTTGTGCACTAATTGTGAATGAGTCCTTGATGTTATCCGACCAGTACAGTTTCTTATAATTTACAGTTACTGTCTCTCCTGGAAGTGTCTTATAGTTTTCACATCTTAAACCATCTAAGTTTAACTCTATCATTTGTTGGTTGTGATCACTTCTTTCGGTTCCCCCTATCTTGTAAGACATAATTTTATAAAATAGATTCAGGGATGCTATGGTATAGTCGATTCTGGACTTATGATCCCCTGCTTGGTACGTCCATGCGGGTGGCGAATCTTGTAAAAATCTCCCATTGAGCACCCTTAAATCCAAAGATTCTAATTCTTTTACAAAAGCACTACTTGATTTTTTTACGTTCTTTCGGTCCTTCAACACCATTGTAGGGGAAACACTAGGGATCTACCATATATAATTCTGTTGTTGTATTTCAATGTCTCTGACATGAGACCACAACATATTCATGTTAAAATCACCGGTAATGATAATCTCAGGTTGAATATCGTTGTCCAATTGCTGCAATATTATAGTTATTAAGCGATTAGCCATTATTCTACGTGAATTCGAATCAGGGCGAATATATACGTTGATTATTACTAAAATTTTAATTATTTTTTGTTCCTTGTAACGTATTTTAACAATTAAACAATCCTTTAGGCTTTGCGCGTCCATTTCACTTTCCATGTTAAGCTCAGTTGACATGAAAGTAGCCAAACCACCAGAGGATCTACCATGGCTGCTTGTTTTCTCGGCCATCGAATAAAAGCCCTTATAACCTTCTAACCTGAAAGGAACGGAAGCCCAGGTCACTTGTAAGCAAATGATTTGAAAGCCACACAAGGAGGATAATTGTTCATTCTCAACCTTTGCTTGGACGCCATTTATGTTCCATGAACAGATTCTAATCCTATCACTCTGGCTCGTTAATCCTCTTAATGGAGCATCTGTTACAGTGGGTCAATCCTGTTTGACATTATGTAAAGCAGCTGTCAACCAACCCAATTTTACAATATCTAAGTCACTTTTATTTTCCTCTAAAGATCTTAAGACATGATCATTGGTCATACCTATGGGGTTTTTTAGTATTGAGTATTTCTGATTATTATCTGATCTTTTTTGGTTCTTGTTTTGGAATTCTGGTAAAACAAAAGGGCTTGGATAGGAGGGTTGTAGGGGAGTTGTTATTTTTATTCCCCAATCCAAAAAAAGGTTACATTCTTGTATAATAAGGTTAGCAGCAGTAGATGTTGTCCAGGTTACTAATGTCGATTCTTGATTATTGTTATTAATTACGAGAAATTCAATTGTTTCTATGTCAGTACTTCTAATTTTTTCTAGAGACGGTACTGCATTACACAATTTTAATATATTTCCTCGATTCAAGATGTCATTATAACCCCTAGATTTATATTCAGGGGTTAAAATTACCTGCGTTGCTCCCTCTTTGTGTTCAGGCTGGTTTTGATTAATTTTTTGCAAACTATTTTCATCTTTTTCTTGAGTAAACTGAGTTAGCTTCTCATTATAATAGCTCTGAGCCTTCGGTACAAGTTGTTGGTACTGATGTGCCTGTTTTATTTCGGCGCCCCGATCGCGTGATAATTTATTATCTTTCCAGATTTTTAAACAATCTCTATTCTCTTCATCCTTTATGGTGATTTCACTCTTTGCATCTTTCGTAACCCCTTGTGATAGCTTAGTTTTCCCATTTTCTCTGTTTTCCACCATTTGCGGCATTCTTGTTGGCTGATTTTTTTCCTTATCTATCTGCTTTGAGCTATCAGTTCGCTCAATTAAACTTTCTTTTTTTGTAACTGTTTGTACTTCCACTAGCTTTTTGTTAAATAAAGGGAAAAGGGGTTTTGCTGGTAACAAATCTTTGACTTCTACTTCACTGTTTGATGTTTGTTCATGAATATTTCCATTGTTCGAACTCACTACATCCACTGCAATTACATTTTTTATAATTTTAGAGCCTTTGTTTCTTGCTTTAAGTTGTTTTTTTCTCTGCCTTTTGGATAGCTGAACTTCTGGAACAACGTCTATAGATGTTAATTGTGACGAGCAAAGGTTTTTCACTTCTTGGTCATTTGTATTATCGCCTGTTGTTTCTTTGACGACAATATTGTTTTTATGTTCCATCATATCTTTAAAGGAGCAATCGCTCTGGCGAGCTTGAGGTCAGGTATTGAATAGATTTCCTTTTACATCGTCAATTATTGTTTTTAAAACATCAGGAATGGTGGCTAGTTTGTTAATCAGAGGGGCACAACTACACTCTGCATACGTAGCTGTTGGTTGGGTTTGTGCCCTTATTATTAAGTTGTTTAGTGTTTAAATTTTTTCTTCTATTCCGGCTACCGAGGATGCCATAGCACTCAGGAGATCTATTTGCACCTCCATTTTGTTGGATTGATATGTTAAAGCTTCCAAAGTTAATTGCGAGGTTTTAAAGAATAAGTCCCAAATTGCTACCGAGTTCCGAGTTCCTGATTCTTGAAATCCTGGGCTGCGGTATTGCTCATTTATATATGATTGGTCCTTATGCCCTTCTTTCCCAGGGCCTTGGTGTTCGTGTCCCTCATCACATAAATTAATAAAATGTGGCCTACTATTCGGAGCATCTTTTTGATACGGGGTGCTCCAACGATGCAGGAGATCTGGGTTACTATTATAGTCTTCCTTATTCTTTTGGGGCCAGTTATTATTTTGTGCAAAATTCTCCTGGTCCAGCTTTTGGAGAGTATTAATTGTAGATAGATTAAGATCCGGTTGTTGGTGATTAGGTGGAATATTGTCAACCCTTATAATTTTCGCCCCCTTAATTCCTTCTTTTGGAGACTCTTGCTCAAGTTGTTTTGTTTGAGCCAGATTAGGTGGCTCCCCTGCATCATTGGCTTTTCTAATGGTTACTTGAACTTCAATTGGAATTGGCATAGGCAGCCCGGTTGATGCTAGTTGATAAGTATCTCCCAACATTTGACTCTTGCAGATTGGAACTCCTCGTTGTTCATGCCCACTGGGTGAAATCGTTAGCATCTCTAAATCCGTTATTTGACCCCAATGGTTGCCTGTGTCCTCAGTAGGGTTTGACCTTTGCTCATCTGCCCCATCCAACTCAAGCTGTCCGAATTGTCCAACTTCGTTCTTCGAGCATGGTATAGGTGTTCTACCCATTGGCTTAATTGGGGTTTGAAGACCACATGAGTTGGTTAGCAACGTTAGCATGGCACCAGTTGGATCTTTCATAAAATCAAATTTTGAGGGGGACTTTTCAGATTTCCCAAATATATGGACCTTGGATGGGTTAGGAGAATGGCTGTCTCCTAATTGTTTTAATCTAAATTTATCTAATATTGAGGTTTGTTGTATTTTTTTCTTCCTTTTGATCGTAGGGAACGGTGGACGCTCCTTTCCTGACCTCATAATATACACCTTACAGCACAAAAGTGTCTATCCTCTTTGGAGACTCAAGAAAACAAGCGAATAAGAAAATGTCAGTGCTGATTCCGGTTCAGTAAAAATAAGTTCTGTTGTTCTTTTCGCTAGTGCAGGTGCCAGCCCTAACCCCCAAACCTAGGACCACTCCCTCCTCCAACCACACCAATTGTTTTTATGGAAAATTGGAGAGACAAGGAGTATTAAGTAATATAATGCACACTGTCAATTGTGCAACTGATTGTGCAACTGTTTGTGGCAGTAGTTTGTGGCAGTAGTGGCTGTAGTGGCAGAGACATCTGTTTGGTGGTCCTTGATAAACCCTACTACTCTACAAAGATGGGTCCACTTGATAAAGTTAATTAATTTTAACTTGCACTCTGCCCCTCTCTCTCCCTAAATAGGAAGTAATACAATAGTGCTGTAGAACACCCCTGCTCTTCTCCTGCAGGAGAGGCGTAGCCCACACTGGGTACCTTGAGGCCCCAGTGTGAGGAGGGGACCCTGTGATGAAGCATGTCACCCTAGGGTGAGTGAGGGTTCTCATCCTAACACAGTTGTGCTTACTTGCTTCCTCCCTTCTTACCTACGTACATAATGTGAGTTTACAACTTCTACTATCAACACCTCATTAGTTGAAGCAGCTGGTGCTTCATATCCCTTAGGTGGGACTGGAGCAGTGGTTGGCAATAGCAGCCCTATTCATAAACTTCCAGCTTGAGATTGTTCATATGCTAGGCCAGGTAGGGACTTATCATACATTGTGCTGAACTAAAACCAAACCAGGTTACTATTAACCTTACCTCAGCCGCTTGCCCTTATGTGGTGATTCTGAAAGGAGTTCTCCCCTTACATAAGAACCAAAAGGAAACTCCACAGGGTTTGCAAAATGAGGATTTGGACTGGCTTGCACGACACAGAGGTTTTCCATTTTGCTCAGCAAATGCCATCTTACTGACTCGCAGGGTGGGTTGAATTGGGTCAAGTATCCCAGACACAAGGAGAGGCTGTATTGCTGTGAATTTTAGATCAACTCTTCTGGTACAGAACTTACTGTTTGGATCGTCAAACAGAAAAGGCAATGTGGGGGACATTATTCTGGTACCTTTAGGGTATTTTTACAAGCCTAGCCCCCTTCATCCTCAGGCAGATACACACAGTAAAATCAGAACTGCTGATTGTGGCAGGAGTTCTCAGGAGTTTACTCCATCCATGCCACAGGTCCTGTATTTGCCTAAGACCCCTATAGATGCTTGACTTGTTGCGAATCGCTTTAAAGCCCGTTCTAGTGTGGAATGACCTATAGAGGATGCCAGTGCATTCCCTCAAAAACAAAACCATCAGAGGGAAAAGTCCTCCACGAAAGGTTCTAAACACAATATTGTCAAAATTGTTAACCATCCTTATTCTTTACTGAGCTGGAATATCGCTGGTTTTAAGGATAAGCTGACAAATCCGCCCTGGCTTAGATTTGTTACCAGATATGATGTTATTGCTCTACAGGAAACCTGGGCTAGTGTTTCCCAAACTTGTGAAGGTTTTGCCTGCTACCCTTGTCCTGCTACTCCGTCTCTTCGCGGCAGAGCGAAGGTCGGACTCTCTATATAGGAGAATTTGAATCTAAAGGTAGATATTTTAGTAAATCAATTCAGGGAGCTCAGCCTTTATGGTCCTACTTATTAAGGACACTATAAGTCCCTTTTATTTTTACTTGATTAATTTTTATAACAACTTTTCTAAATTTGCATGTGCCACCTTTGATCAATTGTTTTCATTTCTATGGAACCTTAAGCATCTAGAAGCCCATTTTCCCTCACAGCCCCATTTTATGCTTTTTGGGGACTTTAACGTTAACTAGGCAAACATCCCTGAGGGGGATAGGCCCCAAGTGCTGTGTGTACCCTTGGGTTCAGTCTGATTGCAGAGGAAAGGAGCTAAGGCAATTTCTTGCCGTACATGACCTCGTTGATGTCATCAATAAGTTTGGGGGTTATAAATCTTCTTTGCCAACAAATAGAGGATCTGGGAGGGGGCTGGTTATTAATTATATGTTTGTCACCTGCAATTTCTCTTCTCGGTTTTCACAGGGTGCCATCATTGAAACAGAGTGGGGGGGGATCATAATGGCCTAACTGCAGTAGGACTGTTCCCGGTGTTAAGGACAGATAGATATGATAAAATCATCCCCGATCCCCAGCATACTAGGAATGGTCTTAAGTGTCTTAAGTTAGTATGGCATTTAAAAGAACCAGGGATAACTCTTGGCACACTTTTGAAGGCACATCTTAAGGTTTTTCTCGATTGCCTGACAGAAGCGAGCGTGGGAACACTGATAGAGCCATATGAGGTGCTAAGTGCATGTATTAAGAACCTGTTACTAAAGCCGTTTTTGTGTACACCACAGCTTCCATGGTGGCTTCATAAACACTGCTCCGCAGCAAATCGCAGGTTAAGAGTGGCACTTAAATCCAAACCAAGAGATCCTGCAGAGGTTAGTGCAGCTAGGAAATGTTATAAGTGCACTCTGAGGGAGAGGAGGGAGGCTTTGAATAAAAAGGATTGAGAGTGTTTAGAAAAAACAACGTGATAAAAAAAAAATAGTACATTATTTTGGGACGTGGTAAAAAAATTGAGACAAAGGGATGCTCTGACTCCTTCCCTATCACAGTGGATTGTTGCAGACCCCGAATGGGTCTCATATTTCAGTGCAATGTACCATACAGAATGTGAGGATAGCTTGTTGGACGCACTTCGTTGCAAGCTGGCTAACTCACCAAATCTACATATTACTTTGGCTGAGGTAGATAGAGGTAGCCATTAGGCAAAGCCCAGGTGGTAAAGCCCCGGGACCGAATGAAGTCACTATGGATTTAATCAAATGTAATGAGAGCTTATGGGGTCCATTAATTACAAATATATTCAATAACCTGGCTGATAATAAGATCCCTCCTTCGTGGGCTCTCTCTACCATCGTCCCTATATTTGAGAAAGTAGATCGGATGTTGCCAAAATGTTACCGCCATATCTCCCAATTCCTGGGTACTGTGCCTGATTTTAGCTATCTGGGGATTGTTTTCAATTCTATGGGTTCTTGGCAGCATCAGATCAGTTGTTTTCGAACTAAGCTTGATAGGGCTGTAGGGGTACTATTCCATCTACTGCAGTACGTGGGACGGGGGACCATTGTTCCCAGCTTTAATATATACAAGTCTTGGAGTGTCCCTGCTGCTCTGTATGGCGCTGGGGTGTGGGGTTATTATAACACTGCTGCCCTGCAAGTAAAGGAAAACCGTATTTGCAGGAAGCTCCTCCACCACCCAGTTACTAGTTCTCATTTTATCATCTGCTCTGCACTAAATCTCGAGTATATTTCAGATCTGGCCAGGTTAGCTCCACTTACGCTCTGGGTTAGCATTTGGACAAACCCACAGCCTAACTTAAAGAGGGATATCATCTTAGATTGCTTCAAACTGGAAAAGGGTCTATCTATTCCTTGGTTGGGTTACGTCTCTAAAATCCTGAATGAACTGAGCCTGCCTGATGTGCTTAAGATACTCACTATCTTCAGTAAAGGAGATAAACTGAAAGTTAGTCCCAGTTTCCATGGGTACTGTTACTCTCAAAGGCGGAGTCTCGAACTTACTAAAAGCTCTGTGAAAGCTTATTATATTTATCTGACAGCACTGCTACATATTTAACTGTAGCTAGCACCCGCTGGAAGAGCTCTCTTCTGTTTCGTTTTAGGGCAGGCATGGTGTGGCGTCTTTTGTGTTTTACGAAGTCATATGATACCCCGTCCAGTTCAGCAGAGGTTTGCCCCTTTGATGGGTGGTCTCAGCAAACGTTACAGCACTTCGTGTTTTTTTAAATACATTTTATAGATTTTATTTGAATCTCTTTTTAAAGCCAATTTTAAAGTCTCTTGGGTTTCGCAAGTGTAGAGTAGCTCTACTCTTTTTTGAGTCGAGGTTCCAAGCGAATGGACCCGAGGGGGACATTAGTGTAGGTAATTCAAGACACGCCTGGCGGGGGTGGGGGTGGAGGGAGGGCAAGGGGCTGCCTTCTGATAGGAAGTGGGCAGAGACATTGCATGCTGCATGTGTCATTATATTACATCCTAACTGCCGAAACAGTTGAAAGTGTGTCGGTATGGACACAAAGACTGGTCATATAATATATCGGACTGTGAACTCAAGGGAAGGACCCTCAGTCAGGAAGGGAAGAGATCGGTGAAATGATGGTTAGCACAGATAAACTTGTCAGATAAGGCATGGGTATGATTATATTTTTCATGGCACATATTATTGTCAGTATGCTTTCACGAACAAATGCTCAATAAAGTCTGTTAAAAAAAAAGTAGGGTAGCTCTACTCTACCGTCAGATGCTAGGTAGCACTGATGTTTGCCCTTGTGTTTGCTCATTCCTTTAAGCAGCAGTGAGTAGCAGAAAATCTATGGAAGGGTGGGCTTCTGAAAGCAATGCTGCAATTCTGCTTATTTTGTTATATGCTGCAAGTTTTCTGGGGGGCACTTGGCATCAAAATGTCCATAGTGCTTTTAAGATTGCAAAGTGATTGATATATATTTATGTTTTTTGTTTTAATGCTTGCACTTTATTGCTCATTGCATGTTACATTGTTCTTGCTGCTATTCTGCATGTGATCTTTTTATTGTGTGATGCATTTATGATTCTTTTATGGCCTTCTTGAGCCGAATAAAGTATGTTGAACATTGAGTGTATTTCATTTATTTTATTATTTAATCCATTTTAATTTGAGGTGGTAATGAGGAGTAAATGTACTGTAACATGTTATTTTATAATTTCTAGATCAATACTAAATATATTAATTGTATTTACATTTACATTATACATTAAACTATTTTTAAATAACAAACGTTATTACATTTTCTTATACTTTCCAAAAGGGTATCTTCATCTGTATGGTTGAGGTCTCCCCTGCCCCAGTGGAGGTGGCTAGATGGTGCAACGACAGCACCAGCGTAGACAGATGCCAAATGCAAGCTGATGTCAGTTCCTAAAAGCTTTTCTGCTCCCCAGCGAAGTGTACGGAGAGGAACAGATAGCATCAATGACAGCGACAACAGCAGCACATAACAAGTTTGCATATTCTGGCAACCTATTATATACAGCCATGACTCATCAAGGCAGGAGAAAGGGTGGTGAGGAGTCTCCAGGAAGATTATGTATCCACCAGAAGGATGATGTAAGCATCAGTTTGTTGCATGTACTGCTGTAGATTCACATTCTCTTCATACTCCTGCCATCTATTGTTGGGTTCAGGCATTTGCCATTTATTGTTCTTTGAAGAAGTTTTTCGAGTCACAAGGTGTTGATGACTCCACTTCTGGTCGTGAATGTGCATGAGGCACCAACTCCATTGTTAGACTGTTTTTTGCCCAGCTGGTGATATTAGGTATGGAGCAGTCATCAGGGCAGGAGAGACGGTGGTGAGGAGTCTGCAAGAAGATTATGTATCCACCAGTAGGATTATTGTTACTTACCCTGTAAGCATCTGTTTGTTGCATGTACTGCTGGAGGTTCACATTTTGTGCATACCCCTGCCATCTAGTGTTGGGATCAGACATTTTCCGCTTATTTTTCTTGGAAGAAGTCTTTCGAGTCACAAGGTCTCTGTGACTTTTCCTCTGGTTGTGAATGTGCATGGGCACTGACTCCATTGTTAAATTGTTTTTTTGTCCAGCTGATGAGAGTAGGTATGGAGTAGTGAGTAGGATAGAATAGTGACAATGCGTGTAGAAAGAGAGGAATGTGAAAGGTGAAAGACATCTGTAGCAAACACTGGCTTCCTGTGAGGAGGGTGGGCACATGTGAATCTACAGCACTACAAGCAACAAACAGGCGCTTTTTTTCAGTGGCAAGACTGGGAGGAGAAACAAGGCCAGTGTATCGAGAAGCATCCAAGCTACTGGCATCTTGTAGTTCCTCATACTAATTTTCCTCATCAGACTGGGGGACAATATCATCCCCACCATCAAAATTGTCATTGTCCGAGTCAGTGCCAAAAAGACTGTTCAAAGTGTGGGCCCTATTGCGTGCTAATGGAAAAGTATCAGAATCAAAAGGGTTGCTGGCTGCCTGTGCTTTGGTGGGATCAGGACGCAGTCAAGGTCATGGTGGATTTTGCTCAGAGTTGGAGAACAAAATAGGCGGCATCAGCACCGGCACTGATGTGAAGGGAACCGGCGCAGTGGGTGGCGCTAAAACCTAAGTCGGTGCTAAACCCAATTTAAGAGCCACAGATGGGGCGGACCCGCAGCAGAAGTCTGACTGGAGCCTCAAAAGTGTGTCAGAGGGAACTCTGATGGACCCGGAAATTCGGAGTGCATAGAAATGCCCTTGTGTCTTCTCTAGAGTCCGAGAGTGGCAGGAAGGGGTAAATTCCTGATTCGATTTCTTATGTTTCATCTTGGACTTACCCGAAGTCTTTAACCACTTACCCGAAGTCTTTAACCACGATGATGTTCTACCATGGGAACAGGACCTTCCTTTCAACTTCGTCATAGCATGGAATCTTCTAATGTTTGGTGAAATACCTCTTCGCCTCGCGGTCCCGTGCCTTTGGATTCATCCATGCAGTCGCCATGGCCCTGGAATCTTGCTTCGACCCCAGGTACAAGAAACGAAACTATGTGGGGTTCTGTCACAGACATGGCTTGAACACTGTTGTCTTGGAGGTGACAGTTTCTCTTGCAGGCTGGAAGGAAAATGCTACTTACCACAGTATGCATCTGTTCTTGGCATGTAGAGCTGTAGAGTCACATGCTGTGCATAGCTTGCCATCTAGTGTTGGGTCCGGATGTTTGCACTTTGTTTTTCTTCGAAAAAGTCTTTCCAGTCACGAGGTAGGTGACTCCTCCTTTCGGTAATAGTGCGCATGGGCATCGACTCCATCTTTAGATTGTTTCGCCGCAGAGGGTGATGATGGAGTTAGTAAGAGTAGTAAATAGAGATGTCCATGTATATTGTATCTAAGTAAGATAGTACTGCAACAGGTATAGGTACCCGGGGAGGCGGGCGGGCGCATGTGACTCTACAGCTCTACATGCCAAGAACAGATGCATACTGTGGTAAGTAGCATTTTCCGTTCGAGGCATGTGAGCTGTAGATCACATGCTGTGCATAGACTATATAGCAGTTATCTCCCAAAGCGGTGGCTAACCTGTAGCTGTTGCAGCTGTTTGAAATAGTGTACGTAAAACTGCTTGGCCCACCCTAGCTTGCTGTTTAGCTAAGACATCTACACAGTAGTGTTTTGTAAATGTGTGTGGTGTAGACCATGTTGCAGCTTTGCAAATGTCATCTATGGGTATATTTCCTAAAAATGCCATAGAGGCCCCTAGTTTGCGAGTGGAGTGCGCTCTAGGGGGGATTGTTAATGTGTGTTTTCCTTTAATATAGCATGTTTGAATGCACTTGACTAGCCACCGTGCAATACCTGATTTTGATATAGGATTGCCTTCATATGGTGGAGCAAAAGCAACAAATAGTTGCTTGGTTTTACAGAAAGGTTTTGCCCTTTCAATGTAGTAGAGTAATGCCCTTCTCACATCTAAGGTGTGTAGAGCACGTTCTGCCACAGAACCTGGTTGAGGGAAGAACACAGGCAACTCAACAGATTGGTTAATATGAAAGGCAGAAATGACTTTAGGTAGGAACTTTGGGTTGGTCCGAATGACGACTTTATTTTGGTGTATTTGTAAAAAAGGTTCTTCTATGGTTAGTGCCTGAAGCTCACCCACTCTCCTCAGTGATGTGATAGCTATGAGGAAAGCTACCTTCCAAGTGAGAAATTGCAGTTCACATCTATGCAATGGCTCAAAAGGTGGACCCATTAGTCTGGTAAGGACAATGTTCAGATTCCACACTGGAGCAGGTGGAAGTCTTGGGGGAATGATTCTTTTAAGTCCTTCCATAAATGCTTTAATAGCAGATACTCTAAAAAGTGACAGATGTCTGTTCTGTAGATATGCAGCTATTGCAGCAAGATGTAAGCGCATGGATGTGTTCGCTAAGTTGCTACGCTGTAGATGTAATAGATAGCAAATGATGTTTTGTATTGAAGCATCAAGGGGGTTGATATGATTGTTATTACAGTATATCACAAACCTCTTCCACTTTGCTGCATAGCATGCTCTTGTGGTAGGGCGCCTAGCTTCTTTGATGATATTCATGCAGTCTGGCGGAAGATTGAGGTAGCCAAACTCTAAGATTTCAGGTGCCAGATCGCAAGGTTGAGATGACTGGGATCTGGATATCTTATGTCTCCATGGCTCTGAGTGAGGAGATTGGGAGTAAGATGCAGTTTTTGGTGAGGAACTACTGATAACTCCAACAGGGTTGTAAACCAGGGTTGATGGGCCCATGTGGGAGCAACTAGGATTAGTGTCAGGGACTGCTGTTTGTGCTTCCGAACCACTAATGGAATGAGTGGGAGAGGTGGAAAAGCGTAGGCAAATATCTTTGACCAATTCATCCATAGTGCATTGCCTTTGGACAATGGGTGTTGATACCTGGATGCGAAGTTTGGGCATTTTGCGTTTAGGTGTGTGGCGAACAGATCTATCTCTGGGAAGCCCCACATTTGAAAGAATGGGAGGAGAACCTGAGGGTGGAGTTCCCATTCGTGGATCTGGTGTCGTTGACGACTGAGCAGATCTGCAATCTGGTTGTTTGCTCCTGGAAGGTGTTCTGCAAGGAGATACATTTTGTGACTTATAGCCCATCTCCAGATGGTCTGAGCTAGTTGTGACAGCTGGAGAGAGCGTGTGCCCCCCTGTTTTTGTATGTAGTACATTGCTGTCATGTTGTCTGTACGAATTAGGACAGCTTTGCCTACCAGATGAAGTTGAAACGCTTTGAGCGCTAGAAAAATCCCTAGCAGCTCTAGATGGTTTATGTGGAGCTGCTTTTGTTGCAGAGTCCACATGCCCTGAATGGTATGTTTTTGGAGATGAGCTTCCCAGCCAATGAGCGATGCATCTGTCGTTAGTACTATCTGTGGAACCGGGTCGATGAAGGGCCGCCCTTTTGAAAGGTTTTGTGTATTCCACCACTGCAGAGAGCGATGGGTGCGGCCGTCCACCAACACTAGATCTGATAACTGACTCTGAGCCCGGTTCCATTGACGTGCTAAGCATTCTTGGAGGAGACGCATTTGAAGTCTTGCGTAAGGTACGATTAGGATGCAAGACGCCATCATTCCTAGTAACTACATGAACACTCGAGCTGGTAATGAGTGTTGGGGCCGAAACTGAGAGATTAGATTCTGCATGTTGCGGATCCTGGCTGGGTTGGGACACGCTAGAGCTTTTTGAGTGTTTATCGTGGCTCCTAGATACACCTGTATGTTGGATGGTTGAAGATGAGACATGGCCAGGTTTACGGTGAAACCAAGTTCGTGGAGTAGTTGCACTGTTTTTTTTTTAGTGCGGCGTAGGCAGCTTTGTTGCGAGCTGGCTTTATGAGCCAGTCGTCTAGGTATGGGAAAACGTGAATTTTTTGTCTTCGTAAATGAGCTGCGACTACTTCCAAGCACTTTGTGAAAACCCTGGGTGTGTAGTTACTCCGAATGGGAGGACCTTGAATTGATAATGCTGGCCCTCTACCACAAACCTGAGGTATTTGCGGTGAGCAGGGTGTATGGGAATATGGAAATAGGCGTCCTTTAAGTCCAGAGTGGATAGAAAGTCGCCTTGTTGAAGTAGTGGGAGCACTTGCTGGAGTGTGACCATGTGAAAGTGGTCCGACTGAATGTATAGATTTAGTTCTCTGAGGTCTAGTATCGGCCTGAGAGAACCGTCTTTTTTTGGGAATTAAGAAGTACAGGGAGTATATCCCGGTCCCTTGGTATTGTAAGGGGACTGGCTCTACAGCATGTTTTTCCAACAGAGAGAGAACCTCCTGCCTGAGGAGGGTTATATGTTCTTGTGACATTGTATGTGATCTTGGAGGAATATTTGGGGGAATGTCTGTAAGCTCTAGGCAGTAACCATATTGGATAATTTGTAGTACCTACTTGTCTGAGGTGATTGAATTCCAGACAGGTAGGAATTGGGAGAGACGTCCCCCGACAGGAGTGGAATGATCGGGGGGTACCGGAAGGAAGTCACTGTTTGTTTGCAGGGGAAGTGCGTGTGGAGTTGCCTCTGCCTCTTCCCTTAACATTGTTTCCTCTAAATCCTACTCTAAAATAGCCTCTTGAGGAGGGTGATTGGTTGTTACCCTTGTCAGAGGAGGAGGGAGTTTCTGTGGATACTTTTGGAGCCACCCCTGTAAAAGAAGCGACGAAAGGAACCCCTATTTGTAGATGACTGCAAAGCCCCCATGGACTTTGCGACCTCCGTGTCTTTTTTCATTTTCTCCAGCGAAGTATCAACTGCTGGGCCAAAGAGATGTTCTTTATCAAACGGTTGATTGAGAATGGAGGTTTGCACCTCAGGCTTGAATCCTGAGATTCTCAACCAAGTATGCCTGCATAGTAGTACGCTAGTGTTTACTACACGAGCTGCCGTGTCTGCTGCGTCTAGTGCACATCTGATGGAAGTATTGGTAATGAGTTTGCCTTCCTCAATAAGATCATTAGCCCTAGCCTTATGTTCGTCAGGGAGAAATTGCATGAGTTTTTCTAGCTCATCGTAATGAGCCCTATCGTATCGGGCCAACAAAGCTTGAGTATTAGCAATGCGCCAATGATTGGCCGCTTGTGGAGCTACTCTTTTGCCCGAGGCATCAATTAGCTTGGACTCTTTGTCAGGAGGAGGGGCCTCACCTGTGGTATGTGAGTTAGATCTCTTGCGAGCGTTGGAAACCACAAGAGAGTCTAAGGGCAATTGACCTTTGATGTAAGTGGGGTCAATAGGTGCAGGTTTATACTTTTTCTCCACTCTAGGTGTAATTATTCTTGCCCTCACAGAATCTTTGAATATTTCATCTGCGTGCTTTAACATCCCTTTAAGCATTGGCAGTGTATGAGTGGCTTTCTGAGTGGAACTTAGGGTTTCAAATAGAAAGTCCTCTTCTAACGGCTCCTTATGCAGCTCCACCCCGTGATATTGAGCAGCCCTGTTAAGTAGCTCAATATAGCCAATGTTATCATCAGGTGGCGAGGGTCTGGACAGATATAGATCAGGGTCATTATCCGTGTTTGGGTCAGTGTGATAATCCTTCCAGGGGTCAATGTCCTGTGGTCTATCCTGATCCTCATCTCCATCCCCATCCCCGTCATCCTGTGGGTCAGGGGATAGTGGTGGTGAATTTGTGGGTGTGATGAGTAAGTTGGGATCAGTGGGGGAAGGTGGTGGAATGTAAGGTGGAGAAGGGTTAGTACCCACACTTTTCCTTTTGAGAGGAATGTGGTAATGCTCTAGCTGGTCTATTTTCCATTTTTTTGGAAAGGTGGCATGGATATGTCCCGTATCTGGGTTTATCACCAGCTTTTTCTGTTTCGGATCCGAGGGTGGGGCATCGGGGCGAGGCTCTTTAGACGGAGTGTCCTTGTCCTTACTCGCCGGTTTTGGCGTCAAAGGTTTCGGTTCTGAACCTTTCGGTGCCGAAGGTGGATTCTTCGGTAATGATGGGATTGTCACCGAGAGATGTTTTGGTTTGGGTTTCGGTGCCGAAGGTGTTGGTTGGGCACCGACATGGGGCCGACCCGAGCCCGAGCCGGAAGGCTTTTCTTTGTGTTTCGGTGCCGGGCCCGAGGGCGGGGCGTCTGAAACTTTTTGTCGGTTCCGACCTTGGCCCGAAGGCAGAGGAGGGACCGGAGCCTTTTTCTTTGTTTGTTGAGGGGGCAAGGGGTATCTTTACTCATGGTACGTTGACCTGGAGTAACCTCTTCTTCTATGTCGGAGTCGGCTTCGGACACAGAGATATGTAGTTCTTCTTCCCCGGCTCCTTGAGCTTGATATTCTGTGTCGGAATCTTCACCGAGGATGTCCGGTGCAAAGCCACTTTGATGTTGCATCTCGTGACGTCAAGCCCGACGGTCACAAAGCGTCTTCTTCGATCGTAACGATCGGCACTCGTTGCAGTCTTTCTCGTCGTGTTCTGGGGACAGGCAGAGGTTGCACACTTCGTGCAAGTCGGTGCGTGGAAATTTAGCAAGACACCCGGGGCAGAGTTTGAAAGGAGTCCGTTCCATCGACTGCTAGCGCTGTCGGCGCGGGTAGGCCCGACGGGCCGCCACCAGTTTGCTGATCGAAGTTGTTTTGAGTTGAGACGATACGAGAAGAATGGGAAACTGCGTTTGATAACAATACTGTCGAGGGTAGTGGATTGCGCGTCGAAGGGGTCCGAGAAACGGTGCCGAACCGTAGTGCAGCAATACACATCCGAACCCGATGGCGGAAAAAAACAATCTAAAGATGGAGTAGATGCCCATGTGCACTATTACCGAAAGGAGGAGTCACCTACCTCGTGACTGGAAAGACTTCTTTGAAGAAAAACAAAGTGCAAACATCCGGACCCAACACTAGATGGCGAGCTATGCACAGCATGTGATCTACAGCTCACATGCCTCGAACACCTTTTTATTGAAAAGGTCTAGAAAAGACTAAGGAGTAGTTCTGGATCTGTGTCTGAAGGCACAGAAAGAAAAGAAGAAGCAGAGGACAGTGCAAATGGGTGGCAAAGATATGCAGCTCCGTTCATCACTTCCAGAGTGTACCGATGTCGGCGCAGAGCCACGCAACACCACCTGCCGGCATGCAGAGGCACTGCTTTGAATTTTTTGGATCCAGTGTGACAGAATATTCACAAGGTCAGGAATGTGAGGTCAAAAGTATCCATCAGAATATTCCTGATGGCACTGCTCAATTTCCACATATGCAGCAGTAGCATTTGGGGATTGGGATAGAAAAACACACCATCCTGGTGTGACAGAAGGCCCGTCGTGTATGGAAAAGGAAGAGCTGACTAAATACCAAGTGCCAACAGATTAGCTTACCACATCCTCCTCGGCCAATCCAGGGTGCTACAGCTGTGCCCGATCATCACAAGCCTTCCAAAATAATTTTTTACACTGGGATCAGCTGAACCTGAAGGGATCGCTCAAGGGAACCGTTCAAAGGAAAGTGTATGGTACAAAATTGAGGACGCTTCCTGATCTGGAGCATGTCAAAGAGACCCACAGATGGAAAGCTGGGGAAAATTGCCTCTGCCACTTCAAGGTTTTTTCGTCGCACTTGTGATTCTCCAGTGAGAGGTAACGGAGTGCTGCTGTCACACTGAGGCAGCCTGCCAGATGGGCTCCTGCCTGCAAAATTTCCCTCCACTGCACCCACTACCGCAGAACAATAAGCTCCCAAAATAAGGTCTATGACCACACACCACCCTGCCTGTTGATGCGGACGGTGGTGGTGCTGTCCGACAGGATCTGAATGACGCACACTCAGATGGAAGGGAGAAATTACTTCATAGCAAGGCAGACCGCACACAGCTCTAGCAAATTTATAACAAATGGTCCTCTGCTGTCATGTTGTCCAGATAGGTGCTGCAACCCAGCGAGGAGGCGTCCGTGACCATGACAGCCTGAACTTCCAGACAGATGGCAAAGACCCAAATCAAAATTAAGCACAGGAGCCAGTGGTCTGGAAGATATGCAATTGAGCCGAGAGGCTCCCTCGGTTTTGGAGCCTCTGCTGTTGCAGGCGCCACAGGAGAGCCCCCATTTGCCATCTGGCAGGTGGAACCAACAGGATGCACTAGGCCATGATGCCAGGCAGACTTAAGACTGATATGAGCGAGAAAGGCCTTTATGCAGGTTGTGCCCAGCACCACACCTATGAAAATCAACATCTGCCTTAGAGTGAGTTGGGACACCCTATTAAAGCCCAAGTTGTGTTCCCTATGACTACCACTACGGTCTCCCCCTTTACCAGCCTGCCATGCACATTTGGAAAGACATGGATGGAAACCGTCTTAATGGTGCCATCACATCTGCCAGCATATGAATACGCAAGATGCGGTCATCAGCTAACACAATAAGAAAATGAACCAATAGCGGATCCCACAGTGAATCTCAGGTCAAGCCTTTGAGCAGAGAGAATTTGAAAAAAGAAGTGGGTGTCCTGGAGATCCAGGGATGCCGATTAATCTCAAAAGGTCTCAAAAGGAAGGGAATAGAATCGGATGCCCTTCCTTCTTCCAGAGGCACCACCTACATGGCCCCTTTATTCAGCAGGACAAACATTTCTGCCTGAAAAAATGAGTTGTGTGCTGTACAGCATGATCTTGCAGAAGGAGGGTACTCCTGAAGGAGGGACAGGAAAGGTAAGGCGCAGACCAGCTGAATGACTCAAAAGTCCATTGTGACTGCTTCGTAACAGCTAAAAAGCCGGAGACCATCCACCCCACCTGAAGGTGGTAATGTGGGGGGTGGGAGGGTTTATGAGGTTAGAGGGGCTTTGAGCCTGTCAGCGGATGGAGGAGGCTTGATCTGCTGCTACTACTGCTGGTGTCAGATACACTCCTGCCATGTAAGGGCTGGTACATTTTCTGAGGTGTCTGAACTTGTTGAGAGGGATGACTCTGCCAGAACTACTTGGGTGTAGAATAGCCCCTAAATTGTCCTTAATTGCTGCTATTGCTTCTTTGTTGAGCCAAGGTCCAGCAAGAAGGCTGCACCTCTGCTACCCTAACGTATTTCAGAGAAGAGTTGGCTCTCTAACCGAGGGCATGTCATTAGAGTGACCGAACATCTACTGAAAAGCCAGCTGAAAGTCCTGGCATCGCAACATAGTATGATGGCAGTGCCCATGGATTCAAGCTAGCCTGGCCGATAAGGGGTGTTACCCCGAAACCGGTCCCAGGATGCTTGTTTCCGGTTCAGGGAAGACCTGGCTTGGCAGTTCGGACTGGACTGTTCCCATGAGGCACAGGGTCAAGACTGATTTGCATATAGCTGGGTCTAAACTGAGGTGGCGAAGTGAGCTAAAGAATGATGATGGATTCAACCCAGATCTGTGACTGGGGGTGAGTGTCTGAAAGGTTTCAGCGCTCCGCCCATCATCTCCTCGTGTTTGTTTTGTTCGCCCTAAGCTGGCAGGGTATGCCCAGATGTGGGTCCCTTGCTTTCTATGCCACTGGATTCAAGCTAGCCTGGCTGGTAAGGGGTGTTACCCCGAAACCGGTCCCAGGATGCTTGTTTCCAGTTCAGGGAAGACCTGGCTTGGCAGTTCGGGCTGGACTGTTCCCATGAGGCACAGGGTCAAAACTGATTTGTATATAGCTGGGTCTGAACTGAGGTGGCGAAGTGAGCTAAAGAACGATGATGGATTCAACCCAGATCTGTGACTGGGGGTGAGTGTCTGAAAAGTTTCAGCGCTCCGTCCATCATCTCCTTGTGTTTGCATGGGCCAGGCAACAGCAACCATGGAATCAAAGCTGCACTTCAGGATCTCCTTTGAAGAATGCAAACAATTACTGATCAAATTGGAAAATGGCTTTTCAAGTGGCAAGGTAAGCTAACAATCACCGGTTTGTACAATTCCCAAAAGACATGTACTTAGCAGCCTTTCCAGATATGTGGCATTCCCCGTTCAAAGTAAGACTGGCAGATGCACAAATCTTCCATCCCATTGCTTCCAGTTTCTTACATTCACTGTCCAAAGCAGTAACTGAAAAGGATTGGGATTCAGGCTGAAAGAGGAAGCCTGAATTACCAAGATCTCTTGTGATGGGTGTGTCTCATTAAATGGTAGCAAGGGCTCCATGACCAATCAAGTAGTTTGCAAAATTTCAGATTTGGAACTCCTCCATCTGGGGAATTGTTTAGGACCTCGCAAGAGACAGTTCCTCAAGGAAATTCTGACCGTGTTTTGTGCCACCAAATACCTTTAGCTGTCTATGAGGGCTGCATCGGTAAGGACTCTTTGTGAGAAAGTGCCATCTTTCTTGCATGGTATGCCCCCACGTTTTGCTGAATTGCTGATGTACTTTGACTGAGTGTGCCCTGGGCTCCTGCCAATCAGGTGCCCAGGGCCTGTGTTCCTTCCCTAAAACTGCATTGAAGCCTAAACCCAATTGGCATCTCTGGCCACATGTCAGCCCCTGGTAAATGGTACCCTAGGTACCCAGGGCACTGTGACCAGAGAAGGCCTCTAAGGGCTGCAGCACTTATTGTGCCACCCTTAGAGGCCCTGTACCTGACACACACACACTGCCTTTGCAGGCTGAGTGTCTTGGTGCAGAACAAAACAGAGAGTCGACATGGCACACATCACTGTGTGCCATGTCCTACAACACACTGCCCTGGCATACCTCAGTCACCCCTCTAGCTGGGTGCACTATGCCAGTGGTGAGGGTACAGGTGCATGAGCCCTGTACCCCTACAGTACCCAGGTCCATTCCTGGGCACTGTAAGTGCAGTGCTGCCATTAAGAGTATATGGTGCTGGGAGGTCGTCATCACGAACTCCACAGCACCATGATGGCTACACTGAAGACTGAGAAGTTTGGTATCAAACTTCTCAGCACATTAAACCAACACTGATGCCAGTGTGGGATTTAATGTAAGATGCACGACCCACATCCACATCCTGCCTGAGAGGCTGCCTAGGCTGCCACCCAGCAGACATGTTGCTGGACCCCTGGGTAGTGAGCCATCCGCTCTCCCGGGCCTGCAACAATGCACGTCCTGGGCGAGGTGCTAGGCCTCCTCCCCCAGGATGGGCAGAGGGAAGCTTCAAAGGCATGCCGCCTTTGTGAGCCTCCCCAGACCACTTGCTGTACTCAGCAACTGGTCCCCACCGGTTCTAGCCCCCACTCTGGCGGGAAGACCGGCGGGAAACCCCAAGAGAGGAAAGGGGGTGTGCCAGCCTCTGCCAACCCCACCCCTCAGGTGGGGGAGGCGAGGTGAAGCACATCTCCGGGCTCTCGCCATCTTGAAGATGGGGAGCCCTGCCCAATCAGGACTAGGCTCCTGCCCCCCTCCCACTGAAGAGTGGCAGGATAGGGGGTGTACCCACCCCAGGGAAGGGACCCATTGGTCCCTGCCCTTTACCTACCTGTAACGCCCCTAAATCTAGTATTTAGGGGCACCCTGAACCTTCCTTCCTCAGATCCAGAATCCGAAACAAGCAAGAAGAACAAGAAGAAAGAAGACCTGCCGTGCAGCTGCTAAAAAGAGGAAGACACCAACTGACTTGGCCCCAGCCCTACAGGCCTGTCGACCCTCGAACCTGCTCCTGCTAAACTCCGGCGTCTCCAGTGGTCAGCAACCTCGAAAACCCCGGAGGACCTGACTGCCTTGTGACTCTAAAAGACTGGGACTCCCACGAGCAGTGGTACTGCTCAAAGCAAGTAACAAACCCCTGGTGCCAGCCAGGAACCGCGACTCCTGCACACTCTGCACCCGCCGAGCCCGGCCTGTGCCTGAGTGGACAAAGACCACGAGGACGTCCCCCCGGCGACTGTGACCCAGAATCCAGCACCCAAGGACCCTCCTCGATGCTCCTGACGACGCCTGCAGCCCCAGAACCAGGGACCCCTCCAACCGCGACCAGCAGAGGGTAAGATTTCCTGACGCGAAAAGACACCCCGGCGCCGTGCGGCCCCCTGTGCCCAACTCCGGGGTGCCTACCTATCCTCCAACTACCCAACTTACCTCTCGAAGTGGTGGTCGCACCTGGAGAATCTCCGTCCCCGAGCTTGCAGCCTTTGTTCAACTTCCAGCTTCTCCATTGAAATACATTGAGCGCCCGACGGCTCAAAAGCACCCTGAACCCAGCCGCCCGAGTGCCCCTGGGAGTGCTACACCTATCCTATTCTACTTCCCCACTTGCCCTGTGTAAGTGACCAGGAGCCCAGCTCCCACAGCCGCGTGGCCTGCCTGCTAGCAGCCACCAACCAAGGGCCCCCTGCCCGCGATAGGCTAACATTGGGCCTAACTCGCTCTGCACCCGGCCGCCCCTGTGCCGCTGAGGGTGTACCAACTGTACCTACCTGACCCTGGGAGACCCCTGAGTCTATGCCCAGAACCTTAACTCTGCCAGTCGAGTACTTACCTGAAAGTCGATAACCTACATTTTCTCCATAGGGTAACATTGACTGGTTTACACTGAAATTTCTTCTAAGTGTCGAGTTTTGAAACTTTCAAATATTCACTTAAAAATCGCCCGATCAACGAAAACGAAATTACTCACCTGTTATCAGGAGAGAACCCAGTGCTGGATCTTGGTGCCCAGCACTGACCCTGAAAAGCAATTACAACTGTACTTACCGATAACTTGATTTTCCTCCATAGGATAACATTGCCTGGTTTTCTCCAGAAATTCTTCTAAGTGTCGATTTTTGAAACAAACAAATATTCCTTAAAAATCGCCTGTGTAACAAAAACTATTTCTTTCAACTGTTTACAGGAAATGCACCAGGGTTGAATCCAGGATCCAACCCTGAGTAAGAAAATCATACGTAAAGTAACTGAAACTGCTTTTACTTAAAAACTCCCATTGAGCTCAATGTTATAATTGTGTTTGAATTGTGTTGCCTATTGCAACAACTGTAGCTATTGCATTTAAAAGTCTATTGTGTATTGAAAGTATATAACTAAAGCACCTCATTCTGAGAAAGTATTTTTATACCTACTTGTGGTTCTAAAATAAAACAACAATATATTTTTATATACAAAACAATTGGCCTAGAGTTCAGTTCTTGAGTGTGTGAAACCATTTGCTGACTGAGTGTGTACAACAAATGCTTTACACTGTCCTCTGATACTGCCTTACTGCTCGACCAAGCTACCACTTTAGAGAGTAAGGTTATATCTAACTTTAGCCTCTGCCAAACCTCTGGGGACTGTGGACTCTGTGCACACTGAACCTTACTTTGGTTCAGTATATACAGAGCCACTTTCTTACATTGGTGGATCAGCGGTGGGATACAAACTTGCATTTGTTGGACTACTTGGTTACCATCTGATCACACGACAGAACTCTTAAATTGCCTTTAGAATTCTGATTTTTTTAAATTGGCATTTTTTTCCAAACTACTAAAAGTCTTGTTAGGGCCTTGCTTAAGTCCCTTTAGAATTTTAGAAAATAAAAAGTCACTATAGTCAAGGGTAGAGGGGTTAGAACTTTTTGTTAGAATGTCTCAAGAAAAGAACCCAGCTACTAGTGAAGATAATAATGACATACAGGACATGGTTGAGGAGCTCGACCTCACCCCTTACCTTCACTTGTCTTTCAAGGAAGTAAGGTCCTTATGTAAACTTAAAAATATACCCATGGGCCAGCATCCAACCAAACAAGGGCTCCAGGAGCTCCTGGGCTCTGCTAGTATGCAAAGGCCCACCCCTCTGAGCATGGTGATGACCAAGCAGAGGAGGAAAGGAGTGAGGAGGATGGAGATAGGAACCCACCTCCACCACTGCCTAGGGAAGACAGGGTCCCTGCACCCTTATTTCCAAGAGTTAACCTCTGGGGACCTAGAGGCCACACAGGTGGTTCAGGTCTCAGAGAGGACATTGAGGACAGCCTCAGTGAGGAGGACAGCCTTTTAGCAAGGTTGGCCAAAAGACTGGACCTAGAGACCAGACTCCTGGCTCTAGAGAAGGAAAGACAGGAGATGGGTTTAGCACCCATCAATGGTGGCAGCAATACTAAAACTAAGGATAGGGAGGAAACTTCTGATCCTAAAATCCCCAAAGGGATTGTGCCTAAATTTGAGGAAGGTGATGACATCACAAAATGGTTCACAGCCTTTGAGAGGGCTTGTGAAATGAGAAAAGTAAAGAAACCTCTCTGGGGGGCACTCCTGTGGGAACTGTTCTCTGGTAACTGCAGAGACAGGCTTCTGACCCTCTCTGGGCCAGATGCAGGGTCCTATGACCTCATGAAGAAGACTCTGATTGAGGGATTTGGGCTCACCACTGAGGAGTATAGAATTAGATTCAGGGGGGCTCACAAAACCCAGACCCAGTCCTGGATTGACTTCGTAGACTACTCAGTAAAGACACTGGATGGTTGGTTAGCTGGACATAATGTGCATGATTTTACTGGACTTTACAATTTGTTTATGAAGGAACATATACTAAGTAATTGCACAAATGAAAAGTTGCATCAGCATTTGGTAGACCTAGGTCTAATTTCTCCCCAAGAATTGGGAAAGAAGGCAGACCACTGGGTCAAGACTAGGGTGACAAGGACAACCACTGGGGGTGACCAGAAGAAGGTGGTTACAAAACCTCCCCAGGGGAAAGGTGGTGAGAATCCCCAAGATAAAAAGTCTGAGTCTTCTAAAGGGCCCCAAAAACCTGTACAGGGGGTGGGTCCCAAACTACTCCCTATGTGCCTCAGCCTTATAGGTGGAAGAACTTTGATCCCACAAAGGCCTGGTGTAACAACTGTAAGAAGTTGGGACACTTAACTGTAGATAAATCTTGCCCCCACAACCAGGCCCCTAAGGCAACCAGTACAGCTACACCTGGAGTGGCAAGTCTACAGATGGGATCAACAGTGTGCCCAGAGCAAATCAGGATGCACACTGAAGCAGTTCTAGTTTCAGAAGGGGAAGTTGAGTTTGCCACTGTAGCTGTGTGGCCACCCAACTTAAAGAAGTATTTACAATACCCCTGGGTTAATGGAACTAGGATAGAAGCTCTGAGGGATACAGGTGCCAGTGTCACTATGGTGAGAGACACACTGGTTTCCCCTGAGCAATACTTGATTGGGAAAACCTACCCAGTCACCAATGCTGACAGTGTTACCACTAATCATCCAATGGCTATGGTGACATTAGGCTGGGGGGGGGTTACTGGCCTGAAACAGGTAGTGGTCTCTCAAAAGTTACCAGCTGCATGTCTGCTAGGAAATGACCTGGAAACCTCAGCCTGGGCTGAGGTTGAGCTAAAGACCCATGCAGCCATGCTGGGTATCCCTGAATTGGTGTGTGTGCAAACTAGAGCACAGAGCAAGAGGAAGGGTGAAAAAGTAGGTTTGGAGCCTGAAAGTATGGCCCAACCAACCAAGAGAAAAGGTAAGAAGACTGGGGGACCAGCTTCTGTACAGCAAACCACTCAGGACCCCTCTCCTCAGGGAGAGGACTTGGACACCCCAGAGGGAACTGAGCCCATGGAGCTTGACCCTTACCAGGTTGAACTCTTAGGCCCAGGGGGACCCTCTAGGGAAGAGCTGTGCCAGGGGCAGCAAGACTGTCCCACTCTTGAAAGCCTGAGGCAGCAAGCTGTTTCAGAAGCAAAGGGAGATGTCAGTGGTACCCACAGAGTCTATTGGGAAGAGGGATTACTGTACACTGAGGCAAGAGACCCCAATCCTGGAGCCACCAGGAGAGTGGTAGTGCCACAGAAGTACAGGGAGTTCCTCCTAACTTTAGCTCATGACATCCCCCTAGCTGGACATCTGGGCCAAACCAAGACTTGGGAAAGGCTAGTCAGCCACTTTTACTGGCCCCAGATGCACCAAAAGGTGAAGGAGTTTGTCAGCTCCTGTGTTACCTGTCAGGCCAGTGGCAAGACAGGTGGCCACCCAAAGGCCCCCTGATACCACTGCCTGTGGTGGGGGTGCCCTTTGAGAGGGTAGGTGTGGACATAGTGGGTCCACTTGAACCTCCCACAGCCTCAGGGAACAAATTCATACTAGTGGTAGTGGATCATGCCACTAGGTACCCTGAAGCAATCCCACTTAGGACTACTACAGCTCCTGCAGTAGCCAAGGCCCTCATTGGTGTCTTCACCAGGGTAGGGTTTCCTAAGGAGGTGGTTTCAGACAGAGGTTCTAACTTTATGTCTGCTTACCTGAAACACATGTGGAAGGAATGTGGGGTGCAGTACAAGTTTACTACACCCTATCATCCACAAACCAATGGCCTTGTTGAGAGATTTAACAAGACATTGAAAGGCATGATCATGGGGCTCCCTGAGAAACTCAAAAGGAGATGGGATGTCCTCTTGCCATGTCTGCTTTTCGCTTACAGAGAAGTGCCACAGAAGGGAGTAGGGTTTCTCACCCTTTGAACTTCTGTTTGGCCATCCTGTGAGGGGACCACTTTGTCTTGTGAAAGGAGGGCTGGGAGAGGCCTCTCCAAGAGCCCAAACAAGATATTGTGGACTATGTGCTTGGCCTAAGGTCCAGAATGGCTGAGTACATGGAAAAGGCATCCAAGAATCTTGAGGCCAGCCAGGAGCTTCAGAAGCACTGGTATGACCAAAAAGCTGCACTGGTTGAATTTCAACCTGGGCAACAGGTGTGGGTTTTGGAGCCAGTGGCACCAAGGGCACTCCAAGATAGATGGAGTGGCCCTTACCCTATCCTAGAGAAAAAGAGTGAGGTCACTTACTTAGTTGACCTGGGCACTAGCAGGACACCCAAAAGGGTTATCCATGTGAACCGCCTTAAGCTCTACAATGACAGGGCTGACATCACCATGCTGATGGTGACTGATGAGGAACAGGAAGCAGAGAGTGAACCTCTCCCTGATCTCCTCTCCTACAGCCCAAAAGATGGGTCAGTAGATGGAGTTGTCTTTTCAGACACCCTCTCTGCCCAACAGCAGGCTGACTGCAAGCAAGTCTTGCAGCAGTATGCTAGCCTCTTTTCCCTGACCCCTGGTCTGACAAACTGGTGTACCCATGATGTGGACACTGGTGACAGTGCACCTGTCAAGAACAAGATCTATCGACAGTCAGACCAAGTCAAGGAAAGCATCAAAGCTGAAGTCAGCAAGATGCTGGAGTTAGGGGTTATTGAACCCTCTGAGAGCCCCTGGGCCAGCCCAGTGGTTCTAGTCCCCAAACCTCATCCACAGGGTGGAAAGAGAGAAATGAGGTTCTGTGTGGACTATAGAGGGCTCAACTCTGTCACCAAGACAGATGCTCACCCCATTCCAAGAGCAGATGAGTTGATAGACAAACTAGGGGCAGCCAATTTTCTCAGTACCTTTGACTTAACTGCAGGGTACTGGCAGATTGGCATGGCCCCAGGAGCAAAAGAAAAGACAGCATTCTCCACACCTGATGGGCACTATCAGTTCACTGTGATGCCTTTTGGGTTAAAGAATGCCCCTGCCACCTTCCAGAGGTTGGTGAACCAAGTCCTGGCTGGGTTGGAGTCCTTTAGTGCAGCTTATCTTGATGATATTGCTGTCTTTAGCTCCACCTGGCAGGATCACCTGATCCACCTTGGGAAGGTTTTAAAGGCCCTGCAAACTGCAGGCCTAACTATCAAGGCATCCAAATGCCAGATAGGGCAGGGCACTGTGGTGTACTTGGGCCACCTTGTTGGTGGAGGCCAGGTACAACCCTTACAACCCAAGATCCAGGCCATCCTGGACTGGGAAGCTCCCACAACCCAGACTCAAGTCAGGGCATTCCTTGGCTTGACTGGGTACTACAGGAGGTTTGTGAAGGGGTATGGGTCCATTGTGACTCCCCTCACAGAACTTACCTCCAAGAAGATGCCCAAGAAGGTTAACTGGACAGTTAGTTGCCAAAAGGCTTTTGACACCCTGAAAGAAGCAATGTGCTCAGCACCAATTCTAAAAGCTCCAGATTATGCCAAGCAGTTCATAGTGCAGACTGATGCCTCTGAGCTAGGGATAGGAGCGGTCCTATCCCAGACCAATGATGAAGGCCAAGACCAACCTGTTGCTTTTATAAGCAGGAGGCTTCTCCCCAGAGAGCAGCGTTGGAGTGCCATTGAGAGGGAGGCCTTTGCTGTGGTTTGGTCCCTGAAGAAGTTGAGACCATACTTGTTTGGTACTCACTTCCTAGTTCAAACTGACCACAGACCTCTCAGATGGCTAATGCAAATGAAAGGGGAAAATCCAAAACTTTTGAGGTGGTCCATCTCCCTACAGGGAATGGACTTTGAAGTGGAACACAGACCTGGGACTGCCCATGCCAATGCAGATGGACTTTCCAGGTTCTTCCACTTAGACAATGAAGACTCCATAGGGCAAGGTTAGTCTCATCACCTTTCGTTTGGGGGGGGTTGTGTGAGAAAGTGCCATCTTTCTTGCATGGTATGCCCCCACTTTTTGCTGAATTGCTGATGTACTTTGACTGAGTGTGCCCTGGGCTCCTGCCAATCAGGTGCCCAGGGCCTGTGTTCCTTCCCTAAAACTGCATTGTAGCCTAAACCCAATTGGCATCTCTGGCCACATGTCAGCCCCTGGTAAATGGTACCCTAGGTACCCAGGGCACTGTGACCAGAGAAGGCCTCTAAGGGCTGCAGCACTTATTGTGCCACCCTTAGAGGCCCTGTACCCTGACACACACACACTGCCTTTGCAGGCTGAGTGTCTTGGTGCAGAACAAAACAGAGAGTCGACATGGCACACATCCCTGTGTGCCATGCCCACAAACACACTGCCCTGGCATACCTCAGTCACCCCTCTAGCTGGGTGCACTATGCCAGTGGTGAGGGTACAGGTGCATGAGCCCTGTACCCCTACAGTACCCAGGTCCATTCCTGGGCACTGTAAGTGCAGTGCTGCCATTAAGAGTATATGGTGCTGGGAGGTCGTCATCACGAACTCCACAGCACCATGATGGCTACACTGAAGACTGAGAAGTTTGGTATCAAACTTCTCAGCACATTAAACCCACACTGATGCCAGTGTGGGATTTAATGTAAGATGCACGACAGAGGGCAACTTAGAGTTGCCCCCTGAACCTAACCCACAATCCACGTCCTGCCTGAGAGGCTGCCTAGGCTGCCACCCAGCAGACATGTTGCTGGACCCCTGGGTAGAGAGCCATCCGCTCTCCCGGGCCTGCAACAATGCACGTCCTGGGCGAGGTGCTAGGTCTCCTCCCCCAGGATGGGCAGGGGGAAGCTTCAAAGGCATGCCGCCTTTGTGAGCCTCCCCAGACCACTTGCTGTACTCAGCAACTGGTCCCCACCGGTTCTAGCCCCCACTCTGGCGGGAAGACCGGCGGGAAACCCCAAGTGAGGAAAGGGGGTGTGCCAGCCTCTGCCAACCCCACCCCTCAGGTGGGGGAGGCGAGGTGAAGCACATCTCCGGGCTCTCGCCATCTTGAAGATGGGGAGCCCTGCCCAATCAGGACTAGGCTCCTGCCCCCCTCCCACTGGAGAGTGGCAGGATAGAGGGTGTACCCACCCCAGGGAAGGGACCCATTGGTCCCTGCCCTTTACCTACCTGTAACGCCCCTAAATCTAGTATTTAGGGGCACCCTGAACCTTCCTTCCTCAGATCCCGAATCCGAAACAAGCAAGAAGAACAAGAAGAAGAAAGAAGACCTGCCGTGCAGCTGCTCACAAGAGGACGACACCAACTGACTTGGCCCCAGCCCTACAGGCCTGTCGACCCTCGAACCTGCTCCTGCTAAACCCCGGCATCTCCAGTGGTCAGCAACCTCGAAAACCCCGGAGGACCTGACTGCCTTGTGACTCTAAAAGAACTGGGACTCCCACGAGCAGTGGTACTGCTCAAAGCAAGTAACAAACCCCTGGTGCCAGCCAGGAACCGCGACTCCTGCACCCTCTGCACCCGCCGAGCCCGGCCTGTGCCTGAGTGGACAAAGACCACGAGGACGTCCCCCCGGCGACTGTGACCCAGAATCCAGCACCCAAGGACCCTCCTCGACGCTCCTGACGACGCCTGCAGCCTCAGAACCAGGGACCCCTCCAACCGCGACCAGCAGAGGGTAAGATTTCCCGACGCGAAAAGACACCCCTGCACCCGGCACCCTGCGGCCCCCTGTGCCCAACTCCGGGGTGCCTACCTATCCTCCAACTACCCAACTTACCTCTCGAAGTGGTGGTCGCACCTGAAGAATCTCCGTCCCCGAGCTTGCAGCCTTTGTTCAACTTCCAGCTTCTCCATTGAAATACATTGAGCGCCCGACGGCTCAAAAGCACCCTGCACCCAGCCGCCCGAGTGCCCCTGGGAGTGCAACACCTATCCTATTCTTCTTCCCCACTTGCCCTGGGTAAGTGACCAGGAGCCCAGCTCCCACAGCCGCGTGGCCTGCCTGCTAGCAGCCACCAACCAAGGGCCCCCTGCCCGCCATAGGCTAACATGGGGCCTAACTCACTCTGCACCCGGCCGCCCCTGTGCCGCTGAGGGTGTACCAACTGTACCTACCTGACCCTGGGAGACCCCTGAGTCTATGCCCAGAACCTTAACTCTGCCAGTCGAGTACTTACCTGAAAACCGATAACGTACATTTTCTCCATAGGGTAACATTGACTGGTTTACACTGAAATTTCTTCTGTGTCGAGTTTTGAAACATTAAAATAATCACTAAAAATCGTCCGATCAACGAAAACGAAATTACTCACCTGTTATCAGGAGAGATCCCAGTGCTGGATCTTGGTGCCCAGCACTGACCCTGAAAAGCAATTACAACTGTACTTACCGATAACTTGATTTTCCTCCATAGGATAACATTGCCTGGTTTTCTCCAGAAATTCTTCTAAGTGTCGATTTTTGAAACAAACAAATATTCCTTAAAAATCGCCTGTGTAACAAAAACGATTTCTTTCAACTGTTTACAGGAAATGCACCAGGGTTGAATCCAGGATCCAACCCTGAGTAAGAAAATCATACGTAAAGTAACTGAAACTGCTTTTACTTAAAAACTCCCATTGAGCTCAATGTTATAATTGTGTTTGAATTGTGTTGCCTATTGCAACAACTGTAGCTATTGCATTTAAAAGTCTATTGTGTATTGAAAGTATATAACTAAAGCATCTCATTCTGAGAAAGTATTTTTGTACCTACTTGTGGTTCTAAAATAAAACACAATATATTTTTATATACAAAACAATTGGCCTAGAGTTCAGTTCTTGAGTGTGTGAGACCATTTGCTGACTGAGTGTGTACAACAAATGCTTTACACTGTCCTCTGATACTGCCTTACTGCTCGACCAAGCTACCACTTTAGAGAGTAAGGTTATATCTAACTTTAGCCTCTGCCAAACCTCTGGGGACTGTGGACTCTGTGCACACTGAACCTTACTTTGGTTCAGTATATACAGAGCCACTTTCTTACATTGGTGGATCAGCGGTGGGATACAAACTTGCATTTGTTGGACTACTTGGTTACCATCTGATCACACGACAGAACTCTTAAATTGCCTTTAGAATTCTGATTTTTTTAAATTGGCATTTTTTTCCAAACTACTAAAAGTCTTGTTAGGGCCTTGCTTAAGTCCCTTTAGAATTTTAGAAAATAAAAAGTCACTATAGTCAAGGGTAGAGGGGTTAGAACTTTTTGTTAGAATGTCTCAAGAAAAGAACCCAGCTACTAGTGAAGATAATAATGACATACAGGACATGGTTGAGGAGCTCGACCTCACCCCTTACCTTCACTTGTCTTTCAAGGAAGTAAGGTCCTTATGTAAACTTAAAAATATACCCATGGGCCAGCATCCAACCAAACAAGGGCTCCAGGAGCTCCTGGGCTGGAGTATGCAAAGGCCCACCCCTCTGAGCATGGTGATGACCAAGCAGAGGAGGAAAGGAGTGAGGAGGATGGAGATAGGAACCCACCTCCACCACTGCCTAGGGAAGACAGGGTCCCTGCACCCTTATTTCCAAGAGTTAACCTCTGGGGACCTAGAGGCCACACAGGTGGTTCAGGTCTCAGAGAGGACATTGAGGACAGCCTCAGTGAGGAGGACAGCCTTTTAGCAAGGTTGGCCAAAAGACTGGACCTAGAGACCAGACTCCTGGCACTAGAGAAGGAAAGACAGGAGATGGGTTTAGCACCCATCAATGGTGGCAGCAATACTAAAACTAAGGATAGGGAGGAAACTTCTGATCCTAAAATCCCCAAAGGGATTGTGCCTAAATTTGAGGAAGGTGATGACATCACAAAATGGTTCACAGCCTTTGAGAGGGCTTGTGAAATGAGAAAAGTAAAGAAACCTCTCTGGGGGGCACTCCTGTGGGAACTGTTCTCTGGTAACTGCAGAGACAGGCTTCTGACCCTCTCTGGGCCAGATGCAGGGTCCTATGACCTCATGAAGAAGACTCTGATTGAGGGATTTGGGCTCACCACTGAGGAGTATAGAATTAGATTCAGGGGGCTCACAAAACCCAGACCCAGTCCTGGATTGACTTCGTAGACTACTCAGTAAAGACACTGGATGGTTGGTTAGCTGGACATAATGTGCATGATTTTACTGGACTTTACAATTTGTTTATGAAGGAACATATACTAAGTAATTGCACAAATGAAAAGTTGCATCAGCATTTGGTAGACCTAGGTCTAATTTCTCCCCAAGAATTGGGAAAGAAGGCAGACCACTGGGTCAAGACTAGGGTGACAAGGACAACCACTGGGGGTGACCAGAAGAAGGTGGTTACAAAACCTCCCCAGGGGAAAGGTGGTGAGAATCCCCAAGATAAAAAGTCTGAGTCTTCTAAAGGGCCCCAAAAACCTGTACAGGGGGTGGGTCCCAAACTACTCCCTATGTGCCTCAGCCTTATAGGTGGAAGAACTTTGATCCCACAAAGGCCTGGTGTAACAACTGTAAGAAGTTGGGACACTTAACTGTAGATAAATCTTGCCCCCACAACCAGGCCCCTAAGGCAACCAGTACAGCTACACCTGGAGTGGCAAGTCTACAGATGGGATCAACAGTGTGCCCAGAGCAAATCAGGATGCACACTGAAGCAGTTCTAGTTTCAGAAGGGGAAGTTGAGTTTGCCACTGTAGCTGTGTGGCCACCCAACTTAAAGAAGTATTTACAATACCTCTGGGTTAATGGGACTCGGATAGAAGCTCTGAGGGATACAGGTGCCAGTGTCACTATGGTGAGAGACACACTGGTTTCCCCTGAGCAATACTTGATTGGGAAAACCTACCCAGTCACCAATGCTGACAGTGTTACCACTAATCATCCAATGGCTATGGTGACATTAGGCTGGGGGGGGGGGTTACTGGCCTGAAACAGGTAGTGGTCTCTCAAAAGTTACCAGCTGCATGTCTGCTAGGAAATGACCTGGAAACCTCAGCCTGGGCTGAGGTTGAGCTAAAGACCCATGCAGCCATGCTGGGTATCCCTGAATTGGTGTGTGTGCAAACTAGAGCACAGAGCAAGAGGAAGGGTGAAAAAGTAGGTTTGGAGCCTGAAAGTATGGCCCAACCAACCAAGAGAAAAGGTAAGAAGACTGGGGGACCAGCTTCTGTACAGCAAACCACTCAGGACCCCTCTCCTCAGGGAGAGGACTTGGACACCCCAGAGGGAACTGAGCCCATGGAGCTTGACCCTTACCAGGTTGAACTCTTAGGCCCAGGGGGACCCTCTAGGGAAGAGCTGTGCCAGGGGCAGCAAGACTGTCCCACTCTTGAAAGCCTGAGGCAGCAAGCTGTTTCAGAAGCAAAGGGAGATGTCAGTGGTACCCACAGAGTCTATTGGGAAGAGGGATTACTGTACACTGAGGCAAGAGACCCCAATCCTGGAGCCACCAGGAGAGTGGTAGTGCCACAGAAGTACAGGGAGTTCCTCCTAACTTTAGCTCATGACATCCCCCTAGCTGGACATCTGGGCCAAACCAAGACTTGGGAAAGGCTAGTCAGCCACTTTTACTGGCCCCAGATGCACCAAAAGGTGAAGGAGTTTGTCAGCTCCTGTGTTACCTGTCAGGCCAGTGGCAAGACAGGTGGCCACCCAAAGGCCCCCTGATACCACTGCCTGTGGTGGGGGTGCCCTTTGAGAGGGTAGGTGTGGACATAGTGGGTCCACTTGAACCTCCCACAGCCTCAGGGAACAAATTCATACTAGTGGTAGTGGATCATGCCACTAGGTACCCTGAAGCAATCCCACTTAGGACTACTACAGCTCCTGCAGTAGCCAAGGCCCTCATTGGTGTCTTCACCAGGGTAGGGTTTCCTAAGGAGGTGGTTTCAGACAGAGGTTCTAACTTTATGTCTGCTTACCTGAAACACATGTGGAAGGAATGTGGGGTGCAGTACAAGTTTACTACACCCTATCATCCACAAACCAATGGCCTTGTTGAGAGATTTAACAAGACATTAAAAGGCATGATCATGGGACTCCCTGAAAAACTCAAAAGGAGATGGGATGTCCTGTTGCCATGCCTGCTTTTCGCTTACAGAGAAGTGCCACAGAAGGGAGTAGGGTTTCTCACCCTTTGAACTTCTGTTTGGTCATCCTGTGAGGGGACCACTCTGTCTTGTGAAAGAGGGTTGGGAGAGGCCTCTCCAAGAACCCAAGCAAGACATTGTGGACTATGTGCTTGGCCTAAGGTCCAGAATGGCTGAGTACATGGAAAAGGCATCCAAGAATCTTGAGGCCAGCCAGGAGCTTCAGAAGCACTGGTATGACCAAAAAGCTGCACTGGTTGAATTTCAACCTGGGCAACAGGTGTGGGTTTTGGAGCCAGTGGCACCAAGGGCACTCCAAGATAGATGGAGTGGCCCTTACCCTATCCTAGAGAAAAAGAGTGAGGTCACTTACTTAGTTGACCTGGGCACTAGCAGGACACCCAAAAGGGTTATCCATGTGAACCGCCTTAAGCTCTACAATGACAGGGCTGACATCACCATGCTGATGGTGACTGATGAGGAACAGGAAGCAGAGAGTGAACCTCTCCCTGATCTCCTCTCCTACAGCCCAAAAGATGGGTCAGTAGATGGAGTTGTCTTTTCAGACACCCTCTCTGCCCAACAGCAGGCTGACTGCAAGCAAGTCTTGCAGCAGTATGCTAGCCTCTTTTCCCTGACCCCTGGTCTGACAAACTGGTGTACCCATGATGTGGACACTGGTGACAGTGCACCTGTCAAGAACAAGATCTATCGACAGTCAGACCAAGTCAAGGAAAGCATCAAAGCTGAAGTCAGCAAGATGCTGGAGTTAGGGGTTATTGAACCCTCTGAGAGCCCCTGGGCCAGCCCAGTGGTTCTAGTCCCCAAACCTCATCCACAGGGTGGAAAGAGAGAAATGAGGTTCTGTGTGGACTATAGAGGGCTCAACTCTGTCACCAAGACAGATGCTCACCCCATTCCAAGAGCAGATGAGTTGATAGACAAACTAGGGGCAGCCAATTTTCTCAGTACCTTTGACTTAACTGCAGGGTACTGGCAGATTGGCATGGCCCCAGGAGCAAAAGAAAAGACAGCATTCTCCACACCTGATGGGCACTATCAGTTCACTGTGATGCCTTTTGGGTTAAAGAATGCCCCTGCCACCTTCCAGAGGTTGGTGAACCAAGTCCTGGCTGGGTTGGAGTCCTTTAGTGCAGCTTATCTTGATGATATTGCTGTCTTTAGCTCCACCTGGCAGGATCACCTGATCCACCTTGGGAAGGTTTTAAAGGCCCTGCAAACTGCAGGCCTAACTATCAAGGCATCCAAATGCCAGATAGGGCAGGGCACTGTGGTGTACTTGGGCCACCTTGTTGGTGGAGGCCAGGTACAACCCTTACAACCCAAGATCCAGGCCATCCTGGACTGGGAAGCTCCCACAACCCAGACTCAAGTCAGGGCATTCCTTGGCTTGACTGGGTACTACAGGAGGTTTGTGAAGGGGTATGGGTCCATTGTGACTCCCCTCACAGAACTTACCTCCAAGAAGATGCCCAAGAAGGTTAACTGGACAGTTAGTTGCCAAAAGGCTTTTGACACCCTGAAAGAAGCAATGTGCTCAGCACCAATTCTAAAAGCTCCAGATTATGCCAAGCAGTTCATAGTGCAGACTGATGCCTCTGAGCTAGGGATAGGAGCGGTCCTATCCCAGACCAATGATGAAGGCCAAGACCAACCTGTTGCTTTTATAAGCAGGAGGCTTCTCCCCAGAGAGCAGCGTTGGAGTGCCATTGAGAGGGAGGCCTTTGCTGTGGTTTGGTCCCTGAAGAAGTTGAGACCATACTTGTTTGGTACTCACTTCCTGGTTCAAACTGACCACAGACCTCTCAGATGGCTAATGCAAATGAAAGGGGAAAATCCAAAACTATTGAGGTGGTCCATCTCCCTACAGGGAATGGACTTTGAAGTGGAACACAGACCTGGGACTGCCCATGCCAATGCAGATGGACTTTCCAGGTTTTCCCACTTAGACAATGAAGACTCCATAGGGCAAGGTTAGTCTCATCACCTTTCGTTTGGGGGGGGGGGGGGGGTTGTGTGAGAAAGTGCCATCTTTCTTGCATGGTATGCCCCCACTTTTTGCTGAATTGCTGATGTACTTTGACTGAGTGTGCCCTGGGCTCCTGCCAATCAGCTGCCCAGGGGCTGTGTTCCTTCCCTAAAACTGCATTGAAGCCTAAACCCAATTGGCATCTCTGGCCACATGTCAGCCCCTGGTAAATGGTACCCTAGGTACCCAGGGCACTGTGACCAGAGAAGGCCTCTAAGGGCTGCAGCACTTATTGTGCCACCCTTAGAGGCCCTGTACCCTGACACACACACACTGTCTTTGCAGGCTGAGTGTCTTGGTGCAGAACAAAATAGAGAGTCGACATGGCACACATCACTGTGTGCCATGCCCACAAACACACTGCCCTGGCATACCTCAGTCACCCCTCTAGCTGGGTGCACTATGCCAGTGGTGAGGGTACAGGTGCATGAGCCCTGTACCCCTACAGTACCCAGGTCCATTCCTGGGCACTGTAAGTGCAGTGCTGCCATTAAGAGTATATGGTGCTGGGAGGTCGTCATCACGAACTCCACAGCACCATGATGGCTACACTGAAGACTGAGAAGTTTGGTATCAAACTTCTCAGCACATTAAACCCACACTGATGCCAGTGTGGGATTTAATGTAAGATGCACGAAAGAGGGCAACTTAGAGTTGCCCCCTGAACCTAACCCACAATCCACGTCCTGCCTGAGAGGCTGCCTAGGCTGCCACCCAGCAGACATGTTGCTGGACCCCTGGGTAGAGAGCCATCCGCTCTCCCGGGCCTGCAACAATGCACGTCCTGGGCGAGGTGCTAGGCCTCCTCCCCCAGGATGGGCAGAGGGAAGCTTCAAAGGCATGCCGCCTTTGTGAGCCTCCCCAGACCACTTGCTGTACTCAGCAACTGGTCCCCACCGGTTCTAGCCCCCACTCTGGCGGGAAGACCGGCGGGAAACCCCAAGTGAGGAAAGGGGGTGTGCCAGCCTCTGCCAACCCCACCCCTCAGGTGGGGGAGGCGAGGTGAAGCACATCTCCGGGCTCTCGCCATCTTGAAGATGGGGAGCCCTGCCCAATCAGGACTAGGCTCCTGCCCCCCCTCCCACTGGAGAGTGGCAGGATAGGGGGTGTACCCACCCCAGGGAAGGGACCCATTGGTCCCTGCCCTTTACCTACCTGTAACGCCCCTAAATCTAGTATTTAGGGGCACCCTGAACCTTCCTTCCTCAGATCCCGAATCCGAAACAAGCAAGAAGAACAGAAGAACAAGAAGAAAGAAGACCTGCTGTGCAGCTGCTAAAAAGAGGAAGACACCAACTGACTTGGCCCCAGCCCTACAGGCCTGTCGACCCTCGAACCTGCTCCTGCTAAACCCCGGCGTCTCCAGTGGTCAGCAACCTCGAAAACCCCGGAGGACCTGACTGCCTTGTGACTCTAAAAGACTGGGACTCCCACGAGCAGTGGTACTGCTCAAAGCAAGTAACAAACCCCTGGTGCCAGCCAGGAACCGTGACTCCTGCACACTCTGCACCCGCCGAACCCGGCTGGACAAAGACCACGAGGACGTCCCCCCGGCGACTGTGACCCAGAATCCAGCACCCAAGGACCCTCCTCGATGCTCCTGACGACGCCTGCAGCCCCAGAACCAGGGACCCCTCCAACCGCGACCAGCAGAGGGTAAGATTTCCCAACGCGAAAAGACACCCCTGCACCCGGCGCCCTGCGGCCCCCTGTGCCCAACTCCGGGGTGCCTACCTATCCTCCAACTACCCAACTTACCTCTCGAAGTGGTGGTCGCACCTGAAGAATCTCCGTCCCCGAGCTTGCAGCCTTTGTTCAACTTCCAGCTTCTCCATTGAAATACATTGAGCGCCCGACGGCTCAAAAGCACCCTGCACCCAGCCGCCCGAGTGCCCCTGGGAGTGCAACACCTATCCTATTCAACTTCCCCACTTGCCCTGTGTAAGTGACCAGGAGCCCAGCTCCCACAGCCGCGTGGCCTGCCTGCTAGCAGCCACCAACCAAGGGCCCCCTGCCCGCCATAGGCTAACATTGGGCCTAACTCACTCTGCACCCGGCCGCCCCTGTGCCGCTGAGGGTGTATCAACTGTACCTACCTGACCCTGGGAGACCCCTGAGTCTATGCCCAGAACCTTAACTCTGCCAGTCGAGTACTTACCTGAAAGTCGATAACCTACATTTTCTCCATAGGGTAACATTGACTGGTTTACACTGAAATTTCTTCTAAGTGTCGAGTTTTGAAACTTTCAAATATTCCTTAAAAATCGCCCGATCAACGAAAACGAAATTACTCACCTGTTATCAGGAGAGATCTCAGTGCTGGATCTTGGTGCCCAGCACTGACCCTGAAAAGCAATTACAACTGTACTTACCGATAAGTTGATTTTCCTCCATAGGATAACATTGCCTGGTTTTCTCCAGAAATTCTTCTAAGTGTCGATTTTTGAAACAAACAAATATTCCTTAAAAATCGCCTGTGTAACAAAAACGATTTATTTCAACTGTTTACAGGAAATGCACCAGGGTTGAATCCAGGATCCAACCCTGAGTAAGAAAATCATACGTAAAGTAACTGAAACTGCTTTTACTTAAAAACTCCCATTGAGCTCAATGTTATAATTGTGTTTGAATTGTGTTGCCTATTGCAACAACTGTAGCTATTGCATTTAAAGGTCTATTGTGTATTGAAAGTATATAACTAAAGCATCTCATTCTGAGGAAGTATTTTTGTACCTACCTGTGGTTCTAAAATAAAACAACAATATATTTTTATATACAAAACAATTGGCCTAGAGTTCAGTTCTTGAGTGTGTGAGACCATTTGCTGACTGAGTGTGTACAACAAATGCTTTACACTGTCCTCAGATACTGCCTTACTGCTCGACCAAGCTACCACTTTAGAGAGTAAGGTTATATCTAACTTTAGCCTCTGCAAACCTCTGGGGACTGTGGACTCTGTGCACACTGAACCTTACTTTAGTTCAGTATATACAGAGCCACTTTCTTACACTCTTGCCAGACAGGAGATAGTCATTGTTGACTTATTTCCAGGGGCGAGGGCTGGAGCCTGTTAAGGGAAAGAGTCAGGAGGAGTTGGGGGTCAGAGTTGTAAGAGTCGTCAAGCCTGAAGAAGTGGCTCCACCCTAGGTATGTGACACTGAGGGAACCAGTGTCCCCTAAAGATGAACCTTTACACAAAAAGTATGCAGTTCCTAATATTAAAAAGCAGGAGGAAGTGTTTTTTACAATGTAGGAACTCCACATGGAAATGTGCGGTAGTGAAAAGTGGGGAGAAGGAACCTCTCCTCTTGGAAAAAGACCCTCACACACCCAGCCTGCTAGGTGTCATGCTTCATCATCGGGTCTGCTCCTTATCGGGTCGGCGCTGCAATCCCCGATCGGCACCCGTAATGGGGCCTCCTTGGCGGAGATCTTTATTCCATATGCCGGTGGGTGGAGTGCGTGTGAGGGCCCTAAGACAGTGTAGGTGATGTAAATGTGTAGGGAAATAAAAGGGGGAGGTGGTCCACTCAAAATAATTTTATTAAATGTGGCCCCTACCCTGGTTAAAAGAAAACAAAACGCGTATCTAAACTCATAGGATGTCGAGATTTATGCGTTTGTTAAAAGGTCAACATGTTTCTTGCCTGAAAATGTATTAAATGGCAATTCTTCAGGACCAGTAATGATCTACCTACACTTAATGGTAGTGGTCAGCAATGAAGTGAAATAAAAGCAGTGACCACCGTTACAGCACCCTAAAAAGTGGTACCTGTAGATCAAAAAAACACAACCCTATTAGGGTCAAGGATGCGCGGCATCAGTACCGGCTGGTGTAGACACTAATATATAGTGTCGGTAAATCTGGAACAAGGCGGCCGAAGTCCTACCCTCACGCAGCCGGTCCGGGCTAAAGATGCCCAACATATCTGAAGTCTGTAGACCTTCACTTGCACAGTCAGCAGATGGAGCAGGAAATTTTGGCTGCAGCTTACAAATCAGCTCTGAGGATGAAGAAGAATTCATATTCTTAAAGAATCCTATTTATCCGGTAGTGCTACCTTCTACTGGCTAATGCACATCGCAACGTTTTATATAAGACAAAGAAAAACAGCATTAATCTTCCAGTAGGATCTACAGAGATTCCTGTTGGGCGTGGCTGTTTTACCGTCACTAATGGTTACTTTACATGGGTAGGGGATCCTATTCCTGCACCCATGACATTGCTTTATTATCATTTGATAGCAAGACCCCTACAGAAGAGTTTTGGTATTAGTGCAGCAATGATTGTGTGTGTGTGTTTTCTTTTTTGTTGTGGAGTGGCCGTGACTTCGAAAGGTCAGGGAGTGGGATCGCTTCCTTGAGAAAGAAATGGATTTCTGCTTCCTATTGAACTACTTATGTTTGTTATGGGGATATTTTGGGAGATTGTTCCCTCTCAGGAGACTTACCTGTGGGAGAAGGGGTGGGCTTTGGCATCTTCCTGTGGGCCCTTGTCAAAAATAACCTGGCCTCCTGCTCCCTGATGGCATTTGGAGGCATCAAGGGACATAAATTGCAGCTCACGGCATCATGGTGGATTCAAGTCACCACAAAGACATCTGCTTTTGGCATGCAGGAAAGCGTTTGAACCCTGAGTCTTTCAGAGGAGACACCTAATCACTGTGGAAGCAGAGGAATGTTTCACTGGTGGAGCACCAAGAGAACGCTGTGCAAATGAGGTGCTCAAAAAGAGAAACTGATTTTGGCAGAAGGGTGGCACCAACTGTAAGTTGGTGGCATCATATATGGTGGGTTGTCATGGCTGAAGCCACATGGTGCCACCTCACGGAACGGAAGAGCTGTTGCTGGGGAAAAGATCCTCGCAGCCAGTCTGACATTTGGGGAATATTCTTTAGGTGACACAAGGGAGACACTAATACAAGCATAATTATGAATGAATAATTATTATAGAGCTCTGGAAGTGGCCACACATTCATGATTCTTCTACATGATGGCTGTAGTTGTACGGGTAATAGGTCTGAGCACAGTCAGTTTCAGAATATGAGGACCGCATCAGAATAAGAGACCGCTTCAAGGGTGCTTGACTGCTGTGATGGAAAGAAATACTTGAGTGTTAAAGGGGCTACACAGAGGTGGTAGGAGTTACTGAATTTCATTATTCAATATATAGACGGGTACTCAGACTCCTTTCTGCAACTTTGAAATCAATACCCCCACCCACACTCTTAGAAGAGTTCTGAAGAAGCCTTACCTGGTGCCCAATCGGCGAGTGCGCAAGCCCATGAAAACAGAGCGGATCAACTTTCCGAAAGATGCGGCATTGACAGGTTCTAACTTTTGCTCTTGGCAATGCAGCAGGTAGTGGCAGTATAGGGTGCTCCGGGGCAGACTTACACCCTCAGCCGTCTCGTAGTTATCCAGCAACCACTGCACCTAAGGAGGAAGAAGATGGGTCATCAGGCAGCAAGGAGTAAGTCTGGGCAGCCTTTAACCATTGAAAAACAAGAACCTCTAGTCGCTAATGCAACACGCAGAACATTAGATCATGAGTAGGGCTGCCCTATCCAACGTGCAATGACACAGGTGTACACACACTGCCTACGATGGAGTAGTTTAACTAGGAAAGAAACATAAATACAGTAAAGGCTAACAAGAAAGGGCAAACATTAAGGATAAAAGAGAGAATGCCCACTGGGGAAAGGTTTCACTACAAAAGCATTGGTACTTTGTTATAAGGTGGTAGGGATGAACTGTGAAGGAGGTGGTCATGGAGCATATGAACAAAAGTTACTTTCTACAAACTCCTGCACTTTTAGTTCCTCAGTCTGGTCAGTAGATTTTATGGAGTGCTGTGTACATTAGTCAGCATAAGAGCATGCGGTCAGTCACTTTACGATGCAAGCGGCTTATTTCTAGAAGGCAATAAGTGGCAGACTTTACCCAAACCCATCATTCTGTCGAGGTGCTGGCTCCACAGTCTGACTTTTCCCTGGCTACAAGTGAAAGCATATTGTGGCCACATCAGAGTAGAGTTTAAAGAGTGTGGGTCTTAAATGTGACTTATGGACTAAGAGTACTGGCTCTAAGGGTCCCTCTGGATGTATTTCTTAATAAATATAACATTGGCATCAGTGTGGGTTTATTAAGACCAGATGTTTGGTACCAAACATATGGGGGTACAGTGAAGCAATTGTGTAGCTGGGGAACTCGTAATCACTAGTGTCCAGTCCATGTACTCGGTATGGCTTTCCTGTGCACTTGTGGTATCTAAGGGGGAACTTGGATATCACAGGGACACATCCACACATGGGCATAGTGCACCCTGCCTTAAGGGTGTTAGGCCTGCTGTAGGGGTGACTTACTTATACCACATGCAGTGCTGGGTAGGCATGGCACACAGGGATGTGTGCCCTGTCGACTCTTCGTTTTACTCTGCACCAAGACACGCAGGCTGCAATGGCAGTTTGCATGAGCTTGGTGAGGGGTCCCTTAGGGTGGCACAATTTGTGCTGCAGCCCTTAGGAACCCTTTTTAGTTCCAATGCCCTAGGTACCAGGGGTACCACTTACTAGGGACTTACATGGAGCCTAAAGTGGTGCCAATTGTGGAACAATGGTACAGTTTAGGGAAAGAACACTCATACTGGGGACCTGGTTAGCAGGAACCCAGGGCACTTTCAGTCAAAATTGCATTAGATACCAGGCAAAAAGTGGGGGTAACCATGTCAACAAGCATTGGCATAGCCAATAGGTCTCGCTTTTGGGACCTTATAAGTATTTAGTTATGCAGCACAATATCCTTGGTGCAACAATATCAACTGTTGCATGGCTAAACACTTATAAGGTCCCAAACGCGAGACCTATTGGCTATGCCATGTGACCCATCAAACAAAACCATAATTTGCCATGGTCAACGTTAGACTGTTTTGTCAATGCCCAAACCGACATTAAAATCAGAAGCTACCTGATGAATGTAAATATTAAATGAGGATGGTAAGTAGGTAATCCTTAGGAAAATCTTTAAATATTCATGATGGAAGGAAAGACAAGTGTTGCATGGCTAAACACTTATATGGTCCCAAAGGCGAGACCTATTGGCTATGCCAATGCTTGTTGTAGTTGGATCGATGGCAGTTACAGCAGCACTAGTGTTAATAGTTATACCAGTACTAGTAGCAGTATCACTAGTCATAGTAATAAGGATACACTTATCAGAAGTGATGCGACCACTATAGTACTAGTGATACTAATAACAGCAGTATGATTAGTTGTTGGGGTAAAAGTTGTCTTACTTCTACCGATGATTCTTTGAACATGTTGTTGGTCATCTGTACTTTACATTTCGCAGAGTTTGAAAACAGTTGTGGAAATGCTAGTTTTGCCAGTTCTATTCCCTTCGCCTCCAAAAGAGGGAGCACTTCATCAATGTTACAGTCTGTAATATAAAAGCTGGTACCGTGTGTTTGGATTCCCTGATATTAAAGCATATGTTGCTAGCCGCGTAGGCAAGGGCCAGGAGAGGATGTAACATTTATGTCTGTGCTAGGGCTGGTCTGGGAGACACAAGATGTAGTCACATTCACTTTCAGAACAGACGCGGCCCCAGACTCCTCAAAGAGATCTAGTGAAAGTTTCAGCCCCCTATGGGCGTCATGTAGGTGCAATAAAAGGCCTTCTGCACACAATGGCATAGTGTGCACAGTGCCTGGCATATGAGTGCCCCTGAGCTCACCATAAGATCTTTACAAACTCATCATGGCCTGGGTCAAAATCAGCGTGAAATATGAGCGCAATCAATAACTCTGAAATAATTCAAATTTAAAAAATCACTTATTCCTTGGAACTTCTGGGATAAATGAAAGGTCACTTCTGAAGGTAAGTGAACCGCCTGAGTACTAGTACCGGGACGAATAGTAGTGTGGGGAGTAGTAGAAGAAGTTCCGGGGGAAGAGGCGGGATCGAGAGGAGGTTTTACACTCAGTGTGGGTTCCGTCGTCAGGTGTTTGGGGGTCCTTTGTTTGAACGTGAAACAAAACTGCTCAAGTTAGCATGTACATTGAAGAAAAAAGGGGCGGGAAGAAGGTGAACACGAACAGGAAAGATCAGGCAAACAAGCATTGCTTAAAAGCGGATGCCCATTCTCAGCGAGTGTGCTCAGACAGAGTGCCGCGCGGCCGTGAAAGTGACGCGGCCGCCCGTAAAAGTGAAACTGATCGCGATCAAGTGAACATGAACAAAGGGGGGCGGGAAGAAGGGGAACACGAACAGGAAAGATCAAAGAGCAAGGGGGTGGAGGAGAATGAAAAGGAAAATGAAGCTGACGAGGAGGGAGTGGGAGAAGGGAGGGGGTAGGGGAGGGGAGGGGATTCACGCGCTGTAAGGCTTAATGAGCCATTACAGAAAGCCAGATGGCAGCTGTGCACGTGCACGCGATCGTGAACGCAAGCTGGAGGCCAGCAAAAGCCGGTGGGTAGCACTCTGAAAAGCCACCTACTAAATGTCTCGCAGAGCAGCGCATGCGCTGGCTCAGGCGAGACCTAAAAAGGGCACTTTCCTACAGGTAAGTAAAAATAAAAAGTTAGAAGAAAGTTATAATTATTTTTTAAATAGTATAAAAGAATTTGATAAAATTAAAGAAAAAGTAAAGAAAAATAGGTAGTTCAGGTGGCCCTCCCGAGACTATGTAACAACCTACAATATAATGAATGCAATGTAATCACCCGCGATTTAGTGGACATGATTTAGGACCATTCATTCATCCCAAGTTTCTGTAAGTCAGTATCGCCTGGACTACTGATATCTTGAAAGGGAGACTTAGGAAAGAAGGAGATGACTGAGCACCTCATGATGACTCAAGCTTTTCTTGACATACAGGGATTGCATGGAACAGTGACCAGTGACGGGTTGCATCTATGCAGAGTACCTACAGTGCCTATGAATTGATTTGGATCCTCCAGTGTTTCTACTTAAAAATATGCACTTTTCTTTCCAGCTTCCTGTGAAGACAGCATAGATTTCCTTGCTTGATGCAAAAGTTGAAAACCTCTCATCTGCCAATAGCCTTCAAGACATTATCAAACAGAGGAGTCCTTTTTCCAAAGGTGAGTGAACAGATTATGGGTCAAATTTCTCAACAGTAAACCTATTGATACCAAAAGCTTTGACATTATTTTCACTCTAATTAGAAAATTTCCTTTTGGCGTATGCATCATTTTTAAGTAGGAGGTGTTCTTTTCTTTGATATTGAGTAAGTAGATGTTGATCCTGAAGAGGAACACTGTCGTGGCTTAAGTGTTTTTCATGTTGAGGACTGTTATGTACGGCTTTTGATGTCAGTAGAGTAAACTGGGAAAAACGTCATCAATAGCCTCAATGCCTTTTCCTGGATCCCTCCTGAAGAGGATCCTAAGTTGGCTCACATAAAGCGGACATGATGGAGCAGCAGCTCTCTTAGGCTTGCTAACCAGACCCCCCAGCTCGATTTAACATGAAAATTTAGTAGGCATGCAATACCCACTATATTGAACACATTTGCAGTGATAAAAGCGGACTTCCTGCCAGCAGACAGGATAAATAAGTTTCTTAGCCACAGGCATGGTAGACAACAGAGACACAGCTTTCTCCCCACTCCCCTCCCTGCTGCAGTAAATGGGAGCAAGAGTGTGAACTCCAGTGTGACTCTTAGAGACACCCCAGGACTCCAAGCATCTCCTTTCTGTGACATATCTTGATGTCGAAATGGAAAAAGCATTAACTTCTGATCCAAATCAAGAAAGGGATACCCACATAGTGGCTGAATGCCACAAATAAATCAGAAAGCCTCGGATCAATCCTGGCTTCCCACCTGAGTAAATTATGTAATAATAGGGGCATGTTTAATTTCACCAAACCTTCTTTTTCTTCATTATCGCATAAGAATTTGAGTTAAGAATGGGCGCCGTAAAAAACCATTATTTCAATAGACTATAATGTTGCTCCATATATAATAAGAATCAAAGCCACATATAGGGTACACATAACAAGTAACTTCCCTCTTAGGCATTGTCGTCAAGGTGGGGGAGTGAGGGCAGGAATGTTTCCAAGTTCATGTTTAAAAAATACCACTTTTAATAAATGGCTCTAAATGCAGTGATATAATCTGACGTGCTAAGGTGAAAGGTTTCCGCGTGTTAAAGACATACTTTTGGAATCTTGACAAAATTTTACCATATTTTTACATGAAGTTTGCCTGATTTACATGTCAAACATTTCCATGGCTCTGCTTTTGTATGGGTTCATAAAGGCCAGCCAATTTGAAGGCTTGAGATTATGTGTATATGTGTGTGTGTGTGGACACAAAGTTCAATAGGCGCGCTCTCCGATACAGCAAGGCGATATAAGCAGGAAACTGTTTATTCAAATAACGCGTTTCGGCTGCCAAGCAGCCTTGGTCACATGTGAAATCACCACCACTAGGGTGCCTTAAAAATGCATGATAAACATAGAAAAAGGGCAACACTGAGGATCTAAAATTTCGGCCAATATGGAATGGTGTCAAACTATGGTCAGAACAGGTATTAAGCTTACATGGTGCATCCCAAACATGGTACTAAGTGAAAATTGGAAATCCAAAGGCAGTTACCACAAATGAGTATAATGACTGGAGATCATTGACACGTGACACAATGGTCCTAACACGTAACGGCATAGTGCCTGTACAGTGTTGTGTGGTTGAATAAAGGCCACCTAAAGAAAATGACCAGTCCAGACAGTTGCCACAAATAAGCATGACCTGGTGCTGGACAACAAGTATCACAAAACACAATACTCCATGCGCATGAAAGCATAGTGCCTGTATACTACTGTGTAAAGGCATGTCGACCCCTAGAAATAGGACAGACCAGGCAACTAAAAACTGCATGAGTACAAACATTGCGTCGGAATGCACAAAAAATCCTGGACAAATGCCCGGGCATATTCTGACTCAGGTAAGGGCATTTTTAAGGCACCCTAGTGGTGGTGATTTCACATGTGACCAAGGCTGCTTGGCAGCCGAAATGCATTATGTGAATAAACAGTTTCCTGCTTATATCGTGGTGTGGACCTTGCTGTATCTGAGAGCGCGCCTACTGAACTTTGTGGACATATTTACAGCCGGTATGCTCTGCCGGCATGCGCCACACCTCCCACGGGTCCGGGAGTTCCAGAAGGAGCAACAAGCAAAGTTATATATATATATCTGCCACCAAATGCCACATATCCCGTCGAACACTTTTCAGGGCGGGTGCTCTTTTCGTGAGAGTGGCATCTCACGCACAATATTCACCACCAAATATCCAGCAAAGGACAGAAGAGCACTCCTCGGGTTTCAGACACCATTTATTGCATCCAACAGACGCGTTTCGGCAATTATGCCTGTCTCAATGTTGATTCAAAAAAGGTTTAGTCAATTTCACATCCCTTTCCTTTAAGCTCAGTGTGTGTATATATATATATATATATATATATATATATATATATATATATATATATATATATATATATATACACGGTATTAAACAACTCTAGGGAGTCTAATACAATTTCCAACTGAGAAAGAGGGTATTTTCAGTTTATTTAATTGATGAGATCAACAACGTAAAATATATATATATATATATATATATATATATATATATATATATATATATATATATATATATATTTCTCCTTTTCAGCGTTCCCCTCCAGAACACAAATCCGGCGGCACCAGGTAAACAATTATTGCTCCATTTTCAATTTTTTAAAAAGAGTTCATTTATTTTCTTCCTCTTTCATGGCAAAAAAACACAGCCAATTCTATTTTCCTTCCAGTTCCAATCCAATATCAATCGGACACCAAACACAAGGTGAGACACTCCAATGATTTTTCCGCAGTTATTTTAATCTCTCTATAACGCGTTTCGGCATTACTGCCTTGTTCACACACACATCTGTCCTCCTCTATAGCTGCTAGCCAGTGTGTTTGCCACATCAGGACTGGTGCTGTGCTAATTTCCCCACAGCATCTGTTGCAACAAAGATCAACACACATTTCCACAGTGATAACAAAGTACACTCATCTATTACAAAGTGCTTTTATTATGTATAACCACCCCTTCAAGATGTGTGGTAATACATTATAAAACCAGTAAGCAAGTGAGAGTGCACACTGTTCTTTGTTGCAAAGGATGTTGAGTGGTAGGATATGCATGTGGGTGTAAATATATATGTGAATAGGTATATATCTTCTAACATGGTGACTCAGTTTACATTCAAAATCCAAACTAAAACTATGAAAAAATAATGAACGACAACAAAATAAATCAGCTAAAAAATGCTGTTAAAAGACCAACAGTATGCCACAAAATGTCACATATTGTGCTACAGAATATCTTTGTCTATGTCGCTATATCCTGGAGGGTCTGGCTAACAGACTGAAAATCACTAGCAACAGACTCTGAAAAGACTGTAGAATTTTCACCACCTCTACAGTGGGTGCCCTGTCAAACATGTTGTGGTGTATGGGAATTCTGAACAGTCTGACTGTCAGGAAGGCACAGGATACACAAAGCAACTGATTCTCTTCCACATTTTTCTTGCCACAAGAGTTTCACATCACAAATAGCAAAGGCACATTGTTTTCTTTGGAGAAAAGTTGACAGAAATAAAAGTCGCTAGTAAAAATGCCTTTAATTCGAATACAACACCAAAAGACTCAAACAGGGTCAAGTTTGATGAATTATCTGACCACAAACAGCCAATTGTATGCAAAAAGGGCAGAGCCCAAACTTCAGGGATCCTACCTTCACACAGCAGAAAAAACTGACCTACCCGAAAAATGGTAGAACACAGGACAGTAAGGGTGATCTAGGGCTTAAAGACTAAGGGGCCGATTCTGATGCGGGTTGGAAAAGCTTCCCGACCGAATCGGTTGGGAAATGGTGTCCGACCCACTCGGATCGGGAAAGTCCGACCGGCGGAGTAGGATGCATCCGGATGCTTCCAGATACGATTTGGTTGAACTCCCATTGACTTCAATGGGAACATTTGTTCCTAACCGCATCAGAATTGGGCCCTCTGTCGGGAAGACACGTTCCCGATCCGATTTGGAAGGAGCAAATACCGTTAGGAGGCCTTCCTAACCGCATCAGAATCAGGCCCTCGGTCGGGAAGCTTTTCCAACCCGCATCAGAATCGGGCCCTAAGTTGTGTTTTTTGTTGTAAACCTGTGCTTCTTATTTGCCCACTTTCTTTTCATTTATCATATTTAAAAAGCAGCATTAAGAATGTTTAGTGGTTGTTGCCTCCTGTATGTCATTTTGCCCATTGAATTGACTACCATTTTAAAAAATAAAGAAATACAACGTGACTTTATTTGTCTTGTAAAGCATTTCTACATTTGCTGTTGTTCAGCATTCATGAAGAGCAGTGAACATTTCACGAGGAACAAACGTCCTTTTTAGTATCTATTTATCTTTAACAATAAAGACTGCCTCTTTAAAAAAAAATGATTTTGGAAAGTGTATGGAGCCTCATACGTAGGTGAAGATATTTATCGAATTATTATTGGTTTGGCAGAGCAGGCAGAAGGCTATAACCTGGTGGTTCCCCCAGCCTGTCAAACTCCAAGTACCCCCACTATAAAGTAAGGAAAATCAATGGGTTACTATCAGTGGAGCTTGCTGAACTACTGGGTCACAAAGCCAGTCATCCCACCCACAGTGACTGTCTGACATGGGTAGCAAAAATGTTAAATGGCCCCCACGCTCAGGAAATTTGTTATTTTTTGTTCAGAGAAAACAAACTGCCCCTTTTGAGAGGTTGTTTTCTCTGACCAAAAAAGGTTTGCTGAGCGAGTGCTTTAAACATAACATCTGCTCGCCAATGAAGATCCCAATATTCTGAAATAGCATGGCAAAGTAACTCACAGTCACAAGGAGGAGCATGTCCTTAAGCAGAAATGGTTGCATAGCACTGAAGTGAAGTTGATGTTTTTGGGGTGCAGAGGACTGGTTAACGGATTTACAATGGTAAAGTTGTATATGATGCACGCATGACTGTCTGGACTGGTGTACAGTGGTCATGCAAAGTGCATGCAGACCTCGAAAAATCTACTCGCCCACTCGCTATGGCGAGGCAGATTGTATCAGGTCAAGCTATTTTTAGGACCTTCTGGTCTGTTCTGGCAGTGAACTTAAGCTGGAAAGGAACAGGTGTTCTGTTCATTCAGAAAGTGAATAAGCAATAAAGATGCCTTTAAATCTTGTTTTTATCTTGACACGTTTGCTGCCTGTTCAAGGACAGAGGTCAAATGTCAGTTTCTCTTTTAATAATTGCTGCTTATCCTATCCTGGAAAATGGTGTTTACTTTTCTTTCTCTTACTACAATCAGATGATTTTATCACGTGAGCTGTTTGACAATTATGCTGAAACAAAAGGTAGCAGGATGTCATTTTTTTTTTCTAACAACATTTAATTAGCTTGTAAATGAATAGTACAAATATTTCAAAATATATATCAAGAATTACGAAAGCACATTTGTTTGTAATTCAGAAGTGTGATACAAAAAAAGATTATTTAAATAGGCGCAAAACAAATCAGAACATTTTACTTGGTGATGTGCAAATTACATATTTGCAGAAACTCGATTTCCAAACATTATTGATTGTACACTGTATAGTTTTATCAGTAAAACAGTGAGAAATGTTGTGGCTATTTCAATGAAAAATGTGCTGATTGCAAATGGCAGTGTGCTACCACTTCATGGTTTACTTATGTATTTATTAAAAGTGATTTGAGAAACATTCCTGCCCCCGCCCTGAAGACAATGCTGTTAATGAACTAAGAATCAAGTCAGGGGTCATGTGTATCCTATATGTGGCTAGATTTGTATTATATATGGAGCAAAAGTTTAGTCTTTTAAATAAAACAAAAGAGTTTTTTGTACAGCAGACATGCTAAACTCGCGTATTTGAAGGGGCTTTCATTTGAGATAATGAAGAAAGTGGCAGCTCGGTGAATTAAAATATTTGCTCAGGATAACATAATTTGAAACCAGTTTATGGATCAAAAGCATTACAGTTAGGTCAAGTAGATTATTTAAGACACTAGGCCTGCAGGTCTGGTAACATTTTTATAATTTTTCAAGGCCTGCATGGCATGTGACATGAGAAATAACTGTAGAGACTTACAGTGGCCGGGGAGGCACGTGTGGTATGTGAGTAGGTCTGGCTGGAGCTCCCCAGTAGGTATCCTCCTGGAATTACGTAAGTGCCCGCTGCTGCTCCGCCTCCGCTGCCTCCACCCTGGTTAGACACAATCTGCCCTCCACTGACGTACATGGGAACTGATCCACTGCTGGCCACTGCCTGCGAGGTGGCTGGGGTGCTGTCCTGTGCAGGAGCATCTTGAGACTCATAGTAGGTGGCTGGCGGGTTCTGGCTGTAAAGCTGAGTCTCAGTGTAGGGGTAGGCGCCTGATCTGCTGTAAAGGAAAGATCAGGAAATGTCTGAAAGTTGGAAGTAATACAAACTGATCCTTTCTCCAGGAAAAACAACTGCCTCGCTTCCTCACCTGATTCACTCCAAACCCCCAACCTAAAAAGCAACACCACATCTTTGCTCATAAACTAAATATGCACTGTCAGTGACACAGGTTCCTTCACACTCTGTGCATGCTTATTTTTTTCCTTTATTTCTCCAGCACTGGTGTACTGCATGGATTCATATGCTGTGTAAGACTCACTGAAGCAAGTGGCAAGGGATAGAAGACTTAGATATAACTAAATAAGCACACACATGCAGAAAAATCCAGCATTATTAAAATGTATTAAGTTTTGGACCACAAACTGGAGCAGGTATTAGGTAATTGTCTAACTTTTAGTAATCATCCGATGACAATGAGGAAAATTATTTTCCTGTAGCTACAGGGCCACAAGGTCATGGAGGGAGCCCTACAGCAGTGTAACACGCAGCCAAAAACACACACAGCCATTATATATTTATAGCTAAAGACAACCGAAATGTACATTTGGAGCATGTTTATTGCTCATGTTGTTTATGATGTATTTTTATTATACAGACAGCTTGATGCTTCATGCTTGCACTATACAGAACCCATGCAATACACATTAAAGCAAACACAGTATAGCAGCACAGAAGTGTTTCAAAGGCAATCACTATTTTAGCCAGAGGCAGATGGACCATATGGAAAGCCAAGGATGGCAGGGGTACAAGCTGTCTGATCGGACAAGAAATGTTACTGCCTCTACTCCAGTCCTAGTGCTGTATCGGAGAGTAAAGGATGTGAGGCCTATTCTTGGAACAGTCAAGACTTTAGGAGGTTGTAGGGGTCAGAAACTAAGTAAGGTATGTCACAGCACAGAAAAATTCTGCACTGCAATTTCATAGAAAAAATTGACTATTATTACAGTGAAGTAAAAAGGACAGCAGAGTAAAAAGGGCAGTTAAAATTAAGATAAAGACCATCTGCGGCAGACGTTCAACCTAAAGAACAAGTTACTTACCTTCGGTAACGCTTTTTCTGGTGGATACAATATCTGCCTGTGGATTCCTCACCTTTTGAATTACCCCTGCGCCAGCATTCCACTGAAACTTTTTTCTAGCTCTCCCACGTCGACGAGGATGTCACAATGGCACGGCGCCGCTCGCGACTCCGTATGACGTCACCGGAGCCACAAGTAGACCTCGTCGGCGTGCTGACGTCAGTTCCACCCATTTTTTCCGTGCCTCTGAGGCGAACGGTTGGACCGACACATAATTGGAGTATACACAGTATATAATATATACATAAATATACACAGCATAAAGAAAAATAGGAAAAGCTAAAGAAACAAAGCATTTCCTAAACACCAATAACAAGGCAATCAAAAAAGACTTAGGGAAACAACCATGTCAAATAATTAAAAACTCTTTTGGTATACGAAGGTGGATAACAGGGAGGAGGGTGGGTCAGTGAGGAATCCACAGGCAGATAATGTATCCACCAGAAAAAGCGTTACCAAAGGTAAGTAACTTGTTCTTCTGATGGATACATCTGCCTGTGGATTCCTCACCTTTTGAATTGAATCCCACAGCAGTCCCACTCCCAGAGGAGGGTGTCCACCAACTCATACCAAAAAATCCTGCAGCACAGAGCATGCAAAATGGCCATCCCTCCTAACCTCCGAATCCAAGCAGTAATGCTTCGCAAAGGTGTGGAGGGAGGCCCAAGTTGCTGCCTTACAAATGTCAGCAACAGGAACACCTCTAGCCAAAGCAAAAGAAGAAGACTTAGCTCTGGTGGAATGAGCTCTAATACCTTCAGGCGGCTCCTTCTTGGCCAAGGCGTAGCAGATCTTGATGCACAAGATGATCCACCTGGAGAGAGTCCGCTTGTGAACAGCCTTGCCCTTCATTCGTCCAACATAGCCCACGAAGAGCTGATCATCCAGTCTCAGATCCTTGGTTCTATCCAGATAGAAACTGACAGCTCTCTTAGGATCCAGGCGATGAAGTCTCTCCTCCTCCTTGGAAGGGGGAGGATAGAAGGTAGGTAAGGTAATGCATTGCCCTAGATGGAAAGGAGTAACCACCTTAGGCAGGAAAGCAGCCCTGGTCCTGAGAACCATCATTTCTGCATGAATGGTTAAAAACTGAGGTTTGGAACTAAGAGCCTGAAGCTCACTTACCCTCCTGGCCGAGGTAATAGCGATCAGAAAGACCGTTTTGAAAGAGAGAAGCCTCAACGGACAACTATGAAGAGGCTCAAACAGAGAACCCATAAGGAAAGTGGGTACGAGATTTAAATCCCACTGAGGCATAATGAAGGGAATGGGAGGAAACCTATTGGTGAGGCCCTTAATGAACCTCATAACAACTGGAGATTTAAATAAAGACGGCTGGTCCGGCAAACAAAGGAAAGCCGACAAAGCCAACAAATACCCCTTTACCGTGGCCACAGCACAACCCTGCTGAGCCAAGGAAAGAGAGAAACTCAGCACATCAGACAAACGGGCCTTTAAACTTTAAAGGATCAATGGACCTCTCTCCACACCATTTCACAAATTTGGACCACCTGGAGGAATAAATAGATTTGGTGGAGTGTCTCCTGGAAGATAAAATAACATCCACCACATCCGGTGGGAGAGAGAAAGAACTCAGGTTGCCCTGTTCAATCTCCAGGCATGAAGGTGCAGGCTCTGGAGGTGGGGAGTGTAGAACCTGCCCCTGCGACTGTGAGAGGAGATCTGCCCTTAGAGGGAGACGGAGCGGAGGGTACGAAGAGAGGTGAAGTAGATCTGTGTACAACACCCTTCTTGGTCAATACGGGGCGTTCAATATGACTTGGGCCCGATCTTGGCGAATCTTCCTCAGAACCCGAGGAATCAAGGGTATGGGAGGAAACGCGTAAAGGAGCTGTGAATCCCAATCCAACTGAAACACGTCCCCCAACGCTCCCTGCATCGGAAACTGGAGACAGCAGAACGACGGGCAGTGCGCGTGCTCGCGAGTGGCAAAGAGGTCCAACCGAGGAAATCCCCACATCCTGAAGATGAGAAGGACCACCTCCGGATGAAGCCGCCACTCGTGATTGGCCGAAAAGCGCCGACTGAGACTGTCCGCACGAACATTTAGCACTCCTGCCAGATGATTTGCCATAACACAAATCTGATGATCCTAAGCCCAGGACAAGAGTCGCAGAGCCTCTCTGCAGAGACGATACGACCCTACTCCTCCCTGTTTGTTTATATACCACATCGCAGTAGTGTTGTCCGTCAGGACCTGAACCGACTGACCGCGAAAGGAGGGAAGAAAGGCCTTGAGAGCTAAACGTATCGCCTGCAATTCCAGAAGGTTGATATGAAATACCCTTTCCTCCGGAGACCAAAGGCCTTTGATCTCCAGATCCCCCAGATGAGCACCCCACCCTAGAGTGGAGGCATCCGTGATCACCGTGGCCACCTGTGGAGGAAGATGAAAGAGCTTCCCTTGAGACAGGTTGCCCTCCACACTCCACCAAGACAGCTCCGCTGCAGTGTCTCTGGAGAGTCTGACCGTCTCCCTGAGATCTCCGTTGTGCTGATACCCCTGCTTGCGGAGGCACCGCTGGAGAGCCCTCATGTGCCAGCGTGCATGGCTGACCAACAGAATGCAGGAAGCGAACAGACCGAGCAGGCGTAGAACCTTCAGGACTGGAACAACCGCTCCATTGTGAAACAAAGGAATCATCTCTTGAATGTCGAGAATCCTCTGCGGAGGTGGGAAAGCTCGACACACATCCGTGTCCAGTACTGCCCCTGTAAACAGGTTGCGCTGTGAGGGCACCAGGTGAGATTTGGGCACATTTATCGAGAAGCTCAAGTCGAACAACAGCCGTGCTGTCACGTGCAGATGATGAAGCACCATCTCCTGCGACTTTGCTTTGAGCAGCGAGTCGTCCAGATAGGGGAAAACAGGAATCCCCGACTTCCTGAGATGAGCTGCCAGCACAGCCATCACATTTGTGAAGACTCGAGGCGTGGAAGTAAGACCGAACGGAAGAACTGCAAACTGGTAGTGCTGAGACCCCACCGTAAAACGGAGATACTTCCTGTGCGACTTCAGGATGGGGATGTGAAAATAAGCATCCTGCAAGTCGATCGACACCATCCAGTCCTCTTGTTGCAGCGCTTGAAGAACCTGAGCTAGGGTCAACATCTTGAATTTTTCCTGTTTGAGGTAAAAATTCAAGACCCTGAGGTCCAGGATAGGCATTAATCTGCCGTCCTTCTTGGGAATCAGGAAATACCGGGAGTAGCATCCCTGACCCCTTTCCTGCTCCGGAACCACCTCTATCGCACCTTTCTGCAATAAGGCAAGAACTTCCTGTTCCGTTAGCAACAAATGATCCTCTGAACACCAGCCCTGGCGAGGATGGTAAAGAGGAGGAAACTCCCGGGAGGGAAGGGCGTACCCATTTTCCACAAGATTCAAAACCCAAAGGTCTGAAGTGATAGACTTCCAATCTTGAAGAAAATGGGACACCCGACCCCCTACAGGACCAGCATGCTCCAAGATGGGGGATCTAGAGCTGCTTTCCTGTGGCACCAGTGGTGGGGGCAGGAGAGGAAGAAGAGGAGGAGGAGAGTTGACGGGATGCACCTCGCAGACGACCTCCGCCCTTTCCTCTGTAAGATCTGTACAGAGGATTCTGCTGCGGTTGCTGCCGAGGCTGCTGCCAGCCACGAAAGGAAGCTGCCTTATCAAAACCACGGTATCTTGTATATCCAAAACCCCTGGTTTGAGACTGAAGACCCAATGATTTTGCAGTGGCTCTACTGTCTTTAAACCTCTGCAGCGCAGAATCGGCCTTTTCTCCAAACAGCTTGGACCCATCGAACAGTAGATCGAGGAGAGTAGCTTGCACATCTGGCGAAAATCCCGAAGGCCTGAGCCAGGCATGCCTCCTGGTGGCAATACAGGAACCCATCACCCTGGCCACCGAATCAGCAGTATCCAGTCCAGATTGGATGACCTGACGAGCTGCAGCCTGCATATCCGCCAGCACCTCTAAAAAGGAGCCACAATCACCGTACGGTAATTTGGGAGCCAACTGCTTGGCCGAATCCATTAGGGCGTGAATATACCTCCCCAACAAGCACATAGCATTGGTGGACTTCTACGCCATACTGGAGGAAGAGAAGACCTTCTTGGCAGTCTGTTCCAATTTCTTAGAGTCTATGTCTGCAGGAGCCTGAGGAAAATATCCCGTCGACTGCTTAGAACAGGAATCGATATAACATTTGAACAGTGGACCAATTGTCTACAGAAGGCACCACCCACTGGAAGTCACCAGACTTATATGTACCGTCACCAAAATCTATGTGCTAACTTTGATAATGCCCTCTGTCCAAGAGCACCACCCTTGACATCAAGGTAAATAAAACTTTTATGAAATCAAAGTTGCACCAAATGTCCAAAATATGATCCGTTTAGATCATTTCAAATAATGTCCAATCCATTCAGTAAGGCATAATCACGTTTCTTTATTGGTTTCTTTAAAAGGCCACAGCCAACGCGTTTCGTTCTGAAAACAGAACTTCTTCAGGGCGAAAGTGTTGTTGTACGTCAAGATTTAAGTTGGTAAATACGTCAGGCAATATTTATTGGATCAGAATATTCATTTGGAGATGGTACTCATAACTCTGATTAAGATCTCAAAATTGCTATATTGATTGAAGATGGCGTATTATGCTCATATATTCACCGCAATAAGTGTGCGTCAAGTATATTTTCCTCGAGATGATGAATTGCTTGTTATGACATGATAATCATTCAAATGGTTCCTGTGGCGATATGTTTTAGACACAGGCTTCGGTCATTATCCGACGTTCCAGTTCCCGCCCGTGGTTCGAACCACGGGCGGGAACTGGAACGTCGGATAATGACCGAGCCTAATGGCCTAAGAATAAGGTTCGTTGGTACTGTGTCTAAAACATATCGCCACAGGAACCATTTGAATGATTATCATGTCATAACAAGCAATTCATCATCTCGAGGAAAATATACTTGACGCACACTTATTGCGGTGAATATATGAGCATAATACGCCATCTTCAATCAATATAGCAATTTTGAGATCTTAATCAGAGTTATGAGTACCATCTCCAAATGAATATTCTGATCCAATAAATATTGCCTGACGTATTTACCAACTTAAATCTTGACGTACAACAACACTTTCGCCCTGAAGAAGTTCTGTTTTCAGAACGAAACGCGTTGGCTGTGGCCTTTAAAGAAACCAATAAAGAAACGTGATTATGCCTTACTGAATGGATTGGACATTATTTGAAATGATCTAAACGGATCATATTTTGGACATTTGGTGCAACTTTGATTTCATAAAAATGCTTAGAACAGGAAGCCTGCACAACTAAACTTTCCGGTGAAGGATGTGCAGAAAGAAAAGCAGGATCACCAGGAGCAGGCCTGTACCTCCTTGCCACCGACCTTGAAACAGCAGGAGCAGAAAGGGGCTTCCACCACACCTCAAGAATTGGCTCAGTCAAAGCCTCATTAAAAGGCAAAAGAGGCTCAATCACAGAAGACGGGGAATGTAAAACTTTCGTAAGAATATTAGGCCTGAGCTCAGCTGTGGGCAATTGAAGGTCTAAAAGTTCAGCAGCCTTCCTCATCACAGCATGATAAGGCGCCACATCATGAGAAGGAGAGGCCTTTGGTGATGAAAGCTCTCACTCTGGGGAAGTGTCCAGACCACTCGCCTCCTGAAGGCCCTCAAACTCATCAACAGTCTCATCAATTTCAGCTTCCTCCCGCTGAAATTCTTCCTCTTCCAACAGCCTTTGGGCCTCTCTTCTTGACCACAACTTCGGGACCGGCGGCGGCGGCGCCAAGCGTGGCGCCGGAGACACCGGCGCCGATGGAAGAGCTTCCGATGAAGGCATCGGCGCGAATGAAGCAGAGAGGAAGAAGGTCCACCAGATGGCGCCGGAGACTGAGAAAACGGCATTGAGAACCTCGGAGCCGGAAACTGCCAAGACAGCGCCGTCGGCATAAAGGGCACGAAGGGTGCCTGGGCATATTGCTGTGGAACGCACAAATTGAAAGCAAGCGGACCCACGGGGCCTGACGGCGCACCGGTAGGGTAAGCTGCTCTGGCAAACATGCCATACATCGCATTAAGAAAATGCGAAGGATCAGACCCAGGTCCAGGAAAGGGTGGATAAGGAGCCGAGTCTGAATCCACTCGAGGCCGAGTTGGCGTTGGGGTCGTCGGACCCAAAACAGGTGAGGTCGCAGGCACAGGCGAAGACAACCTAGGCTCCTGAGAATCTTTCAGTGCCGGAGATAACCTCGGCGCCGGAGAACCCCTCGGCGTCGGTGACTGAGACGGAGAACCCCTCGGCGACGGAGAGTGAGTAGCTTGAGGAGAAGGAGAAGGCGACGGCGAGATGAAGTCTTTAGAACGACGTCGCGAAGCCGGAGAAGGCGACCTCAAAGCTCTATCCTTCGATGAACGACGTCGGGAACCCTGCCTTCTCTTCTTCTTATGCTTCTCCGACTTCGAAGTATGCGAAGTCGACGACTTCGATTTTGACTTCGACCTCTTTCGGCCCCTCTTCTCCTTCCTTGCTTTCGCCATAAAAAGCTTAGCCTCACGCTCCTTCAAAGCCTTCGGATTCATCTTACGACAACTGGAGCAGCCTCCGACGTCGTGGTCCGAAGAAAGTCACCACAAACAGTCTTCATGGGGGTCAGTGATAGACATATGACCCCCACACTCTCTGCAGGGCTTGAAACCCGACTTCTTCGATGTCGCCACAGCACTGCTACACTAAGGGAAACAGCAAATAACAAAGTAACTGTCAAGAAAATGGAGAGTCCCAGAAAAACGTTGCGCGTCGACGGCGCGGAAAAAAGGAAACTGACGTCAGCATGCCGACGAGGTCTACTTGTGGCTCCAGTGTCGTCATAAGGAGTCGCGAGCGGAGCCGTGCCATTGTGACGTCCTCGTCGACGTGGGAGAGCTAAAAAAAAGTTTGCGTGGAATGCTGGCGCAGGGGTAATTCAAAAGGTGAGGAATCCACAGACAGATATATCCATCAGAAACATATTCATTGGGTTGCTGTGCTATTTCTTTCTAAATATACAGTCTAATAAATTAAAAATAATTCTAAATACATTATATTCAAATCAGAAGGGTTCAGTTACTCTTCGTTATCTTTGGGACTTGGGATTTACTACAGTATCTGCAACCAGTTCCAGTCAATGGGAAAGAAGTGCCGGACAAAGGAATGAAATGTATCAACTGTGTATGTCACATGTGCCATGTGGCCTTTTGTTTCAATGTCCCTTGACACCTCAGTGGGTTTGTGATTGGACGACTCAGTTAACAGCTTAAATTCGACCAGAAATCCTATTTAACGCAATATCTCACAGCCCAAACAAAAGAAAAGTCTGATCTAATTAAAAAGGGTGAATTTAGGGTTTTAGGGTCTTGGTGTCCAGTTTAACAGGGCTACAAGGGGTCTGGTAGTCCATTTTCACTTGGGACACAATTCAAATGGAAACAATCAAGAAGTTAACTGGATTCACAGTCGCCAGATAATTGAATGAGGTAGCTGTAGCCATGGGTCAGCACGAAGTATAAAGTCCCCTGCAGGACCGTGTGGTGATCAGATTCAACAAACATTACTGAGACAGCTGAGAAAGTCAATGCTGAAGAATTCCCAGTCTGTTCAAGGGGGGTCCTACAGACATGCACACCTTTACACTAGAGCAATAACCTTCTTACTGCAAGTGTCTTACAATCACAGTGACTATCATGGGGCCATACCTCTAGGTGTGAGACATACATGGAGTACCACAGACTTTGGTGCACAATACTCACATTGTACTTGCGGTGTAACTGGCATCGCCTCCTTCCACATACTGCACCTGGTTCTGGTACACATGTTGCACAGGCACCTGCTGGAGCTGCTGAACCTGCAAGAACAGTGATGGCTGCAAGTCAGTGCTGGAAAATAAGAGATTGAGCCTCTACACTGAAGACATAATTCTTCAGAGCGTTCTTTATGCCACACCCCTACCCTTGTAGAGTCCCCAATGCAACCCTTCTCGTTACAATAGAACAAGACTGAGTACACTCACAGAGCATGTGCTCTGTGCCCCAGTGCCATCCTGCACAAGCTCATATTAGGCTTAACTTCCATGCACAGAGCCCACTCACATCAAATGCTCATATTATAAAAGCTTCAATCATATACACTCTACTAATTAATGCTCTGTGGCTCTGCTGTGCATGCCAATATTACAAGCTCCCCTAGCTTATGTGTACAATTATTGTTGCAGATTCTGAAATTATGCAATTCAACGTGCACAGCATACCACGTAAACAAAGACTTCACAGACATCTCATCATGCCATACAACCTGTTGATTTCAGCAAAATAAATGGTCAAGTTTATTTACATAATAAAGACACAAACAACATTAACAAACATGTCACATAGATTAAAATGTTTTAAACGAATCACAGTTGTTAAAGAGTAGTAATTTATTTTTTAAAAGGGTAAGTGCAGACAGTAAGAGATAGTCAACGGGACAATCAAATGGAAATACAAGATACTCACACTACCAAAAAAAAACTATCAACATGTGTGGAATACTTGATTAACAGGTAACGAAAGGCAATGCTACTTGTAATATTAGGTTCATATTGTGGGCATTTTCTTTGATTGTTAAAATATCTAAGCCAATGTGCTGGGTCCTGCAACACATTCCAATAGATAAAATTATAGGCGTTGCACCTTATCTCATATTAAAAATAAGTCATTGTAAGATAAGCAAGTTCTGTCTTTTTTAATAGAACCAATCAGAATTAATTTTATGAGCTATAAAACATATTTGACTGAAAGGCCAACTGTAAACCTTCCCAAAATAAGGAATACTACATCACCTGGATGGCGAATATGTACGTTTGTTTTTATATGTCCTGTCCAGATGCGGGAAGAATGAAGCTGAGGAAATAGTTCATTCTGATTAATTTGAAAATTAGTTTTTGGGTGAATTTGCTTCTCAGAACACCAAATGCTGAGTCTCTTTCTCTTGAGTGCACAATGGTCTTTTGAAAGGATGTTATGTTATGTCATGTCTTGTTATGTTGATTTGTATAGCGCACTGATCACCCGAGAGGGTATCCAGGAGCTCGGGCAGGTGTGTAAGTTTGTGGTTCCAAGGTGCTTATACGAAGAGCCAGGTCTTCAGCTTCTTATGGAACTCAAAAAGTAGGGAGGAGGCTCTGATGTGCTGAGGAGGCAGTTCCATGTCTTGGGTGCAAAGTAGGAGAATGAGCAACCTCCAGTTTTGCTTTTGTGGATGAGGGGAATGTGTCCAGGGGTTGCTCCCTTGCTGTAACAGGTACCTGGGTAATGTACCAGTTGAACCTTTCTGAAGAATTGAAACCAGTACCATCTAAGTTCCTCTGAAGAGCTTTAATGAAAGCAAATGTCATGATGTCAGGAGAGTGCATTAGTGAAAAATTAACTGTACTCTTTAAATAAAAAGGAATTTACATCATTGAAAATGAATCAGTATGTCACTGTTAAATAAAGATTGAAAACGAAATTGATGAGGCAAGGAATACATCAACCACAATGCTATGGAGCCTTACTGAAGACAATACACCTTTGTGTGAGCGCTACCACAAAGTGTTTGTGTTTTACACTCTCTTATTCTGCTCTTGAACTATTCTCATTTGGCAGAGATTTTGCTCACTTAATTAGACTCAATCTTGAACTACAAGCCTCACAAGATCCTTGTGACAGGTTAAGATTGTGCTTTGCTGAAAAGTGTTTATCACAGAAACAAATTATTTTGTGGGTTTTATTTTTGAGGAAAAATATAAGTTCATTGTGCATCAAAACAAATAGGATTTCCAGAAGGAACCCTGTTCCATTTCCATAGTACAAAACAAAATGTTGAGATAATACAAGTTATTACTAAAATAGTCAATCTTTACTTTGAATCAGGAATTGTTCCCAATAAATGGGAAAAAGGTACCATCAAGCCACTTCCCAAAAATGTTAATGTGTGCGGTGGGGCTGTACTGGTAGAGATTCTAAATTTCTGCATTTCTTGTTTGCTCTCCACAGCTCACTTTCATTGGGCCACACTCGAGCTCTGAGTGGAGACAAGGTTGGGCAGCACTGGTCCCGGCTGCCGACAGGGTGGAGAACCATATCTTACCCCTTCAAATGGTGTAACCAGGTATGATCTAAGATATCGTAGAACCGGGTCTATGCTCATGACGGCTGCCTGAGTGGCAAGATGACAATGGAGGATTGATCCTGATGGGTCATCCAGTGTCTTTCTGCGCACATGATGGAGCATTGGCCACAAGTTGGGAGCAATTGGGAGCTTAATGACCTGCTGTCTGCGTTTACTCGACCATAATAGTCTTGCTAGGCACAGTGGGTAACACCTCATTAGCACCTCATCATGTCCCTTGAAGAAATTAAGATTTGGCCCCCCAATAGTCCAGAAGGATTTTTTTCTGCTGAAATTACTAGCCTCCAAAGATCTTTCAGGGAAGCGAGTCAGAGGAGTTAGCTGACGTTGATCTGGCTGGACAAATGTTGAGCTTACCATATGTGTTGCCGAACTTGCAGAAATCAAACCCAAATATAGAGTCTATTTTAGCTCACTTTGCGGTGTTATGGGTGACATAAAGGGAAAGGTAATGAGCAACAACAAGGCAGTGGGCTGTTTAGGCCAGTGTGTCATGGCCTTGAAATCAGAAACAGATAGACTGCCAAGCCAGATCAGAGAATGCATTTTGAGAACTGTGCATTTACTGCCCTGACCCATTTTGACACAATAACAATAACTTAAAAACAAGGTAAGCACTCCCCCTCCAACCTATGGACCCTTGGTGTGCTCCCTACAGAAGCAGGAAGACCTGAAATTCCCTCAAAGTAAATTTGTGGGCAACGAAGCTGGGGGGCTGAGTGTGCTTACCAGGGTGACATGGCATCCAAAGAGAGAGTTAAGTCAGTGGGGAGCACACAGAGTGGCGGCAGCTAAGAAGTTGGTCTCAAGATGGCAGTCAAACAATGCTCCTCAGGAGGCATAAAAAGTCAAGAACTATTTGATAGCAAATGGACTTGAGGCATCCCTCTGGTTCACAACAAACCTAAGAGTTGAGCATGAGGGAAAGGTTCTTTACCCAACCAAAGGGTACACAAGTCTGTCAATAAGGGCTGATGAATTCCTAAGCTACTGGTTCATTTTTCACAGGGATTGATCACCTTGTGGGGGGCTACCGATTCTCCTGATATTTTCTCGCATGTTTAGGACCGGCAGCGTAAGCTTGGTATTCTGATATGTTGGTTCAGATGCAATTTGGTTTCCCCGTTCCTTTTACTTCCCCTTGTACTTGGGCCAGAGTACGTTCCCAGAAGCTGTAGCATGCTATAGGACTACTACCCAAGGAAGCCTCAATGGAAATCTGAAATCCAGAGCCTGGGTGTCATGTGTTTGCAAGGGTTCCGCTTTGTGCATCAAACACAGTGTTTTGTAGGAATGTTTCCTTTAATAAAAATATTTAAACTCAAAAACCATAAATCAGATTCTCCATACTTATCAAATTATAGGCCAATTACTCTATTCCCCAGTGATAGTGAAAACTGTCAATACGTTCTCGACAAATTGGTTGTCGAATTGTTGGAGGAAAATACTCCTGGGCAGGTCTTAGATATGCTGTTGGACATGCCATGGAGCAGAAACAGTCTTTGCTGCAGTGCTGGACCTATTAAGGAGAGTTAAAAAAACAGGATGTACAACCAGGTTTTGGTACAGTTGACCAAAATATGCAAGACGGTCATTTAGCAGTGTTAGGTCTTAGAAACAGTGAATGCAACATGGTTCTCTTTTTTGATCATGCCACAGCAAAGTTCAGTGGACATAAGATAATTTTGTGATGCATAATGCTGATAAAACTGATTTGTTGCTGGTGGGATACTGAGTTTCAGCACAGGAAAACAATCTTTGGTCTTCTTCATCCATGTGCCAGCGGACTGACACTTCAGATAATGTGAAATATCTGAGGTTTTATTTAAAGTTTGGCTTAAATTTGAATACACAAATTAATTATGCCAGGTCCTCTTGTACCTTCAGATTAGGGAATCTTGTTACAAATCTGCCATTCATGCCTTCTGAGATATATTCATCTGTGGTAGGAACATACATACATTCTTGCCTAGATTACGGTAACTATATATATTTGTGGCTACTGGCAAAAAATACTAAACAGGGCAGTTAAACTTGTTAAAGTCATACAAGTTAAAGACCACGTCCCATGCCACAAGACTTCATCAATTGGGTCCAGGCCTGGAGAAGAATCTTTTTTAAATTAATTAGTCAGCCTGGTACACAAGCTATTCTACAAACTAGTTCCAAAATGTCTGCAAAATATGGTGACACGGTATACTCTTTTCAGAGAGCCAAGTTCTACTTTTTTGTTACTATGTAGCTATGAAAGTTAGATCGCTCATAGGAGTAAAATGGATTTCTTTAACCAAAGAATTAAACAGGTCAAAAGAACAAGTTACTTACCTTCGGTAACGCTTTTTCTGGTGGATACAGTATCTGCCTGTGGATTCCTCACCTTTTTAATACCCCCTGCGCCAGAAATTCTTTTCCTAGCTCTCCCACATCGACGAGGACGTCATAATAGCACGGCTCCGCTCGCGACTCCGTATGACGTCATCGGAGCCATAAGAAGGCCTCGTCGGCGTGCTGACGTCAGTTCCACCCATTTTTTCCGTGCCTTCGAGGCAAACGGGCGGACCGACACATTTTCACACGTATACACAGTATACAAAATATATATACAAATGCAAGTACACATAGCATAACCAATAATAGCATGGAAAAAGGGCAACAAACCAAGCATTTTCCAGTATAAAACCGTAAGCATGAAAAAGACATATTAAAAACATTCATGTCAAACAGTTAAAGCATTTTTGGTAGAAACAGGTGGACAGCGGGAAGGCGGTGGGACAGTGAGGAATCCACAGGCAGATACTGTATCCACCAGAAAAAGCGTTACCGAAGGTAAGTAACTTGTTCTTCTGATGGATACATCTGCCTGTGGATTCCTCACCTTTTGAATAGAATCCCAAAGCCGTACCTCTCCCGGAGGAGGGTGTCCACCTGACTAGATCAAAAAAATCTTGCAGAACAGAACGTGCAAAATGGCCGTCCCTCCTAACCTCCGAATCTAAGCAGTAATGCTTCGCAAAGGTATGGAGGGAGGCCCAAGTTGCTGCCTTACAAATATCAACAACAGGAACACCTCTAGCCAAAGCAGAAGAAGATGACTTAGCTCTAGTAGAATGAGCTCTGATACCTTCAGGCGGGTCCTTCTTGGCCAAAGCATAGCAGATCTTGATACACAAGATGATCCATCTGGAAAGAGTTCGCTTGTGTACAGCTCTTCCTTTCATCCGACCAATGTAGCCCACGAAGAGCTGTTCATCCAGCCTTAAATCCCTGGTCCTGTCCAGGTAAAAACTGACCGCCCTCTTTGGGTCCAAACGATGAAGTCTCTCCTCTTCCTTGGAAGGGTGAGCGGGAGGATAGAAGGTGGGTAAGGTAATGGACGTTCCCAAATGGAAAGGAGTAACCACCTTAGGAAGGAAAGTAGCTCTGGTCCTAAGAACCAACTTATCTGCATGAATGGTCAAGAATGGAGGGTTAGAACTAAGAGCCTGAAGCTCACTTACCCTCCTGGCCGAGGTAATAGCGATCAAGAAAATCGTTTTTAAAGAGAGAAGCCTCAAAGGACAACTATGAAGAGGCTCAAATGGAGAACCCATTAGAAAAGTAAGTACAAGATTTAAATCCCACTGAGGCATAATGAAAGGAGTAGGAGGAAACTTATTGGTAAGGCCCTTAATGAACCTCATAACTACAGGAGATTTGAACAAAGACGGCTGGTCCGGCAAACAAATAAAAGCCGACAAATAACCTTTAACTGTAGCCACAGCACAACCCTGCTGGGCCAAGGAAAGAGAGAAACTCAGCACATCAGACAAACGAGCCTTTAAAGGATCAATGGTCCTCTCTCCACACCACTTTACAAATTTGGACCACCTGGAGGAATACACAGATTTGGTGGAGTGCCTCCTGGATGATAAAATGACATCCACCACATCCGGTGGGAGAGAGAAGGAACTCAGGTTGCCCCTTTCAATCTCCAGGCATGAAGGTGCAGGCTCTGGAGGTGCGGGTGTAGAACCTGCCCCTGCGATTGCGAGAGGAGGTCTGCCCTGAGAGGGAGACGGAGCGGAGGGTGCAATGAGAGGTGAAGTAGATCTGTGTACCACACCCTTCTCAGCCAATCCGGAGCGATCAATATAACTTGGGCCCGGTCTTGGCAAATCTTCCTCAGAACCCGAGGAATCAAGGGTATGAGGGGAAACGCATAAAGGAGTTGCAAGCTCCAATCCAATTGAAACGCGTCCCCCAGCGCTCCCTGCATCGGATACTGGAGACTGCAGAACAACGGGCAGTGCGCATTCTCGTGAGTGGCAAACAGGTCCAACCGAGGGGACTCCCACATCTCGAAGATGTGATGGACCACCTCCGGATGAAGCCGCCACTCGTGATCGGCCGAGTAATGCCAACTGAGACTGTCCGCACGAACATTCAACACACCGGCTAGATGATTTGCAAACACACAAATCTGATGTCCCTGAGCCCAGGACCAAAGTCGCAGAGCCTCTCGGCAGAGACGATACGACCCCACCCCTCCTTGTTTGTTGATGTACCACATCGCGGTAGTGTTGTCTGTCAGGACCTGAACTGACTGACCGCGAAGGGCAGGAAGGAAAGCCTTTAGTGCCAAACGTACGCCCGCAATTCCAGAAGGTTGATGTGAAGCAACCTTTCCTCTGGAGACCAAAGACCTTTGACCTCCAGATCCCCCAGATGAGCACCCCACCCTAGAGTGGAGGCATCAGTGATCACTGTGGCCACCGGCGGAGGAGGCTGAAAGGGCTTTCCTTGAGACAGGTTGCCCTGCACACTCCACCAAGTCAGCCCCGCTGCAGCGTCTCTGGAGATTCTGACCTTCTCCCAGAGATCTCCATTGTGTTAATACCACTGCCTGCAGAGGCACCACTGGAGTGCCCTCATATGCCAGCGTGCATGACTGACCAACAGTATGCAGGAAGCGAACAGACCGAGCAGGCGTAGGACCTTCAGGACTGGAACAACCGCTCCATCGTGAAACAAAGGAATCATCTCCTGAATGTCGAAAATTCTCTGCGGAGGCGGGAATGCCCGACATACAGTAGTGTCCAGTATTGCCCCTATGAACAGGCTGCGCTGAGAAGGCACCAGGTGAGATTTGGGTACATTTATCGAGAAAGCCAAGTTGAACAACAGTTGCGTTGTTGTTTGCAAATGGCTCAACACCATGTTGTTTGCAAATGACTCAACATCATCTCCGGAGACTTGGCTTTTAACAGCCAGTCGTCCAGATAGGGGAAAACAGGAACCCCTGACCTTCGGAGATGTGCCGCTACCACCGCCATCACCTTCGTGAAGACCTGAGGTGCGGAAGTTAGACCGAACGGGAGGACCGCAAACTGGTAGTGTTGCGATCCTACCGTGAACCGGAGATACTTCCGATGCGACTTCAGGATGGGAAGATGAAAATACGCATCCTGCAAATCGATGGACACCATCCAGACTTCCCATTGCAGCGCGAGAAGAACCTGAGCTAAGGTCAACATTTTGAACTTTTCCTGCCTGAGGTAAAGATTCAAAACCCTGAGGTCCAGGATCGGCCTCAACCGACTGTCCTTTTTGGGTATCAGGAAATACCGGGAGTAGCACCCCTGACCCCTTTCCTGCTCTGGAACCACCTCTATCGCACCTTTCTGCAGCAAGGCAAGAACCTCCTGCTGCAGTAAGGAGGAGGAAACTCTAGAAAAGGGAGGGTGTACCCATTCTCTACAAGATTCAAAACCCAACGGTCTGAAGTAATCGATTTCCAATCTTGTAGAAAATGGGACACCTGACCCCCTACAGGACCAACATGCTCTAAGATGGGGGATCTAGAGCTGCTTCCCTGTGGCACCAACGGTGGGGGGAGGAGAAGAGGAGGAGGAGGAGGACTGCTGCCGAGCGGCTCCTCGAAGACGGCCTCTATTTTTACCCCTGTACGACTTGTACAAAGGGTTCTGCTGCTGATTCTGCTGAGGCTGCTGACGGCCACGAAAGGAAGCCGCCCTTCCAAATCCTCAATACCGCTTGTAGCCGTACCCTCTAGACTGAGTTTGAAGGCCCAAAGATCTTGCAGTCGCTCTGCTATCTTTAAAGCGCTGTAAAGCAGAGTCAGCTTTCATACCAAACAGCCTCGTACCATCAAAGGGCAAATCCAATAGAGTTGCTTGAACATCTGGTGAAAATCCAGAAGATCTTAGCCAAGCCTGTCTCCTCGTTGCCACAGAAGAACCCATTACGGGCCACTGAGTCAAGAGTGTCCAACCCTGACTGAATAACCTGACGGGCAGCCGCCTGAGAGTCTGAAAGAGCTTCAAGAAAATTAACCCGATCATCCTCAGGTAGTTTGGGGGCCAACTGTTTAACAGAGTCCATAAGGGCATGGATATACCTTCCAAGTAAGCAGGTAGCGTTAGTAGATTTCAATGCCATACTTGCAGAGGAAAACACTTTCTTAGCTGCCTGCTCCATCTTCTTAGAAACCCTATCCCCCGGGATGGTAGGGAAGGAACCAGATGACTGTTTGGAGCAAGAAGCTTGAACCACCAAGCTTTCAGGAGATGGGTGAGTAGACAGAAAAGCCGGATCCCCAGGAGCTGGCCTGTACCTCCTCGCAATAGACCTGGAAACAGCCGGAGCAGTCAAGGGCTTTTGCCAAACTTCTAAAATAGGTTCTGTCAAAGCCTCATTGAAGGGTAGAAGAGGCTCACTTACTGAAGAAGATGTACTGAGTAACTCAGTCAAAATATTAGATTTAATTTCAGCTGAAGGCAACTGCAGGTCTAGCAAATCAGCGGCTTTCCTTACGATTACATGATAAGGAGCAATATCCTGTGAGAGCCCAGCCTTTGGTGAGGAAAGTTCCCATTCTGGGGAAGTATCCAACCCACTGGCCTCTTGTAGGCCCTCAAATTCGTCAACAGAGTCGATAATCTCTCCCTCCTCCTGCTCCTGCCTATATTCTTCCTCTTCAAGCAGTCTCTGCGCATTCCTCCTGGAGCGCTGCTTCAGGATCGGCGGCGCCAGACCCGGCACCGGTGACGACGGCACCGGAGTCGAAGGAGGTCCTTCAGGATTAAGCATCGGCGCCGATCGAATCCGAGGCAGCGCCGAATCGACAACAGATGGAGTCTGAGGATTTGGAGTAGAAGACCTCGGCGCCGGAAAATGCCAAGACGGAGCCGTCGGCATGAAAGGCACGAAAGGCGCCTGGGCGTATTGATGGGGAACACCCAAATTAAAGGCCAACGGACCCACGGGGCCTGAAGGCGCACAGGTAGGCTGGGAGGCCCTGGCGAACAAGCCAAACATCGCATTTAAAAAATGCGTAGGATCGGTTCCAGGGCCCGGAAAAGGAGGATAAAAATCCATACCTTCCTGAACAGGATCTACCTGAGGCCGAACTGGAGGCTGCGGAGCCGGAGAAACCCAATGAACAGGAGAAGACTCCCTGGGTGTCGGAGACCTCCTGGGCGTCGCAGTACCTTTAGGCGTCGAAGAGCCCCTCGACGCCGGCAAACTCGGAGCCGGTGAGTGGATTGGAATCGCCTGCGGAGAAGGAGAAGGTGATGGAGACACAAAGTCCTTTCTCCGCACCGCTGAGCTGGTGAAGCCGACCTCGAAGCCTTGCCCTTCGAAGAGCGACGTCGAGAACTATGTCTCTTCTTCGACTTCTTGTGCTTCTTGGATCTTGAAGTATACGAGGTCGACGACTTAGAGCATCTACGACCCCTCTTCTCCTTCTTTGCTTTAGCCATGAAGAGTTTCGCCTCACGTTCTTTTAAAGCCTTGGGATTCATTTTCCTGCAGCACAAACACCCTTCGAAGTCGTGGTCGGAAGACAAACACCAAAGGCAATCATCGTGGGGATCAGTCATCGACATATGACCGCCACACTCCCTGCAGGGCTTGAATCCAGACTTCTTTGAAGTAGCCATTTCTCAAGATACTCGAAGAAACAAAGTAATCACGAAGAAAATGGAGAGTCCCAGAAAAAAACCGTTACGCGTCGACGGCGCGGAAAAAAGGGAACTGACGTCAGCACGCCGACGAGGTCTTCTTATGGCTTCGATGACGTCATACGGAGTCGCGAGCGGAGCCGTGCTATTATGACGTCCTCGTCGACGTGGGAGAGCTAGGAAAAGAATTTCCGCGGAATGCTGGCGCAGGGGGTATTCAAAAGGTGAGGAATCCACAGGCAGATGTATCCATCAGAAATCACAATACCTTTACAAAAAACTAAACACCAACCTTTTTGCTGTTTTAAGCTTCATTCCTGGCTTCAATTTACCTAACCGGTTCCAAAGTCACTTTCGTAATACAGCCCCAGGAAGCTGTATCGATAGCAGGGAGCTTCATAAGCTATTTTCAGTGCATATGTTCTCTCTGTGCTGCATGGATTTAATGATCACTGTGGAGAGCAGATTATTGAAGGTCAGTATATGGATACATTTCTGACCACTCAGTGAAAAAGGCAATCTCCTTGGAAGTAAGCTCTGGAAACCTGAACACAAGGGCTCTGCATTTTGAGTTTCTTGCAGTTACAAAGAATAAGACTCTGAATGAGACTCTGTTTTCCTGACTAAAGTCCTCAAGCACTTCGACGTTCAGCATGCATTCATGCTCTCCAGGGAGATACCTGCTTAACTGGTTTGTCTTCCTGTTTTAAAAACTTGGAAGGGGAGTTGCTATGGTTTGATTGCAAGCCAGATGCAAGTAACAAATTCTTTGAGGCTTCATGAAAAGATTTCTGGATGTTGTCGCTCCCAATTTATCAGGTAATACATTATTGTGCCATTGTTCACCTTGATTCAGATGTAGCTCAATGTTATAAAAGGCAAAAACAACTTCAGGGCAAGGAGAACCGCTCTCAACCCCAGGATATTCATAAGGTGGACTACTTTTAAGACGATCATTTTCCCTACAATATAATTTGCTCTATCTTAGTAACTCAGCCTTTCTCTTCAAAGAGCCTTGTCACAATTGATTTTAGGGGAGGAGAGATTTCTGGACGGAGACTCCTCTAAACATGTTTTTCTGGCCCCATTAAGCGAATGACTGAAGTACTACTGGAGACAGACTCCATCTGTCCTACTAGTCTCCTGTTTTCTGGAACAATTGACACTGCAGTCACATTTGCAAGATTTTTATGTGGAGTCGAGCATTTTGGACTATGAAAATACACAATGCCATTGAACCCAAACTTTAGGTTTTTGAGTGAAAATACATAAATACAAAACAAAGAACACAGAAGAAAGGAAATCTGTTTGACTGGATTGATGGATGAGGAATTCTCTGATGATGTAGAGATTTTTTATGTATAGAAAAGAGCCGGTTTTCCAGGGGGAATTCTTTTGTGGTCTTTGTGACTTTCACTAACCTCATGTGTTGGTTCACTTGGACTGAAATGGGTGTTAATTTCTCAAACACAATCTGGAGATCAAATTCAACCAGGACTCAGGTGCTTTCTACAAATCTTGCATTACCTTGGATGGGTACATGATATTTGAAGTTTCAGAAAGTCTGCTCCCGCTCATGGGACATTAAAAATGTCTTGATGCGAAAAAAATATCCTGTGCTTTGTGATGATTGGTAAATGAAATATGCACCCAGCAAATCTTTGGTGGCTATCCAAACCCCGAACAGTAGTCGAGCACTAGCAGCCCGAAATTAAAATTTTTGAACCATTTCTACCTTTGGGATCCAATATGGATTGAAAAAATCCTTTAAGAGTTTCTTTTGTTACCAAGAAGTAGCAAGATTAAATATACATTTTACTTTGGAGTCTTAAAACTCTCCCACTTGCCAATCTGCTGTTCACTAGGTGTACCACCTGTGCTTGACTGCCTGCGGATAATGTTCTCGACACCCTGTGCAAAATGCTGGGTGAGGAGCTTCAAAATCAGAGCTTGTAACCACGCTATACTGGACCTGACGAACAAGTTACTTACCTTCAGTAACGCATTATATGGTAGAGACAATATCTAGCTGCAGATTCCTAACCTTTGAATTCCCCAGGCGTCAGGCTGGATCCTGAAACTTTTGCTCGAGCAATACACCCTGGCCGCGCTGTCGGGTGGCTCCATTCGGCTCCACGTGACGTCGTCTGCAGCGGTTAACATGTCGCGGTCACCTATATAGGCGCCACCCAGGCGCACGGACATCAGTACTTTCTGTTTTTTTTCACGCCAGAAGCGCAGGACCACGAAGGAACTGACGTAAACGTGTGCAAACTAGGGCCCTGAAAAAGGGAGTAACCCTAGCCCTAACAAAAGAAGTCCACAAAGCAGGGAGGCACGGGTGGGCCTGTAAGGAATCTGCAGCTAGATATTGTCTCTACCAGATAATGCGTTACCGAAGGTAAGAAACTTGTTCCTCTGATAAAGACTTCTAGCTGCAGATTTCTTACCTTTGAATTAGATACCCAAGCCATACTCTTCCGGCGGTGGGTTGCGGACCGAAAGAGCAAAATGCCTGTCCCTGCGGACCTGACTGTCCAGGCAGTAGTGCTTGGCAAACGTGTGCAAAGATGCCCAAGTTGCTGCCTGACTGATGTCCAGGATTGGGACAAACCGAGCTAAGGCCATAGTCGCAGCCTTTCCCCTGGTGGAGTGGGCCCTTAATCCCTCGGGAGCTGCTTCTTAGCCAGGGCATAGCAGATCTTAATGCAGAGAACAACCCAGTGACAGATGGTCCTTTTCTGCACTGCCCGACCCTTCTTAGCTCCCACGTACCCCACAAAGAGTTGGCCGTCCACCCGGAACACTTTTGTGCTGTCAAGGTAGAACGACAACGCTCTTTTTGGGTCCAGACGATAGAGACGCTCCTCTTCCTTATAGGGATGCAGGGGAGCAAAGAAGGTGGGCAACGTGATAGACTGACCCAGGTGGAATGGGGTCACCACCTTCGGCAAAAATTAAGCAAGGGTGCAAAGCACCACTGTATCTGGAAAAGACATCATGTAGGGAGCCGTACAAGAAAGCGCCTGCGACTCACTCACCCTCTGGGCAGATGTTATTGCCACAAGAAAGGCTGTCTTGATCGTAAGCAGCCAGAGGGGACAACTTTGCAGAGGCTGGAAAGGAGCACACATAAGGAAAGTGAGGACCAAATTAAGGTCCCACTGCGGCATAACAAAGGGCGTGAGCCAGCTCCTTCAAAAACCTATTTACAATTGGAGATCTAAAGAGAGAGGGTTGGTCTGGCAGCCGCAAAAAAACGGATAGAGCAGATAGATAACCCTTAAAAGTACCCAAAGTAAAGCCCTGCTGGGCAAGGATTAGAATGAATAGAAGAACAGTGGAAAGAGAAGCAGAAAGAGGATCAATAGACCTTTCTGTACAGTATAATACAAACATCTGCTAACAGCAGGCGTATACCGTCTTAGTGGAGGGCCGCCCGGCCGACAAAATAACATTGCATACTTCGGGGGGAAGGTCAAAAGCCATCAACTGCCGCCGCTCAATCTCCACGCATGGAGGCGAAGAGTTGACCGGTTCGGGTAGAGGACCCTCCCCACCTGCTGCAACAGAAGATCCTGCCGAAGGAGCAGCCTGATCGGAGTATCGATGCTCATTTTCAGAAGCTCTGGATACCAGACTCTCCTCGCCCAGTCCGGAGCCACAAGAATGACTTGGGCCCGGTCGTTCCTGATCTTCTTCAGAACCCTGGGCAGGAGTGGAATGGGCGGAAAGGCATACAGCAGGCCTGAGCTCCACTCACGACGACCTCATCGAGCAATAGCCGCCTTGGAAACTCCAGTGTGCAGTATTGCTGACACTGCTCGTTCTCTTCGGAGGTGAACAGATCTGACCAAGGATCTCCCCAGTGCTGAAAGAGACCTTGCGCCACCTTCGACTGGAGACGCCATTCGTGATCCGCTAGGCATTGGCACTGAGTTTGTCCGCTCTGGCGTTAGAGAACCTGCCAGGTGTTGAACCACCAGGGTTCTGCCCTGCTGTTCCAGCCATGTCCAGAGACCCAGGGCCTCTCGCCAAAGGGTCCACGACCCCACCCCGCCCTGCTTGTTACAGTACCACATGGCGGTGTTGTTGTCCGTGAACACCTGCACTGACTTTCCCTTGACAGAGGGAAGAAATGCAATCAATGCCAACCGAATCGCTCGAAGCTCCAACAAATTGATGTATAGCCCCCGACTGCGCCGGAGACCAGTGTCCCCTGATCTCCACCTCTCCCAGATGGCCGCCCCATCCCAGAAGTGTCACATCTGTCACAACTGGGAGCTCTGGTTGGGGAAGGGGTCTGCCATTGACCCAATCGCGGTTTGTCAACCACCACTGCGGTTCTCTCGCAGCTCCTTCCGAGATCTGGACCACATCAGTGAGATTTCCTCGATGCTGTGCCCACTGGAACTTCAGGTCCCACTGCAGAGCCTGCATACGCCACCTGGCATGCTTTACCAACAGGATGCAGGAGGCCATGAGGCCCAATAGCCTCAGAGTCAGTCTCACCGAAATCCAGGATAGAGGCTGAAACATCGGAATCACAACCTGAATATCCTGTACTCGGCTGCTCGAGAGTATAGGTCCGAAACTGCACTGTGTCCAGAACAGCACTGATGAAAGGGAGCGTCTGAGCAGTCAGGTGTGACTTGGGCACGTTTATAGAGAAGCCCAGCGAATGCATGAGGTTGGCCGTAGTCTGAAGGTGGGAGACGACAGCCTGGGGCGAGGACGCCTTCAACAGACAGTCGTCGAGGTAGGGGAAGACTGATACCCCTTACCTGCACAAATGAGCTGCTACCACCGACATCACCTTGGTGAACACCCGAGGGGCACTGGTAAGGCCAAGGTGGAGCACGGTAAACTGAAAGTGCTCGTGGCCTACCTTGAACCACAGGTAACGCCTGTGGCCCGGCATGATGGGGATGTGACAATAAGCATCCCGCAGGTTCAATGCTAACATCCAGTCTTCTTGGTCTAGGGCAGTCAAGACCTGAGCTAAAGTAAGCATCTTGAACTTCTCATTCTTGAGGAAGAGATTGACGGTACGAAGATTTAAAATGGGCCGCAACCCTTTGTTCTTCTTCGGAATCAGAAAGTAGCGGGAATAACAGCCACTGCCTACTTCTGAATCAGGGACCCTCTCTATAGCTCCCTTGGCTAGGAGAGATGTAACTTCCTCTTGGAGCAATTTTATGTGATCCTCCGCCAGCCGTTCTTGATTTGGCAGAATGGGAGAAGGAAAAGAAAGGAAAGGAAAGGCAGAGAATAGCACTCCTGAATGATCCGCAAGACCTATTTGTCCGATGTTATGGACCTCCAGTAGGGGAGATGATGGATTCTCCCACCAACTTGAGTGGTATGGTCTTGCAGAGTTAGACTAGGAGTGCTTGGAGGCTGCGGCTGCCGAGGAGAAGGTGTCCGACGACTTCTGGCTTTCATTCCTTGGACGAAATGAACCGCCTCCACTCACAACTTGGGAAGTCTACGCAGGACGGTGGCTGGGATAGGGCAGATGCAGCTGTAACCCCCTTCCATTGCCACGAAAGGGGTGAAAGCTGGACTGGTCATGAGGTTTAGAAGAGAGGCCCAAGGATCTGGCCATAGCTCGAGAGTCCTTGAACCGCACTAGGGCAGGGTCTGCCTTGTCCCCAAAAAGACGGGATCCATCAAACGGCATGTCGATCAAGTTTGCCTGGACATCGCCCGAGTAGCCAGATGCTCTAAGCCAGGCATGACGCTGCAAGGCCACTGTTGATGAATCGCTCTGCCCAGCTAATCAGTCGTGTCAAGGCCACACCTTATGGTGAATTTTGCTGCATCTCTCCAGTCCTTAACCGTCTGAGAGAGCACAGCCCGGGCCTCATCCGGGACTTGTGGCAGCACTTGTGCAACCGTCTCTCAAAGGGAGTTGGAGAAATGGCCCAATAAGCATGCAGTATTTACCAACCGCAATGCCAGGCTAGAGGAAGAATGCAACTTCCCAAGTGATTCCTGCCTCTTGGATTCCCAATCCGGAGGGGCGGAAGGGAACGCGCCCTGCGAGGTAGAAGCCTGCACCACCAAGCTTTCAGGGGTGGGGTGTTGGCTGAGGAACATTGGGTCGCCCAGAGCAGGGTAATGGTGGCATGCAATTGTGCTATTCACAGGAGCCCCAGTGCTAAGCTTGGACCACGTACCTCGAAGGACATCAGTAAGTGCCTCATTGAAGGGCAAAAGGGGTTCAGAGGTGGAAGCCCCAGGCTGAAGCACTTCGGTTAAGAGATTAGTCCTGACATGCACAGAGGGCAACTCCAGTCCGAGGACCTCGGCTGCTCTCCTGACCACCATGGCATAACATGCCCCCTCCTCCATAGCCACAGTTGGTGGAGAGAGCATGCCAGTATCTGGGGAAGTGTCCAGTCCACTGGCCTCCCCAAATTCCCCATACCAGTCCATCTGCTCTGCAGAAATATCCTTTGGGTCAGACGCCGGGGAAGGTCGCAATGGCACCACCGGCGCCGTCCCGGATCGGATCCCCGAGGCCCCAGTGGCGCCGTGGCCAGAGCCGATGGCGTCTAATCCGATGGAGCCCCTTCTGACCCCGCGGGGCCCGAATGCTCACCAGAGGGGTCGGCCCGCTCAAACACGCAGAACATGGCCTCGTAAAATTCTTTAATTTGAGTGGGGGTTGCTCCGGCTCCCGGAAAGGGAGGGTGGCGCAACGTTGACCCTGTCTCCGTTCCGCAAAACCGTGCCTAGAGCGCTGGTGCTCCTTACCTCGTTTCTCGACGGACGACAGTGGAGGCGAAGACGAAGTCCGCTTGGACTTATTCTTTTTCTTATGTCAATTTCCCGAGTGTCCAGATGAGTGGGAAGAAGAGGACTTGGGGCTCTGGAAGCAGTTTTGCGACCTCCTCTTCTTCGAACGAGACCGGGACCATCGCGGGGTCTTGCTGGATGGCGTCAACTGCCGGGCCACAAGGAGCTTCATAGCTCGCTCCCGCAAGGCCTTCAGAGCCATAGCCCGATAGTCCGAGCACGACTTTGAGTAGTGGTCGCGCTTGAGACATCAAAGACAGACTAGATGGGGGTCGGTTACCGACATCATGCGGTGACACGCACCGCACGGTTTAAACCCTGTCTTCCTCGAAGAAAAAATTATGAAGTCGACAAAAGACAAAAAAGGCCTGTCTAAAAGCGACAGAGGGGTAGATCTTCTCTGGATCGGCACTTAACAGGCGCGGAAAGAAAAGAACTGACATCCGCGTGCCTGGGTGATGCCTATATAGGTGGCCGCAACGTCATACCAGACGCTAACAACGCCGTCATGCAGAGCCGAATGGAGCCAACAGATGGCACGTGCTAGGGTATTGCTCAAGCAAAAGTTTCCGGACCCAGCCTGACGCCTGGGAAATTCATAGGTAAAGAATCTGCAGCTAGAAGTCTCTATCATGCTGGAAGATGGCTCAACATGTTTCCTCCGAATGTGGTGCTGACTGGTAGAGCCTTTCTCTACCAGATAAGGCGCTACCAAAGGTAAGTAACTTATTGATCTGATAGAGACATCTAGCCGCAGATTCCTAACCTTTCAATTAAATATCCAAGCAATACTATCCCCGGAGGAGGGTCTGCGAACTGACCCTTCAAAGATCCATAACTAGGACTAGTCGGTCTATTATAAGAGAGAGAGAAAGAGTGACCAGCTGCTAGGAAGGTAGGTGAGAAAAGAAGACATTCCACCAGAAATATTGGTGAAAAACCATACAGAACTGAAGTCCATAACTATGGAAGAACATGGGAAAGACACCCATGGTAGAAGAATAAGGAGGTGCTGGAAAGAACACTTTGTATAATCATAATACTACATAGCTCCCCAAATGGTAACCGGACCATTAGTGTACGGAGATGAAGGCCAAGGACAATAGTTAATACCTCTGACTCAAAGCTCCTTGCCATAGAAACAAGCAATGTAGACAGCACCAATCAATGCTTTGAGAAAAGCAGTGGGAACAATAACAACAATTATGGGCATAGACCACTCGTGGTGAGTGGAAACACTTCGAGAGAGAAGAGAGCCTGCTGGGACTATTCAACGTAGAACCCACAGCGGAGGAAGGGTTAGCAATTGCAAAGCAACGAACAAGTGAAGGTCTCTCTAGGACACGAGAAAAAGCGCAGAGACGTAAGCAAAAATGCAATTAATCCTAAGAAAGGCAGCATAACATGACTGTTTATAGAGATACCTATATAAAAGAATGTATAAAATATATATAAAGGTATAACTATACATACATATATATATGTATCACACCCTTCAATTCTGAAAGAAAGGGTCGCACTCTCGCAGGATCCTTTCGGCAATGTTGTGTTTATTATCTCATATCCATTTCATTGGGACAGCAGGCAAAGCCAACGCGTTTCGGTATTCCATAATACCTTGTTCAGCCGTGAACACAACATTGCCGAAAGGATCCTGCGAGAGTGCGACCCTTTCTTTCAGAATTGAAGGGTGTGATACATGTTTAGCGGTTTGGTTCGACCGCAAGGGTTTCGTAACTGATTGAAGCGCCGGAGGAATCGGGCAAAGGTGAACCAATTTGGAGTGGATACATATATATATATATATATATACGCTGTATAATAAAATATTTCCAAGAAAGGTACATATAAACGTTCACAACATCGGTCATTGAACGAAGCTGTTACAACGGCGAGCTGGCAAACAGCCACATGGTACCGTATAAAAGAATAGAGGGAGTGAAGGTATCACAGACCTCAGAAAAATAAAAGCAATTAGACAGAAAACACCCTACAGACTGAATGGTTACAATCAGGTGACTAAGAGATAACTGAAAAAGAAAACAGCAGGAAATGATATCAGACAGAAAAAGGAACCTGGTTGAAGCAGCAGATAAAAGAGTAAATGTTTGATTTGTTCAGCATTCCGTCCATCATCTGTTCTTTTTCCATTTGTCGCCCTAAGTGGGAAGGGTATGCCCATGCGTGGGTCCCGTGCTTGCTATGAAACCAGATTCAAGATAGCCTGGCTGATGAGGGGTGATACCCCCAAACCAGTCCCAGAATGATTGCTGCTGGTCCAGGGAGGACCTGGCCTGGCTGTTTGGGCTGGACTGTTACCATGGGGAGCAGGGTCAAGACTGATTTGCATATGGCTGGGTGCACACTGGAATGGCATGGCGAGCAAAAAAACGATAGATTTAACCAAGATCTGTGACTGGGGTGAATGTTTGATGTGTTCAGCATTCCGTCAATCATCTGTTCTTTTTGCATTTGTCGGCCGAAGTGGGAAGAGTATGTCCAGATGTGGGTCCCGTGCTCACTGTGCCACTGGATTCAAGCCAACCTGGCTGATGAAGGGTGATACCCAAAAACAGTCCCAGGATGCTTGTTTCTGTTCCAGGGAGGGCCTGGCCTGGCAGTTTGGGCTGGACTGTTCCCATGGTCAAGACTGATTTGCATATGGCTGGGTCTAAACTGGGGTGTCGTGGTGAGCAAAAAAACGATGGATTAAACCCAGATCTGTTACTGGGGGTGAATGTTTGATTTGTTAGCATTCCGTCCATCATTGGTTCTTTTCGAGAAGGAAACCTGAGGCAGACATTATTTTGGTCTACCCAGAAGCTCAAACCTAGCCCACACATTAGCTCCATCTCTGTCCTTCAGCCTCCCTAATCGCATCTTCGGACATCTGTCAGACTCGTAAATGTTGCTAGAATCTGGAAGACAAGTCACACAAACTGTGCACTTGTCCATTCAAGATTCCCTACCACCACAGTAATGACACTTTTAAAAAAGCGCTCGTATAGTGACACAAAGGATGAGGAGACAATTTCCTTGTTTAAAGAGGAAAATAAACTCCCTACTTCTATAAGAACGAGGAACATCCTAAAGATGTTGAGTGAAAGTAAATAAATTACTTTCTAAGGCTCTGTAACTGAACAAAAGCTCAAAACAGGCCCAGCTCTGTTAGTGAATCCTTGCATATCATAGCCATGATCATTAACGGTCTCACACTGCTATCAACTCTTGGAAAACTGAACTTCTGGATTCCTCAAAGGAGCAATAATAACATTAGTATATGGAAAAGGTGATGCCTATATGCAGCATTCATTGTTTTGTTTTATTTTGGGGTGGGGGGGAGAACTGAAGTGGGTATTTTATTTAGGTAAATATGTTTTATGGTGCTGACTTTTAATAATGGATGGCTTAATCCCTAGAAAATGTTGCATTTTATAAACATGTTTTCTTTATGAGAGTTTTCAAAAATGAAATTTATATATACAAAAATATGCTCTTTGATACCGCTCAAAGGCAAAAATATTCTAATGTTTCTGGGTATCAAAGAATGCCTCACTGTGGAGAAACACAATACTTGGGGGTGAAAAAAATCATGCTGCTTTCTAATATACAAAGATCAGGTTTATAAAAGTAGGTAAACCAGCACTTGAAATGCTGATAAATTTATGCCACAACACTGGTGTATCCAATGCAGAATTGGCAGTTTCTATCACATAACTCCAGGAGCCTACACCCTCACTACCCTTAACATGCTTACTTATATTACACTAATTCCTTCTTGTACTTCTGCACTGATCATACATTCCCTCCTTCATCATAGTGTACCTTCCACCACGTGCATTTGCACAATCAGCCACACAATCGCACACAAATTATTTATAGATCTATGTGAATAAGAATGCTAAAATGAAGGATTACAGTAACAAGGAATTCAAAATGAAGAATTCATATTGCTGAATTTTTCACTTTATATTAAATTGACACTAATGAAGAACTCATAATAAAGAACACCATAATGACAAAACTATGCCGTCAAAAATAGCCCTACCTCACAACTAGATACAATTACTCTACGTTAACTCTAACTCTACTCACTTTAAGATGTAACCCCACACTTACCCCTACCCTTGCACTTGCCCCTCCACTATATCTAATGGTACACCTAGTTGATACATTGTCTATCTTTATATATAAACCTTACCTGTTTTTTAATTTGCCTCTTTGCCATTTTTCAAAATCACATATGTACATTACTTTAATGTTTTTCATTTTATCATTACCCCTCAAAAAACATATCTTAATTTTAACATTGGCTCGTTTCAGATCTGTAATTATGGTATTTCTTCATTATGATTTATTTGTTTTCACATTATCTAGAGTCTACACTTCATCCCTCTCATGCCTAGACATATAAAATATGGAGCAATATATCTGAATGTGTGTTGATTGCTGTAGTGGACGAGGAATAATCCACATGTGGTTTCTTCTTGGCATGGGTTGAAGTTCCCTTCACCCCAAGATGTAGCAAGTTTTTTTAACTCCATGTTGACCTGGCTGTGACCTACTTTAAGGGCTGTAGCTGCTGTTCCGAACACTAGCACCTGAGGCAGCCTCTGCACCTCGACTCTCTGATCTGGCCTTTCAGAGTTGGGTACCAGCATCTGTTCCATCACCACTTTTTGCTGGGGTAGAACTCTGACCAGCTCCACCCACTGCTCTGAGCCTGACTGCAGTGACTGTAGGTAGTGCAACCGGTGCTCAGCGCCTCTCAGGCTGCGGCAGGCTAACTGCTGTGTCGCTACACTGCTCTCTAACTTGTTTGACTGCTCTGAGGCTGGCAGCTGCTGCAGTTCCTCCTCCTTGTTCTTCAGCTTCTGCTCTTCCTTCCTTTTCATACCCAAAAAGGGCACCTGACTGACTGAGTTCTGTATGATAAAAAGAGAGAAAGATGAAGTCCACACAGTTCAGGAAGATAGCAGCTAGGGTGAGAGGCAAGTGATAGTGAAAAGAACTCTAAGTTGAGGAAGACATCATTAGCTAAGAAACAAGTTACTTACCTGTAACTATAGTTCTCCAGTATTGGAATCTTTCATAGATTCACATGCTTGAATCATTCCCCGTCGTCGAGATGGAAGTCCCCGGTATTATAAAAATAATTGTCTCAATAGACATAGAAACATAAGGCCTAGGCCTTAAAATCTTTTATAACATATCTCTGTCCTTTAATAAAAAAGGACCAAACTTAAAACTCAACCAATCAGAAGAGACCACCCTGTAGAACCTTCCTGAGAGAGGCTCCAGTCCCTCAAATTTTCCAAGCACAAGTGCGCATAATAGAAAAAAACTGAGATAAGTAAGTGAGCCTTCTCCAGGGGTGGCGGGCGGGTCGCATGTGAATCTATGAAAGATTCCAATACTGGAGAACTATAGTTACAGGTAAGTAACTTGTTTCTTACTCCAGTATTGGAACTTTCATAGATTCACATGCTTGAATCAGAATAGTTAGCAGTAAGTACCACATTTTCATGCCATAAAACTACGACAGTAGATGCATTCCTGAAAGCATTAATCGTGTACATTAATATATACATATAAATGCATAAGCAAAGAAGATATTCAAACCATTGAAAATGTGAGACAGTACAGGATGGTGGGAAGGAACCCAAGAAGAAGGCTCACCTTATTGAAAGAGATGTCTGAGAACCGCTTGTCCCACTGCCGCATCTCTCTTATTCCCAGCATCCAAGCAGTAGTGCCTGGTGAATGTGTGCGGCGTCTTCCATGTTGCTGCTCTACAAATGTCAGGCAGAGATACACCTGCAAACACCGCTGTAGATGTGGATATCGCTCTTGTAGAATGGGCACGAACTCTTGATGTCAGAGGATGACCCGCTTGTTGTTGACAGAATACAATTGCACTTGAAATCCATCTGGAGATGCTCTGTTTAGTGATGGAGAAACCTTTTCTAGGTGCACTGTATGCAATAAGGAGTTGATTTGACTTACGAAATTACTTAGTCCTGTTCAAGTAAAATTTTAGGCACCTTTTAACATCTAGAGAGTGCAGAGCACGCTCCGCTGCAGTTTGCAGATTTGGGAAGAATGAGTTCAGAACAATAGGTTCGTTAAGGTGGAAATCCGAAGGGACCTTAGGGATAAATTTAGGGTTTGTTCGTAGAATAACCTTGTCTTGTTTAAACTGTAAGAAAGGTTCTTCAGTAGTGAAAGCTTGAAGTTCTCCCACCCTTCTCGCCGAAGTAAGAGCTAGGAGAAGAGCCACTTTCCAAGATAGGAACTTCATGTCAGTTTTATGAATAAGCTCAAACGGGTGTTTCATTAGTTGACTAAGCACCGTATTTAGTTGCCATATAGGAGGAGGTGACCTTACTGGAGGGAACATTCTAAAAAGCCCCTTGAGAAACTGTTTTATTATTCTGCAGGACCAGAGAGATGAAGCTTTAGCTGTTCTGCGGAAACTGGAAATGGCAGCCAAATGGACTTTAATTGACACGTGGGCTTAACCCGAGCGAGCCAAGAGAAGTAAATAGGGTAAGACTTCCTCAAGAGGAGAATGGAGAGGATTAGCTTTAGACGATGCACACCCCGTGCAGAATCTTTTCCATTTCAACGAGTAAGTCCTGTTAGTACTATCTGCTCTTGCTTTAGCCAGCACCTGTCTGTAGTCCTGTGGGATTTTCAGGTGTTGAAATTCTCTGAACTCAGGCACCAGGCTGACAATTTCAGAGAACTGGGGTTCGAATGGCACACTTGTCCCTGGTTCATTGTCAAGAGAGACGGAATTGGTCTGAGGTGGATCGGAGACTTGACTGACAGTAGGTGTAGTTCCGTGTACCAGTGCTGGCGAGGCCAGGCTGGAGCTATCAGAATGACTTTGCAGGGTTCTGTCTTTATCTTCTTTAACACTCGTGGCAGGAGAGGAATGGGGGGAAAGGCGTAAGCAAATATGCCGGACCAGGCTATTGAAAAGGCATTCCCCCATGAACCCTGATGGTGATGCCAACTTGCGAAGTACCGGCATTTTGCGTTTTCTGGAGATGAGAACAGATCTATGTTTGGCTTGCCCCATTGGGAGAAAATCTAGAGTTGTCTAGAGTGTGCTGGTCCAGCTCCCACTCGTGGCAAGTAGTCTTTAATCTGCTCAATGTGTCCGCTATGACATTTTGTTTTCCTGGGACGTACTCCACTGATAGATGCACTTTGTGATGAATTGCCCAACGCCATATGAGTTGGGCTTCCTGAGAGAGCAGGAGAGATCTTGTTCCTCCCTGTTTGTTGAGGTAGTGCATTGTGGTGGTGTTGTCCATCCTGAAAAGCACCGATGTGTCCTGTATTTTTGGCAGAAATACTTGGAGCGCTAGGTAAACTGCTCGCAGCTCGAGAAGATTGATATGAAGATCCTTGTGGGAAGGCGGCCATCTTCCCCTGACCTGCAAGTCTTGCAGGAAAGCACCCCAGCCCCTCTAGTGATGCATCCGTTGTACTCACAAGAGGAACAGCCTGTGATAGGAACGGTAGACCTCGCGATAGTTGGTGAGGTTGCGTCCACCAGTCCAAGGCAGTTATCATGGGAGGAGTGATTCAGATCAGATCGTCAAAAGAGCCCTCTATTTGTACCCACTGTTCGTTTAAAGCCTCCTGAAGAGGACGCATTTGAAGACGACAATGAGGTATGAGGGGGATACAAGAAGACATCATCCCTAGGAGGGATTTGAAAAGGCGTACTGAAATGGACTTTCTTTTTTGGACCTTGCTTGCCAAGGATCTTATCCTCTGTTGTCTCTCCAGAGTAGGATAGGCCTTGTTTTCCATGTTGTCCAGGGTAGCCCTCAGAAACACCAGTCGGCGGGATGGTTGTAAAATCGACTTTTCTACATTTAAAGTGAGGCCCAGGTTCTTGAAAAGTTGTAGACAGGCTTTGGTGGATGCTTTTGCTGCTTAGTATGTGGGGGCTTTGAGAAGCCAATTGTCTAGGTAAGGGAAAATTTGATGATGCTGCTGCCTTAGAAATGCTGCGACTGGTGCCAAACATTTCGTGAAAATGCGGGGAGCCGATTTTAGTCCGAAGGGTATGACGCGGAATTGAAAGTGACTGCCGGCCACTGTAAATCTAAGAAACTTTTTGTGCTTTCGGCTTATGGGTATATGAAAATATGCGTCCTGGAGATCCAGCGATGCCATGTAATCGTTTCTGTTGAGGAGGTGAAGCACCTCCTGAATAGAAATCATACGGAACGATTGTTTTTTGAGGAACTTGTTTAAGTTCCACAAATCTAAGATCGGTCTCCAGTTTTTCAGTTTCGTCCGTATCAAGAAAAACCGGGAGTAAAACCCCTTCCCTCTCTGATTGAAAGGAACTCTTTCGATCGCTCCTTTTTGTAACATGTTGTTAACTTCCATCTTTAAGAGGTGTAGATGCTTCTGGAAGCGAGGCCGAGGAGGATTCGTTGGAGGGAACTCTATAAATTTCAAAGAGTGGCTGAATTGGATACGGTTTAGGACCCATCGGTCCGAAGTTATGTCCAGCCACTGCTGTAAATAACGGGATATTTTGCCTCCCACCGGTGATGGAGTTAGTGGGATAGAGGCCGACAGCTGGGAGAGGTCATTGTCGTCGACCGGACTCCTTACCCTGGCGTCCTGATTTTCCTCTGAAAGAAGCCTTGTTGTAGGCTGCCGCAGGTGGTTGGCGGCTAGTATACTGTGGTCTGTATTGTTGAGCGGTCGCAGGATATGCTGAATAACGGGATTGTTGGTATCCTGATCTATAAGATTGATAACCTCTTCCTCGTGAGCCACGAAAAGTAGTCTTTTTGTACTGTAAAGTCCCCAGAGACTTAGCCATATCCGTATCTTTCTTAATAGTCTGCAAGGCTTCGTCAACGTGGCTACCAAATAATTCTTCACCATTGTAAGGGAGATCAAGAATTTTCGTTTGTATTTCAGGCCTAAATGTGGTGGCTTTGAGCCAGCCTTGACGCCTCAAGACGGCCGCTCCCGCTAGCTGCCTGAACCCAGTGGAAGCTACATCCATAGCACAGTGTATGACTTCAGAGGCCGTCCGTTCGCCCTCAAGAAGAATTCTCTTAGCTTCCTCCTTGTCATCTGGTGGAAGTTTGTCCAAAAGTGGTGAAAAGTCCGACCACATCTGCCTATTATAACGGCCCAGTAAAGCCAGAGAGTTCGCTGCTCGGACAGTTATAGCCGACATCGTTGAAAAACGTTTGCCGATGTTGTCAAGCTTTCTTCCTTCTTTGTCAGGAGGAGCCGTCAGGGGAGCTGAAGGATTTTTAGAGCGTCGCTGCGCTGCTTGTGAGATTACAGAATCTGCTTTTGGATGACCTATTAAACAAGCTGGAGCATCATCCGTAGCTTTATATTTTTTGTCTCGTCTCGGCAACACAGGTGTAACTGTTGCTGGATTTTGCATTATTCTTAGCCCCTCCTTCCATATGTAATCTGTAATAGGCAAAGATCTTACTGTTTTCCTATAAGGCTCTTTGAAATCATACTGAAAACAGTCTTGCTGATGCATAGGCATCGGTAAATCAAAGCGCTTAGCAGCTCTCTCCAGAAGGTTGTGGAAGCCCCCAATATCTTCCGGAGGTGAATCCGCTTGTGGGGGAGTTGGAGGTAGGGGAGTTGGAGATGCCGGAGTGGGGATGATGTAGGAATCCCATTCATCCTGTTGAATCTCTCCTTCCTCTCTCTCAACTTCCTCATCAGAGGATGTTAACTGTTCGACAGGAGGAGCTTGAGTAGGAAGATGGACCCTAGGAGACTGTTGGAGAACAGGAGAACGAACCTGTATCTGTGGAATAACAGGCGGAGGAGGCGGAGTCTGTTGGATATTCTGCTCTGGCGGAAATCTCCTCTTATAGTCCGCCAGCATAAATTGCAGGTCTGTCATAAGACTTGACGGGAGGTACATAATCTCCTGTTGGTGATATTGCTGTTGCGGATGGTAATATTGACGTCCATAACCATCATCTTCATCAGACTCTTCTTGATATTTGACATGAAGATCAGATGGGCTCAAGGCTGCCCCAAAGAGACTATCTTCGTCAAAATCTTCGTCCTCATCATCCTCTTCTTCTAAGAACTTTGATGGCAAAAGAGCTTGCACCTGACTAGGCGAGGTTACAGCTGGTGTTAACTGCAATTTAGAAATTCCATGTTTTTCCTTCCTCGTCGACGGTAGCCTGCCGACGATTGCATCACCGCCGGAATCATCTTCATTGACGAAGGCTGCTTTTCTTGCTCGTCAACGGAATTGTCGTCGTCGACGGCAAACTGCCGGTGACAGGGATCTTCGTTGACGGTAACGCCGATGACACTTCCATCGTCGACGCTGCTTCTCTCGTGGACGCCGTCCTCGACGAGATCTCCGTCGACGGGATCGTTGACGGGAGTGGTGTCGTCGACGGATGGGTCATCGTCGGAAGTTGACCCCTCGACAACGATGAAGATTTCGACGACACGATTTGCTTCGTCGACGGTAAAGGTACGTTACCCATCGACGAGGTCGTCGTCGACGATGACATCGATGCCGCAGAAACAGACACAGTGTTAATTGAAGACACCGTCGTTGTTACTAGAATCACCTCAGGTGATGATCTTCTCGTCGACGGTGGTATCGTCGACGGGCTGCTCAACTGCGGAGCTGAGGTAGGTTTTTTGAAGGTATGCTTCAATTTCATAGGTGGTGTTCTAGGTTCTGAAACTGGTTTCTTGATCTTTAAAGCCTTCTTTTCTTCATGAGCGGCTTTGCTGGTAGATCCAGTCTGTTTTTGAGAGGGCTCAACAGACTTTTTTGACGCTTTTTTAGGTGGCTGCGACGATGAGCCCGCAGGGTCATCTAAATGTCGTTTCTGAGGAGGTGTTCTTGAGGAGGATTTAGACGATGTATCACTCTCCTCATCAGATACCACATTATCTCTATTTTTCAGTCTCTGAAGCCACAAGAGAAGCCTTCCTTCTCGGTCTTTAAGAGTCTTAGTAGAAAAGGTACAACATACCTTGCACTCCTTTGGTTTGTGGTCAGGGTATAAACAGTATAAGCAGTCCTTATGCTTATCATCAATATGCAGCCTTTTCTTCCTGCAGGTTCCACAGGCTCTGAATAAACCTTTTTTAGGTGTCTTTGACATGGTGGACGTCAGTTTGAATCACCTTCAAATAATTCCAATGAGTTGGTAGAAAGTTGAAAGGGTGAAAAAACACTCCAAATCTTGAAAAGAGAAGAAAACTCAGCAGAGCTTAGTGGAGACTCCCTTAGCACGACGTGCAGTAGAAAATCTGAGGGACTGGAGCCTCTCTCAGGAAGGTTCTACAGGGTGGTCTCTTCTGATTGGTTGAGTTTTAAGTTTGGTCCTTTTTTATTAAAGGACAGAGATATGTTATAAAAGATTTTAAGGCCTAGGCCTTATGTTTCTATGTCTATTGAGACAATTATTTTTATAATACCGGGGACTCCCATCTCGACGACGGGGAATGATTCAAGCATGTGAATCTATGAAAGTTCCAATACTGGAGTAATGAACATTCTGTCCTGCTTTACACATCTCGATGAAGAGGAAAGCATCTGCCATCCCTAAATGGGTTACAGGCACCCACCTTTCAAGTACAGGCATTAAAATCCTTATGGTTACTTTAGGGTTGCACTCTATTTCATCATGCATATCATTTCTGCACTACTGTTTCTATCTCAGTTTTGTTAAAATGAACAAAGAAATATTCAATGGAAATGTTAAATATATATCCTGGGTGTGGTGTTTGTGGGAAACGTGTAGGAAACTGGTGGTTTATGATCAATTATGTGACAGATGCAATGTTTTGAGCTTTTAAGCTTTTGTGCTAATGGTTTGATTTGATCATGTTCACCATGAATGCAGCAAGTTGCTTTCTTTAGAAAGAAGATGTGTGTGGTTTGGGCAGTTTAGGATCCGCGTGATACCCACGACACAGAGGATTATAATCTTACTGATTATAGATAAATAACTTTGCTTTTTAAAGCACAAAATTCCCACATCAATTCAAACACATTCTAGAAAACTTTTATGTGAAAATCACACAGGATGAGGACAGAGAGGAATATGAAATCATCTACATAGAATGATCAATGTACACACTTATTGGCGAACAAACGAGTGAACATCCAATTGGAGGAGGGCAGCAAGGAATGTAGGTTTACCTGCACAGAATAGTTTAAAGATTGCTAGGTTTACACTGTAGAACAAATCAGTCAACACTCAGAAATAGCGAGAATTGAGATAACCTGCACAGTTCTAGTTCAATTCAGTCACTCTCTAAACCATTAGTGAATATCCAATGGACAGCAACATAAAAACTTGGTTTACTAATCCTCAGCATGCTGGCCCATGCAATTGCTATGAAGGAGAATAGAAACCACCGCAAATGTTTTCTTTCACTGCCATTTTTCAAACTACTGAAAAAAAAGGTCTGATTTCACTGTCAAAAAAAGAGTCAACTCTGCCACGTCAAAAAGTTCTCACATTGTGCAATTGAATGGATGAGCCTTTTGGTCTCTAACGTACTTCTCTTTTTAGCCTGCACTATACGTTGCCAGGATGCACCAGCAAACAAAAATAATTCAGTATTTAGATTCCTGGTAAATCTAGATATTTAAAGGAGAATGACTACGATGCAACATGTGTCTTGTATCCACACCTGCTTGGTAGACCGAAGGGACAGAAGTTTTACTGCTGTATGGAACATTTTGAATAGAACAATCTGACCTTCAGTAAGAAAAATGAACTTTAAATTGCACTCCTTGCATTGTACATATAATGTGTTCTATTCTATCATAACAAGATAAAAGGGAAACAGGAAAATTGTTGTGTGAGGATGGGATACACTTGACTTATCTAACTACTGCATCTTTTCTGAACATATCTATTAAACTTTTTTATTGATGTTTAATTTGATCTAACATTTTAAACTTTCATATCAAATAATATACATACTGAGAAGTTTAAATGATATACTTGATTATATATATAATTATAAAACTGGATTAAATCAGTTGTTCCAGCTAAAGCCTTTGTAATGAATATACAACAGGAGGACAACATCTAAAAGGATAGTTACTTGTAAATTTAGCTTTCTAGTCCAGCAAATCTTCACTAAATTTATGAACACTGACTAGTTCTGTCTATGAGCAGGATTTCTCGAACACGTAACAAAAAAAAATCACTTCATACATGCTAAAATAACAATTGATGGTCCGAAGTGGCATTCCCTTAATATCCTTTCCCTGGTGGTGCATTTGATTCTACAGACTATGCGGTGCTGTATAAGCCCTCTTTCGCTTTTTGGGATATCGTTTTCACTGCTTTTTCCCTACTTTTTCCCTGTAAACAAATGTCCTTTCGTGCACTTCCTGTATTCCTCACATAACAGGCATATCATGCAATACACATTAACTTCAGTGGCGTCAGCCACCTCTTTCAAAACTGTTTGTCGCTTGTGAGATTCCCTGTGATTTACAAGGCAACCTGCCATCTGTAATGTCACCAAGGAGGAACCCTTCCCCTTGCAATGAAGTACACTGCCTGAGACATACCTACAGCCCCCTCCAAAGAGAAGTCTGTGAGGCATACTACCTCCATTGAGGCACCATATCCCCACGAAAGGTGCCCTACCTCCTGTGTGGTATGCACCGGCTGCAGGCCTTGTACCGCCAACTGCTGTACCGGGCTGGATTTAGGAACCTGAGTTGTGGACTGCACAACCGACCTCTGAGGAAGCAAACAAGACAACAGGACTCATGAAAACAAAGACATTACACACATTTAACAGTTCAATGAAGACAAATAGAGATGGAATACAGTGCACGCAGATTCCCCATCGAAGTCACAGGGAGAGTGGAAGGTGGGTGAGCCCTGACAGGAGGTGCTGTGGACAAAGTGGGTGTACAGTGACTGGAGAAGCTCATCAGGTAGAAGGGCTTTTCCGGGAATACCTGCATTCTGATTGATGAAGCTATTTAAAGAGGCTGAGGCATAGCAACCAATAAAGCAGCAGCTGCAGTGGAACAGGGACTCAGCTGCTTAAGTAGACCCACTGAACCACAATTATTCAAGTCATTTACTGCCCAAGAAAAACACAGTAGTGATTGGTGGAATCCTTGAATTAATTTCAACCACTGGTAATCACTCTCAGCCGCATTCCAACCCATTATTTTCCCTCACTGTGCCACTGCAGACATGAACCAACCACATGCAATCAGCCTTTGTTTGCCACAAAATGCGCCATTGACTCTGAATAGAAGTACAAGCAAGCCCAGGCCAGTTTTGGCTTTTCAAGACCTAAGTGAGGGGCAACTTTAATCACAAGGTTTGTACTACCTAACAAGGCGCAGTGAAGTCCATTTACCTTGCTTGCCTTAGGGTCAATTCAGCGTAGCTACCCAACTGTACAAGTGGTAGGGAGGAAGTCTGCAATGGAGGTCTACATCCTGGTTGGAGAACCTAGTTGGAGAGGGAAGATCTGCTGGGAATACCTGAGTAGTACTCAGAAAGACAGAATGTCATAAGAGAATGCATGTAATCTGAAGGAGATTCTCAGAATGGGAGCATCTTCAGAAAATCCTCAAAGATGGTAGTCTTTAGCACTCCGACTAGAGCATCTGCTCAGTTTGAGGTGGTCTGTTGGGTAATTCTGTGCGTTGGCAAAGAGGGGAGTCAATAGGGGCACACATGTTTTGTGGATGAAGGAGCAGAAAGTGAAGGAGTGTTTCAGAAAATGAAATGTTGCATTAAACTACTATGTGCTGACTGGATGAGTCAGCAAAGAGTAAAACATACAGGGAAAGTCTGCACTCTGAATAGATGAGCTGGGTATACAGATGGAATTATACAATGCATAACTGCACTCCAGTACAATACTGTCATCTGCTGAGAGTTGCTAGTGCTGTGATTGAAGGGTTGCCTAGGAGACAAGGAAGGTCTGCACAGAACACGTGTTTTGATTGGTTAGGTGGGGACTGGGCAAAGTACTGTCTTCAGAGTGCCCATATTCTGATTGGAGGCACAACTCAAAGAAGGTTCTGCAATAGCACTTGGTTGGGGATCATCAGGTGACGCACAGCATGGTCCACAAAGTTTCCATACCTCCTGTGTCACAAGTACTGGCTGGACTCCATGCACCTGCAGCTGCTCCAGGGATACTGGTTTGGCGGCTGAGATGTGGCTTTGCACTGTGGATCTCTAAAACACAAAAAGGAGATCGTCAGAGTTGCTGAACATCAGATCCTCTGTTGATCACCTTCTAACAGCAACAATGTGGCTGAAAATAAAGTGCCTACAATCTAATTTCTTAAATTTTCCACAAAGTCTGCTTTACTTCCCCGATGCCTGGCTCATCAGCCAAACATCAAACAGTGGTGCTACACTGTTAACCAATATTCCCACATTGAGAGTATTCCCTATAAGTGTACCCTTTGATACAACAGCTTTTCTACCACTACATGTCCTATACGTTTATTCACTGTGATCTAAACAACTCAGGTAAGCATACTAATTTATTGGGAGAAAATTCACAATGCAAAGCAAATGTAGACCCATTTACGAAAAGCCTAGTGAATATACAGTACTCTGCTGAGCATTTCCCATCACGGATAGTAGGATGGTATGAGGAATGCCTGGTCGCACAGAGAAAGTCTGTGTTCACTGGTTCTAGAGGCAGTCGTGCCAGCAGGCATCATGTAATTCTAGATCAGCAATAAATTGTATGATGAAGTGTAATCAATATCTGCAAAAATGCTCATTACACACGTTCAGAAAAGCAAGCATATGCCATTCAAATGGCTAATAAATCTGAAATTAAATTCTGCTGTCAGTGACCACCTGGCACATATTCTGCTTTGTCAGCCACGAAAGTACCAGAAGTCCAAAGCCTGCTTTTCACTCCATTTCTCTCTCCATTGGGGCATTTTCTTTGAATTTATAAACAGGAAAATGTCTAGGCCATTGCACAAGATCCCGGAACACATTTTTTAAAATTGTAACAGTTTCACTCTTGAAGACATTTTTATAAAAAAATCAAGCCTTTTAAAAGGCAACATTTACTTTATTTAAACAGCTGTAAGCTGTCAATTATTACCTATTGAAAACATTTGGATGACAGAGGAACAAAAAAACAGGTAGGAAATTGTGGCATAGGGAATACATTTTGCAGGGCGAGAGACATTTTGTAGCTCTCCTAGTGTGTTCTGCGGTGTCATTGAGCAGATCATTGTTAGGTAAAAGAGTTCATAAGGCTCACTCCTTTTTTCTATTTACCTAGTGTTTTGGGGAGGGAGAAAGAATGTCGATGTCTTTAAATTAGATACACACAAAAGAGAACCAGAATAATAAACAGGTAACTTTTCCTCCCTATCATGGGAACAGTAAAATAAAGTAGCAAGCTCATCTGGAACAGAGGAAGGAAAACCAGGAAAAAGAAGACTTGTTGGGGATTTATGCAAAAAGAGTATGTACAAACAGCTGCTATGGCATATGCTCTGTTGTCCAAATCAAAAAGTAATGGTCAGAAAAAGGTGTGCACCTATAGCTAGGCTGGAGACATACATATATCTGAGTTGTTGACATTCCTCGTGGGAGCTGCTCTTGCTACCTGTCCCCTCTATTGGATTGAGTTCTAGGCCTTGCTGCAAGAGGCCTGTTAGTCTTTCTGATGAATACAGATATGTAGGCCACAACCCAATTTGCAATAGAGAATGGATACCACAGTGAAATGGAAAGAAGCAAACTTATACAAAAAGAAAAGAATGGGGGCATAGTTTGCAAGCCCACAATGTGGTTTGCAAACTTCTAACCTCCACCACCACCTATTGGGATAAGGATGAAGGAAAGTGCCCAATCATAACAATGAGCCATCAGAGGGTCGCCACGCTTCCCTGGTACAAATGTAACTGACAACCAGCAGGAGGTGGACAGCATCGGCGCCCGCCACAGAAACAGATCGCAAGACAAAGAGCTGGCGAGCAGGTCCAAGAGGGTGGCGCCCACACAGTAGCGTGGGACTTGTCCATAATATGTCCCAGTTCAGAGGCCAGGAGCCACTGCAGTGAAATAATGCCCTCCAGGTCGCTGGAGGACTGCTGAAGGAGGACAGAGGCGGGGCAGGAGGAAGGGGAGACAGGTGGTCTGTGGCCCTGGCCTCATGAGGCCTCGACGTCACAGGGCAACTTTCCAGGACCAGATATAATTGAGCTAAAATGAGTACTCCCTTCAGGGCCACCACTGCAACATATTCACCCACATCAACAACTTGGAGGGGGAACTCCTCTCTTCCACCCCTCTAGACATTCATGAAAAGACTTTCTGATGAGATATAGGGGGAGGACCCTCAAAGGCCTGCACAAATTCACCCAATGGGCCATAAATGTGTCACCCAAGCATAAAATTATATCAGCACTGGACAATATTCCAGGGATGAGCTACACTCCCGCAGGGGGAACATGAAGGACCACAATGTGAGTAGTTAACATATGACAAAACGTATTGGAGACAACCTGCTAATAGAGTGGGACATAAGAGATGACCACAATTTACAGCAAACTCTACTTGCTGAAGGATTGCGCCAACGTCAACCTGAATTCATCAGAAGCCTTCAACAACAACATGCAAAGCAATAGAGTCCTTTTGGAGTACTACGTGGAAAAAAGTGACAGACGGCCAGTGGAGAAGTCTGCAGAGTATATTAAAAAAGGCATCCAAGAAACATGAATCTGCCCTCATGAAGAGTGAACTGAGGACCTGAAAACAACAATGTGCAAGGCATTTTATTCGTCAATTGTTTTAGAGAATAAAATGGAACATACAAGGAATATACTGAATATTTTAATGGCCTGAACGTGGAAGGAGTTGCGATTGGCCTCTAGAAACATGGTGCAACTGCAAATGAAATTATTTCAAGACTGCGGATTACACTATGCTCCTATGTGTTCCTCTCTTTTTTTGTATTTGAACTGAGGGTGAGACTCCAAGAGCTGAGGGAGGAATGGAAGGCGGATATGAGACAAGTTAGAAACCGCCACAAAAAGCATTAATAAAACAAACTTGTCACTTACTAAAGATATTGACCAAACAAGTGCAAGAGTGGTGGACCAAGGAGACGGAAATGCAGGAGTTCTCGCAAGTGAAAACAGAACACATCAACAGAATTCAATCATTAGAGACTCAGGTGATATGCTGCAACTGAATTGCAAGGACTTAGAAAATAGGGCATGAAGAGATAACATCAGGGTCAGAAATGTAACTGAAGAAGAGGAAGACACAGATGTAATGTCTACAGTAATACCAACACCAGACCTAGAGGTATAGTAGTAGAGTTCTCCTCATTCCAGGCAAAAGAGACAGTTCTTAGAGGAGTGTGCAAATCCTTGCTGCTTCACTTTGGTGGCGACAAGCTTGTACTCCTATAGGACCTCTCTCACTATACTCTTGAGGAATGCTAAAACCCCTCACTGATGTCCCGAATAAAGAGACAATCAGATTCTGGTGGACATTACAGTGTTGAGCAGTGTTTCTGGCCGATGGAGGGAACCAACTTGTCCGAACAACAGAGGAAGGGCTTAATCCCCTTGGGAAAAACATTACAACGAGCGATCACTGACAACAAGAAAGGAGAAACTAAAAAAAAAAAGCAGGGGAAGTCACCCCACCTATTACAGGATCCAAGCTGGACCATCCATGATGGGAAGAAATGAGATAGCTACAGAGACTGACTTCCCAGAGGTAACCACTTAGAGAACAAACTTGTATTACATGTTAAATGGCAGCTAAAGCGGATGAAGGGGGGAGCTCAAATTCCTCAACAATGAACATATTCCTTATGATGAGACACTTTGATTGCTTTCCAGATGACAGACTCACGAGAACACCATGGTTACGAGTGGCAATGATACCCAAAGGTTGTTGTCTTTTTCGTTTTTCTTATTCATGTTAATTGGGGGAACCATGTTTAAAATGTTTTGTCAAGCTTTTCAGGGTACAGATCGGATGGGGGGCTAGAGGAGGGGGAGGGAAGATATTGAGAGGACACATAGGCAGAAATGTTTTGAGACACATAGAGCCCTTAGAAGAGCGACCAACATACACACCATTCAGAGTCTTATCACTAAAAGTGAAGGGGTTACCTCCATTTCCAGGAGGAAGAGAATCCACAATTTCTGAACAACTGACAGGGTGGAAATAGTGACACTGCAGGAGACGCATCTAAAAAAAGGGGGATTCTGCTTGTTTTCACTCTAAACCTGGCACATGCCAATATCTCTCAAATGAAAACAGGTAGGGTCTCTACTCTCCTAGCGAAGAACTTTGACATGATAGTGCTGGAAGCCCTTATAGATGAAGAAGGTGATTATAAATACATTATAATGCATAGAGAGGGGGGCACTAGGCCCCCCACGCAGCCCCGGGGACAGCCACCTCCCTGGGGCACAAATGAAATCACTAAGGGGGTCCGTTGCGTACCCCCAGGCCCAGGAGACCACCACCTCCCCGGGGCAGAAATCAAATCACTAAGGGGGTCCGTTGCGGACCCCCAGGCCCAGGGGACCACCACCTCCCGAGGCAAATGTGATGAAAGGCAGTGGGCCGCGTGGCCCCCCTCCAGGAGCTCTAGATGGCCCTGAGGACCGCCACCCCCCATGGCCAGTCTCCAGCAATGCAGTTTGCTGGGGCCTCTCACGCCAAGCCATAGCAAACTTTGGTCCGCTTTATGGAAGCGAGAGCATGGAAAATGCTCTTGCTTCCATGAAGCGGAGCAGAATTGCTTTTAGACAGAGGGAGCTAAATGTTAGCAGCTCCCTCTGTCCAAAAGCAATGCCGGCTCCCGCATGAGGCGGGGAGCTGGCAGGGAGCGCGGGGGCCTTGAGGCTCCCCCCACGGTCCCCAACGACCTGGCCATGCCCCAGAGGATGAGGTCGAAATAGGTACTCCCCTTTTAAAAAAAAAAAAGATAAATAAAGTCCTGGCCTCTGGGGATGGGGTCCACCGGCTGAAATTGGCCTTAGGACGGGGGGCGTGCGGACGCCCTCTCATCAAAAAATAAATAAATAAATAAAGGGCAGGCCCCGGGGGATGGGGTGCCCGGGGCCAAAATTAGCCCAGGGAAGGGGGGCCACGCGGCCTCCCTCTCCATTTAAAAAATAAAAATAAAAAAATGGCCCCGGGGGATAGGGTCCCCAGGGCCAAAATCGGCTGAGGGAAGGGGGGGGGGGCTATACAGCCCCACTTCCCTAACATACAAATATTTAATTTTAAAAAAACATTGGCAAGTCACCAGAGGCCATGCCCCCTTCACCACCACTCTGCAAATGCGCTTCCTGGCTAGTGGTGATTGGGGAATGAAATCTCCTTGAATGCTGAGGGTCTTTGGGGGCCAACAAGCCCTCTTGTTACCTCCAGTAAGTCCCAGACAGCGGGATTGCTGAGAGGACTTGAAGGCCACATACCCTTTCTCTAACACTCTGCAAACGCGCCTCCTGGCGTGCTTCTGATTAGGGAATGAATTCCACTTTTCTCCTTAGGGCCTCAGGATTAAAGTGGACTATTTCCCCCAACCAGTAGTGCGTCAGGCGGCGCGTTTGCAGAGTGGTGGAGAAAGGGGGCGTGGCCTCTGACAACCTTTCAGCAATCCAGCTGTGTGGGTCATATTGGAGGTGGCAGGAGGGGTACATGGCCCGAAGGACCCTCAAGAGCCAAGGAGACTTCATCCCCCAACTAGTAGTAGTACAGGGGGCGCGTTTGTAGTGGTGGAGAAAGGGGGTGTGGCCTCTGAACACCACTCAGTAAAACCACTGTGTGGGACTTACTGGAGGTAACAGGAGGGGTAGTTGGCCCCCAAGGACTTCATTGGGTCCAACTACCCCTCCTGTTATCACCAGCGAGTCCCACACCGCAGGATTGCTAAGAGGTCTTCAGAGGCCACGCCTCCTTTCTCCACCACTCTGCAAACGCGGCTTGTGGTGCACTACTGGTTGGGAAATGAAGTCCACCTTACTCCTGAGGGACTTTGTGGGTCAAGAAGCCCTCCTGGTACCTCTTTAAGTCCTACACAGCGGGACTCCTGAGAACTGGGCGGTGGCCCAGCCCGCTTTCTCCACCACTCTGCAAACGTGACTGCTAGTTGAAGAACCTTAGAAATTCAGTAAAATAAAACAAAGGGACGTTACAGTTAGGAATTAGCATTAAAAAACCTTAGAAATTCACTGAAAACACCAAAGGTTACAGGGACGTTATAGTTAGGAATTAGCATTTAAAAAACCTTAGAGGTGGCCAAGATAGCGAGCGGGTAAGACGTGACTCGTTCGTCTCCCCGCTCCCGTTCGCCCGCCGCGCGGTTTCCCGGCACTAGTATAAGCATGAGACCCCTGAACGTGAAGGGGAAAGGTGCAGAAATCCAGGAGGGTGTCCGGCAACAGAAACCGGAGACGGACGCTGCCCGAATCGTCCTGAATCCGTGACGGGGCCCCGCGGAACAAAATGGCGGCCCGGGCCGCGTCGGAGATCTGAGGGCGGAGCGCAGACCTACAACGGGATCATCGGCGAGGGATTGCGGGAGCTGGCGCCGTCCCCAGAAGCGGCTTGCACCACACGGATAGCTACGAGGAGCGTGCTCCCACGGACGGAGGTGGAGGTCCTGGTGCCGGAGCGAAACAGTGGGAGGTGCGGAGCGTAGGTCGCATCCCGCGGTGAGCTGCACGGGAGGCCCAGAGCGCACACCAGAGACACTGCGATCGGAGAGCCCCAGGCACGGCACAGACAGAGGCTTGGGGTCCGGTGGTCCGGAGAGCGACTGAGGATCCGGAGGGGCCCAACTCCAGGGCTCCGTCCTGCCGGCAACAGCGTCCAGAGCAACAGGGCCCACCGGCACAAAGGAGGGCCAGGACTGAAGGCTCCCCGGCTGCTGCACACGCACGGCGGTCTACCCACACAGGGACGACTGCAGACACAGGTGAGGGTCCGGCGTTCCCCCCAGGCGTCCGAGAATACTGACGGGCCGGCATCAGAACCGCCGCCTTGGGACATAAGGCGTCTCGCACTTTGGGCTTTGGCATCACTGGGGCGCAGGAGGGGAACGGACCGAGGCCCAGCTTCACAGCTAGTGCCACGCGGCGTTGGGTCCGCACACCGACTGAAGCCGGGAGTGAGGGGGACTGGAGCCGTAATTAGAAGTGGGGACCCCCCTGATAAATGGAACCGCTCCCAAGGAGGCAAGGGCCTTAACAGGAGTGGGCTGAACCTTGCAGGAGGTTGCACACAAGAGGGAAAGCACCTGGGGGCGGAGGCCCACCTCATCAGTGGAGGGCCTGCAAGGTTCGCGGCATGCCGTGTGAGCACTACTGGAGCGCAAGCGGATATCACACGACCTAGACTCAGGCCATTGCGCAGGGCAGGGCGCACGCGGACATACAGCGAAGACGGCGTGACCTGATTTGGGAGGACGAAAGGGGAGAGGCCGCTTAGTTCCTTCCTTCATGCACGGAGTGGACGGGACAGGGAGCACTGCGCACGCCTGGTGGGACGCCCTGGGACTTTCAGCTGCACCTTCAAATTCCCCGACATAATCTAGAAATGTCAACGAGGGGGAAGAAGGATAGAAACGTCAAAGATATGTTCACCAAGATGGCTGGGCCGGGCGGGGGAGACGACCGCGCCTCACCGGCTACATTAGGAGGGCAGGAATGGGAGAGCTCAGAGGAACCGGTGACGCGCGCATTCCTAACACAACTATTCTCAACGCTGCGGGACGATATACACACTCTCCGCAAAGACCTCTCCACTGAGATAAAGGAAGTGAGGCGGGATCTCGACACGGTGGGGGACAGAGTGGCCACATTGGAGGATCACGAACAGTCTCCAGACGACGAAGTGGAGCAGCTGCAGCAGGAAGTGATCCGCCTTCAGGAACAGCAAATAGAGCTCCAGGCCCACGCAGAAGATTTGGAAAATCGCTCACGTAGAAACAATATTCGAGTGAAAGGAGTACCTCCCAAAGAAGAAGGCACGGATATCACCCAGTATCTTCAAGGCCTCTTTCGTCACGTATTGCAGGAGTCACAGGACTGTCATTAAAATTGATAGGGCCCATAGAGTTGGTCTGCAAAGGAGGGCGCCGGCGCCTCCCCCAGATGTCCTGGCATATTTACCGGACTTTCAACTAAAGGAACTCATCTTGCGACGAGCACGGGACGCACAACCCCTAACATATCAAGGTCACGCAATTGCCCTGTACCACGATCTGGCAGCGATAACTCTGCAGAAGCGCCGGGACTTCCGCCCGGTAACGGCACATCTACGCAACCAAGGTATTTCCTACTTCTGGGGGCACCCTTTCCGCATCATCTTCAGATGGGACGGTAAATTGCAGCAAATCAAATCATTGCGGGAGGCATGCCGGGTCTTGGGCATCGAACACCCTCAGCAAGCCGAAACTGACAAGGGTGTTCACAAGGGCCAACGGGAGAGGTGGCGTAGAGTCGGAGGACGGAAGAGGCCGGAGGCATCGTCAAAGCCGGACTCGGAGACTATAGCACAGGAACGTCAAGCGGTGCTAGCTTCCTTATCTGCCGACACCGGTTCTAGAGATAGCGAATGAAAGGACGCAGGGGTCTGACAAGTGGTAACAAGCTGTGCCAGGGGATGGCGGGTGGGGGGGTGGGGGCGGGGGGGATCTGATGGCCACGAGATGCACCCTACCACCTGTTTCACCAAGGGGACGCGGTCGCGTATTGCATCTCCTGGACTCTTTAGGGGGGTACTTCTTTTGTTATTAGTTGGGGTTAGGGGGGGGAGGGGGGATCCGGTGCTCACAGCAGGCATATGCACTCAGCTCTTGGGGTTCGCCGCACGTTTATATGAGAGTTATTCCACAGGTACACATAGCTCCGACCTGGGTGGCGAGAAGTCGTCTAGGGGGGAAGGAATGGGGATGGCCTGGTACCCGCCACATCTCAGATCACAACTACACTAGATGGCCAAGGACGTTGTGAAAGTACTCACGCTTAACGTAAAAGGGCTCAACAACCCCATTAAAAGGAGAGCAATCCTATCCTACCTGGAACAAGCAGAGGCAGATATTTGTCTCCTACAGGAGACACATCTCCTCCCCAAAGATTGTCATTGCTTACACTCGAGGATGTTTCCCCCAGCAGTATTTCTCTTCTATGAGGGAAAAGAAGGCAGGGGTGGCAATCCTCATTGCCAAACACTGCAGGGGGGAAGTGAAAGAGAAGGTGGCCGAAATAAAAGGGAGGCTACTGGCATACACTATACAATTCGGTACCCGATCCATGGTGGTAGGTTCTATATACGCCCCTAATTCGGGACAAGAAGGGTTCCTCAAAACAGCCTTGGCCGACACGGTGGCCTCACAAAACCGCATGACATTAATAGGGGGAGACCTGAATAGGGTTATGGATTCGGTCAAGGACAGATCAAAGTCCATTTACCACCAGCGGGGGGAGTTGTCCGGGGAGAGGAAAAAATGGCTGAAGGAAATGGGAGGTTGACATTTGGAGGGAAGCTCATCCCACTGCGACACAGTACACATTTTATTCCCACGCGCATAAGTCTTATGCCCGTCTGGATTATTTCCTGGGTACGCTGGAGCTTAGTACAGCGGTCGCAGACGTAGGTATTGAATCTGCGGCCCTTTCGGACCATGATGCAGTGACAGTGCAGGTACGGCTGCCACAAGGGCCCCGACCATCTGGAGGTTGGAGGCTTAAAGAAACCATGCTCCATAGGAAAACTAGCCGCAAGGCTGGGCCCTCATATGCCTAATCTAATAGAACCAGACCAGGCGGGGTTTATCCAAACCCGACAGAGTGGGGATAATACAAAGAGGATACTACACCTCATTGACAAGGCTCACCAAACACGAATGGATGCGCTTTTGTTGACGATCGACGCCGAAAAAGCGTTCGACCAGGTAGATTGGAGATTTTTGGGACACACGTTATCACGATTTGGGCTGGGGGAGCGATTCCGGGAGTGGGTGGGCTGCTGCTATGGGAGGCCCACGGCCTCCATTAGAGTCAACGGCGTTTCTTCACGACCCTTCGATATTCAGAGGGGAACCAGGCAAGGCTGCCCACTTTCCCCGTTATTGTTCGCTCTATACATAGAACCTCTGGCACAAACAATACGAGACAACCCCAGCGTTAAAGGGATTCCATTCGGAGGTGAAACACATCCAATCAGTTTATATGCTGACGATGTGATAGCGGCCTTGACGGAACCGAGGGACTCCCTTCCCGCATTTTTAGAGGAGCTAGAAATATTTGGCCAGGTCTCGGGCTTTCGGGTAAACGTGGATAAATCTCTGATCCTAGAGTTAAATCCCACAGCCCCCACACTTGGACCCGGAGAAGATCGGACGGCGGGGATACAGAGGGTTGACACTATCCCTTATTTGGGGCTGGAGTTAGCGGCAACGGTCCAACACACGGTTAAATTGAATTATGCTAAACTTGGGCGACAAGTGAAAAAAGATCTGGCAGTTGGAGTAAACATCACCTCTCTTTATTGGGGATCTATCAGGAATCGTCCCATTCTCTCAACTAAAACTAGACTGCAGGATCCCAGAGACGGATAGGTTACGTTACATTCAGCTCAGGCATTGGGTACTTCAGCCGGGGGTGAGAGAATAGGCGAGTCGGCGACTGACCCGATACGAAAAATGGCTCATCACTAAACACACCGACAAAGGGTTGATTTCAGAAATATATGACATGATCAGGGACGGCTCACACCCACACGCCACACCAAGTCAAAAAAGGTGGGAGAGAGAATTGGGAGGAGAGCTTACACGGAAGGACTGGGAAGGGATCTATTACAGAGCGAAGCACACTGCGCGAAACGTGACCAGTATTGAAACAGCTATGAAAATAGCTACTTACTGGTACCTCACGCCGGCGGGTCTACATAGCGGCAATCCAAATAGAAGCCCTACTTGCTGGAGAGGCTGTGATAGCGAGGGGGCACTACTGCACTTATTATGGGCCTGCCCGCTACTTACAAATTACTGGACTGCAATATTGGATGTTGTGGATGAACTATTCGATATGGAGATTCCGCAGCTTCCTGTATATGTAGTCCTGGGCCTTCCTAACCCAATTATATTTCAACTCAAAAGCATAAGAGGTCGACAGATGGGGCTGGCACTGGGGGCAGCTCTGCATAATATACTAACACACTGGGGGTCCTCCACTTCACCCACGCACCGAGGGTGGTTACACAGGATTTGGCACGTCTTTGGGATGGAACGAATTTCGGCCACTTTGACCAATTCTGACGCTTCCTTTCAGAAAGTATGGAGTCCCTTCTGAAAACTGCTCTCCACAGAGTTCAGTGAAATCACCCAACCCAAATATTTAAGCGTACTGCGATTGTTAGACCTGGGGAAAGCACAGCAACCGCAATCGACTGCTTAGTGCGAGCCACCAACGTTCTGAAAACCGAAACAAGAGCATAGACGGGGAGCACCGGACGGGGTGGGGGGGGAGTTAAAATTGTTGGTTTACTGCAAAAGGTAGAACTAAGACATGACGCAATTCACTTGATGCTTCGGAAATGTTTAATTTGTGCACTAGAGTAAAATGACACGATGTTTTGTATGGATACAGGAGTGCAAATGGACTGTACTAATCTTGCACTAGAGTGTTTCTGCTTTTGCATTGTTTCCAATTGAAAATTAATAAACACATTTAAACATAAAAAACCTTAGAAATTCACAGAAAAAAACAAAGGTTACAGAGACGTTATAGTTAGGCTCATGTTTCACTCGTACAAAACCAGAGAATTTCTGCAGTTATAGTTAGCTGAACTAACTATAACTCCCGCCCCCACAATGCACTGCTTATGACCTCACATATTACATTACTTATGATTCCATCTTGGAATTCAGCTTCAGGAGAGTCTCAGAAAAAACGCAAAACAAAAGAGAGAAGGGAGCAGGGTAGTAATACCCTGGCCCCTATGCCTTCAGGGGTGGGGGTGTAGGGGGTGGAGGGCGTTGGATCCGCAGCTCCTGCTGAAAATTAAATTAAAGTCCCCTTGGATGCTGAGGGTCCTTGGGAGCCAAGAACCCCTCCTGTTACCTCCAGCAAGTACCACACAGCGGGATAACTGAGAGCTGGTCAGAGGCCAGCCCCCTTTCTGCATCACTCTGCAAACGTGCCTAGTAGTTAAAAAAAACATAGAAATTCACTTTAAAAAACAAAGGTTACAGGGACGTTATAGTTATGAAATAGAATTTTTTAAAACTTAGAAATTCACTAAAAAAACAAAGGTTCCAAAGAAGTTATGGTTACGCTCAGATTTCACTCATATAAAATCATAGAAATTCAGCAATTATAGTTGCCTGAGCTAACTAGAACTTACGCCACCCTGCACTGCTTATGACCGCACATATTACATTGCTCATGATATGGTCAGTGACATCATTGATGACATCATCCACAGAACCACTCACACACCCACTCACACCCCCCTACAACCTCTCACACACCCACTCACAAACCCACAAAACCAGTCACATCCCCATTCACAGACCCTTACAAGTACTCATACATCCACTCACTCATCCATAGAGCCACTCACACACCCAACCACTAAGTCATACAGCCACTCACACACCCATACAGCTACTCATACAAATAGTCACTCACCCATACAGCCACTCACACAACCACACACTCACCCATACAGCTACTACACACCCACGTATTCACCTAAACAACCTCTCACACACCCAGTCACTCACCCATGCAGCCTCTCAACACATCCACTCACTCACCCATACAACCAATCACAGACTCACACACCCACACAATCACCTACATATCCATTCATACATCCATACAAGTACTCACATATCCATTTACTCACCGATACAGCCACTCCAACAGATACATAATCTACAATACAGCCACTCCCACACCAACTCACTTAACCAAACTCCCACTCAAAGAGCCACTCACTCACCTACACGGTATACTTACACACCCAAGCCACTCACTCATACAGCCATTCAGACCCCCGCTCACTCACCCATAGTCACACACACACACACACACACTCACCCACCCATACAGCCACTGACACACCCATTCACCTACCAATACAGCCACTCACTCACCCACCCAGCTACTCACACACCCACACAGTCACTCATACACCCACTCACACATCCATTTAGCCCCTCAGACACCCACTCACACATGGATGCACACAGCCACTCACATTTTATATGCTAAAAGTAGTATCACTCATTAGTAGTACACCTAGTATAGTAATTAAACTATTGAAGTAGCTTAGTATATATGTTCAACACTCAAACTCTTTGAAAACCCTTCCACTCACTGGATGATGTCATCAGTGAAGTCACTGACCATGTCATGAGCAATGTAATATGTAGGTCATAAGCAGTGCATTGCATGGGCGTAAATTATAGTTAGCTCAGGTAACTGCTGAACTGCTATGATTTTATATGAGTAACATCTGAGCGCACCTATAACGTCTCAGTAACCTTTCGTTTTTTACTAAATTTCTATGTTTTTTAAATTCTATTTCGTAATTCTAACGTCCCTGTAACCTTTGTATGTATGCATACATATATATATATTCACTGAAAAACATAGGTTTCAGGCACGTTATAGCTAGAAATTAGCATTTAAAAACCTTAGAAATTCACTGAAAAAAACACAGGTTTCAGGGACGTTATAGTTAGTTGGACATTTCACTCGTACAAAACCAGAGAAATTCGGCCGTTATAGTTAGTTCAGCTAACTATAACTCGCGCCCCCGCAATGCACTGCTGATGACGTCACATATTACATCATTCATGACATGGTCAGTGACATCACTGATGACATCTCAAATGACATCACTGATGACATCACTGATGACATCATCCACGTGAAAATCTGATGCACCTCCTCACACCCTAATATAACCTTTGATACACCCACTCTAAAATACAGACTGCCATTTTCGAAACCATAGACACACCAATACCAGTTACTACATACGCACTCACTGATTCCTAGGTCTACACACACATCCACTCATTCACCCATACAGTCACTCATACATGCAGTCACTCATCAATACAACACTATCATATGCACTCATACACCTATACAGACACTCACACACCGCCACTCATCCAAAGTTACTCACACACGTAGTCAGTCATGCAAAGAATCAATCACACTTCCATTTACTCACCTATACAGTTATACACACACCACCTCACTTATTCATACAGATACTAACGCATACTTACTCTCTTATATAATCACTGATACAAGTACACACTCATCCATACAGCCACTCTCACAATCACTGACTCTCACGTATAGTCATTTATATACTCCAACTCTCACATACACTGCCTTTTACATATGTAGTTACTTGGACATGTACCACTGAGACATCCATTCACTCACCAACACACCCATACACACACTCACCCACCCATACAGCTGTTTCCACATGCACTCTTTAACCCATACACCCGGTGAATCAACCACTCACACATCTATGCACAGAGTCACACACCTCCCACCCACCCACACACTCAGGCACCCATACAAATACTCAGGCAACCAATCAATAACCCATATAGACACTCATGTAGCTACTCACCAACCCATGCAGCAGCTTACACAACAACAGACAGACTGATACAGACATTCACACAGTTTAGTCACTAACCCATGCATTCACTAAGACACATTTAATTACTCACTTATACAGTCAGTCACGCACCTACTAAATCCTCCATTCAGACACTTATACACCCACTCATTCTTCAATACACCTTGGTATATATAAAGAAAACATATTTAAACTTTACAGAAACACACAGTTGCTGGATGATGTCATCAGTGATGTCATTTGTGATGTCATCAGTGATGTCACTGACCATGTCATGAATGATGTAATTTGTGACGTCATCAGCAGTGCATTGCGGGGGCGCGAGTTATAGTTAGCTGAACTAACTATAACGGCCGAATTTCTCTGGTTTTGTACGAGTGAAATGTCCAACTAACTATAACGTCCCTGAAACCTGTGGTTTATTCAGTGAATTTCTAAGGTTTTTTAAATGCTAATTTCTAACTATAACGTGCCTGAAACCTATGGTTTTTTCAGTGAATTGCAAAGTTTTTTTAAATGCTAATTTCTAACTATAACGTCCCTGAAACCTATGGTTTTTTCAGTGAATTTCGAAGGTTTTTTAAATGCTAATTTCTAACTATGCCTACAGAGGTAGGACATGTGAAGAAAGAGGAACAAACGCACAGAAAGAAGCAAAAGAAATGCAGAAAGAGGCAACAGAAGTCCAGAAAGACGAAGAAAAGTGCAGGAAGAAACAAGACATGTGCAGAAAGAACCAACAGAGGAGCAGAAAGAGGTCTTGTTGCAAAATCATCCTGTGCCCCCAACTTTTTGCTGACGGGTACTGGTGGTAACTGACTCTGACTAATCAGGCCTAGAGCCAGTGCTATGCTAAAAGACACTTAGAATACAGTGAAAACACCTACATACACTAGGGAACACTATGCGTTGGGGTACCCCTGTGATTAGCATGACCTCCTCTGTAAGGCCCTAGTACATAATAGGGCAGGGGGATTAAAACTACCTCTAAGTCAGAGGTGCAGAAAGATGCTTCTTTAAGTAGTATTACAGCAAACAAATGATGGACGGAATGCTGACAATGCAAACATTCTCCCCCAGTCAAAAGATCTGGGTTAAATCCATCGTTCTTTTGCCCACTACGCCACCCCAGTTTGGACCCAGCCATATGCAAATCAGTCTTGACCCTGTGCCCCATGGGAACAGTCCATACCGAACTGCCACGCCAGGTCCTCCCTGGACCGGAAACAAGCATCCTGGGACCGGTTTCAGGGTATGTCACCCTTCTTCAGCCAGGCTAGCTTGAATCCAGTGGCACAGTGAGCAAGGGACCCACGTCTGGGCATACCCATCCCACTTAGGGCGAAAAGTGTTACAGCAAACAAATGATGGACGGAATGCTGACAATGCAAACATTCTCCCCCAGTCTTTAAGTAGTAGTCACGTTTGCAGAGTGGTGGAGAAAGGGTGCTGGGCCTCCGACCAGCGCTCAGGAATTCCGCTGTGTAGGACTTACAGGAGGTACCAGGAGGGCTTCTTGGCCCCCAAACTCCCTCAGGACTAAATTGGACTTCATCCCCCATCCCGTAGTCTGCCAGGAGGCGCGTTTGCAGAGTGGTGGAGAAAGGGGGGCATGGCCTCCGAAGACGTCTTAGCAATCCCACTGTGTGGGACTTACTGGAGGTAACAAGAGGGTAGTTGGCCCCCAAGGACATCCTTGGGGGCCAACTTCCTCCTATTACCTCCAGTAAGTCCCACACAGCAGCATTGGTAAGTACTGTACCAGGCCACGCCCCTTTGCCCACCACTCTACAAACGCGCTCCCTGGCGCGCTCTTGGATGGGGATTGAAGTTCCCTTCGCTGCTGGGGGTTCTTTAGGGGCCAACTAGCCTACCTCTTACCTCCAGTAAGCCCCACGCAGTGAGATTGCTGAGAGGTAGACAAAGGCCATGCCCCCTTTCTCCACCACTCTGCAAACGCGCCCCCTGGCGCGTTGTTAGTTGGGGAATTAATTCCCCTTGAATACTGAGGGTCCCTGGGGGCCAACTAGCCCACCAGGTACCTCCAATATGTGCCACAGAGCTGGATTGCAGAGAGGTGGTCCGAGGCCACGCCCCCTTTTTACACCACTCTGCAAACGCGCTTCTTGGCGCACTGTTGGTGGGGAGATGTCATAGCAAACAGCAGTGTCCCGGGGGTGGGCACCCCGGGACACTGCAGGAGCCGGCCCCCAGGGCCATTAAAGGCTCCTGGAGGGGGGCCGCGCGGCCCCCCTCCCTCCATTTTAAAGCCCCGGGGAGGTGGTGGTCCCCGGGGTCCACAACGGACCCCCGTATTTAAATATTGAATGCCCTGGGGAGGTGGTGGTCCCCGGGGCAGTGTGGGGAGGGGCAGGAGCCCCCCCCCCCCCCCACACAGTTTTGTTTTTAATTTCAGCCCCGGGAGGTGGCGGTCCCTCAGGGCTTGGGGGCCAGCGAGGCCCCCTCGTTTTAAATATTGAATGCCCCGGGAGGTGGCGGTCCTCGGGGCAGCGTGGGGGGGTTGGGACCCCCCCACGAATTTTACAACAAAGCCCCGTGGAGGTGGCGGTCCCCGGGGCTGCGGGGGGGCCGCGTGCCCCCCGCATTCAATTTCATAAGCCCCGGGAAGTTGGCGGTCCCCGGGGCCCCCGCAAATAAATCAATGATTGCCCCCGGGACCTGGCCCACCCAAGGGCTTTTTGAAAACGAATCGCGGGAGCCCGCGCTTCGGTTTTTAAAAAAATTTTACGGCAGGATTCGCGACCCCAACGCGAATTCTGCCTTTTTTTTTTTTTAAATGTTTTTTTGGGCCCTGGGGGTCCTTGTGGGACCCCCTGAGCAGGCCTAGGGGGTCAGGGTGATTCTACCCTGCCCCCTTTTCTTCTTTTCCATGTTTTTTTTCCTGATTTCTTGTGACTCGGTTACCGAGTCACAAGTTGGCTGCCAACACTTCCTGGTTTGGAATGTTGGCAGCCAATCAGAATTGAGCTCGTGCTCGGGAGGGGTCGCGAATCCTCCTCGGTGCTCAGATATCGATATTTTTTCTTTTTTGAATTTCTCAGGAACTACTGAACGGATTTACACCATTTAACAAAAAGGGCTCTTTCTGAACCAAGACCTACCTTTTTGCCAAATTTGGTGTAATTCCGTTCAGCAGTTCGGGCTGTAGCTTTGCCTAAAGTTTCCTATGGGGCAGCACACTGTGCTAAGTACAGATTTTTAGCTTAAGTGTTTTAAGCCATGCCCTTAATTACATCGGCCATGCACCTATGAGAGACACCCCAGTTTTTTCATCCCACTTAAAGCCCTGCGTGGCGCTATTATTGTACTAAATTGCCTGATTTTTCACAGTTATGTATCCCATTGTAGAACATGTATTCCGACATTTGAATGCTTCCTGCACTACGTATCTAGCGATAAACACAGGAAAGACAACACAATTATTTCCTCAATAAACAGATTCAAACCAAAAAATGAGCATCATTCTGGTGTGAGAGCGGTATAACTTGAGAATCACTGTTGGAATGAGAAGAGTTGGTGGAAAAGCATAGAGAAATTTCCCTGAGCAACTTATTAAAAGGGCATTCACCTTCTACCCTGGCTGGGCGAATCTGGGCACGAAGTGTTGACATTTTCTATTCTTGACGTCTGCGAACAAGCCTATTTGAGGATATCCCCAATCTCGAAAAATTTTGTGTAAGACGTCGTAGTTAAGAATCCAGTCGTGATTGTCTGGAAAATTTCGACTGAGAGCGTCTACCTGCATGTTTTGAGAGCATGGCAGATGGATGGCTGTTATCATGATATTTCTGGCTAGCAGCCATTTCCAGATGGTCTGAGCCTCTTAGGAGAGAGGACGAGAGTGAGTTCCTTCCTGTTTGTTCAGGTATTGCATAGTTGTTGTGTTGCTGTATGCAGTTAGTTGTGAGAGCTGGAAAGAAAGACTCAGAGCAAGGTGGAGTGCTCTCAGCTCCAGAATGTTGATGTAGTACATCTTTTCCCTGTCTGACCACAAACCTTGAATTTGAAGGGAGCCCATGTGAGCTACTCATCCCTGTAAAGAGGCGCCTGTTATTAATATTTGACTGGGTGGGTCATGATGAAATGTTCCTCCATCATCAGACTGTTCTGCTGAGACCAACATGGGAGAGACTGGCGTGCAGCCTGTGATAATGACAGCTTGATTTCCCAGCATTGGAGAGTTGATTCCACTCGTCTTCCAAGCATTGCTGCAGGGGCCTCATGTGCAACCTAGCATTCGGCTTTAAGAAGATGCAATAAGCCATTGACCCCAGAAGAGACACTATCTGCCTTGCAGATGGATGATGCACCTGCAGAAGATTATGACATTTTAGAGAAATTGATGATAGTCTCTCCTCCAAAGGATACACTCTTCCGGACTGTGTATCCAGAGTGGCCCCAGGTAATACAATTTATGTATAGGGTAAACTGTTGATTTTTGGAAATTGATCTGAAGACCCAGATTTGTGCGTGTCTCTATGCAAATGCGAAAATGCTGTATTGTCTGTGGTGGAGAGGAGCTCTTTATCAGCCAGTTGTCGAGATAAGGATACACAAAGATTCTCTGCCTCCTTAAGAATGATGCGACCACGGCCATACATTTTGAGAATGTTTGTGGGGCTGATTTGAGGCCGAATGGGAGTACTTTGTACTTGTAGTGCAGAGATACCACTTTCAAAAGTAGAAATTTTCAATGTTTTGTGGACATCAGAATATGGAAATATAAACCTTGAAGGTCTATCACACACATCCAATCCCCTTGCTGGAACTGTGGATAAATTTGGTACGGAGCCAGCATTCTGAATTTCTCTCAGTGTAATTACTTGTTTAGTACCTGGAGGTCTAGAATGGGCCTGAATTCCTGCTTTGGTCCTTTCTTTTTTACTAGAAAGTAACAGGAATAGATTCCCGATTCCCTTTGATGACACAGGACCTCCTCTATGGCCTCTTTTTGCATTAAGGTGCTGACTTCTGACTGCAAGAGGTCTAACTGGTACCGGCATGTTTATGCTGGTGGCCATTCATCACGGTGATTGGCAATACTTCCTTCCACGGCAGCAGGGAACTGTGAAGGGGGAAGTAGTTCTTTATTGCTTTGCAGTAGGTTTTCCCGCAAGTGCAGGCTGCTGTTGTCGTTGTGCACCCCTTCGTCTAGATGGTTTACGAGGGTGAAATGGAAGTGGGATCTTGCCTGCTGCTGATCTTGCTACCACTGAGGGGTTTGACCCTCTGCTGAAAATACCTCCTGTGGTAGGGCCTGCAACGCCTGCGGAATGGTTTCTTCTTTTCAAGGCCTACAGCCTTTAGAGTGTCCAGCTCCATCTTCATTCTGGATACCTCTTCATCCGCATGGGAACCAAAAAGGGTGTAACCTGAGAATGGGAGATTCATTATGCGATGTTGTGCCTTAACCCCCATAAGGCGCCGCCAGGATGATCTCCTTGCACAGAAGCCATGTGCATACCCATGCGCCACCTTAGCTAACGCATCCGCAGCTGCACTGATGATCTGATTCGAGACCAGGCCAGGCCTCAAGCACCTCCATGAAATCCTGATGCTTGCTCTCTTTGTCTGGTGGGACCAAAGATGAAAAGGAGGCAACAGAATGAGACTTCCGTGCAGCCGCTACTATGACCGAGTCTGGAGGAGTGTCAGCTCTGAGGAATAACGGATCCTGATCAGTAGCCTTGTACTTCTTCAGGATCCATGATGGTGTGGATCTTACAGATGCTGGTATTAAAAACAGCTGCATTGCCGGCTCTAGAAGTCCAGGCACAAGAGGCAAGAGTGGTTGTGATTCGAAAATCACAGAGGAGGATATCGTCGTCGTTGGAATGTCTAAATTCAGTTTAGTGGCACCTCTCATAAAGACATCATTAAATGTTAGTAGGTCAGCTACCTGTGACACTCGTGCTGGGGGGTCTGTCAGTGAGCATAAAAGAGTAGTCTCTCACTGATTGACCGGAATGTTGTGGACCAAGATGGTGCTCTCCATTTATTTTGGAGGAAGCTGTGCGAGATCTAGACCTTCTGGACCATGACCTGGTCCAAGACGTTGTGCAAGATCTAGAGTGGTTACGAACAGGACTTCTAGACCTTCAAGGCGACGGTTGTGAACTCCTACATGGTGTTGCCACTGAAGCCGTAGGAGGCACAGATATCATACTAGGAGAGAACCTTGGGGGAGGTGTTCTCTTGGGAGATGGTATAAGAGGCCTATGTTGCAGGCACTGGTCTCGTCCTTAAGCTTCCTAGCCACTATGGTGAAATGTTAATAGGTGACTGCGAGGTCTTTATGCCGCCAAGTCCACTGATACAATTTGGTCCTCTGGGGATGCTAGCTGAGGCCACTCAACCACATTTTTGTCTGTCGACGTCAACATTTGTTTTTCCTTTGACGTCGTGCAGGGTTTTTATTTAGGTCTCAACATCGATGTCAACTGAGTTTTCAACGTTGATGGCTGCTTTGCTGGAGGCACAGATTGCCTCAGTGATGTTCCGTGTCTCGACGTCGCATGAGCCTTCGATATCGATGGATGACGTCTAGTTGCAGAAATTGACCTTGATGGCGTAGGCTGTCTCGGCGCCAAGGAGTGTCTCGACGCTGGCTGATGGTGCCTTCTTGCCGGAGAGATGACTCTCGACGTCAAGTGTATTCTGACGTCGAGCAATGAGCCGACCCCACCTTCGACGCGGTCTTCGACATCGACGGCAAACAAACTCCTATTTGTCTTGACGTCGACTGGGACCTCGTTTTATGTTTTTTTCCATGAGATCTTCCTCTGTAGGGTTCTATTGAACGAGAGGTGGGCTCTTTAGATGTAGATTCATGTTCCCCAAGGCCTCTTGTGAATGATCCTCTCTCCTTGAGTCCATGAAGCCTGATCTTCTCCCTGTCCTTCAGGGTACGCCTGGACAGCTTCTGGCAGTAAGAAAGGAGTCAGGACGGTGAGACTCTGGCAGGTAGACAATGCAGACTGCATGAGGGTCAGTCTGGGCCCTCTTCCCACAAGAAGGTCACTTCACAAACAGTGAATGATTTCTGACAGAAAGAATAATATTTTCTGTCAGAAAGCAGGTTGTGAGCACAGCAGATACTGGTGACTTGCAAGTGAAAATGTTTTGGGAAAGGTCTGGAAAGGTTTATCTGACAATTTTAGTCAAAAAATCAGAGCTCAGTGTCAGAATCCTAACAGAAGGAGCTGAAAAAATGAGATGACCTAACTTTCACCTGTGGGGCATGATGAGATACAGGGAGTACTGGGAGGTTCATCAAGGCACAATGCCAGTTTCATGCTTACTCTTTTGAATGCAGCCTATTGGTTAACAATGTCTCATATTCCATTTCCTTTTAAATAAAGGTTTGTGGAAGGCTTCCTATGGTCAGATATTCATTATTAACATAACTCAATACAATTTATGTGGTTTTAAAAGAAAAGTAAATGTAATCTGGCCATTTTTTACCCTCTCTATAGGCTGCAGATATTAAATATATATTAGTTTCCTGCTATTCTGTCAAGCTACCGCTCTCTCCGCAGCGGGTGACACGACTCATGAGGACGGAACTCGTGTATACATCCAAAACTTCCCACAAAGGTAGGCCGTGCACTCTCGGGCTTCAAGTAATCAATCCTTTATTTAATCTATAACAACCGAAAAACTGACAGACGCGTTTCGCCCTCCTGGACTTTGTCAATCTCAGTATCCATAACTACAGTTCCACCTTTTATTATGGCATGATTTCATTAGGCAGCGACTCGGAATAAACAATAGAAAATGGACTATAATTCATTTGCCTATTCACGTACCGGTGTCGGCCATTTTAACATGTATAACTCCTAATATGATATATATATATATATATACATACATACACACACCTTTTTGGATATACACTCATCAACATGATTTAACTCATATGATGTTGCAAAATGCAAAATATAAAAACACAATTGCAATGCAGATGTTTGATCGTGATCCATTTCACAAATGCAATATTGAGAATCATGCCCTGAATGGGCTATCTTCATAACATATCTATAAAATGCAAACTGGAAAATAACCATATATGTAGCCTAATTAGATCCATATATTCAAAAATAGGCATTATAATAATACAGTTTAATAATTCTTTTGATGCCCACCAGTAACTCTAAAAAATCATTTGTTGTAAATTAGTATTGGTGCAGTACCCGTTTCAATAATTATACTTCATATTCATTTGATTACCATGTACAAATGTAATATGCAAAAAATTAATTCAAATATCGTGCTGTCTATGATTTAGCTGGAATGAGAATCCATGATCAAGCTGACTGGGAGGAATTCAGGAAAAAAAGAGAAGCAGAAAGAGGAAGGAGAAAAAGAGAAAGAAATATAATGAAAAATTAAGAGGAAGAGGGAGATAGGGAAAAGGGAGGAAAGAAGATGTAGGAGACTTGCAGAAATGTTCTTCACTTTATCATTATCCTAAATGCGTCCATAACTCCTACTCACTGTTAAAACCCCAAGGAACTCGGGTCCTCAATTCTGCAATATATTTGGATTCAAGGGTCTCAGACATTTAACTCTGTCACCTCCTCTTTCTTTGTGGGTTACCTGATCTATGCAAAAGTAACTTAACATATCACTTCTACTTTGCTGAAACCCCATAAAGAGTCTTGCTACTGGATATGTGACATCCTGATTAGTTATTGCTCCAGTATGTTCCAGTTCTCGTTTCTTGTCAGGATGAACCGTGCTGCGGTTATACTTTTTTCCACACGGGCACTGTAGACAAAAAATTACAAAATTTGAATTACAATTCAGTAATTTAGTGATGGCCTTTCGTTCACTTTGGCCTGGTATTTTGAAATCCTTTACCTTGACACTCTTCCTACATGCTTTGCATTTAGCGCATGGATAGAACCCTGTGAGCTCCTGTTTCTTCAGGGGATGTTCAATAAAATGGCTGTGTACTAAAAGATCTTTAAGGGATACACTTTTCCGGTGTGTAATCTCAGGTCTATCTGGTAACTTAGTTCCCAAGATAGTATCTGACTGTAGGACACTCCAATGTTTTTGAGCTAGCTCTCTGATCCGAGAGGTCGAGGGGGAGGGAGTCCTACTCCTCCCAACAGTAACTTTTACAATACCAGAATGGCAAGTGAATTTCTGAAGGGGCGTGAGGCCTCAGCGAAAGCGATCTTTACTATAAACAAGGATACAGCAACAACGAGTGCAGCACAGACTCATCTATCAGAAACACCAGCTATTGGCATAAAACAGAGAGGTAACATTTTAGTGCGACTGCGAAAAAAAGAGATTAGTCGATGGTGAGAGGCGACCTCCCTCCAAAACTATTTAGAGGTGAACAGAATCCCGAGAGGGCTTAGAATACTGATTACCCCAACTGTGTCAATCCCAAAGCCACAAGTGTTAAAAGACTGGGTGGAAAACACCACCGCTTGCTACAAAAGGATGCTGGAAATCCTCATTACCAATGCATGGGAAGAACATAAAGATCTAATTAACCGGATTGATGGAAGAATTCAGCAAGGAAACTGATCAAACAGAGACCAGCAAAGTCCTTAAACTAGTGGATGACAGAGTGAGAACACATGAAAAGGAAGTAGTGGCTAGAAAACAACGCAAGTTCCTACGAGATGAACGTGACTATGCCACAGGCAGGATACTGACATTTGCCAGAAAATTCGACAAGGCAAGATCAGCATTGGCACAGGACAAGGCCCTGGGCACCCTGGAGGCAAACAGAGAAGGATCCAACACTGACCTCAGTTCCGATCAGGAATCTACGGATAGCCTCTCATCAAGCCTACATGAACAACATTCTTTTTCCGAGGAACTGCGCCTCCTGCAAATGACAAAAGAACATTCTGTCAGAGGGAAAATGAAAGGAAGAGGACGCGGAACAAAAAACAAAACCGGAAACGGAGGATCAGAAGAAGAAAACGTAAGCACAGTTGGCTTGGGAACACGAGGCCAGATGAACAAGAAACCATAATGGAGGAGAATACTACACAGGTAACGGTAATGAACCTCACAAACAGAACACTATCGAAAGAAGAAGAAAATGTACTGAAGTTAGGGCTGTCCTTTTGTCCCGATATCAGCTTTGATTTTGCGCAAACAAGAGTTGACCTCTATAAATTTGAAAGAAAATTAAAATTGTATAAAGTACACGATGGTAAAAAATTTATGGAAATGGGAAGGGCCAGACACCCCAATACACCGAGCACAGACAATAGACTGACAATTGAAGACATACCAATGCTACAGATGATGACTGACCTAGACGAAGACACAGAACTGAACACTATGTACGAAGTGACCCATCCCTTTGACCCTGCACATATACAAGATATAACACAAAAATTTGGAATAGGAAAACGAGAAACCCTGACAACAGAGTTCAAAGCCAGGTCGAAATTTGTACCCATGACAGCTAAGGACAATATTGACATCTTTAGCGACCTAGTTGCACAAGACCTTGAGAGACTGATACATACAACACCACGCAACAAGAACATTACCAAAACTCAGTGGGAAGCCATCAGAAACCTACAGAGTGACCAGGATCTCATAATAAAACCGTCAGACAAAGGGGGCAACGTAGTTCTTATGACCAGAACCATATACACTAGGGAGGCCTACCGGCAACTGAACAATACACAATGCTATTGCAAAGTGGACAAGAAATACCTGAGTGAACTACAACACAGATACCATGGTAGACTAGATGACTGGCATGAGGGAGGACTACTGACATGGGATGAGAGGAGGTTTCTCAGAAATGAGACACCGACCACACCCACATTTTACCTTTTGCCCAAAGTCCACAAAAACGCGCAGGAACCCCCGGGTAGACCAATAGTTTCTTCCAAAAATAGCCTTTTGGAAAAAACGTCAACGTTTGTTGACCACTTCCTATTCCATTTTGTGAAAAAACTGAATTCTTACCTAAGAGACACCAGTGACTTCCTTGAGAAAATCAGTGACACAGTCATCAACGACAACCATTGGCTAGTTAGTCTGAACGTAGAGTCCCTTTACACAAGCATCAAACACGAGGACGGACTCAAGGCATGCAAATTCTTTCTGAAGACACGTGATATCCATCTATTGGAACATACACACATGCTTTTAGAGATGATTAGTACATGTTTGAAAGAAAATGTATTTATGTTTGAAAAAGATCACTACAAACAGCTGCAGGGGACTTCCATGGGCACCTGCTTCGCCCCCAGCTATGCCAATCTTATGGTAGGCTGGTGGGAGAAGCAGGTGCTCTGGAACGACCAAACTGAGAAATGGATTTACAATGTTAAAAAATGGCTAAGATACATCGATGACGTGTTTTTTGTGTGGGAAGGGAGTGAAATGGAACAAGATCTGTTTATTGATCTACTTAATGAAAATGATGTTAATCTGAAATTCACCAGACACTATAGCAAGGAAACAATTGACTTTCTGGATTTGAAACTGTCTATTGAGGGGGAACAATCTGTACCAACCTCTTCAGGAAGAAAACCGCAGTGAATTCTATCTTGCATGCCTCGAGTAGTCATCCACCGAGTTTTAGATGGGGCATACCCTACAGCGAATTTCTCAGGGCAAAGAGAAATTGCAGTACTACTACTGCTCTCGAACAAACAACACAGGCTATGAAAATGAGGCTCAGGGAGAGGGGCTACCCAACTAGAGCCCTCAAACAGGCAGAAGCCCGAGTAAGGGGTCTCCAGAGAGACAAGATCGTGCCCAAGATTAGCGGTACTGAAGATAGCAACCACGAGACCACCAAACCAGTCAGGTTCATCACTAGGTACAGCAGCCATGCAGAACAACTTCGTAAAATCTTGAAACACAGGTGGGGGATCTTGAGGCAGGACCCCATATTAAGGAACAATATAGGACCAAACCCATCTATGTCCTACAGGAGAAGCACCTCATTGAAAGACATGCTGGTGCATAGCCATCTACAAACTAAGGAATCCAAATGGCTCAAACAAGCCAAAGGCTTCCGCAAATGTGGAAACTGTAAGGCCTGTAGACACAGCAGTAATGTAACAGAAATTACCCTAGGAAAGGTCAAAACCCCATGGAAGATTCCCAAGTTGATAACTTGTAACACCGATTTTGTCATTTATGCCATAGTGTGCCCATGTGACCTATGGTATATAAGCTCTACAACATTCCCTGTGAAGAAAAGGATTCTAAAACACTGGAGGGCAATAACCAACAAAGACCACAGTTACAACACGGCTAGGCACTTCACAGCTAAGCATAATGGAGATTGAACCAAGGCCAAATACTTTGGCCTAGATTGCGTGAACTTGAACCCAAGAGGTGGGAACAGAATAGGGGCCCTTCGCAGATTAGAATCACGCTTCATCTTACAAGCCGGTAGCAAGTTCCCAGGAGGGCTGAACTTAGATGAGGAGATGCATTCCCATTTGTACAAGAATAGAGATAACCCTGGTGCACAAGTTACTTACCTTCGGTAACGATATATCTGTAAGAGACATTAGTTAGTGATAGATTCCTTACCTTAGATTCCTTACCTTAGAATATCCCCAGGCGTCAGTCTGGATCCGGAAAGTTTTCGTCAGCAGTACCCCTGCGCGTCGGAAGGTGGCGTTGTGCGGCTCCGCGTCCGTCGTAGGCGTCGTGATCGCCGGGATGATGTCGCAGCAGCTACTTAGACGCCGCCCTCGCGCGCTGACGTCAGTTCTGTACACGACTTTCCGCGCCAGGAACGCAGAGCCATGCAAGATACTGACCACTGGTGCATTGAAACTAGGGCCCTGAAAGGGATGACCTTAACCCTAGAAATCAGTTCGCAGAACGGGGAGGATGGGGGGGCGGTAAGGAATCTATCACTAACTAATGTCTCTTACAGATATATTGTTACCGAAGGTAAGTAACTTGTGCATCTGAAAGAGACACGTTAGTGATAGATTCCTTACCTTAGAATAGATACCCCAGCAATACCAACCCCCGGTGGTGGGTCTGCAAACCAAGATCACACCAGAAAGTCACGGAGAACAGAACGGCCAAAGAAGCCGTCTCTCTGGACTTGGCTGTCAAGGCAATAATGCTTAGTAAAAGTGTGCAGCGAGGCCCACGTGGCTGCCTGACAGATGTCTTGCAGGGGAACACCACGTCCCAATGCAGTAGTAGCTGCTGTTGCCCTGGTAGAATGGGCTCGCAGCCCCACCGGAGGCTCCTTCTTAGCCAGAAAATAGCAGGCTTTTATACACAAGACGACCCAGCGGGAGATAGTCCTCTTGTGTACAGCCCGGCCTTTCTTGGCGCCTACGTAGCCAACAAAGAGCTGGTCATCCACCCGTAACTGTTGTGTGTGGTTGAGGTAAAATGAGATCGCACGTTTTGGGTCCAGACGGTGGAGCCTCTCTTCCTCTCTGGAAGGGTGCGGAGGCGGAAAGAAAGTGGGCAAGGTGATAGTCTGCCCGATATGGAAGGCAGTAACAACCTTTGGCAAAAAGGATGGACGTGTGCGTAGCACAACCTTGTCCGGATGAACAGACAGAAAAAGAGGTTTACAGGAAAGAGCCTGGAGCTCACTCACGCGCCTAGCGGAGGTGATGGCAACCAGGAAAGCAGTCTTCAAGGTTAATAAACGAAGAGGACAGTTATGAAGCGGCTCAAAGGGAGCACACATCAAATAAGTAAGAACCAGATTCAAGTCCCACTGTGGCATCACAAACGGAATAGGAGGGAAAAGGTGAGTAATGCCTTTGAGAAATCTATTTACAACAGGGGACTTGAAAAGAGAGGGCTGATCAGGTAGCCTGAGAAAGTCTGAAATTGCAGAAAGGTAGCCCTTGATAGTGCCCAGAGCAGAGCCCTGCTGGGCTAAAGAAAGAAGGAACAGTAGGACCTCAGAAAGAGGGGCAGAAAGTGGATCCACAGCCTTTGCTGTGCACCATGCCACAAATTTGTTCCACCTGCAGGCGTATACCGATTTAGTGGAGGGACGCCTGGCTGCCAGAATGACATCACAGACTTCAGGAGGCAAGTTAAATGGAATCAACAGTTGCCGCGCAATCTCCACGCAAGGAGGTGGAGACTGGACAGGTTCGGGTGGAGGACCGTCCCCTACTGCTGCGACAGAAGATCCTCCCGAAGAGGCAGTCGGATCGGGGGATCCACGCTCATACTGAGTAGCTCGGGATACCAAACTCTTCGAGCCCAGTCCGGAGCCACAAGAATGACTTGGGCCCGGTCACGTCTGATCTTCTTCAGCACTCTGGGTAGAAGTGGTATAGGCGGAAAGGCATACAATAGACCGCAACTCCACTCGCGACGAAAAGCGTCGCCGAGCGAGTGCCGCCTTCGAAATTCCAACGCGCAGAACTGCTGACATTGCACGTTCTCTTCGGTGGCGAATAGATCTAACCAAGGCTCTCCCCACTGTTGAAAGAGACCTTGCGCCACGTCCGAGTGAAGACGCCATTCGTGATCCATCATGCACCTGCGGCTGAATTCGTCCGCCCTGGCGTTTAAAGACCCTGCCAAGTGTTGAACCACCAGGAAAATGCCCTGGCGTTCCAGCCACGTCCAGAGGCGCAGAGCCTCCTGACAAAGGGTCCACAACCCAACCCGGCCTTGCTTGTTGCAGTACCACATGCGGTGGTGTTGTCTGTGAACACCTGCACTACTCTCCCCTTGACAGAGGGTAGGAATGCTTTCAGTGCAAGTAGGATCGCCAGGAGCTCCAGAAGGTTGATATGGAGCCTGGACTCCGCCGGAGACCAGAGGCCTCTGATCTCCGCCTCTCCCATGTGGCCGCCCCATCCCAGGAGGGACGCGTCCGTCACTACTGTGTGCTCCGGTTGGGGAAGGGAGAGGGATCTGCCGCTGACCCAATGCTGGTTTGTGAGCCACCACTGTAATTGTCTTGCAGTGCCCTCCGAGATCTGGACGTAGTCAGACAGGTTCCCCTGATGCTGCGCCCACTGGAACTTCAGGTCCCACTGCAGAGCCCGCATATGCCATCTGGCATGATTGATCAGCAGCCTAGCAGCCTCAGGGTCATCCTGACCGAAACCCAGGATAAGGGCTGAAAGATTGGAATCATAGCCCGAATATCCCGGACTCGCTGTTCGGGAGGATAGACCCGAAACTGCGCCGTGTCCAGAACTGCTCCGATGAAGAGGAGCTTCTGAGAGGAATCAGGTGCGACTTCGGCACGTTGATGGAGAACCCCAGCAAATGCAGGAGGTCGGCCGTAGTCTGGAGGTGGGAACTGCCTGGGGCGAGCCTGCCTTCAACAACCAGTCGTCGAGATAGGGGAAAACTGAAACCCCTGATCTGCGCAGATGAGCTGCGACCACCGCCATCACTTTCGTGAACACCCGAGGGGCGCTGGTAAGGCCAAAAGGGAGCACGGTGAACTGAAAGTGCTCGTGGAATACCGTGAATCGCAGGTAACGCCGGTGGGCCGGCAGGACGGGGATATGAAAGTAAGCGTCCTGCAAGTCCAACGCTACCATCCAGTGTTGCGGGTCTAGGGCAGACAAGACCTGAGCAAGTGTGAGCATCTTGAACTTCTCCTTCCGGAGGAAGAGATTGACGTTCCGAAGGTCCAAGATAGGACGCAGGCCTTTGTCCTCCTTTGGAATCAGAAAGTAGTGGGAATAACAACCACGACCTACTTCTGGCGTTGGAACGCGCTCTATGGCCCCCTTGGCCAAGAGGGCCATAACTTCCCGCTGGAGAAGTGCCAAGTGATCCCCCAACTTGCGGTGGCACTGAGGTGGCATGGCTGGAGGGGTAGTCTCGAAGGGGAGGGAGTAGCCCTTTCGGACTATCTGTAAAACCCACCTGTCCGAAGTTATGGCGCGCCAGTGGGGGAGGTGATGGCGAAGCGAAGCCTGCCATCCACTGGGGTTTGATGGGCCTGAAAGGTCGGACTAGGAAGGTTTGGAGGCAGTGGTGGCTGGGGTGGAGGTGGACTGACCCTGCCGCTGGCCCCCTGAACCGCTGCGGCGGTTCCCACGTCCGCGCGTGGACTGTTGCGCCGGCCTGTGGCCCTGTTGCTAACGTGGTGGGTTGCCCCTTCCGCGAGCACGTAATGAGCGAAAGGCAGAAGGCTGAGGAGGCCGCATGGCCGAAAGGCCCAAGGACTTGGCCGTAGTCCGCGAGTCCTTAAATCTCTCCAAAGCACTGTCCGCCTTGTTGCCAAAGAGGCGAATGCCATCAAAGGGCATGTCCATCAAAGTGTTTTGGACATCCCCCGAAAAGCCAGTTGTCCTCAGCCAGGCGTGGCGGCAGAGCGCCACTGTCGTGGAAATCGCCCTGCCCAGCGAGTCGGCGGTGTCAAGGCCACAACGGATCGTGAACTTGGCTGCATCTCTCCCCTCAGCAATAGCCTGGGAGAGTAGTGTCCGGGCCTCCTCCGGACACTGAGGCAGCACCTGCGCCACCGTATCCCACAGAGAGTGAGAATAACGGCCCAAGAGGCATGCAGTGTTCACAGACCGCAGCCCTAGACTGGCGGAAGAAAAACCTTTTTCCCAAACTGTTCCAGTCTCTTGGATTCCCTGTCCGGGGTGCGGAAGGGAATGCGCTTGGGAAGCGGAGGCTTGGACAACCAAGCTCTCAGGGATGGGGTGTTGGGAGAGGAAAATGGGGTCGCCCGGGGCCGGGCGATGGCGTCGGGCCACGTTCCTGTCCACAGGAGCCCCTGTGTTGGGCCTGGACCAGGAGCCCAAAAGAACGTCCGAAAGTGCGTCATTAAAGGGAAGCAGTGGTTCCGCAGAGGTAACTGCTGGCTGAAGCACTTCTGTCAGGAGGTTAGTCCTGATGGCCACAGTAGGTAGCTCGAGGTGGAGTGCCTCGGCTGCCCTACGCAACACCACAGAAAAAGAAGCACCCTCCTCCGTAGCCACGGTAGGAGGAGACAGCATGCCAAGGTCTGGAGAGGTGTCCAGACCACAGGCATCCCCCAACTCCTCTGCCCAGTCCGGGTCATACTCGCATTGAGAAGCGAGAGGGTCCTCAGACCCCTCCCAGTCCTCCCCTTCCTCCTCATGCTGTTGTACAGGCCTAAAAGGTGGAGGATGGAGATAGGGAAACAGATTCCCAAACGGCGTCAGAATCGGAGTCGGTCAACACCCTCCCGGCACCGTCTCCACTTCGGGGCTGAAACCGGGGCCGACGTTGTCCGGCGCGCCGGGCGACGTGAAACGTGGTGCCGGTGGGGTCGACGTCGGTGGAGGTGTCACGAGGTCAACCGGCGTCGACCGGGATCCACAACGGGATCCATGGGAGTCCTGCGGCGCTGAGGCCGGAGCCGCCGGCGATGCCGGGGCCGGAGCGACCGGCGTCAAAGGGCGAGGACTCCCAGTCCGGTGGGCCCGAAGGCGCACCAGAGGGGCCCAACGGCCCAAATAGGTGAGCCATAGCGGACAGGAATTCCTGTACCTGGGCCGGAGTCGCCGACGAACCCGGGAAGGGCGGGTAGGTCGCCGGCGACTGCGTAGGCTCCGCCGGAGCCGCGGGGGTGGCACCACCCGCACCCTCAGCCGAGTCGCGCGACTGGCGAGGGGAAGTCGGAGAACGAAGACGTTTCTTCGACTTCTTTTGGCGCTTCGCCTTACCTGACCCAGAGTGCGAAGACTTTGATTCGGACGATTTCCGATGGTGGTGGCTCCACGACTGGTCCCTCGACCTCCCTCGGGACCGGGACCTTTCACGGCGCGGAACTGACTGCCGGGCTTCAAGCAGCTTTCGGGACCACTCCCGCAAAGACTTCGGTGCCATGGACCGGCAGTCGGGGCACGACTTGGAGTCGTGGTCGCGCCCCAGGCAGAAGAGACACACGCGGTGCGGGTCCGTCACCGACATCATCCGATGACAGTCCTCGCAAGACTTAAACCCGGGCATCCCTAACTGCACCAGGAGTCGATCGACTCGAAAAGCTGAGACAAAAAATCTCCAAAAACTCAGTCAAAAAAATGACTGGGGGTACCGCTCTCTCCGGATCTGCGCTTGCTGGCACGGAAAAAGAAAGAACTGACGTCAGCGCGCGAGGGCGGCGTCTAAGTAGCTGCCGCGAAGTCATCCCGGCGATCACGACGCCTACGACAGACGCGGAGCGGCACGACACCACCTTCCGACGCGCAGGGGTACTGCTGACGAAAACTTTCCGGATCCAGACTGACGCCTGGGGATATTCTAAGGTAAGGAATCTAAGGTAAGGAATCTATAACTAACGTGTCTCTTTCAGATACCAGTTACAGCTAGCCTCACGCTCCACCACCCCCCATCCATTCCCATTTCCTCCCCCCCCTTCCCCTCCCCGGCAACCTTTCTCTTTTTAATTTTTAATTATAATATTTCACAGGTGTCACTGTATGAGCACTAAGTTGCAACAATGTGGATGCATGCGCAAGTTTGCTAAACTCCTTTTTCTTTAAATCTAACCCTAGGGGTTGTTGGATGCTTTAACCATTGTGTCCTGGATAGTAATATGTTGTTATCTACTATCGAGATGATGAACTTGAAGGATGTTACTATATATTAACAGGTTTTATTTACATTTTCATTACAGGGAGATAACGTCAGTGGTGTACAAGGGATTCACTCACCCACGATAAGCGTATGCGCACCCAGAGTTGATGGACGACCTTGGTATCCTTCCTACTCTTTGATATTATAATCGCTAGTCGTACTGTTGGAACCAATACCCCTATAGCAGTTCAATTTAGTTGCTGGACTGACGGTACTATACCGGCACCGCTCCACTGGGTCAGTTGAGGCAACACTAACCTAACTCAAAGGCGCACATTCAGGTACTATACCTTGAAATAAACACACCCCTTGAAACTAGGATGCACACAAGCACCTCACCTTTGGCACGAAACACGGGACGCTGGTCATTTCTCGACACCTGACTGAATTTTGTCTCCTCTTCCTCCACCCAGTCTTGTGTCGCCCACCAGGAAATCAGTTGGTAGTATTTAAACCTCGTTAGCTGTCCCTTAGACAAATTATTCATAGCCTCCCAGCTCATCATATTTGTGCCCTCCTTAAGATCCGCCCAATAGAAGATACCCCCTGCTTTCAAGGGCTGACTAAGTTGATCTCTCAAACACTCCGGGGTACCTGGGGAATCCCAAATTGGAGCATAAGACGAGAAGTATGGACCTCTGAGTGTTTTCCTCACATACATCCACGTATTCAGTGCAGCCTTCAGGACCTTCAAACGGACTTTCTTAAAAAACTTAGGGTCTCCGAATTTAAAAAGAAAATGCCATTGACCTTGCGGGATATCCTCCAGCATAGCCGCAAAGAGTGAGCCGATAGATGACTTATCCATCTTATTTGCCAACATACGCACATTTTTAAAATGAAATGCGTAACAATATGCAAGCAGGTCTGGAAGTGCCAATCCTCCCACCTCCAATCTTCTCCTCAGTTTCTTCCAGGATATCCTGGGTCCTTTTGATGCCCAAATAAAACTCCCTATTCTCCCCTGGAGTTTGGCAATGTCTTCTTTCTTAAAAGTTAACGGAATAGAGTTGAAAAGGAAAGTAATTTTCGGAAGAATGATAATTTTTATTAAATTTACCCTACCATAGATATTTAAGGGGAGGTTCGCCCATTTTACCATTAGTCCTATCACATCCTGACTAGTTTTCTTCCAATTAGTTTTTACGATGTCTTCTAATTTCTGTGTGATTAAAATCCCTAGGTATCGTATTTGTGTTTTTGCCCGTGACTCTGTGAGTCCTGATTCCACTCCATTATCTCAGTTTTATCTATATTTACTTTATACCCAGAGACCTGACCAAATAATTCTGCCTTCCTCATCAAGTTAGGAATTGCTTCCAACGGGTTTCTTGTGTACAACATCATTTCGTCGGCATATAATGCCAATTTGACTTCGAAATCGTTAGATCTAAAAGGGAGAATAGCGGTGTCTATTCTTATCAAGTTTGCCAATGGCTCTATATAGATATTAAAAAGTAGCGGGGACAGAGGACAACCCTGCCTTGTCCCCCTAAAGATTTCAAACCAGTCAGACAACTCCCCATTAACCAACACCCTAGCCCTCGGGCCATAGTACAGATTTTGCACCGCCGTAACCATATTCTGTGGAAATCCAAAACTACGTAAGGACTCCCATAAATACTTCCAGTGTACCTGGTCAAAAGCTTTAGCTGCATCGACCGCTACTATGGTAAGAGGAATATTCCAAGCCTCAGCTATGTCTACCACCCCTATCAGCTGGAATGTTAATTCATTAAGTTGCCTCCCAGGTATAAAACCTCTTTGATTGGGGTGAATAACCTGTTTTATTACCTTGGCTACCCGAGTTGCTATGATACCAGAAAAAATCTTGTAGTCTATGTTTAGTAGAGAGATCGGTCTATAAGAGTCAACTCTCCGTGGGTCTTTATTAGGTTTTAAAATCAAAGTAACTATAGCCTCTGACCACGACCTAGGAGCATATTCCCCACTCATATATATTTCATTAAACAAAACTTTTAGAACTGGAATCAGGACATCAATAATACATAAGAAAACCTCCACAGGAAGACCATCTGGCCCAGCAGCTTTCCCCTTTACCATTTTCTTACACTGGGCTCTTATCTCTTCGTCCCTGATCTCTCCTTCTAAGTCTTTCTGTTGTTCATTAGTTAGCTGCGGGAGAGTCGTTAAGCCTAACCACTCAGCAATAACCTCCTTATCTGGATGAATATCTTCCATATATAAATCGCTCATAAAACTACAAGCCTCTCCACATATGTCAACATTAGTATGCAATGCTTCCCCTGTGGTCCTACTGGTTAGCTCTCGAATTGTATTTCTAGCTCTATCCGCCTTGGCCTTCCAAGCTAGTAAGGAGCTACACTTCTCTCCATAGGCGAAATGTTGGAGCTTACTAGTTTTCCATCTATCTAGTACTTTCTTATCAATCCGCCCTTGAAAGGCTGCCTGTAGCCCCTCTAGCTCTTTACTCAGGGCTTGCACTCTATCTGTATCTTCCATTGAGGCCCTCTGAAGTTCCCTTTCTTTTACCTTGATCTCTTCACTTTTATACTCATCCTCTCGTTTCTCCACCCTTCTTTTTCCTGCCATTATAGATCTCAAGACCCCCCTTAAATAGGCCTTATAGGCATCCCAAACTATTTGGTTTGTCGCCGAACCTTTGTTTACATGGAAATATAACTCTGATTTTTCTCTTAAGTCTCGGACAACCTCCCCATCCAATAAAATGGTCCTGTCTAATGTCCATCTTCTCTGCCCCTCCTTTTGCTGCACCGTCAAAGCCAGGAGAACTGCAGAATGGTCTGACACTATCGCGGGAATATGCGTTACCCCAATTACTTCTCCACATAAATCTTGATCTAATAAAAAATAATCAATACGGGAGTGATGTCTGTAGTTTTTACTCTAAAAAGTAAACTCTCTAACCTCCTTCATCTTGGTGCGCCAAATATCAATTAAATTAAACTCCTTCATCATGCTTTTCAATCTGGAAAATGATCTTGGTGGGTTGATGTACTTAACTTTTGAAGTCCTATCTAACCCTTTGTCCATAACTAGATTAAAGTCTCCTCCCAACACAATAGGTGCCGTTGTTTCTAAAAGACAGGTTTCCAACTTAATTAGAGCCTCCGGGTTATCATTATTTGGCCCATAGTAAACTTCACAAATCAGAGGCCTATTTTGAATTGCGAGAGTTGCCACTAACCATCTGCCTGAACAATCCGTTTCATATTTAACTAATCTTATTCCATTATTACTCTTGATTATGACGGCAACTCCTCTAGTACCACCCTCTGATCGGAGCTTATTACACCTCTTGGACCCATCTGCATTTGTCGAAACATTGCCTACATTCGATTCTTTCTAGATGTGTTTCCTGTAATAATATGATTTGGGCTGCGCTTTTCTTAAGAGTTTCCAAAACCCGAGACACTTTCCTCCTGGACCTCAACCCGTTAACATTCCATGTTAAAAAATTAACTACTTTTAACGTATCCATGCTAGGAAACTATAATACCAATTGTCATCCAATACAACTTGATTCCGACTGGGCTTTTCTGGAAGCGGATACATATTTTGAAACTGATATTACAAAACTATGGGGTCAGGAGTTTGGAGAGGGTGATGTGAAGCGAATGTGGTGTGATTCCTACGGTATCTTACGAACAGCTGTTAAACCTGCATCACTTAAACGTAATCACTTATTCACCACCTATAGAGTGTATTGGTCACCTGCGAAGCTATCGAAGATCACCAGCAATGTATATAATTGCCCAAGATGCGAGTTGATAGCGGCAGATGATATGCATTTATTCATGCTTTGTCCAAAAATATTATCATATTGGAACTCTGTTTGTGATTTTATAGGGGAAACAATCGGGACACGGATCTTAGTAAGTCCTCGCTTAATCTTTTTGGGTTAAATTCGGAAGAAGAAGTGCAGCTCTCAGTGAGTAACGCAAAGTTTTTGTTTTATGTTATTCTTTTGGCAAGACGCGAGATTTGTAAACTATGGAAATCGGAAAGTCCACCACGTTTTTCTGAGTGCCTTAGAAATGTTATATATACTAGTGAGGCGGATATGGCATGCGATCCTACAAGTGAAAAGAAAATTTGGGCTTTGTTGGTAAGGTGGAGAGAAAAGACAACGTGAGTCCTATGATTAAGCCAATTTTGCTGTCGGCTACGGTTTCTCCTTCAGGCGATATCAGTGTGTTAAGGAGATGGAAGTGGACACAGCAGTATACTTGTGGGTCACTACGTCTGTTTGCCTTATGGGTCATCGGACAAGCCCCCCTGGTAAGACCTAGCGGGATCAGAGTATACCCTAACAAGAATGTTGGCAGAATGAGGACAAAAAAAAAAAAAAAAAAGAAACACGGGACGCAACTTGACCCAGGACACCTTAGCACACCAAACCCGCACCAACACCCCAATGTACAATAAGCAAAATAGATGTGATATATAACATCTTTACCAATGCGTTATATAGAATCCACTATGTTGTATTTTCTACTCACAACAACTGTAAATATTTTTTCTATGTTTATTGGTATGTCACGTGGTATGTGTGACCACAAGAAAAATATTTAAATGGTGTATGACCCAGGATGGGGTCAGGTGATCAAGACCACGGACGTGGTCGAAACGCGTCTTTTTGTCACAAAGAAATAAATCTTCTAACCTGATCGAGTGGGCTCGTGGATCTGCTTTTTGTCTGCATCCCGTTGCGTGTGGAAATATATATATATATATATGTGTATTTATATTTATATATATACGCACACCTTTTTGGATATACACTCATCAACATGATTTAACTCATATGATGTTGCAAAATGAAAAATATAAAAACACAATTGCAACGCAGATGTTTGATCGTGATCCATTTCACAAATGCAATATTGAGAATCATGCCCTGAATGGGCTATCTTCATAACATATCTATAAAATGCAGACTGGGAAATAACCATATATGTAGCCTAATTAGATCCATATATTCAAAAATAGGCATTATAATAATACAGTTTAATAATTAATTCTTTTGATGCCCACCAGTAACTCTAAAAAATCATTTGTTGTAAATTAGTATTGGTGCAGTACCTGTTTCAATAATTATACTTCATATTCATTTGATTACCATGTACAAATATAATATGCAAAAAATTAATTCAAATATCGTGCTGTCTATGATTTAGCTGGAATGAGAATCCATGATCAAGCTGACTGGGAGGAATACAGGAAAAAAAGAGAAGCAGAAAGAGGAAGGAGAAAAAGAGAAAGAAATATAATATAGGAGACTTGCAGAAATGTTCTTCACTTTATCATTATCCTAAATGCGTCCATAAACTCCTCCTCGCTGTTAAAACCCCAAGGAACTCGGGTCCTCAATTCTACAATATATTTGGATTCAAGGGTCTCAGACATTTAACTCTGTCACCTCCTCTTTCTTTGTGGGTTACCTGATCTATGCAAAAGTAACTTAACATATCACTTCTACTTTGCTGAAACCCCATAAAGTGTCTTGCTACTTGATATGTGACATCCTGATTAGTTATTGCTCCAGTATGTTCCAGTTCTCGTTTCTTGTCAGGATGAACCGTGCTGCCATTATACCTTTTCCCACACGTGCACTGTAGACAATAAATTACAAAATTTGAATTACAATTCAGTAATTTAGTGATGGCCTTTCGTTCACTTTGGCCTGGTATTTTGAAATCCTTTACCTTGACACTCTTCCTACATGCTTTGCATTTAGCGCATGGATAGAAGCCTGTGACCTCCTGTTTCTTCAGGGGATGTTCAATAAAATGGCTGTGTACTAAAAGATCTTTAAGGGATACACTTTTCCGGTGTGTAATCTCAGGTCTATCTGGTAACTTAGGTCCCAAGATAGTATCTGACTGTAGGACACCCCAATGTTTTTGAGCTAGCTCTCTGATCGGATTTGATTCTGGTGAGAAATTCATTATAAGTCTCACTGTATCTCCATTACCTCTTTGCTTTTGTCTGGGGGTAAATAATTTCTGTCTTTCGCCTTTACCTTGAGAACTGCTTCCTTTAGTATTCTGTCTGGGTAGCCACTCTCTCTGAATCAAACAAGTGCTTCACTTTCTGCCATATTATAATCCTAAGGTGATGAGCATTTGCGTTTAATTCCTTAATAACTCCCCATAAGGGATGCTATGTACAAGACTATGGGGATGCTGGCTCTGAGCATGCAATGTGGCATTACCTGCCGTAGGTTTCCTATATATCCTAGTACATAGATTATTATTCTCAATATATACTTGCAGGTCAAGGAAAGATATTTCTGTACTACTGATGTAACTGGTGAATTGTAAATTTAAATCATTGTTACTTAAACTTTCAATGTACATTTGTGCTTCTGTTTGAGTGCCCCGCCATATGGTAAAGAGGTCGTCAATATATCTGACCCATAGGGCCAGTTGATCAACCCAATGTTCATTCGGTTCCGCCCACGCCACATGCTTCTCCCACCAACCAGCGGAAAGATTTGCATAACTGGGGGCAAAGCACGTGCCGATGGCGGTCCCCTGTATCTGCAAATACAATTGCCCTGAAAATAAAATTCAGGAAGAAGGAAACAAGTTGTAACAGCATGATGTTGTGTTCTTAGAATTTTGAAGGACGGTTCTTAAGAAAAAACTCCAGCGCTATTAAGCCATCTTTATGCCCTATCCAGGTGTACAAACTAGTATTGTCTAATGTCATTAGGATAAAGTTGTCTTCCCATTGTATATTTTGTATGGCTTGACTAAAATCCAAAGTGTCCTGTATATACGAGCTCAGATCTTTAACTAATAGAGATAAAAATGAGTCAACATAGGTAGACGTTTTTTCCAGCAGACTTCCCTTTGATGAAATAATGGGCCGCCCCGGAGGCCCTCTGATTCTTGTGGATTTTAGGAATATAATAGAAAGTTGATAAAACTGGATATTCTACATTTAGAAATTGATATTCATCCTCTTCCATGACACTTTTATCTCGCCAATAACTCAGTATACCATGAAACGTTACAATGCTATTGTTGTATTGCTCTCTCTTTATTGGCATGTAACTTTGTGTGTCACTTAATAGGCATAATGCCTCCTCTTGATATGCTGTTTTGTCTAGAAGGACCACATTACCACCCTTGTCTGAGGGCTTAATGACTAGAGACGGGTCATTTTTAAGTGATATCACAGCTTCCCATTCGTCTTTAGATAAATTAAATCTTTTTCGATGGCTTTTGGATTGGTTCATTACTCTCATTGTGTCCAAATCCCTAATCATCATATCATGAAAACAATCTATGGCATCAAAAGGAGTTTTTGGCATGTATCTTGACTTTGCCTTGAATAGACTTTTTTACATGCCTGCTGGATGCCAGCTTGTTCAAGCAATTTGAGTTCATTATCCTCATCCTGATGTCCTATAGGGGGTGATAATTCCTGTAGCTCACATAAGGTTTGTAGAGTTTCAAGGTCCCACCCGATTAGTATATCTGTCGGTACTCCCATACTTTCTTTCTCTGTTCTTTTAGATTTAGAATGCTGTAGATGAATCTTTTTAATTTTAACATCCTTATGAAAAGAAAGAGGTCAATCCGCATTTGCGTATAATCCCCCCCAAAAAAAGTCAAACCATTCATCCCCATTGAAGACCTAAAGACTGTGGTGCAATCCTCAGTCCTTTCCAAGCTGGATTACGGCAACGCACCGATTACGGGCACCACAAAAACACACCTAGCCCCTTTGAAAGCTACACTCCATCAAGCGGCTAGACTACTGTTGGAGGAGAATCGCTTTGCCCACATCACTCCCACTCTGAAGCAGCTCAACTAGCTTCCAATCAAGGCAAGAGCTATACTCAAAACCGCTTGCCTAACTCACAAAGCTCTCTACACGGAAAATCCAGTCTACCTTGCAAATAAATTATTAAAAGCCGGTCAAAAGAGACCTCTTCGAAGCTCTAACAGGCTTCTCCTGATTCCTCCAAAATTTAAGAACGAGAAATCTCGCACCCGCTCCTTCTCCAGGAACGCTCCCAGAATCTGGAACTTGCTGCCCCAGGACTTACGTGACAATCAATCATTCCCTCACTTCAAAAAGAAACTGCAACGTCTTCTCTTCAATAAATATCTAAACCCTCCCTCTTAAACCATCTGAATGGTCTGTTTGCTCCCCCTGCACTTTCCTAATAAATCTGAACATCACAACCTCGGGGTTAACTGTTGCCTCTACTCTCCCCACCTTCACAACATCCTACTATAGCTACCTCAGAACTATAGCCTTCATCTATACTAGTGTCCGTCGTAATTTTTCCTTTACTTATTGTTACCATGTATTTACATTTACTCCACATGTAATCTTGTGCAATTGCTGCTGTGGCAACTCTGTAAAGCGCTATATACGTATACACCGTATCTACCTCAAATCTGTATCATCAACATATCCTAATGTCTTTCATATACTTCGTTTACATACTGTCACTATGAATCTATATTTACTCCAAATGTAACTCATGTAATTGCTGCTATGCAAACTCTTTGAAGCGCTCTGATCCATTCGGGTCGAGTTTGCGCTATATAAAACTTGATAAATAAATAAAAATTAAAAATAAACTATATATATATATATATCATCCAACCTCTCTCCTCTTCGGAAAGAATGAGCCGCACTCCCAACGGTGACAATCAAATGATTTATTTAAGGAAACCAATTGTAGGCAGTCCTGACACGTTTCAGTCAACTTTGACCTTTCTCAAAGGTATGCCTTGGCATCTTTAAAACAGCCACCACACTCAATTGCTTTATTTATTCATTTTTTGCCCCCTGGTGGACACCCTTGTTGGGCCGATTTTAAAGCATGCTGGAACTTGTGGTGCACTCCTTCAAAAATAATCAGACCCTCCAGTGGGTGATGCCCGAATATTCCTTCCCATTGATGTAACTTTTTTATTTCATATTTGGTTAAAGTCTATTTCCCACTCACCGCTGCTCCGAAACATTACCCATTTTGAAGGTTGCTGGAGTCCATACCGAAGACCATCTTCGGTGGCGTACTGCTGAACCCTTTATCGTTTTCACGAGCGACAAAAGACGGTTCACTTTCGGGCAGCAATTGCGCTCTTGCTGGCGGTGCATCGCTCGCGGCAGAACCAAGCCGCTGAACATCATCCAACCTCTCTCCTCTTCGGAAAGAATGAGCCGCACTCCCAACGATGACAATCAAATGATTTATTTAAGGAAACCAATTGTAGGCAGTCCTGACGCGTTTCAGTCAACTTTGACCTTTCTCAAAGGTACGCCTTGGCATCTTTAAAACAGCCACCACACTCAATTGCTTTATTTATTCATTTTTTGCCCCCTGGTGGAGTACAAGACAACTCACGAGCAGAGGAATACTGGTGGCACCACTCGGGACAAGTGGCGTCTATTTGGAGGATTTAAGATGGCAGTGTTAGCACGTTCAGGACATTCCAACAACCCACTTGGGGATTTTAATGAACTTTATTAATGGAGTACAAGACAACTCACGAGCAGAGGAATACTGGTGGCACCACATATACCAGAAGGCCGTGCAAGCGGCCACGCCCACTGGGGGCGGGTATAAGGATCACAAAGTTCATTCAGGTGCGCTAAATTGCCTTGGACACTCCAGCTATGCCTATGACAAAGGGCGAGCAGCCCGAAACGCGTCGGCTTGTGGCAACGTTGTTGGGTTCCTGACACTACGCTCCAGCCTCCAATAAAAAGGAAAGTATTATCCACTTGTGCGGGCTCTTCCTTTGGGGGCAACCTCTTTGTGTGGAAATATAGATAGATATATATATATGCTTCACCATTGCCTTATGGCGAGTTGGGCTTTTTCCAGACGCTGTTCCACAATCGCAAAATAAATAAATAAATAAACAAAAAGGCGTGATGAAAAGAATGCAGATAGCGGGCACATAAATCCAGAATACATGAGCATGCCAGCGGAATGATGCATCGCCATTTGATTTAATTTTTTATTGACCAATTCAAGATTTTTACAAAAAAGGGCTGTGGGCCGGAGGTAATGGAGGAGAAGGTGAGGGCAAGAATTGGGAAAGCATTGCACGCGGGAGGGAGCAATATGGAGGCAAAGTGTTATTTTTGACTGCATTATGTCTTTTTCTTTTACCATCTCAATAAACTTACTACCACTAGCGGTCAGAATCATCATTTTGTGCTGGAACAGTAGAACCAGTGGAGAGGCATTCAGATATTTTCCTGACTAGTCTTTCAACATGGGATTCTTTTGAACTTGAGTTCTGTTATTCTGGAAGTAAAGAGCCACCATTCTCTGTTGTTTGCTGTTGAAAACACATTTTACAATACAATCACCACCACATTGCTGTAAACCATGCATGCTTCTCCTGCAGAGATCTACTCTGCTCATCTGCCTTGGTACCCTGCAGATCTGCTAAAAAGACCGCTGAGTTGTTGATGTTCAAAGTCATAACAGATGGTCTAAAACGCTTTAAAAAAAACGTGCAATCTTGTTCCTGCTAGCTGAGATCATACACTGCTGTTGCCTTATCTATATCAACAAGGACTGAAACCGGATGAATGAAAAGTGCAAATTTAGGTAGACTGCTCGGAATTCCATGATGGAAACTGCTCCACGGGTGAACAACCTCCCCTGATCTGTCATATTGTGCATGTAGACTGTCTAATCTTCTATCAGTGAGTCTGCGGCGAGGGATTGATCTGAGTGAGTCTTTTAAAAAGGCACTCCTTCCAACATATTTCCAAGGCACCACTAGTTAGATGGCTGGATTGCTACTTGGGATAGAGTCAGTCTGTTGTCAGTCGCCATTCTTACACATCACTTGTCCTCCAACCACTTCTGCAACTTCTTCACATGAACCCTAAAGCATGACATAATGAAGACATAATGGACATTGGGAGACTTGCTTTTGTCAGCAGGTGTAATCTGAAGTTGTCTGCACGAGAGCACTATGGCTCACAGACACTTCTCGGAATTAACAAGTTTCTTGATTTTGATTACAGAAGAGCTACCAGGTATTGGATTGGTAGTACTGAAGTTGTAATTCATCTGCAGCCTGAGTGTGTGCAAAACCACTACCTCTTTTGGGATATATTACAGTACTTATTGGTGAGATGAAGCCTTGATCAAGCTTTCAAAAATCAAATGCTTAGGCATTGTGTCACTATTGCAACCAACTTGGCGAAGGCCTAAGGGGAGAATTTGAGGCCAAAGGCAAGTCCTGACCTTGAATTGATAGTGCCTGTTTCCTATTCTAAAGCACAGATGCTTCTTTACTACTGAAACATGAAACTATGAATCGTGGTGGTCGACGATGGCTATCCAACCCTTGTTTAAGCAGTCTTGAGGTTTAGAATGGGATGACATTTGTTTCTTGGTCTTTTTTACAGCACAAGGAAGTGGTAAGAATATATTTGCCTCGTTCATTGGAACATCATTTTGTATTGCATTCTTTTGAAGAAATAACTCTGTATGGCCTGCAGCAACAGATCTGGATTATTTATTGGCACATTGGGTAGAATGTCCGGCCAAGAACTCCAGAATCTGAATTTGGATCCACTTTGTAGAACATCTAGCACCCATATGTCTTTCATTATATTTTCCCATGCTGGAAGATGTGGTGTTATGCTTCTGCCCTTCCCTCATAGTCAAAAGAAGACAATGGTGGGCTACAGGGGGGCTTCTTTAGTGCTGTGGAGGTTGACCTCCATCTTCTTTGAAATAGCTTTTCCTTGGATGCTGGTTTAGGTAGCCCTCTTGCCTCTTCTAGTATGGTAAATGAACCCTAAGGCAATAACTGAATCCTTATAATTGTTCTTACTGTGCCTGCTTCAGTTTTCATTTTCCATAGACCTTCAACTGGATTAGTCTGGTGGTGTACTGGATTAGTCTGGAGGTGTGGGTATTTGTGACACTTCCTCTTAGGCAAATGCCTCCATTTTGAAGTAGATTTACTTTAAAAACAAGTCTTTTCTTTCCAAATAGCAGAGATTTAGAAACTAGGATACCAGAAAGAAGACTTGACATGGTCCATGAAAGTTGTAATGGCACAAAGTGACCTTTCATAGATTGCTCTGATCCAGGCCTCAATGCCCTGGAACTGTGCTATTCTAATATATTGCCATGAACTGGGTAGCTTCAAGTCTGGCATCCCACTTTAAGAGTTACAGCTTACAAAAGGGAATATCCCAAAAACCGTTTGGGTAGCAAAAGATCAACGTCAATAAGCTGTAGATTTAGATCTATAATTCAATTTGTCTATAGATTTGGGGTGGATTTAACATGTGCCTAGAGCATGCAATTGTCAGCGGTTTTGTGGTATTATGCAATCTTAATTCAAATGGAGGACAAATTCCCCCTACAGCCCCATGCCTTTTATCCATCCTCCTACTCCCATGCCTCCCTTGCCCCACCTTATTTCTCGTAATTGTTTTTGTTTTATTGTTGTACCTGCTGACCTAAGGTTTTTGTCGCCAACAAAGTACTACTCTAATTGGAAACAGATGCCAGAAATGTCATTACACGCATAAATGAGATGTGTGGTGTTAGAAGATTTGCCACGGAGGTATTTTGTGGAGGTGGAGAGCAGTTAAAGAATCAGCTGCAGCTTTTTGGCAGTAAAAAGGCTGAGTTGCAGAGATGGTAAGCGTGATGGGAGGCCAAGAGGAGACATGGCATTGGTCCTGTGCAATGACATGTGAAATAAGGAGAAGGCTAGCTGAAACAGAGGGGAGTCAGCTGAGAGTGTGCAAGTGGCAGACAGCAAGGAAGACTGAAATCATGTGAAATACAGCTGCAGCCTAATCTCCATCCTATGTTCTTGTACTGCATTTCTTTTGCTATAAGAAGTGACTAGTGCAGGTAAATAACTGGAAACCTGCTGTAATGCCTTATTGTGAGCCGGAGTAGTAGCAGAAGAAGTAATAAGGAATCCCACCTTAAGAGCTAGAGTTCAGAAACAGGAAGATCAAACAGAAGGTTATGTTTGGGGTGCCCACCAGAAGGACCACAGAAACTGCTCTTACCCACCTCAGGAGGTGAATGGACCTGCTGCTGGATGGTGTGCACAGCCAGTGCCACCTGTGGTCCCTTTCCGGCTTGCGAGGTGCTCTGTACCACGAGTCGCTGAAAATGAGATAAGATACAGGAAGGCTGTGATTGGGGTATTATATTTGTTGGTCTTTCACACAACTATAATTGTGACTGAGGAAAAAGACTTCCAAGTCTACACCATCTGTATCTGTCAAGGAGGAAACCTGACAGTCAACTCCTAATCACTGTGTTGCTAAGGGAAGTGGACTATTACACCCAACCACATCTGCACCAAGAGGAACAAGACTGTCTCTCATACATTTGTGTTTGAGGTAACATGTCTGCTACTTCAACATCCAACCACATCCTTGAGTGAATAAGTAAGATGCTCAGTCCTAAACCCAGCTATATTTTAGCCTTGGGGAACAGGACTAGCTTTTCTACAAGTAACCACATCTGTAAAAAGACTCTTGCCCACGCACGTAACAAAGGGAATATGACTGCACTAACACCCAATCATTTCTAAGACTGAAGTACCAAGATTAGTAAAACTCCAAGGGCCAGATGTACAAAGGTTTAGTGCATGCGCAAATGGGTTTTAGACCCGTTTGCGCCCGCAAAAAACCTGTGGCCCATGTACTAATCCTATTTTGCGAATCGCAAATGAATTTGCGACTTGCAAAATACGATTTGCGACTCGCTATTAGGAAGGGGCGTTCCATGGGCGTCCCTTCCTAATAGCGACTCCTTAAGCTATGTAAGAATGTTTTGCGACCACAATTGCGGTCGCAAAACACTCGCAGTTTACCACCCTTCTCAGAAGGGGACCCCTTCCTATTTGTGAATGCATGCGCAAATATTTTTAAGGACAGGCAGTAGTCCCAGGGACCACTGCCTGCCCTTAAAAATGAAACTGAAAAGTTTTCTTTTTCTTTTTTAAATGTATCTTGTTTTCCTTTAAGGAAAGCGGGCTGCATTTTTTTAAAAAAAACTGCTTTATTTAAAAGCAGTCCCAGACATGGAGGTCTGCTGACCCCAGCAGGACACCATCCCTGGGAGTGCCAGCCATTCCCATTGGGGTCGCAAATTGTGACAGCCTCATTAATATGCATGATGCATGCAATTTGCGACCCCACTGGCAATTGCAAACAGTGTCTCAGACACTGTTGTGCATCCCAATTAGCGAGTCACAAATTGCGAGTCGCAAATGCGATGCAATTTGCGACTCGCTAATTGGCGGGTCGTACATCTGGCCCCAAATCTCCTAAACTAATTCATATCTGGAAATGGAGAAAGAGTACTGAAACTCCACTAGCAATCCATCTTAAATCCTTGAAGATGCTCACTACCACTCTCATTCCTGCACACAGCCACATCTGTAATCACAAGTAAAATATATCACGTTTGCAATTGGCCAATGAAAGACTGCCAACCCAAAGGGCTGTCCTTCTTGGCCAATGTAACAGAGAACTTCTGCTGCAAATAAGGCATTTAACAAAGCCTCCAGAAATATTTTAACATTCATGGCCCCCTTCGCTGTCTATTGAATATGTAAAATGAAGGAGACTGCTGCCATACAGGGCATAAAACATTCAGAGGCACTTCCTCCTCCTTCGAGGGGTACATAGCATTCAGGAAACCCATCACTCGCCACTAGATTTGTGACATTGAGGGTCCCTTGTGTTCACCAAAATATATACAACATTCAAGAGCCCCACTGCCTTTGCAGTCTATTAAACATTTAGAAGTTGACAGCTCAAAGATCCTGGCTGCCTCTAGTTAAGCGTTGAGCAGGTCCAGCATGGACACCTATATCAATGTGTCTGGGATCATGATTTTACAATCAGTCCATGACAAGATGTGCATATGGTAGTGTATAACACTAGACAGCAAGCATGCACAAAGAAAACATACATGCAGATACCACACCAATAACAGAATGAGGATACAGAGCAGAGAGTTGTAGAGTGACTCTGCCTGCCGTGAGCATGGGGAACAGAAGGTGAAACAGAGCTATCTCACTGTACAGAATAGGCTGATGTGATGAGACCCCCTCTGCTCCAGGACACAAAGGGGACACAGACTTGAAGGGATACCTGCACTCCAGCCAGCTGCAGAGAGGGGAGGGCAGTGGCCTTTGGCTGGATTCCAGCTTGGACAAGCAGTCTCTGTGCACCAAAACATTAAAACTGGCAGTTAGATGATCAGGGAAATAACAGAATGAAGCCAAGGAAGCCAGCTACAACAGTACACACGCATCAGCTTTCACAGAACTGTCTTCAGTAAGTTAGGTAAATCCAGAGGCTGGTAGCGGCAGTCAGCCTTTCATTGGTCAAGAGAATTGTAGGTGGTCCCAAGAGTGCTAGTATCCAAGCTTTCCTAGAACGAAGCAGTCCAGTTACTATGTCTGTCAAGGCAAATTAGGACTCTTCAGCCACCTCCGTACATCTTCAGTGGTGAGGACCTACCTACAAGGCCAAAGCTATTCAAGTTGTGGGTTGGAGGGAGGCATAGATAACACAGCAGTAAAATATCAAATAAATCAATACTTGCGCACCCAGAGCAATTATGCAAAAATAAATGGACTCTTAATTACCTTAATTACCTTAAGGTGGATGGCACATTGAAAACATGGTAAATGTTAAAACCACGGCCACATTAGATTAACCTGTTGAAACGTCCCCCCTGCCCCCCTTTTTTTTAAAGAGTATAGAATTCAACAGGAGGCATCTGGTACTTAGGCAATAATGGGCCCAACATTATTGGATACAGTGAACTTTGTGATTCTGTCAAAAGTGCCATCCTCTTTCTATACCTGCTGAGCCGCTTGGACATGCTGCACCACCTGTGTTGGCACTCCCACTTGGGTAGGAGGTGTACCAGGACTGGGTTCTGACACGGCATCATTGGGCCTCAAGGCACCATCTGAATTAAATGAAAAAAAGAGGAAACAGAGAATTGATGGTGAAATGACATATAGGTGTGCCACCCCCTAACCCTACTGCACAATCCATACAACTATTGTTACCCCCATAACATTCACAAATACCAGCAACATTTTTGGGTTACCCTTCCGCCTCCAGTTACACTTCTCATGCTTATCACGAGGAATTCAACAAGACGTGAGTAGTATAATAATAACTTAAAACACATGATTTAAAACACATACCTTTGCATGTGTTCAGAAATTATAATGCTTTGAAATGATTTATTGCCGGCATAAGCACTAGACAAAAATAATCAGATACATAAATAAAAAGGAAATCTTGAAAAGTGGAAAAAGGATGGAAATGCAATTTATTTTTAATAAATACTCTTCAACAGGGCTTTAGAGATTCATACTCATACCTTGTTTTCTCAGTAGATATTTACAGGTGAACTTGATAAAGCAAACAAAAAGGGAACCAACATATGATTCATTTGTGGACAACCTGAGTCAGTATAATTCCAGCTGACTGTAAAAAGAAATGTTAAGAGCCAGGCTGTATGCTCTGCTTTTAAACATTTTTTGGCTTGTTTTAATTTGAAGGGGAAAAAATGGTGAAGATTGAAAACTTTTTTTAAGGTTTTTCTGCGTTTTTACCATGTGGCAAGACATTAAGAGTTATCTAAGATTATAACTATTGGGATCATATTCTCTCAGGCAGAAAAAAGTGCTGACCTGGAAATTCAAGAGAAACCAGGTGTATTTCTGCAGGGGAAATTTTAACTTGAGAAATGGGCCTCAAAAAATGTGTGGACCATAATGAGAGTAGTAGAGCTAAAACTGATTTTACGACACTGGTGAACACCCTATGTGGAGTCATCCCCCTTACCCATACTCCTCTATGCGGATGACGCATTGCTCCTGGCCAGAACTCCTTTGGCGCTGCAGAAACTCATACAGCAGTATTCGAGCTAAAGGGCTAGGTTAGACATGCGTGTAAATGTTTTGAAATCTTTTGTTTTAATCGCAGGAGTCTGTCCTAAGAAACCTGTTAATTTCCATATAGGGGAGAGGAAACTGGAGGTGGTGGACTCATTTGCCTATTTGGGGGTATTATTTGATAATCAGCTATCTTGGAAAACGATGGTGCTAAGTAGAAAGGCCCTCCTGGGAAATGGGATTAGGGCACTTGAAAATCTTTCTACAAAGTTGGGTTCAAAGCCTTTACCAGAAATATTAAATACATACCAATTAAAAATGCTGACAAGTGCCACATATGGGGCAGCAATTTGGGGAACGGCAGATTTGGTTCCACTCCAACTTGTGGAGGATGCCTTCTGCAAGAAATTACTCTCGCACCCCCGCTCATGTGCAAATTATTTACCACATGCACAATTGGATTTACCATACCTTGAGGATGTTACTAGAGTGGCCCCTCTGTTTCTATGGCTTTCCATATGGAAAAGACAATGTGTACAACTAAACCAGGCGATCCTGAGGGACTGTTTAAAATTGGATTATGCCCACAGGATCCCGTGGTTAAAATATGTAGAGAACACTTTTTCTGAGATAGGTCTCCAACACCTATTTGAGTTGAGATTTTCCTAGAAAAAGTGGCTAACGATAGGTGGGAAAGGAATAAAGACAAAACTACAATAATTGCATACAGCTTCCTCCCTCCTGTCAAAGACATATTACACTCATACCTCATTTGTACGGACCCTTAAGCATAGATACATCTTGATTAGATTTAGGCTGATTTATATTCCTTTAATGTTTGGTTTCCCGGCTAACACTCACTCGGTGAACGATTTACCACTCTGTTCATGTAACGGGAGAGCAACGCTACATAGTCTGTTTTTTTGTACCTTTTATGGTCCCCAAAGGAAAGCTTTGTTAGTTCCAATGCTACGGAAATATAATTTTGTCCAATGTAAGCCTGCACTGCACTTTATACAACAGCTCTCAGATCTGTAGGTGTGTTATTACCTCGCCTCTTATTTATGGGCAGTGGCCAGACGAAGACGTCTATCTTTACAGATGGGTTAATGGATTGCTTTATCTGGTACTGATGGAATTGTGAAGCTATGGGAATGATTTTATATGATGTATGTTTTAGATGTTTTATTGATTTAAGCTTTTAACTTGCATAGTACTTGTACTTGTACTTTTTATGCACTGAAAAAATGTGAAATAAAGTAGAATTGATTGATTGACACTGGTAAACACTTCTGGGACATATACAAAAGAGCTCCTGAAAAAATACTGACAGATTCGAGGAAGAAAAGTATACCAGAAATTCATAGTAGAAGAAATTCAGTTAATTAATTCAATAAATTCTGTAAACCCAGAGTATCGTCAGCAAAATGGAAAGCATATATATATATATATATATATATATATATATATATATATATATATATATCCTGACCCCCCCTCTATTGGTATTCGATATGTGTGCTCTCCCAGCGTGCACTTGGACATAGTTCTGTTGAGGTAGCCTTATCAGGGTGTTCAATATAAAAGGCGGTACATTGACACAAGAGTAGCCCGCAGACAATGTCTGGAGGCAAAAAGCAAAGGCAGCCCTCAGGTCAATGAATGATACAAACAGATGCTCCTTATTCAACTTTAGATATTTCCACATTATTAGAGCAAAACTAAATATTTCATCGACCGTACTGGTTTTTGCTCTGAAACCTGCTTGCAAAGGGGAAAGTACCCGAGTCTTATCCAGCCACCCAAACAGTTTGCCTTATATTTGTCTACAACACACCTTTTGCAAGTTATCAATCAGACTGAATGGTCTGTAATTTCGTGGAAGACTTCTGTCTCCCTTCTTAATAATAAGAATTATTGCGGCACCACGTTGGGAATTAGGCACCTGACATAATCTGATTGGACAACGGTTTATATAGGGACCCCATACAGTAACTTTCAAACAATATAAGTGCCCTGGAATCTTAACGGGTCCTGAGGCTTTACCAGATTTCATTGACTCAATTGCTTTAATTGTGTCTAGTATGGAAATCAATGGGACATCAGGGGCCGCAGGCAAAATAGCTGATTAGAGTGGAGTATCAGTAGAAGGTGTATTGGTAACCAGGTTGTCAATGGAATATAAACCTCTGAATGTTTAACCCAAATATGGGGGTGTATGAAATGCTCAATTGTGCTATTACTAGTAAGACTGCCATGTGCTACAATTTGCTAGAATGCATTTAGAAAGTCCATCCAATTGGTATCCTTTCATTGCTGTCTGCATGTATCCATGGTACGTTTGTAATTAGATCTCGCTTCTCTGATTTCTTGGTACTACGTGTTTTATTGGCTGTAATGAGAGAGGATTTTGTCTTCCAGCACTCACTCGTGTACCATGGAGTAGATTTAGCCATTAGTGAATTGGCAGTTTTACTACCTTTGTACAAATGATTTAAGATGCCTTGAACACAGAAGAATGGGATATTTTACATCTGATAATCTGCACCAGGGGCTACAGTAGTGTAAAACAAATTGTGGATTTCAATAAGAGTGTCAGTGTTAGATGCTAGTCTGTGCCATTTGACTGACTTTTTGGTATTCCGGAGTTATAAACAAGAATGATATCATCTGGGGACAAATAAGAAGTTGGAAAGCATACTTCCACTTGTTGTTAGGTGAAGCGCATTATGATCGCTATCTGTTCTAGGTATAACCGCCAAAGCAATAAGATTATGCCATAATTCAACATCCAAAATGATGTAATCTATTATACTATAATATTTCTCTCTAGGGAATGTATAAGACCTGTCTGTGTCGGATTTTGAACGGCCATTGCAAGCGCATAAAGCATGTGAGAGGGTTATGGAAGCTAGTTGGTTAGGTGCTGACGACCATGATTTAATCAATATCATCTGAGCCCACAGTGATTATAATATACACAAACCAAGCGCTACAATCCATTTGATAAGTACATTTGACTAGGTCGTTACAATAATGAGATGCCTTATAGAAGCAGCTGTGAAACATTATGCACAAAGACCATCTCCTGACACATGCACTGAAAACAAGAAGCTTTTATAACCTGGGACCTTGGCAGAGGTAATCCTTCAAACAGGACCCGCCTTCGAACACGTAAGCACTACCTGGATGCTTCTGCAGGCCTCTTTTCAGAAGAAGCATCTGATGGGAACCCAGCTTTTAAGACATAGTCCTTGTCTAATGAACTTGTACTTATACAGAGTGCATGTATGATGGAGACTTGCACTTCAGAGTCAGGCTTACCTCTGGAGGTGTGTCGTGGAGAGAGGCTTGAAACTGTGCATGTCTGAGAGATACTTTGTGCAGCATGTTTAAGGGTACGTATTGCAGTGCCCATGTCAAAAGGTTTTGCTCTGAGCAGAACTTTTAGCGGACACCAGTTTACGGTCAGCACTGCCCTTCTTTAGGACATTGACTAATGTGAATCGAGCACTGAAGCAAGCACAAGTCACAAACCACACAGTAGTTGAAACATGAACAAAAATTGTTCAGTACTTGCTGCATGGTACGAATATGTGTTGCAGTTCCTTGGCCATACTTCTCTTACACCCTGGTCCCGCTCCTTTCCCCGCTCCCACACCCGGAAGCAGCTCCTCTCCCTGTTATCACCCCGGACAATGCTGCTCTACACAGTGCCTTCCACAAGTCATACTCTTCCTGCTGGTGACACCCACAGAGTTCCGCTGGTCTTCTTACTCTTAATACCCAAGTCTGTTCCTCTGTACGCTACCAATCCTGGCTGTTTTTCACCCCAGCATAACTCCAACCAGACTGTTTCCAAACACTCGAACCCATGCCCGGTCTCCTCCTGCCACTGTCAGCAAATCTCGACTCTTTCCTTTCACTGTCACCCCAGCCCTGCAGTTCTCCCTTACTGAGTAATCCAATCTAAGAGATTTCCTGTTAAAATAACCTAATCCTTGCAGCTTCTTTTCACTGTCTAACCAATCCCTGTATGTCCTGCAAATGCAACTACATGGCTTCTGTTTCCTGTAACTGTAACTCAGTTCCTATTGTTTCCTGCCACTGAAATTAAATTTGTGTTGCTTCCTGTCACTGTGATCCAATTTAAGAGGTTTCCTGTTAAAACAGCCTAATCCTTGCAGTTCCTGGTCACTGAAATCCAACTGCTGCTCTTTCCTGTCTGTGTAATCCTTTCTCCTGTCATCGTAAACCGTTCTTCTACAGTTTCTATCACTGTAACCCCATCACTGTGGTTTTCCTGTTACTGTAATATAGTTTCAAGTCTTTCATGTTGCTGTAGCCGAAATCTAGCCGCTGTCAGAGTGCAGTTTCCTTTCACTGAGATCCAATCTGAACTAAAAGAAGGATTAAGAAGGCCACATATTCATCCTTACCGGATACAGTCACCACGATGTACTGCTGGGGCACCGGCGAAGGAGTCTGTGGCCCAGACTGCGGCTGTGGGGACTGGATCTCGGACACAAACTGCTTCTGTGCCTGTATAGTCTGCAGCTCTGCGACATACTGCTGCTGTGGCTGTTGTGGCACCTGTGAAGCTGCTTGCGGCTGCTGTGCTGCTTGTAGTTCTGTCACATAGGCTGGGGTTGCCATGCCAACAGAAGGAACAAGGTGACATATGCGGTTTTACACTTCCTGCCAAAAGAGAGAGGAGAAAAGAGATTACATTCTTGTCAGGGGCGCCCTATTCAATGTGATACACTTTAGGGGCTGTGCTGAGAGCTGCAAGTTTCACAGACATCACGAGCAGTTCACTACGCAAGTATCAAGCAGCTGGACCAGAAATCAGCAAACTGCAAGCACTGAAGGCACTTACCTCACAGACTCAAGAGAACAGTAAACCAGTCAGAGAACGGACGACTTTAGAGGTCCATTAGCACTGCACAAATTGCACACATCAGAGACCAGTGCTGTATGCAGGCACTAAAGAAATGGCGTTGCATGCAAGAGTATTCTTTAGTTACTTAAATTCAATAACATTTCGACTGGAAGATTTCCACAAAAGTTAAATGATGGTACACAGAACTGTGGGAGTGAAGAGGTTAAGATAAAGTTGTGTATGGATAAAATGTGCGACTGTATAGAGAGAGTATTGGCAAAGACATACACAACTTGGATCACTACATTTCTGCAATAACTTAAGAATACCAGCGAGCCACAAAAAATGATCTTTAAGTGCAATTTTGAACTCCTGTGCAAAGGACATTGCACAAATGCTTGGTGGTAGTTCCAGTGGTGCGGGACTAGGATGTAGAAGAACCAGAACTTGAAGGCATTGCAGAATACTTTTAGACCGACTAGATTATGGTGAGTTGATCTCTAGGCTCTAAATAGATATGCAGTGAAAGAGAAAGTAGCAGAGGTAGTTAGAAGCCATGCCAGTTATTGTTTGGACTATAAATGTAACAGCTTAAAAACACAGGGCTGGTGCTTGGCAAAGAGCCAGACAGCCTGGTGACAGTACAACCAGAGTAGGCCCAGAAATATTGGCCAGAGTTCTAGTGGCACACTTTACAAGCTTGTCGAACGGTGAACAGAAGTACTGGGTTAGGCCCATTAGTAAAATACTGTCGTAGCCAAGTTTGCTTAGTACTAGTTACACAAGCGATTTTGCGGAGTAGAAAGGTATGGGAGGGTAAATCTGGATCATGTTCAGTAGTTGGTGTCACTCCGTGGTTGCTGTGTTGGAGATGAACAAATGTTACTTACCTGTAATCTGTGGTTCTCCAGTATTGGTGTCTTTCATATATTCACATGCCTGAATCATTCCCCGTCGTCGGAGTGGGAGTCCCACGGTACATAAAATAGCAATAAACATGCATATAGAAACCATACTATAGGTAACTTAGAACCAGGAAGTAAAATAGCTAGAAGTTAAAAGGAAAAAATCCTCCACTTTCATGACTCGTCCAAGTCATTGTATATAGTCCAAACTACAGCCAATCAGGCGACAGCACCCTCTAGAATGCTCTCCTCAGAGGCTCAGGCTCTCAGATTTTCTAGCACAAGTGTGATCCAGAGTGAAAAGAGCATAGAAGAGCCTCCGAGGGGAGGTGGGTGGGTTGCATGTGAATCTATGAAAGACACCAATACTGGAGAACCACAGATTACAGGTAAGTAACATTTGTTCTTCTCCAGTATTGGGGTATCTTTCATAGATTCACATGCCTGAATCAGAATAGAAAGCAGTAATTCCATAACAATACTCGTAACATTGTCAACACAACATAAGCCTAATCACATAACAGTAATAAGAAATTACTGATATTGAAACTTATATCTATATATATATCTAAATATCTACATATCCACACAAATATATATATATATATATATATATATATATATACACATATATACATATCTAAAAACAATCATAGAAGATATGTACCTAAGAAAATACCCAAGAGGAGGAGGGAAAAACAGAGGCTCACCTTATTTAAAAAGATTACGGAGAACCGCTTGTCCCACAGACGTGTCTGCATTGCTGGCAGCCTCTAGACAGTAGTGCTTGGTAAAGGTGTGCCTGCTGGACCAAGTAGCAGCTCTGCAGATTTGAGGAAGAGGCACACCAGCAAAGAGAGCAGTAGAGGAAGAGATTGCTCTAGTAGAATGCGCTCTCGGAGTTGTTTGTAATGGTCTGCCTGCTTGCTGATTACAGAAACAGATTGCAGCAGAAATCCAACGAGCAATGGTCTGTTTGGATATTGGGTGACCTTTACGCATCTGTCCATAAGCTATAAATAGCTGATCAGATTTTCGTATTGAGGATGTCCGTTGCAAATAGAATTTCAGGCATCTCTTGACATCAAGAGTATGCAAAGTTCTTTCCGCAGGTGATTGAGGATTAGGAAAGAAAGTCTTTAAAATGATCGGTTCGTTGAGATGGAAATCCGAAGGTACTTTAGGTATAAAAATGGGGTTACTGCGTAGCACTACCAAGTTCCTGGTAAATTGAAGGAAAGGCGGTTTGATAGTGAAGGCTTGAATGTCACTGACCCGCCTAGCTGATGTGAGAGCCACCAGCAGAGACACCTTCCATGAAAGCAACTTCAAATCTGTCCTATGAATAGGTTCAAAGGGGTGTCGCATGAGTTGTGAGAGCACCACGTTAAGATGCCAGGATGGAGGTGGACGGCGAATGGGAGGAAACATACGAAACAATCCTTAGAAGAACTGCTGAATGATCCTAGAGGAGTAAAGAGAGTTGGAACCATCCTGCCGAAATCTTGAGGTAGCCGCTAAGAATACTATAAGAGTAGAATGGGAAAGGCCTGATCTTGCCAGATGTAAAAAGAAAGGCAAAATTTGTTCCAGTTTTGCATGGATTGGATGAATGTTGGCGGCTTGACACCACAGGCAAAAACGTTTCCATTTGAGCCTGTATGTCTTGATTGTGGAAGGCGCTCTAGCATTGGCTAAGACTTCCCTACAGTCCGAGGGCATGACTAAGTGAGAAATTTCAAGGTGTTCAGGTGCCAGGCCGCTAAGCGCAGAGATACAGGATCCGGGTGGCAGATCTGTCCATTCTGGATGGATAGAAGGTTCGGTATTGGTTGCAACTGAATGGGATCGCATACGGAGAGAAGGAGGAGTTCGGTGAACCAGAACTGGCGAGGCCAACTGGGAGCTATGAGTATCAGGCGACAAGGCTCCTTCTTCATCTTCCGGATAACTCTGGGAACCAACGGTATCGGTGGAAAAGCGTAAGCATAGATCTGCGACCAGTTCATCAAAAACGCATTCCCGCACGAGCCTTTGTGGGGAAGCCAGCTTGCGAAGAATGGGCATTTGCGGTTCCGATTGGTCACGTACAAGTCCAGATCGGGTCGACCCCACCTCTGAAAAATACGATCCAAAGTTGGTTGATGGAGCTCCCACTCGTGATTGGAAATTGTCGACCTGCTGAGGGAATCCGCGAGGACGTTGGAAACTCCCGGGACATGGACAGCCGTCAGACTTATCCGATGTCGGATCGCCCAATCCCAAATTTGCTGGACTTGCTGAGATAGTAAAGCGGATCTTGTCCCTCCTTGTTTGTTCAAGTAGTGCATACTTGTTGTGTTGTCCGTCCGAATCAACACTGATGCTCCCAGAATGATGGTGCGAAAAGATTTTAGGGCCAGGAAGATAGCTAGCAACTCTAAGAGGTTGATATGCCAAGTCCGTTGTTGAACATTCCATTTGCCGTTGACTGTTAGTCCTTGTAGGTGTGCTCCCCATACCTCGAGGGAGGCGTCCGTGGTGATGACGTAACTTGGAGCTTCCACTAGGAATGAGCAGCCTGCTGTCACGTTCCTCTTGCAGGTCCACCAGCGCAAAGCTTCTCGAATCCGAGGAGTGATGTGGATGAGATCGTCGAAGGATCCCGAGACCTGTAACCACTGTTTGTTGAGCTCCTCTTGCAGAGGTCTCATTTTGAGACGGCAGTTGGGGACCAGGGGAATGCAGGATGAAAGCATCCCCAGAAGTGACTTGAACTGTCGGACTGAAACGCACCTTTTTGATCGCAGTAGTTGGGCGAGTTTGTAAAGTTTCAGTTGTCTTTCGTTTGAGACAAATGCTTGTGTCAGCAGAGTGTCTATGGTGGCTCCCAAGAACGTTCTCCTTTGCGATGGTTCGAGGTGAGACTTGTCGAAATTGACGGAGAGACCCAGCGATTGGAAAAGAGACAGACATCTCTGAGTATGGGCGTTTGCGAGTGTGAAAGAATTCACCTTGATAAGGCAGTCGTCTAAATAAGGAAAAATTTGAATTCCCTCCAGTCGGAGGTGTGCAGCCACCGGTGCTAAGACCTTGGTAAAGACCCTGGGTGCTGAACGTAGTCCGAAAGGAAGGACTTTGAACTGGAAGTCCCTGCCAGCCACTCTGAACCTCAAGAACTTTCTGTGCCTGGGTAGAATTGGTACTTGAAAATAAGCGTCTTGGAGATCAAGGGTGGTCATGTGATCCCCGCAGTGAGGAGTTGAAGGATCTCTTGAAGAGTCAGCATCCGGAAGGATAACTTTTTAGATATTTGTTGAGGGCGCGAAGATCTAGAATGGGTCGCCATTCCCCGATTTCTTTTTATTAGGAAAAATCTGGAATAGAATCCGGTTCCTCTTTGCAATTGGGGAACTACTTCGATCGCTCCCTTTCGTAACATCAAATTTATTTGGGAAAAAAAGCTCTGTGAGGTGAGCTGGAGGTGGGCCTTTGGGAGGAGAATTTGGAGGAAGTTTTACAAACTCTAGAATATGACCTCTGGCCACAATGTCCAAGACCCATTTGTCTGTTGTTATAGCCGACCAGTTTGAGTAAAAACGGGAGATTCTTCCTTCAACTTTTAAAAGGGTAAGCGGTAGAGCAGGTGGCAGGTGGCAGTTGTCACTGTTTCTTAGACGTATCCCGTGTGCGGTAGGAGGATTTTCTTCTGTTTTGTGAATAAGAGGTAGTTGGTTGTTGCCTGAAGGATTGCTGGCGTTGAGAAGAGGAACGTTGGTTACTCTGAAAAGACTGGTATTGTCTTTGTTGATTATAACTTCCTCGACCAGAGAAGGATCCACGGCCTCTAGCGCCACGAAAAGGCTGTTTCCGAAACTGAAGAGTTCCGAGAGATCTTGCTGTCTCGGTATCCTTTTTAATGGTCTGAAGGGCCTCGTCAACATGTTGACCAAAAAGAGACTCGCCGTCAAAAGGCATATCAATTATCTTAGCCTGGACCTCCTGGCGAAATGATGTGGATTTTAACCAGCCCTGTCGCCGCAGGACTGCAGCACCTGCCAGTTGTCGAAAACCTGTAGACGCAACATCCACAGCCGAATCAATAATCTCAGCCGAGATTCGTTCCCCCTCCTGAAGGATTTTAAGTGCCTCTGACTTAGAGGGCTCAGGCAACATGTTGATGTAGGGAAAAATGTCCGACCACATTTGTCTGTCGTATCGGCCTAAGATAGCCAGTGAATTAGCTGCACGGACAGTCGTTGCTGCCATGGTCGAAACCTTCTTCCCAATGGCGTCCAGACGTCTCCCATCCCGATCGGGAGGAGCTGATAGCGGAGAGGAGGGATTCCGTGCTCGTCGTTGTGCTGCTTGGGTGATAACGGAATCTGCCTTTGGCTGACCTATCAGACATGCTGGCAAATTGTCTGGTGCCTTGTATTTCTTTTCGATGCGGGGCAGGACTGCAGGAATAGAAGCAGGAGCTTTCATGACTTTTAATCCTTCCTGCCAAATGAAATCAATAATAGGGATAGACCTTACTTGTTTCCTCGGTTGATCCTTAAAATCGTAAAGAAAACAATCATCCTTCTTTGTTTCCATAGGAAGGAGGAATCGTTGTGTTGCCCTCTCCATGAGAAGATGAAAACTTCCGATGTCGACTGGAGGAGAGTCGACCGGAGCGGGAGTAGGAGACGGAGTTTGTATTTAGTAGTCATCCCATTCCGTAAGGAGTGATCTGTCATCCATTTCTCCTTCCTCCCTATCATCGTCCGTGGTGTGAGCTTCCTGAGAGTGATGCGAAGGTACCGGAGAATCTGGTCTCTGCGACCTCAATGCTGATGAAGATTGAGGAACGGGTGTATGTGGTACAGAATCAGCCGATTCAGATGGAGGGAAACGGCGATAATAATCGTCCAACATGTACTGCAGATTATTTAGAAGAGCCAACGGCATTTGGGATGTAGGAATTGGATCTGGAGCTGGAAGAACAGTCTCCGGGCAGGGATCGTCCTCTTGATCCACATCTTGATATTTAATAAAGAGCTCAGAAGGGCTCGTGGCAGTACGAAACCTCTCACCCTCATCCGATTCTTCATCATCTTCTCCATAATCTAGTAACTGGTCAGGTAACAGTAGAGGAACCCTAGCAGGAGAGGTGCGAATTGGAGAAAGAACCTCCAAGGAGGATCCACGTCTTTGCAGCAAAGAAGGCGCTGCTGTCAATGGAGGCAGCTGCGTAAATGGTGTCGTAGACGATGTAGAGGATGCTGTGGTCGTAGACGAAGACCAAACCTGAAGAGCTGTGCATGAAGACAGCTGTAGCGTCGACGAGGTAGCCGTCGATGAGGTGATCGTCGACGACGCGGCGGCCGTCGACGAGGCGGCCGTCGACGAGGCAATCGTCGACGAGGCAATCGTCGACGACACTCTTCTAATCTTCGTCGTCGAAGGAACGTCGACGGTAGACTTCACTTCTTTCGTCGACGGGACTGGTCTCACGGAGACGGACACCAGCGTCGACGGCGAGGATGCCGACGACATCATCATCTGAGGCTTCGGCGACGAGAAAGTAGCAGTCGACGTCGTCGCGGCAGGCTTCGCCGACGAAGACATCGTCGTCGAACTCGTCGACGAGGGACCCCGTTTCTGAGGTAAATCTCTGTCAGAAACTGGTGTTGGAGCCTTAGACTTCACAATCTTTCTCGGGGGCGTAGATGGCAGAGTTTTACTCTTAGAAGGTGGAAGAGTCTTTTTTGAAGTAGAAGGCAGCTCAGCACTCTTAGAAGTGTGCTGTTTCTTCACCACCTTAGCCCCAGGAGAAGATAAATCCGTGTCAGCAGTCCTCTTCCTAGAGGAAGTAGTCTTAGCAGAGGCAATACTCCCAATTTCAGAAAAGTGGTTGTCTTGATCTTTAATCTTCTGTAGCCACAGAAGTAGACGTCCCTCTCTGTCCCTCAGAGTCTTTTGAGGGAAAGTTCTGCAGATCTTGCAGTCTCTCACCTGATGGTCAGGATACAAGCAGTAAATGCACTTCTTGTGGGGGTCTTCTGAAAATAGCCAGAGCTTCCCACAAGATTCACAAGGTCGAAAGAGAGATTTCTTAGAAGAAGACATCATAAAATGAAGAATTTCTGAAGAAACCTGAAAAGTACTGAGCAGAGCTCAGGGAGACTCCCTTCACACGACGTGCGGTAGAAAATCTGAGAGCCTGAGCCTCTGAGGAGAGCATTCTAGAGGGTGCTGTCGCCTGATTGGCTGCAGTTTGGACTATATACAATGACTTGGACGAGTCATGAAAGTGGAGGATTTTTTCCTTTTAACTTCTAGCTATTTTACTTCCTGGTTCTAGGTTACCTATAGTATGGTTTCTATATGCTTGTTTATTGCTATTTTATGTACCGTGGGACTCCCACTCCGACGACGGGGAATGATTCAGGCATGTGAATCTATGAAAGATACCCCAATACTGGAGAATTAAGATTCCATTTTCATGTGCAGGATGAAGAGAACCCCATGGTAACAATGCAAAAAAGCGAGGCTGGAGAATGATTGCATTATGAAAAAACATTCTTTGGAGGCTTTTCTGGAATTCAGCAATTTGCTGCTAATTTGCAACTAATGTAATGGCTGCCGACACTTGATTCCAGAAAGACGTCAAAACCACAGCGATTAAGGTTCTTGAATTTAGCAATTTGTTAACAGGCAACGATCAGCTGATCTCAAGGCTTGAATGGGCTGATACCAGCAAAAGCAGACAGAAAGTGTAGTTATGCAGTTGGTATTCAAAATTTTGTGAACAAAGCACAGATTTAAACACAGCCTTTCGTTAAATAGATAGCCAATGGGAACTGTTTAAGGCTGGGGAGATATTTCCTCGCCTAGATAGAGAATCAGTATATTGCCATTGATTCGGTCAACATACCATGGCTGTCCCGTCTGCCAAGAAACGCCCTCAGTATGTCAGGCCAGATTTTCTCCTGGGTGCCTCCCCTCCATCACATGACACAGTTGCTCTCCCTTAGAACAACAATTACATCCAATATGCCAGCACCAGTATTTTACCATGAGTTTCCCTATAGTACAAGAATTACCCTTATCATCCAGGGCCTTAATTTTGCCAAGTGTGCCCACCCTTAAGCTAAAATGTACCTTCAATAAGCCAGCAGTTTTCCCTTGATACCTCCTTAAATCCAGAATTACATATAGTATGCCATGGCCAGGGGGCAGGTGACTCAAAAGCACAATACACTCCTCACTCATTCTAATTCACTCACATTCATACACACTTAATCATACTGACACACACATTCACTCTCACTTTCACAATTCCTCACTCATTATAACTCACTCCCACTACCTCAGTAACTCCCTCTACCTCACTCACTCCCTCCCTATGTTTCACTCATGCTCACCTCCACTAGCTCTGTCACACACACACATAGATTCACTCTCACTCACACACACTCACAGCCAAAAACACACTAACTCACACTCTCAGGCACCCACTCGCTCACACACGCACACAAAAACACTCACAAACATAGACTCACTCAGAAACACACTCACTCTCTCACACCCAGAGAGCAACAACGTTGACATTTTTTACTCACACTAATTCCTGTGCTACATGATTCCTCCATTGAAGCAGCAGAATAGGAATCCCGCGCAGGACATGAGAACCAGCAAGGCATGATTCTCAGGCTGGAAACTAGAAGCCGGACAGCTGGTAGAGCAGTAATCTCAGACCTCTTAGAAGCTGAGAAAAGGCTCGGGATCCCGCTCCTGCTGCTCAGTGTGGATTCTCACTAAGTACAGAGATGCACTGATGAGCCCCATATTAGCAGTAATACTGTGCTGTCTGAGGTATGCACAGTGTGTCTACAAAGTAAAATGGACTATGTCTGTGGGAGGGGATGCAGCTGAAGTGTGTCCTCACACATTTGCAATCCAGGCATCCTTTTGCTGAATGGTATGTTCTTTAGCAGCGCTCTACAAATGGATTGTGGCTCATGTCCTTCCACCCCCCTCATTCTCCCATCGGTCATCGAGAGGCTGAAGGAGCTGGCATGCACACTTGCGGTGTTCATGAAAACACAAACGTTGCGTTTTCATGAACACTCAAATGAAATAAAGAGCAGCATGGGCAGAGTCAAGGGGCATTATGGCGCGGTTCACAAGTGAAAGGGCACCGCCCAAAATTGCCCTACTGAGCAGCTACCACTAAAGGCAACTGAGACAGGGAAGGCAAGAGGCAAATTATTTCCAAATTCCATCAAAATCATGTTTAAATTTTCCAAAACGCATTGTTAAAGATAGCATACACTCTGTTTAATTGTCTTATACCATGTACATGTAAACTCAATGAGAAGACAGGGCGTACCACATGTTTGAGACAAACAACCTGGGTATACGCTATTTTAACAGTGTGTGAAGCAACATCAAAACAAGCGATTTTGAACAATTTCCACAGTTTACTGACAGACTGAGGACATCAGTGAACCCAACTATAGACAATGCACATTTGTATTGATGAAGTTCAAATATATGGAGCAAAATGCAGTGCCTGGTTGATTTGTGTAAGCTTTTAACTGCTTAACTGTAATTGAAAAACAAATAAAAGATCATCATAATACAAGTACCCCAATGTGTTATTTTGGGGATTTGAATTGCTGTGTTTTGGAACCTCAAACTGATGCAGTAAAACCTGAAGTTATTTTGATAATCCGAGTTGATTTGTACACGTTGAGAAGGTCATAAAGCATTGCAAGAATAGTGTGCAATATGCCACTCTACATTCATTTTGTCTGTGAGTGGTTACAAACATATATGAGCGATCATGTGATGATGAAACAAACATAATACTGCTTGTCAACACTGCTTTGCGTCATCTTCTTACTCTGGCCACACTAGGCCTCTCGCTTGGTGAACGTTGCCAGTTCAAACAACTTCTACACCCAGGCTCCGAGCATGAGTTGATGTGGTTCCTTCTACATCTGATGCCCTGCTAATGCTGTAGCACTGCTCACTCTACACGAGTGGCACAGCTGCCCTAATGCTGCAGTGGAGATTTGAGGCTCTCAAATGCATTCCTTTCTTGCATTTGACTCCTTGAGAAATCTTAGTTATAATGAACCAACACCACCCTGGTGTTCACAGTACGTCTGCACAGGGTGGGGTGGGTAGAGTTCAATCTGTACACAAACCTCTCACAGGGTTTAAGCTAGGTGACAGAGCACTGCTATTGACAACTATATGCCAACAAGTTCTATGTGCAATACCACATAATGTAGCAATCGATGCCTGGTACATTTCAGTCAAATAGCAAATTAGGGAATCAAAGCTTTTGACGGCATTGCTGAGCTCATCTACCCTCAGAATTGTTCCCTCGTGTTGGTCCTTGCTTGAATGACTACTGAACATTGGTTGCTGTCATTGTCCAGGCTACACTGACGATTCTCTGAGAGGGTTTAGCTGACAAATCTGATGCAACAGTCAAGGGTGTTGATGGTGTGAGTTTCTAGGAAAGACCCGTTTCTAGGAGTGATGATAGTGCTACAGCTGTAGGGGTTTCAGCATACCCTCTTGTCCCTCCTGTTGGGCTAACATTTTATCTCACTGGCATTCTTCAGTATCTCATGAACATACGACTTGTAGGATCAAAGAGGAAGGAGACGGGGAGTGAAAAGCAGTTTTCAGGTATACACTATGCCTGTGTTAATTTGACAGTCTTCCACTCATGTCTGAGTTAAATGAGACACATTTACTGACAAAATGGCACATTATGCACTTGGGTGGAATTTGCCATGTATTCATTCATAAGGTATGGTGCTCCATTATCTCAGAACCTATGTTTGCGTTGTACAACTTAAAGGGGCATTCTGGAAGGTACTCTTCATGATAGGGGTGGGTGGTGGATCAATGCCGGGTACCACACCTGTTGCTGGTGCCTCCCCAGTCAACCAGACTTACTGTCATGATTATTATGACTTTTCTCTTCAAGGTTTCCTCCTTTCTGAGTTATGTGTGCTAATCAATCAAAAGTGAATGTGTCTGATTAACTTAGAATACATATTTAGTTTATGAATTTTTTTCCTTGCAACGTGAGACTCAAGAATGCCAGAATATATTCATAGTATTTAATATGCGATGACTGTGCTGTTCTGTTTCAAAAACTGTTACTGCAGTATGAGCAAGGTTTCATGGAAAGATGATAACTGTTGGTCTTGATGTTGTCATTATTCGAAGCACATAGTTTTGCAGAGTAGAAATAAGTAAAGGGCATCAGGCCATTTTCCATTAATTGTTTATTCTAGAATATTCAACAATGAATAATGTTTTAAAAAGCTCAGCACATGGTGTTAAGGAGAAGATAAGAACCTTCACACCAGGCGCTGCATCACCAACTTTATGTGAAGGATACCGGGAAAGCCATTCATCCTTCACTTGTTGAGCTTATCAGCCCAGTTGGCCTCGAACGTGGAGAACAGCAGGGTTGACTATTGTATTAAACATAAGCCCTACTGTTCAAACAGTTATACAGATGTGAAAATCTCTGAAACCCAAACTAGGCATTCTTTTCTCTTATATTCTAAAATTAGTGTAGTGAATGAATAAAAGTATATGAATGAGGGTAGGTTTGCTATAAAATCAAACAGCAAATATGTTAGAGTTTTTCTTGGTATTTATGTTTTAGCAAACCGTTCCATTTGTGTTTATTATGATTACAATTAATCTTGTGTGCACTAGGATGGGGTTTTGATGTTAAAATTCTTTAAAATGCATCCTACGTTTCCTGGTGCTTTTGAGTCATAAAAGAGGGTTTAGGGTTCCTCTAACTATCATTGTGATGGCTCATGGGGTTGATTGTTACCTGAAACACATCTAACTCAAGTATTGTTCAGAGGGTTGTGGAGTGGTTTACGTTTCATTGATTTTTTGGTCTCGGATTGGCACACTGACTAAGTCCTTAGTGCTAGGAGGTCTAGAAAACCGAACTAACTCTGTGTTCTAAAGAAGTCTAAAAAAACGTATCATCACTTTTGCTAATAACTGGATGTCATACCACCTCCTTCAAAAATATCATCATCATTCTCAGTGACTCACCCCTCCACCAGGATCTTGTGTTGAGTTTTACTGAACTTCTTTTTTCTCTTCCTTCCTCTATCATCCTGGGACTCCTGACTTGCCATGTTAGTATTTGGACGTTTGCATGATTAGTAGATCTCTCCTGCACTGTCCTAGATTGCTGCTGGTTAATTTCCTTGTTATGCTGGGTCATCAACATCTGCTGATGCGACACTAGCAATTTGCAACACAATCTGAATTGCTATTGCGATTCCTTATTATTATTTTTTTAATGCAGGCCTTTCTGATTTGCTATTTTATATTGTCCCCTGTATGCACTTAGGGATTAGACACTAAGGGCCCGATTCTGATGCGGGTTGGAAAAGCTTCCCGACCGAGGGCCTGATTCTGATGCGGTTAGGAAGGCCTCCTAACGGCATTTGCTCCTTCCAAATCGGATCGGGAACGTGTCTTCCCGACCGAGGGCCTAATTCTGATGCGGTTAGGAACAAATGTTCCCATTGAAGTCAATGGGAGTTCAACCAAATCGTATCTGGAAGCATCCGGATGCATCCTACTCCGCCGGTCGGACTTTCCCGATCCGAGTGGGTCGGACACCATTTCCCAACCGATTCGGTCGGGAAGCTTTTCCAACCCGCATCAGAATCGGCCCCTTTATGTGCAGATTCCAAACAGCTAAATTTTACATACATACATCAGGGACTTAGAGCAGTGCACTTAGGAGACACCTGGTTACCAGTCCAAAAGCTACGCAGCCTGCATACACCAATAGTAGCATACTTTAAAGGCCCCAGAAAGAATCACCAGATCAACATAGCTTGCATGCCAGTGCACATTGCAGGCTCTCAGGGGTAAAGACCTTTGCAGGAACTAAACAGCCCACTTTGTTCTTACCTACTTTAGCCAACTTTTTACACTCCAAAATCAGGACATGCAGTTAGCACGAAAAGTGGTGTACTTTATAAGCAGCATTCACTGTAGCTAACAAGAATAGTATTGTATCCCTTGGAGGAAGTAACATCACACTACTGCGATTTAAGCTCTGTTCAGTCCTCAGCAAAGGAAGAAGTTACTCCTCTGTAACTTGGACTTCAAATGTCTACAGGTGAACTAATTACTACTCTCCTTCTTTGCCATTATTTAAAGGGGGGTCCCCAGTATAAGGTAAGTGACTAAAATTCAGACCAGTCAGATTTATAAAACATCAGAAGCACAATCCCTAACCAGCACCACTTCATGCCTCTCCTCATTTAAAACTCAAGAGTCACTGGAACTACTTCCAACTTGTCACACAGCTCTCTTAGAGTTAGAATAATGCATTCTAGGACAAGAAAGACACCTGAAAATGGCTAAGGAAAAGCAAGAGTATAGATTGGTCATTTGACCAAACCGCAAAGTGAGGGTCAACTGTACCAGGCATCAATAATTTCTTCGCCGCAGGGCTTAAGCAGGGTAACAATATGTAAGTCCAGTAATAAAGCAGTGACAGCCTTTCCTGTGGGACCCTTCAGAGACGCTGATGGAAAATGCTTTGTAGAGGTAACGTACCTACATCGTGCTTCATGCTGGTGTGTTGTGAAAGTATTCAGTAACTTCCACAGGGGGTTTTGCAGATCTCAACCATGTGAAAGTTAGTGAGGCTAGGTGCACGAGCATTGCATTTCGTATAATGACGCACAGTACAGTCATTTGTTTAGTTCTTTGGAAAACATTGCTTTTAAGTTACTTAACTTTTACTGTAAGGTGGTAATGATCTTTCTCATTGCCACCTTCTCCCCAGACGAATATAATAGCCACTAACAATTTCGAACAAAGTTTTCTGCCTGCTTTACAAAAAACAGGTTTACAGAGCGGAACTGAAGGCCTAATGTCGGTAGAGAACATATTTTAGAATTAATTGCACTTTGCAAGCAGAAGGATCGAAGTTATATCAGTTGAGACCATCTGGATATTTTCTTCTATGTGTAAACATCTCAACCCAGCAGATAAACTTCAGCACTAACCTCTCTGCTGTCGGATGAGAGGTTTAAAGTGAGGTCTACAGATTTATGGTGTCTGGTGGAGAATAAAGAGTTTGACTGAGAGGAGAGGAGTTTGGATGCGGCGCAACCGGGAAGAAATCAATACTTTACCCCCCTCTAGTCCTCTGGGGTCGGGGGACTACGGGGGAATAAAGACATATTAGCAGCTCATCTTTTTGGGTGCAAGGTGAACACTAATTGTGCTGGGCGGGTGCCAGCACTGCCCGTAGTAGGGAGACTTTAAGAAGCCAAGAGTCGCTTGCTGTTTGTTTTCCCGACAGGAAAACCTTTTTCCAAAGTAATTCTAATAAAGGCTCCCTATAGGGTCAATTAGGATTATGTTCGTTCTGCTGCAGTATGATAATATTCAGCCACTCTGATCTGGAACCATGTGCACCATACGTTCACTCTGCTATTCCCAATATATGCAATAGCTCAGCCTCTACTGCCTAAATCAGGGCCCTGCATGCAGCAAAAGGCATAAAATGGGCGCCAATAATAACCTCCATAACCGGGCCTGCCATCGGGAGTATCTTGTCAATTACTCACCGATGAGCTGTTCATGAACCACTGCTACCTTGGTACTATGGTATGGCCTGCCAAGCTATGTAATAGTATGGTATGTAACTGTATGGTATGGTGTGGCCTGTCACTGTATGGTATGGTTTGTCATTGCATAGTATGGTGTGGTACGCCCTGTCATTGTATAGAATAGTATGATATGGCCTGTCATTGTATAGTACAGTATGGTATGGTATGGCCAGTCATGTATAGCCTGGTATGGCATGGTATGGTCTGTCATTGTTTAGTATGCTATGATATGGCCATTATGCCAATCTGCTGCCACAGCATTTTTCGCATAGTTATGGATTTGCCGCATTTGCCACATAATCCATATCTGCTGCATAATTTGCATATTTTTACAAACAAAATTGTTCCTAGCTCAAACAGATCAAAAGTTACTAAACGCCTTCTCCGCCGCCATTCATATCAGTGGAAGTGGTCCCCGGATGACGCGCCCGACATCACCCAGAAACAGTGGGAGCAGCTTTGACAAGACATCCCGCGCATACACAGAAACATCCCTCAGCAGGAGGCAGCCTACAAGGTCATGTTTCAATGGTATTATACCCCCACCCGTCTACATGCCATGCGTCCTGCAGTTCCTGCATCCTGCTGGTGCTGCTGGGTACTGAAAGGTAATTTCCACCACATATCGTGGGCATGCCCTACCCTGAAGGCCTTCTGGAAGGAGATCCTGAGCCACATTAAGGGCACTCTGAGATATCCAATACCAGACGACTATCACACAATCATTCTAGGTGCCCGCCCTATATCACTGACCACAATGACCCACGCAGATTGGTACCTGGCGCGGCACATGACGGGTGCAGCTAAGCAGCTCGTAGCACGTTCCTGGCGCCCCCTGCTGGCCCCCTCCACAGCATCCTGGTTCACACAGCTCTGGCACACCACTGCCCTGGGGGATACAAAAGGGGATGATGGACGGAACGTTTGAGCCAATCAAACACTCACCCCCAGTCAACTGATCTGGGTTTAATCCATCATCATTCTTTAGCTCACTCCACCACCCCAGTTCAGACATGGCCATATGCAAATCAGTCTGACCCTGTGCCTCATGGGAACAGTCCAGCCCGAACTGCCAAGCCATGTCTTCCCTGGACCGGAAACAAGCATCCTAGGACCGGTTTCTGGCATTCCAGCCGTCATCAGCCAGGCTTGCTTGAATCCAGTGGCAAAGTGAGCAAGGGACCCACGTCTGGGCATACCCCCGCCAACTTAGGGCGAACAAAGCGATACAAAGGGGATGATGGACGGAGCGTTTGAGCCAATCAAACACTCACCCCCAGTCAACTGATCTGGGTTTAATCCATCATCATTCTTTAGCTCACTCCACCACCCCAGTTCAGACATGGCCATATGCAAATCAGTCTGACCCTGTGCCTCATGGGAACAGTCCAGCCCGAACTGCCAAGCCATGTCTTCCCTGGACCGGAAACAAGCATCCTAGGACCGGTTTCAGGCATTCCAGCCGTCATCAGCCAGGCTTGCTTGAATCCAGTGGCAAAGTGAGCAAGGGACCCACGTCTGGGCATACCCCGCCAACTTAGGGCGAACAAAGCGATACAAAAGGGGATGATGGACGGAACGTTTGAGCCAATCAAACACTCACCCCCAGTCAACTGATCTGGGTTTAATCCATCATCATTCTTTAGCTCACTCCACCACCCCAGTTCAGACATGGCCATATGCAAATCAGTCTGACCCTGTGCCTCATGGGAACAGTCCAGCCCGAACTGCCAAGCCAGGTCTTCCCTGGACCGGAAACAAGCATCCTAGGACCGGTTTCTGGCATTCCAGCCGTCATTAGCCAGGCTTGCTTGAATCCAGTGGCAAAGTGAGCAAGGGACCCACGTCTGGGCATACCCCCGCCAACTTAGGGCGAATAAAGCGATACAAAAGGGGATGATGGACGGAACGTTTGAGCCAATCAAACACTCACCCCCAGTCAACTGATCTGGGTTTAATCCATCATCATTCTTTAGCTCACTCCACCACCCCAGTTCAGACATGGCCATATGCAAATCAGTCTGACCCTGTGCCTCATGGGAACAGTCCAGCCCGAACTGCCATGGTTTGTCATTGCATAGTATGGTGTGGTACGCCCTGTCATTGTATAGAATAGTATGATATGGCCTGTCATGTATAGCCTGGTATGGCATGGTATGGTCTGTCATTGTTTAGTATGCTATGATATGGCCATTATGCCAATCTGCTGCCACAGCATTTTTCGCATAGTTATGGATTTGCCGCATTTGCCACATAATCCATATCTGCTGCATAATTTGCATATTTTTACAAACAAAATTGTTCCTAGCTCAAACAGATCAAAAGTTACTAAACGCCTTCTCCGCCGCCATTCATATCAGTGGAAGTGGTCCCCGGATGACGCGCCCGACATCACCCAGAAACAGTGGGAGCAGCTTTGACAAGACATCCCGCGCATACACAGCAACATCCCTCAGCAGGAGGCAGCCTACAAGGTCATGTTTCAATGGTATTATACCCCCACCCGTCTACATGCCATGCGTCCTGCAGTTCCTGCATCCTGCTGGTGCTGCTGGGTACTGAAAGGTAATTTCCACCACATATCGTGGGCATGCCCTACCCTGAAGGCCTTCTGGAAGGAGATCCTGAGCCACATTAAGGGCACTCTGAGATATCCAATACCAGACGACTATCACACAATCATTCTAGGTGCCCGCCCTATATCACTGACCACAATGACCCACGCAGATTGGTACCTGGCGCGGCACATGACGGGTGCAGCTAAGCAGCTCGTAGCACGTTCCTGGCACCCCCTGCTGGCCCCCTCCACAGCATCCTGGTTCACACAGCTCTGGCACACCACTGCCCTGGAGCAGATGACGCACAAGCTCGCACACACTGACAAGAAATTTCAGCGACTCTGGTCGCCCCTTCTCCACTACTTATCTTGCTTGGAATACTCCTGTTTCCAACCCCCTAGGTTGCCAGCCCTCCACCTCTTTGATGATTAGACACGAAGTGTCCCCTCCCTACTTCGCGACTCCGACGGAGCAGTCCCAGCAACCCACTGTCCCACAAACAGCACCCACCCCCACCCCCCTCCGGCACAGCGTACGACTTAACTCCCAGAAGACCTCGCTGGGGACCACTGGTTCCCTCTCCCTACCTCTCCCCCTTAGCCCCCCCTCACCTCTACCAGATTTATTCCCCTCTCCTGGTTCACTCGCCCTTTGTTTGGTGTCCACAGCGCCTGAAAGATCCTCAAGCCCTGACACAGCTCTTTGCCGGGCCTGATTTGCTCCTACTAAGTTCCTATTTGCTCACACCATTGCAGTAGATATGTCAATTTTGCATGCTCGCACTGTTGCGACAATGGGTATGCCGATTGAATGATTTTGTCTACTTTATGTAATGACACATTATTTATTCTGCAAAACTAAATAAACAGACTTTGAGCAAAAAAAAAAAAGTTACCAAAAATTTGTCAACATATGTTTCTGTGCAGTGGAAGGCATCTCACAAAGGTTGACTGTTCACCTTCCAGTTGCATATTGCTGTATTAAACTAGTACTAATAAAGTGAAACCTTGGGCCAGACAGTATTTACATGTGAAAAAAATGATAAAATAATGAACCGATATTATCACAGAATGTGCTGCAAAATGCAGGATAATTCGCCTTTTCTTACCGCATACTTTAGTAAGCCCTGCTGCATAATTTTGTCCTCTCGTGCTGCATAACTCCTGTGGCGCTGAGTATGGCCTGTCATTGTATGGTATTGTTTGTCATTGTATAGTATTGTATTGTAATGTAATGTTTATATAGCGCTTACTACCCCTATGTGGGGTGCTGTCTCTCTTGCCTACATGAGTAGTATGCTACACCATGTCAAGTGTGTGGTTGGAAGAATTTTGTCTTTGTTTTGATCCAATGTGGGGACTAGTGTTTCCATGTTCAGCATAATGACCAACAAGTTGTGGTTATCATGAAATGGGACGCAACGCTTCGCAGTGTGATGAACGAAGAAGTGTGAGAGATAGGCAGGCAGTTTGCGGTTTTCATTAAGCTGGCAGCTTTGAGCAGCTCTGCAAGTCTATTTATGGTATTTGCTATGTTAATAATTCACTTAACTGGTTACTGCACTGGGTTGTTCATTCTGGGATATTTTGTTTAAAGTTTATGGTCCTGAGCAGACCATGTTAAAGGGGGAGATAGTGGAGAGATCTACTGGGAAGGACTTAGTTAATTTCATCCCATATCTGATTGTCACTGAGAGATGTCAAGAAGAGGCTACATTATGTAGCTAGCTGGGATCTGCACTGGTGGACGAAATTAAAATCCTCTGCTGGCCAGCAAAATGTAGCAGATCTCTTCAGTTATTCAATGCCTCAGTTTAGTTCAGTTCAGCTGGCGATGGCTGGTTTATTTTGCTGTGGATGGGTACAGTTCTGGGTGATGAACATGCTCCTTAGCAGTGTTGTCTTATGTCAATATTAGGGTGTCAGTCAGTAAAAGAGAATTATTTTGCAGCCTGTACTAAACTATGATCTATTACCCAACCGCCGAGTGCTCTGATATTACTATTAGTCTGAGCTGTATATTGTATTTGTATTGTATTTGCATGTATATAGTGCTTACTACCCCATAGGAGGTGTTGTAGTGTTGCGTCAGACAGCATACTGCTCTGGATCCCAGGATTAGTTGGTTTTTAGTTATTTTTTGGTTATATAGATTAGTCTTTCACTCTTAAGGAAAGAATGGCACACGTTTACTGTAGTATCTATGTGGTATATTAAATTAACAGCAGTTAGGTATGATTTTTAGTGAGGGGGTGGGTTAGATGAATTAATGCATTTGCTGGCAGGTTTAACAGATGAGCTAAAGAAAATGAGGTATTGTTAGAATTAGAATGCAGGGGTATGACTTATAAAGCAGAGGTTGTGATCGTTGAAATTAGATGTGGGTAATCTGCACAGATACAATAATAGGGATTAAGGCAAAACATACATGTGGCTTAGAATAGGCCATGCTCACAGAGAGGAGGCATGGAGAGGATGGAAAGGAAAGAGAGATTTGTTCAAAAGAAAGGTGAGTCGACAATCAGAGGTTTTAGGTCAATGTTAGTTTCATGCAGGGTTTTTAAGGCTATGGTGGAGGCTTTATGAGAGAGAGCATGCAAAACTGTAGAAGGAAACAACATTATTTGCATTTGTTACAACACCACTGTTCGCAATGAGAATCACGACCCCCTCATGCGCCCCCTGTTTAGTGCGCCTAGAGCGCAGAGCTCATGTCGTGTTACCCCTGTGGAGCTTTATGGCGCGCTATGATAACTTGCCTGAGTTTCCCCCAGACCATTGATTCCATTAACCTTGATTCAGTGTAGTGTCATTCCCCAAACCACAAGTGTCCTTTACCTTTGACTCTGTGTTGCGTTAACCTGCTGCGCCTTATGGTGTGCCATGATTCCATGCCTGAGTTTTTCCAATCCCCCCGATTCCAGTACCCCTCAGCTTGCAAGCATTCCCTGAACACGTGAACCAATGGCTTCCCTTGCTCCCGCTGTTACTAGGGTCTTGGAGTGTTTTCCCTTGTGCACGTTTAGAAAAAAACGAAACATTTGTTTCCTGTTAAGTGATTCCATCTGTTAGTTTGCACCTGCTCTAAAGCAAGTGTACTAATACATGAATCCTCCAGGAGTCTTAGAGAACCTTCCAGATGGTCACAAGCACCACATGCCACGTGATCCCGTTGTATCCATTGGACCCTGAAAATGTTATATAAACCACACCCAAACCCGAGGCCCTTACTTGGCCTACACTCCCTGCGGAACAAGCTTCCCGCCTACCCACGCACATGAAAAATCATCCGGACCTGGGCAGCGCACTTCTCGCCTGCAGTTCAAGCTCCTCCGGTGATTCCGTTGGCTCCAGCTTCCTCGATGCATCCTTTGTCTGCCTCTAGCTCAGCTACTCCAGTTCCTCAGTGACTTCCTGAGTCAAGACCTTCAGACCTTCTTTCAACTTAGGACAAGTTGAAGTACAAGGGTAAGTAGTTGATATTAGGTTAGTGCACACTATTCATGTACAGTAGTAAGCAGGCTGGGGTATTCAAGATTATACACTTGCATTCACGTTTCCATCCAGTGACTTCCCTCCAATTCACCTTGATTGATCTTGCTCCAGACCCTTTCTGAAGCTTGGCCTTTGAACTGTGTTTATACAAGGGCTAGAGACTTTGCTCTGTGTTTCTCTGATGAACAGAAGTGCCTAGAGAATTCTCCTCAGAGCGTTCGACTCATGCATGGTCCTTGTACCTAGATCAATGTGCTTAGTATACCTTGGGAGTGTCATACTCCAACCCGTGTTCCTAGTATACCTTGTAAGTGTCCTACTCCAATCTGTGTTCCAAGTGTAACCTTGGGAGTGCCAGTAACTCCAACCCATGTTTCGAGTGCAACCTTGTGAGTGCCAGAAACTCCAACCCATGTTTTGAGTGTAACCTTGGGAGTGCCAGAAACTCCAACCCATATGTCGAGATTTATCCTGGGAGTGTCAGAGGCTCCAACCAGTATTTGGAGTTCATCCTCAAGGGTCTCAGATTCCTATCTGTGAACCTGGTTATCCTTCTTTCATGCCTTATTGTAGAAGAAGCATGTAAGTGAATGTTACAATGTATAAGAAGGCCTGCAAGTGTACCGATGGTAATTGCCTTTTCTCGTTGTTTCCAGTGTATTGCATCTTCGTAAACCACTCATCCCTACCGTCACAAACATAGAAGGCCTCAGGAGCGACACATCCTGTTAAGCAGTGTGCATCGCTGAGAGCAGATCTAGAACCGCAAGTCTCTCTTTTCTTATTTTGTCCCTACCCTCCTTTCCCCCTCGAGGCAGTGTGTGATTTAGGAGTGTCATCCCTAGGTCTCACGCTTTTCTGTGAGGGATAGGAGGTCCAGCACCGACTCCAGTGTTATCTCCGCGGTTGGGACCTGGTGAGTGCCTGATAATGAGAACCGAAGCATGTGTACACCATCACCACCCAAGGGTAAATAAAATGTATATATGGTTTAATTTTCCCATAAAATCTGATGGAGGACACCACTGAAACAGGAATGTTGTATTTAAATGTCTGTGCTAGAAATGCCCTTCCCTTTCCCTCTGATAATCATGGTACAGATATAATATGGTATGTCATTGTATGGTATGGTATCGCCTGTCATTGTATAGTAGGGTATGATATGATTTGATTAATCTTTGTAACACATTAAGCTAAGGGAGGAAGCACAACAGGAGCAGCCAAAACAAGCAAAAAAGCACTTTACAACATGTTATTTTCATGCTAGAATGTTCTATCTAAACCGTAATCGCGCAAACACCCATTTAAAAAAGATCCTGTCTTTAGCATAAAACATCTTAATCGTGCCCAAGACATACTATAAGTCATGAAACGTGTACAAAAAAAAGCAATTTGTTACAAACTAAGCTAGTGATTACGTAAGAGTAAGAGCGCAAAGCCGTTGATGTATTTTTAAATAATTGTTAAAATTGACGCAACCAACCTGTGGCCTACTAGTAGTGTTATGCTGCACCAAAAAGTAGAAGGGGAAAGGATGAAAAGTATAATGGAACCAACACTGGAAATGAGCAGTGAAAGCAACAGCACAAAGCAAAACCAGGAAAAGACAAACTAAAAATACATACATTCTTACAAAGTGCTGCAAGTATGTGCTGCAGTATGTAAACAAAATGTCTCACAAGCGATAGCGGATGGTCTGTCTCAGGCGAGACCAAAAAAAAGAGAAGAAAATAAATTAAATTGGACCTATACAAAAGGAAAAAATGAAAGAAAATTAAAGGTACTGGCCTACTAGCCCTGGCACTCAACCACATTAATTTTCATGTGGATATGCACACGTGATCAGGTAAAATGCTGTCACTCACACTGCAATAGTGCCAATGGATTAAGTGGGCTGAGTAATAGCCTCATGCGGTTGGTTGTTATGGGCATTAGCAGAATGTTATGGACAACTGAACAAACCAGTGGTAGAAAAGGGTTGACCCAGTTCCCCTCTATATATGTATGTATGTACACACACACACACACACACCCCCATAAGTTATTTCTGTTACAAGAGCCAGGGGGACACAAACCTCTCAAGCCCTCCCAAAAGTATCTAGCAAGGATTATCACTGTGCAAGCCTTCTAGCCTCAGAGTTTGCCAAAGATAGTAAACACCACCGAAAACCTTAATCTAATAAAATAACCCGTAGGATTCCATGTCACAAATATCTGCTAACAGGATTTAATATGGAACAATAACGATCATCCTCAAAGGGCTATTGGCTTTAATGGATGTTTTATAAAAAATAAAACAGCTCTATTGCATTTTTGTCACTTTTCACAATCAACAGTGTAGGAGTATAAATGTAATACTGAGCAACTGTTCATCATGTTATATTTTCACCGTGACTTCATGAGCCATGCAGCTGTACAAACCCTGGCTTTTGCACTTAGGCCGAGGAGGGTAAAAGTCCATGAACTGTTTATTTATGTTGGCTTCCCCTTTGTTTCCAAGACCTGAAGGATCAGGTAGATAAGAAAGGTTGACAAATAGTAGATGTCAAAACCGCACCTGTCCTCAGCACAGTGAAAATGTATTCATACTTTGATAAGATTCGGGTCAGTGTTTTCCTTTAGCTTGACGTACACATTTTATTTTGTGTACACATCTGACTCGGCTATTTCAATATAGGTCAATGATGTTTAAACAATACAATTCGATTGTGCCAGCTGCTTCTAGCAGAGTATACTTGGAAACCGAGCGCTTTGTATCTCTCAGGCTTAAGCTTAAATTAATATACCTGCACTACTGTGTTTGATTGCTATCTCTCATTAACAGACAAGTGTACCTGATTTGTGCGTTCACAAACTGGGGTCTCGTTCGTGATCCAACAAGTCAATCCAGACAGACCAGAAAGAGCCTCAGTCAAGGGGCTGGTTGGCGAACTGACTCACTATGAAGAACGTTCCGGCAGAGGGGATTGCGTTTCCCACAGTCTGAGGGGTTCATCAGTACCCAGAGACACGGGGCTGACTCGGATGGATCCAAAGAACTCAGAGGCAACACAGTTGTTGAGACCTGGTAAGGAGTACCATGGATGCGTGTAATTATGTGGAATGATATGAGAGACGTCTAATGATAAATATGGCCATAGGGACAGTACAGTGCGCTTTACTTTGTTCTGTAAAAGTACCACATGTTGGTCATTTTTAGTGGCTAGTGGTGTGACAGGAAGCATTTGCATTGTGACAAAGAAGATTCTCCATTAATGCACTAAAATAATGATCTTAGAGAAGCAGTGAAAAAATGGGTAGTTGTTGTAGCAAATTGTGCGGTGTAAATGAACATTATGTAGATTAAGTATAGCCATGTCCAGTAGAAGGAACTCCAGCATGGGAAATGATGACTAAACAAGGGAAGGAGAATGGGCTGATTTTGCATTTATGGCATGAATATACTGAAAAGGGTCCCTCATTACAGTTTCCATTGAATGGCCCTTTTGATTATGATTAATTGAATTATCTAAGGGAAAGTATGCTTGAGAAAGGAAAGAGGAAAGTGAGACTGTTGCAGTTTGATGTGCTGAAAAGGTGGGAAAATATGGTAAGCATAAACATATGAAGGAAGTAATGAAGATGGAAATGGAAAAAGCAAGGGAACATTATATGAAGTAGAGTAAAACATTTATGGTCTATAAACCAAAACAGATGGTCTGTGCTCCTTTCATTTTGGAGGAACCTATAATTAAACACATTTCACTAAACGACTGCACCTGCCACCCTATCAAGCGGCAAAAAAGGGTCATATCAGAAACCTTCGGTTCCAATATGTCTGCATTAGAAGAACAGGGAGACCCAACGGAGGATGAACCTCCTTCCAACCACCCGCCCCCCAATTTTCTGCCTACCGGGGGACCTGCTCCCAGTACTAAATTAAGATGTGCCATAACACCAGAAATGCAAGATAAAAGGAAAATATTAGTTCAGAACTGCATGAACCATGGCACTAAGCAATATGCAGATAAGTAAGGTAGGAATCTGAAAACCTATGAAAAAGCACAAAAACACACACACAAAAACACTATAATACAAGACATGGGAAAGGTTATACATCCTTTATGCATTAATTATAATTCAGTAAGGTCGAAACATGGTCAGCTACAGGACCCGACGCTCCCCAATACTTTCACCCAATATGACAGCGAATCTGAGACATTTGGCCTGACGGACGCTGAATGTAACAATGTGTTTGTCCTATATCTTGAATGGGTTCGATAAGTACGAATACTTTTTTTTATTCTCCTCATTCGCCTCCAACCCCAGACAACTAGGAAATTTGAAAAGTTGCCACTGTTACTCAATTTGAGACGTAGGCCTTCGAGATGTCACCCGCCTACCAGTAGCAAACAAACCTCTTTCCTGTTGCTGACCTCTCGTTGTGAAGGAGAGGGTGGTTGCACTCTCTTCTGATTACTTAAAACCAGTAACTGTTGCTGAGGGCCCTTCCAAAATCGAGACTGGGGACCAAGGAGGAACAGCAAGACCCAACACAGCCTGAGAGCTTCACATGAGGCTTAATCATAGGATCATGTATATTATATAATTAGTTTGTTAAACAAGATATATTATAGCCGTTTTAGCCTGGAGTCCAGTTTATCAGGCAGTCCCAAATAGCTCTCTTCCTACTATCTTTCAATCTGGCCAGGTCATTCCTAGAGATTTTATACAAAGAGCACAACCAATCTGAGTATGTAGGAGGTAAAGCCTCAATCCATCTCCTACATATTTCTCGTCTAGCTAGCAGAATAGCATAGAATAGAAAACCTCTGCTCGGGCCCATAATTTCGCTAGATATACCGAAAATTATAAGTTTAAGAGAAATTTGTATTGGGCGTCCCAAAATGTTCGTTAAAGTGCTCCCAATTTTCTCCCAAAATTCAGAAGTTGCCGGACAGGTCCAAAACATATGTGTGTCTGGGACATTTTCCATGTCACATTTTTTACATCTAACGGGGGGGCCCTTGGTCATTTTAGCGAGTCTCGCTGGGGATAAATAGGCCCTATGTGTGGTGAAATAATGATTTCTTCTAAGCCAGGCTGGCTTTACTACTGCAAACAAGGTGTTAAAAGACATTTGCCACAGGTCTGCCCAGTCTATTTCTGGTATAAATTCTCCCCACAACTCTTCAGCTAATCTGAAGTCTCCATCTATGGCCTCTTCAATAGCCCAGTAAAAGAACGATACCTCTTTCTTTCCAACTGGCTTTTGTACTAAATGTTCTTCCAACATATTCCCCAGACCTATAGGTTTTTTAAGACTCAGGGACCAACTCTTTAATTGCAAATATTTAAATCTGGACATGCCCTCCTCCAATTTTCCATCAAGAAATACCCAAGGTAAGAGTGAGTACGAATACTTATGTGCCTCCATGATGGCCCCTGTGATTTAGGTACCAGGTTTTGACGCCAATTACCCTCATTATCATGTACATGTCCCCTGGACTATAACAGAACTGATTGCCTTTCCCGAAGACTACCCTGATATGAGGAAAACACAGATGAATGGTATGCCAGAACAGAAAAGATATTGCGCAGAGGCCAGTTAACATTGAATGACATAGACCAAATGTTTTCCTGCATTTGCCCACCTAATATATGGAGGAAGTGCAGGAAAGAAAACTTTGAAAATGTCGACTGGGCCAAAATTATTACAACAGGAGATGCCCGGAAAGCCGATGGTCAAGTGATCAATGAAACAGCAGCCATTCCAGGCACATTAATGGTTAGATTAGAAGAATTAGTGCCCCGTAAGAGACTAGACTGGACAAAATTGAACAACTGTAAACTCCCCAATTCTGTAAATTGGGGGGGGGGGGCAAGGGAATACTCTGCACTAACTTACAGACCCCTGAATGCCCAAATACATAATGGGTGCCACAATTGTAATTAGATTAGAGTGCCCGTTACTACAGAAAACTACCAGAGGGCGCTCCATGTCAAGAAGCCATGCCCAATGGGCATATAGAAATTCTTTTCACAGAGGGTCACAACAACATAATGATATATCCAATAACTGCCCCTACGTCGAATATTGTCCCAGCGCTGGGAGATGTCAGCTGACGTAGCTATGGGCTCTACAAATTACCTTATTATTATTGTTATTATGCTAATAACACCACTTATCAGGGACACCAACAAAACTACTTTGACAGACACGCTAATGGGTCTCAGATGGTAACTGTCCCATTGCCCGATTATGATGTTGCCCAATAGGGTTGCCCGGGAAGAAGACAGGAATGGGTGGAAATTCCAGTGGATCCAAAAGGGCCATATGTTGAAGCAATGTTACAAGGACAGAAGGTAAAATTCCTCCTGGACAGTGGGGCCACTAATTCTTTCATTTCTCGAAAAATGATCCCACATGCACCCCTTTCAGGAAAATATAATACATCTGTGGGATTTTCTAATGTACTTGTGCACACTCTCGTCTCCACCCCACTGACGTATACCACAGGCCCAATAACTGATAAATATTGTTTTGTAATGACAGATAAATGCGCCCATAACTTGTTGGAAATAGACTCACTTAAAAACTTACACGTAACGATAAAATGCACCGCAGATGGCAAGCATCTTGAATTTATCGAAAACTCTCCTTTTCCCACTAATGTCTACTTTGCACCAACCCCAAACTACAGTACCTGAATGGGTGTTTGACAAAGTTGGCAACAATGTTTGAGCCTCCAGTAAAAACGATGTGGGACGTTTGACAATAGCACCTGTACAAATAACAGTGACACAAAATGTTACTCTCACACAAGTGTACAAAAAATGACCAGAAAGAGAACAGGGAATGGAAATAGTGATACAGGACTTACTTAGAACAGAGTGATAAGAGAGATACAGGGCTCCCCATGCAAAAGTCCGATCCTCCGTGTATTATTTTGTTTTTAACAAGAAAAAGAGAGAGTGATGAACCCATTAAGGAAGATGTTTTGAGGTTTGTGGTTTTTATTCACAGGCACTAAAAGCACAACTAGACACCTTTCAGTTGACACCAACCACCACTCTCATACAATACATAGATGAAATATTATTGGCCAGCACTAGCTAAATAGACTGCACTTCTGACACTCCACTATTAAATTTCCTTGGTACATATGGCCACAAAGTATCTCCCACTAAATTGCAATTTGTTCATCGGGAGGTTGCCTGTTAAGGACACCTCCAGTAGAAGGGGGAAAGGGGAATTAACCCTCAAAGAGTGAAAGCTTTATTGAATATTAAACTCTACAACACAAGAGCCTTCCTAGGTATGGCAGGGTATTGCAGACAATGAATCACTAACTCTTTCCTTCTTTCCAAACCCTTGCTAATCCTCATGATTAAAGAGAGCCTGCAAATCAAAGCAGCCACTTTGTGCCACTCCTGCTCTTGGAATGCCTGACTATACTAAAGAATGTCATCTTTTAGTATATGAACAAGATGGGTGCACACTTGCTGTTCTTACACAACAACAGTGCAACAGGAAAATACCCAGTGCTTACTTTTCCACCCCCTTAGACATGGTTGCTCGAGCCTTACCAGCATGCCTGCATGCAACTGCAGCAGCGGCTTTTTCCCTAAAACAAGCAGAAATACTGATTCTAGGACACAAAGTACATCTGTATGTATCTCACTCTGTAGATATATTGTTTAAAAAAAACCGCAAACTCAACATTTGACAAATGCCAGGTTAACAAATTATGAGTTATGTTTGTTCATTCCTCATGTTACCATACACCGATGTAACACACTTAATCCAGCGACCCTCTTGCCCCTTCCCCAGAATGATACTGACACACCCAATGATTGTGTACTGATCACAGAAGAACAGACCAAAGGGAGAATAGATTTACTGGACACACCGATGGAAGAAAGAGATGGTGACTTATGGGTTGATGGTTCTTGCTTTAAGCTTAAGGATGGGACAACTACTGCAGCCTATGCTGTTACCACCTTACACAAAGTCATTGAAACCTGTAGACTATTGTAATTATCGGGACAAGCGGACGAGTGAATAGCGGTAACAACAGCCTGTGTACTGAGCGCTGGATTAACTGTGAATATATATACTGATAGCCAATATGCATTTAGAGTTGCGCATAATGTTGGCAGACTTCGGGCAGAAAGAGTTTTCCTCGTGTCTCCAGGAATAAAAATACAACATGGTTCACGGTCTGTAAAATTACTAAATGCTTATCATTGCCAAAAAGAGTAGCTATCATCAAATGTAATGCACACAAAACGCCAGTAGATGGCATAGGCAAAGGGAATGCTTTTGCTGACGAGACAGCCAAAGAGACTGCACAGAATGTCATATCATTAACATATATTTCACATCGAATATTTATTGAAGAGAAAGTGCATATGACTTCAGTGATAGGGGCAAAACAGATTTGCTAAATCAAGAAACTAAAGAAGACATACAAAAATGGCAACAATATGGTACTCTGGTGAATGGCTGTTGGAAGTATCAACATAGTTATCGATTCATACTACCTGACAGACTATTATATCCTATGACATTGATGATGCAAAGTCCTTCCCATTTGGGTAGAGATGGCATTGTAAAACAGCATGAAACATTTTTTGGAAAACGCAAGTATACGAAAATTTGGATCAAAGTCTACGCAATGATACGACTACAGCTAACTGCTTGCTGAAAGAATTGTTTCCATGCTTTAGTTAGCCTCAGATGATTTCAAGTGACAACGGGGGTGTACTTTGAAAGTAAGGTCATTGAAGAACAAGTTACTTACCTTCGGTAACGATATATCTGTAAGAAACATTAGTTAGTTATAGATTCCTTACCTTAGAATTACCCCCAGGCGTCAGACTGGATCCGGAAAGTTTTTTCGTCAGCAGTACCTCTGCGCGTCGGAAGGTGGCGTCGGTCGGCTCCGCGTCCGTCGTTGGCATCGTGGTCGCCGGGATGACGTCGCGGCAGCTACTTAGACGCCGCCCTCGCGCGCTGACGTCAGTTCTGTACACGACTTTCCGTGCCAGAAACGCAGAGCCATGCAAGACACTGACCACTGGTGCACAAAACTAGGGCCCTGAAAGGATAGCCTTAACCCTAGAAATCAGTTAGCAGAACGGGGAGGATGGGTGGGGCGGTAAGGAATCTATAACTAACTAATGTTTCTTACAGATATATCGTTACCGAAGGTAAGTAACTTGTTCATCTGAAAGAAACACGTTAGTTATAGATTCCTTACCTTAGAATAGATACCCCAGCAATACCAACCCCGGAGGTGGGTCCGCGAACGAATATCACATGAGCAGGTCCTGGAGAACAGAACGGCCAAAGAAGCCGTCTCTCCGGACCTGGCTGTCCAGACAGTAGTGTTTCGTGAACGTGTGCAGTGATGCCCACGTAGCTGCCAGACAGTTGTCATGTAGAGGAACTCCTCGTCCCAAAGCAGTAGTGGCTGCCGTCGCCCTGGTGGAATGGGCGCGTAGCCCCACAGGAGGCTCCTTTTTAGCCAGAGAATAGCATGCCTTAATACACAAAACGACCCATCAAGAAATGGTTCGCTTGTGTACGGCCCAACCTTTCTTGGCGCCCACGTAGCCAACAAAGAGTTGGTCATCCACCCGGAACTGTTTTGTGCGATCCAGATAGAAGGAAAGCGCACGTTTTGGGTCCAGACGGTGGAGCCTCTCTTCCTCTTTCGAAGGATGCGGAGGCGGAAAGAAGGTGGGCAAAGTGATGGTCTGCCCGATGTGAAAGCCAGTGACAACCTTGGGAAGGAAGGATGGACGAGTCCTGAGAACCACCTTGTCCGGATGGGCAGACAGGAAAGGAGGCTTGGAGGAAAGGGCCTGGAGCTCACTCACTCTTCTGGCAGATGTGATAGCTACCAGGAATGCAGTTTTAAGCGTCAGAAGCCTCAAAGGACAGTTGTGAAGCGGCTCAAAGGGAGCACACATTAAAAAGGTTAAGACTAGATTCAAGTCCCACTGAGGCATAACGAAGGGAATAGGAGGAAAGAGATGAGTTATGCCCTTCAAGAAACCATTACCAACCGGGGACTTGAAAAGAGAAGGCTGATCTGGAAGCCAAAGGAAGGCAGAGATGGCCGAAAGATAGCCCTTGATAGTGCCCAGAGCAGAGCCCTGCTGGGCTAAGGAAAGAAGAAACAAGAGAACCTCAGAAAGAGGGGCAGAAAGGGGATCCACAGCCTTTGCTGTGCCCCATGCCACAAACTTGTTCCACCGGCAGGCGTATACCGTCTTAGTGGAGGGACACCTGGCTGCCAAGATAACATCACAAACTTCGGGAGGCAGGTCAAAAGACGTCAACTGCCGCCGCTCAATCTCCACGCAAGGAGGTGGAGGCTGGACAGGTTCGGGTGGAGGACCGTCCCCTGTTGCTGCGACAGAAGATCCTCCCGAAGAGGCAGACGGGTCGGAGGATCGATGGCCATGTTGAGCAGCTCGGGATACCAGACTCTTCGTGCCCAATCCGGAGCCACAAGGATGACTTGGGCCCGGTCGCGCCTGATCTTGTTCAGCACTCTGGGCAGAAGTGGTATAGGCGGAAAGGCGTACAACAGACCGCAACTCCACTCGCGACGAAAGGCGTCACCTAGCGAGTGCCGTCTTGGAAATTCCAACGCGCAGAATTGCTGACATTGCGCGTTCTCTTCGGTGGCGAATAGATCTAACCAAGGCTCTCCCCACTGTCGAATGAGACCTTGCACCACCTCCGAGTGAAGACACCATTCGTGATCCATCATGCACCTGCGGCTGAGTTCTTCCGCCCTGGCATTCAGGGAACCTGCCAGGTGTTGAACCACCAGGGAAATGCCCTGATGTTCCAGCCATGTCCAGAGGCGGCGGGCCTCCTGACATAGGGTCCACGACCCCACCCCGCCCTGTTTGTTGCAGTACCACATGGCGGTGGTGTTGTCCGTGAACACCTGCACTACTCTTCCCCGGACAGAGGGAAGGAATGCTTTGAGTGCAAGACGAATCGCCCGGAGCTCCAGAAGGTTGATATGGAGCCCGGACTCTGCCGGAGACCAGAGGCCTCTGATCTCCGCCTCTCCCATGTGGCCGCCCCATCCCAGAAGGGATGCGTCTGTCACCACTGTGTGTTCTGGTTGGGGAAGGGAGAGGGATCTGCCGTTGACCCAATCCTGGTTCGTGAGCCACCACTGCAACTGTCGAGCAGTGCCCTCCGAGATCTGGATGCAATCGGCCAGATTCCCCTGATGCTGCGCCCACTGGACCGTCAGGTCCCACTGCAGAGCCCGCATATGCCACCTGGCATGATCGACCAGCAGGATGCAGGAGGCCATGAGGCACAGCAGCCTCAGGGTCATCCTGACCGAAACCCGGGATAGAGGCTGAAAGATCAGAATCATAGCCCGAATATCCCGGACTCGCTGTTCGGGAGGATAAACCCGAAACCGCGTCGTGTCCAGAACCGCTCCGATGAAGAGGAGCTTCTGAGAGGGAATCAGGTGCGACTTCGGCACATTGATGGAGAACCCCAGCGAATGCAGGAGGTCGGCCGTAGTCTGGAGGTGGGAGACGACTGCCTGGGGCGAGCGCGCCTTCAACAGCCAGTCGTCGAGATAGGGGAAGACTGAAACCCCCGATCTGCGCAGGTGAGCTGCGACCACCACCATCACTTTCGGGAACACCCGAGGGGCGCTGGTAAGGCCAAAGGGGAGCACAGTAAACTGAAAATGCTCGTGGCCTACCGTGAACCGCAGGTAACGCCGGTGGGCCGGCAGGACGGGGATGTGAAAATAAGCGTCCTGCAAGTCCAACGCTACCATCCAGTCTCCAGGGTCGAGGGCAGACAAGACCTGAGCGAGCGTCAAGATCTTGAACTTCTCCTTCCGGAGGAAGCGGTTGACGTTCCTGAGATCCAAGATAGGACGCAGGCCCTTGTCTTTCTTGGGTACCAGAAAGTAGTGGGAATAACAACCACGACCTACTTCTGGGGCAGGAACGCGCTCGATGGCTCCCTTGGCCAAGAGAGCCGAAACTTACTGTTGGAGAAGGCCCAGGTGATCCTCCGATATGCGGTGGTTTTGAGGTGGCATGGCTGGAGGGGTAGCCTCGAAGGGGAGGGAGTAGCCCCTTCGGACTATTTGCAAAACTCACCTGTCCGACGTGATGGTGCGCCAGTGGGGGAGGTGATAGCGGATCCTGCCGCCCAGTGGCGTTTGATGGGCCTGAAAGGTCGGACTAGGAGGGTTTGGACGCTGCTGCAGAGGGGGGGGTTGGTGGACTAGCCCGCCCGCTGGCCCCCTGAACCACGGCGGTGGTTTCCACGTCCCCGGCCGCGCGAAGGTTGGGAAACTTGCTGCGGCCTGTGGCTCTGGGCGGGACGTAGTGGGGCACCCCTTCCGTAGCCATGAAAGGGGCGAAAAGCAGACTGCGCTGGGCGGCTGGAGAGGCCCAAGGACTTGGCCGTAGCCTGTGAATCCTTGAAACGCTCTAGAGAGTTGTCCGCTTTGTCGCCAAAAAGGCGACGGCCATCAAAGGGCGTGTCCATGAGGGTGTTCTGGACACCCCCCGAAAAGCCAGTCGATCTCATCCAGGCGTAGCGACGAAGGGCTACCGACGTGGAAATCGTCCTGCCTAGAGAGTCGGCAGTATCCAGCCCACAACGGGTGGTAAACTTCGCCGCATCCCTCCCGGCGGCGACAGCCTGGGAGAGCACTGTCCGGGCCTCCTCCGGACACTGAGGCAGCACCTGCGCAACCCTATCCCACACAGAGTGGAAATTACGGCCCAATAGACATGCGGTGTTTACTGACCGCAGTCCCAAGCTGGTGGAAGAGAAAATCTTCTTCCCAAGATGACCCAGCTTCTTGGATTCGCTTTCCGGTGGAGCGGTAGGGAATGCGCTCTTGGAAGTGGAGGCTTGGACCACTAAGCTCTCCGGGGTGGGGTGTTGGGAGAGGGAAGTGGGGTCGCCCGGAGCCGGGCGGTGGCGTCGGGCAACCATCCTATCCACAGGAGCCCCCGTGTTGGGCCTGGACCATGTGCCCAAAAGGACGTCGGTAAGGGCCTCATTAAACAGCAGCAGGGGCTCCGAAGAGCTCGCAGCCGGCTGAAGCACCTCTGTCAGGAGGTTAGTCCTGACCGCCACTGTAGGAAGCTCGTGGTTGAGAGCCTCGGCCGCCCTACGCAACACCACTGCGTATGACGCTCGCTCCTCTGTAGTCACGGTAGGAGGAGACAACATGCCAAGGTCAGGGGAGGTGTCAAGACCACTGGCATCCCCCAGTTCCTCTCTCCAGTCCTGGTCAGATCCTAGCTGATCAGTTAAAGGGTCACCTGACCCCTCCCAGTCCTCCTCTTCATCCTCAGGTTGCCAATCTGGCTGAAAAGGGACCCCAGGAGTGAACAGGGGCACAAAAACCCCACGTGGCGCCGGATCCGGCGTCGGGCGATGCCAGTCCGGCTCTGGGTCCACATCGGGATGGAGGCCGGGATCGACGCTGGCAGGGGACACGACCGGCGTCGGTTGCAGTAGTGGTGCCGGAGGAAGCGGCGCCGGTGGAGGTGTAATAAGGTCAACCGGCGCCGTTCCGGATCCAGGCCTGGACCCACGGGGGGCCTGCGGCGCCGGGGCCGGAGCCGACGGCGGAGAAGGCCTAGGCCCCCCAACCGAGTCCGCGGGGCCCAAAGGCGCGCCAGCAGGTTCGGGCCGCCCAAAGATTGCATGCATCGCTTCGTAAAATTTACGAAACTGGGCAGGAGTCGCTCCGGGCCCCGGGAAGGGAGGGAAACCCGGAGTCGACTCTTCGGGCTCCGCGCGCGGAGCCGCGGGAGGGGCACCGCGCGCGGAGCCGCGGGAGGGGCACCGCCCGCATCCCTCGTCGTGTCAGCCGACCGACGGGGAGAAGTCGAAGAGCGACGATGCTTCTTCGACTTCTTTTTGTGCTTCGACTTACCCGACCCCGAGGGCGAAGACTTCGATGACTTGGACGAGTGGTGATGGCTCCGCGACCGGTCCCTCGACCTCCCTCGCGACCAGGACCTTGAACGGCGCAGAGCCGACTGCCGGCGCTCAAGCAGCTTTTGGGACCGCTCCCGCAAATCCTTCGGAGCCATGGACCGGCAGTCGCTAGCACGACTTGGGGTCGTGTTCGCGCTCCAGGCAAAAGAGGCACATGCGGTGCGGATCCGTAACCGACATCAGTCGGGAACAGGAACCGCATGCCTTGAAGCTGGGCATCCCTCGTGCACCAGGAGTCGTAGACTCAAAAAAAAAAGACGTCGACAAAAGTTGCTCAAACAATTCAGTCAAAAAGTGACTGGAGGTACCGCTCTCTCCGGGTCTGCGCTGGCTGGCGCAGAAAAACAAAGAACTGACATCAGCGCACGAGGGCGGCGTCTAAGTAGCTGCCGCGACGTCATCCCGGCGACCACGACGCCAACGACGGACGCGGAGCCGACCGACGCCACCTTCCGATGCGCAGAGGTACTGCTGACGAAAAAACTTTGCGGATCCAGTCTGACACCTGGGGGTAATTCTAAGGTAAGGAATCTATAACTAATGTGTTTCTTTCAGATTTGGTGTATAAGGCAATGTGAGTACACCAGAAGTTTCATTGTGTATATCACCCCGAAGCAGAAGGTGCCATTGAAAACAGAAATGGCATCCTATAGCAAAAATGTGTGCAGAGTGCACACCGACTTGGGTGGATGCCTTGCCACTTGCCTTTATGAGTAAACAAACTATCCCAGATACTGTAACACATCTCAGTCCATATGAAATAGTGCCTGGACGGCCCCTCACCTGTTGGGGGTTCCCAAAAACATTGCTAACAACACAAATAACTGATACACTGCTCCAAGAGTATTGTATTAATTGAACAAAATGTGCTTCTGCCATAACAGGTATAAGACACCTTGCCATTGCCTCTGCAGGGGCCTGGAAACAATCTTCAACATGGCAAATGGATAATGATCAAGAACCTTCGGAAATCTAATTGCCTACAATCATGCTGGAAGGGTCCTATACATGTTCTGCAGGTAACACAACCAGGTGTGAAATATACGGGATATAAAAATTGGATTGATGCCTCAAATGCGAAAAGAGCTCCCTTGACTCAGACCTTGCCACCGACTGCAGCACAGGATTGCCCCAATGACTGTGCCACCTCAGCCCATCAAGGACGCTGGCCCTCAATACAACCTACACCCATGCCCTACAGTAAGTCCATCTTCTTCACCCAACCAACAAACGTTTACTACCGGGTCCAGGGCCACGAAGTACTGGTGACCTCTCACGGCCTATTGATGGTGAAGAATAAGAAACAAAGAGGCCCAACTGCTCAGGAGGAATAATTTGGATGGAAAGGAACAATGCTGAAAAAGAAATTATGTATACCATTTGCCATGATTATCATTACTACCCCAACAGCCGTTGTCATCTACTTCGGTGCTATACTTCCAGAAATTGCTGGTTTCAAACAACACAAAGCTTACTGAAGATCTGCATGACCACCATTTCAAAGTACCATGAAAACATTCCATACAAATAATGAACGTTTATCACAAGGAATTAAATGTCTAAAATTGTTGGATTTGTCTAAAACTTCCTTCTGTAACAACACGGAATGCCTTTGTTGCCTTTGAGTTTGACACTTAATGATTCTTGTTATTTGGGCCTAGTGCTTAACAGTATTAGAAACCATTTTAAGGAACATGTTAACAAAATAGATCAGACGGATACCTCTGCTCAGGAATTCAGTAATTAGGCGCTAGGAATACAATTTCTTCACTATTTGGAGCCTCGGGTTGGACTATATTAAAGGTAATAATAGTTAACTATTGCAATATTAGTTGTTTATGTGTAAATATGCTTTCTGTTTGCTGTCAGGCATGTACCAAATTGTACATTTCCCCACCAAGTAATTCTAGGATGGAGGGTTTTTAGTGACTCAGGAAATGTGGCGCTCTGCTAGTATACGCGTGTGTAAGTGAGCACAGAAGTATATGGTGCAACCAGGTTAGGGGTTAAGCCCTATAACCCCTCAATTATGAGTAGGAAAATCCTACACAGTTACAAATTTCAACATAAACCTAGGCACACATAAGGGTAATTAAACAGTGTGTGTATGTTCACACAATCCTAGTGAATTAAAGCAATGGTCAACGTCCTCGTTGGTAGAAAGTTGCTTTGTCTTTTATTCCATTTTCATTAGGGCAAAACAGAAACCAGCCAACACGTGTTTCGTCGCATGTGGAAATTAATTCCGCGACTTCCTCAGGGCTGTGTCGTGGCGAAAGAGTCTTGGTAGTCGCTCAGCCGGTGATAATTCCAACCCGGCTGGCCCAAAGAGTTCCTAACGTGGTGGACTGAATCGTCAAAAACCACCGTAATAGCGGTGATCCCGCTGTGTGAACATATACACACTGTTTAATTACCCTTATGTGTGCCTAGGTTTATGTTGAAATTCCCCACCAAGTAATGTTCATGTTTCAAGTGTCATTATACAGCAGGAAGAAGTGGGCGCACTAATGCAAATAAACATTGAGTAGCAAAGTTAAAACAAGCATTTGCAATGCAATAGGTCTCGCATTTGTGAGAGTTAGAGCTATTGGTGTTGTAAATGTATATGTTTTTATTTATGCATTCTCGTTCCCTTCCCTTGGTGTACTCCTCTGCGCTAAGACAATAAAGACGTGAAGTACACTCTGAAAGTACCAGATATTAAAAAAAGCTTCACGTGGCTCTCGGGTTCCTTCAACAGGAAAGTGTGGGGGTGGGTTGATTTAGAAACAGAGGAAAGCGAGAGGAGGAGGGCAGTGGGTTTTAAAAGAACGGCAAGCTGGTGGGTTTTAAAAATATCAGATGGGGCGGGGTGAAGTAGAGAGCATGAAAATTATTTTGTTTAAAAAGAGTTCCTGCAGGAGTCTGCAGTGGAAAGACACTAGCCACTGGTGGCAGTACTTGGCGCAGGCCAGGCTCCACTGCAGGACAAAGACCACGAGGAAGACAGACGAGAGGAGGAGGCGATGACCAATAGGAATCAAGGAAAGGAGAGTGACATGGGAACAAGCCAATGGTAAGTAAAGGTAAGTAATGGGCGGGCGCTAAGCCCCTAAAGACTTTTTTTTTTAATGCAAGAGATTTTAGAAGCACAGCACAAGCGCTGTGCTGTCAAAACCTAAAAACAAAGCATTCAGCCTTTTCCATCTATGCACTCAGGATCTGGAATAGTGACCCCTTATCCCTACTGCCTGCCCCTGCACTGCTGCAGATTAGGAAAGAGTTGGAAACACACCTATTTAAAGAACACTACATCACAATGCAGTGACAATGCAGCAACCTTCTACCTCTCCTATCACTCATTAACAGTATGCTTGCCTTTGAATCTTTACAGTGGCTACATTTGTGTATCACATACAACATAAATGTTTATTTACTGTGAAAAATAGTGATGGCAATATTAAAATCTGAGTAATGTTTAACTAAGTTTCTTGATACCTGTTTAAAGAACTGATACACACTGAAGATCAGAGTCCCAAGATTATTGCTAATTATTTCAAACCATTCTTCGTATGCTACACCTTAATCATTTTGGGCCCATCGTTTTCAAAGGCTTACAAATTTAAAAATGCAAAACTATCCTGCAATGCCTTTTGCTCAATGAAATAAAGCAAAGCCTTTGCAGATGCAATACTGAGTCCAAGTGAAATCAAGGTCAGAAAACCAAGGAGGTCTAATGATCCCATTTTTTTTTTTTTTAAACAAACTTTATTAAGCCTTTACATCCGGATTATCATCATAGTAATTATGACATATAAGGTATTTTACTTTTGCTGTTTCCAGTTGTATCATACCATATTTTGAACCATGAGGTTCCTTTGACATACATATATCTGTCAACCAACATGTGTTATAACAGTATAGGGTGACCTGTCACATTAATTTCCTGTTGTACTCAGCCAAATTCGATAATACCAAACAAATCTATGATAAGGCTACCTTTAAAAAAAACTAACTAGTCCCCAACCCTCCCCATCCCTCCCTCCCTCCCCCCCTGGTCTGCGAGTTTCGGGGCGCATGGTTGCCTAGCAGGGTTAGTGTCATGTTATTCTGTGTTTTGCTCCATCCGTAGGTGGCATTGTGCGGGCTAGGGTCCTTGTGGGTCTGGCCGTAATCCTGACGGGACTTTACTTAGTCTATTGTGTGGGGGTAAGTCGGGCCGGGCTGAGGCCTAGGTGTTTGAAGTCTTCCAACATAATATCCCATTCCATCGAGATGGGCAATTGCCGAAGGCCCTTCGTCTCTTCTACGCGTATCGCTGTGCTCTCTGCCCCACCCCACCGTATCATGTCATCTTGCCAACTGGTCAGTGTCGGACATCTAAGGGATTTCCACCTCATAGTGAGGCCTCTAATGGCAAGTATCAGGGCCAGGTCCGTGAAACGTCGCTGTACCTTTTGTGTTTTATTATATTTCCGCATCCCCATGAGGCATTCTAAAACATTATCCTGGAGGGGCATGTGTGTGACCTCTCCCAGGCTGTGTCGTATCCCATTCCAGTATTCCCGTATACGAGGACAGCTCCACAGCATATGGATGAGATCCGCCTCATCGCCTTTGCAGCGAGGGCAGCAATGTTGGGTCGCAGGGAACATACGGTGTATTCTCTGTGGGGTTAGGTAGGACCTATGCAGGACCATCGTTTGAATAAATTTTAGTTTAGCATTACGGGGGACTTTTTTAGGGTATTCGAGCATATTCTCCCAGGCTTTGTCAGTAATTTCTAAACCCGTGTCCTCGGTCCAACGCTCCCTGAGTTGAGTGAGTGAGACACCTGCGTGTGCCCTAACCCCGGTGTATAGCCATTTGATGAGGTGTCCCCCGGTCCCCATATAATACAACAGGTGCACTAAATTATGTTGTGGTGGTTCTACGCGTTGAGGAGCCCAGGTGTCCTTGATATAACGTGAGGTAGTGGCATGCAGTAGATAGTGACGCTCCGAAGCCCCAGTGTTGTGTACGAACGTGTCGTGATCCATAAGATATCCCTCGCTAAAGAAGGCTCCGACCGTTTCCACCCCTGTCTCCGCCCAAGGGCTTATTCTACCCTTAGTGAGTCTGCCTCCAGGGGTGGAGATCCCCAATAATGGGATATTAGCCGAGTATGGGACTACAGCTTTGGTATATAGAAGTGCCTTCTTCCAGCATTGCAGTGCCGTTTTCAGCAAAGGGTGTCCCCCCGGGGGAATTTTAGCTCTAGGCAGAATCAAGGAATGTAGCCTACCCTTGTCAATGTCCCTGGGCGTGAACCCTATTTCCTGGAGATTTCTCCCTGCAGCCCAGTAGGATAGCCACTGAATTTGGCAAGCGTAATAGTATGCCCTGAAGTCGGGGACCCCCAAGCCTCCGTGGCGATTATCTAGCTGTAGTTTCTGTAGGCTTACTCTACGGCGTCCCGAGCCCCAGATAAGCTCCACTAGCAGGGTGTTTAGCGTGTTGAATATAGCTTGGGGCACCACTATGGGCAAATTCGCGAAAAAGTATAGTAGTCGAGGGAGTACTACCATCTTTGAGATGGCAATCCGTCCCATTACCGAGAGGGGCAAGGACGACCAGAAGGCCACACTAGAGCGTAGCGATGTAACGGCTTTCCCTAGGTTACCACCTAGCAGATCTGTCTGCGATCTATACACCTGTATTCCCAGGTACCGAAATGTAGTGTGGGCCACCGGTAAACTGTACGTGCCAAAGTGTACTGCAGCCGGGCGAGGCCCCTCTCGAAAGAAAAAAGCATTCGACTTCCCGGAATTAATGATTAGGCCCGACAACCGCCCGAATCTGTGGAAAACAGCTGGGAGGGGAGTGGCCGCCGCCGTTAAGTCCCGAAGATAGAGGAGGATTCCGTCCGCATATATGGAGGTAAGGTGGGCGATGCCGGCTATGAGTATTCCCAGTTGGTCTGCCAACTGACGTAGGGCAATCGCTAGTGGTTCGAGCGCCAGGACAAACAAAAGGGGGGATAGCGGGCATCCCTGCCGGGTGCCCCTGTGGCTAGTATACTCACGGGAAATATACTGTCCGGTGCGAGCTCTTACCGTAGGTGAGGTATATAATAAGCGTACCCATTTAAGATAGTCTTCCGGGAGACCAAAGCGTTGAAGGGCTACAAACATGTAGTCCCAGGCTATAGAGTCAAAGGCCTGACGCAGATCTAATGCCAGGCAGCCCGCATTTGGATAGGCCTCCGGGGTAGCAGTCATGATGTAGTGTAGCCATCTAGTATTAAGGGACGTGCTACGGTTCGGTAGAAATCCACATTGATCGCTGTGTATGAGGGTGGGAAGGTGAGGTTGGATGCGGTTCGCAAGTGCTTTGCTCAGGATTTTAAATTCCGTGGCTAAGAGGGAGAGGGGCCTATAATTAATAATATCTGTGTTGTCTCGGCCCGGTTTAAGGAGTGAGATGACTAGAGCTTGCATGGTGGAAGGGGGCAAATGGCCAATCTCCAGCGCCTCTTTGTAGACTTCCTCGAGTTTGGGGACAAGTAGGTCTGAGTAGGTATGAAAGAACTCAATTGGCAGTCCATCGGTTCCTGGCGCCTTATTCCGATTGAGTCCCTTAATTGCGGTGCGTATCTCGTGCTGAGTGATAGGGCCCTTAATTTCGTTCTGTATGTCTATGGGCAAGGAGGGTATGGGTAGATCATTTAGAAAATCATCTACGGAGTCATCGGTAACTCGTATGGGGGTGGTATATAGGTTACTAAGATAAGTACAGAAGGTTTCGTTGATCTCCTGTTGTGTATGAGCCGATCCGCCAGTCGGTATATTCACCTGGGTAATAATAGTGGGTTCAGGTCTATCGCACACTATGCGGGCCAATAGTGTCCCTGCCCTGTCCGCTTCCGAATGTTTCCGTTGTGTGAAGGCTCTGTGGTCTATGACCCTCAGTGTTTCAAGGGTTACAGCATGATCAATACGGGCGTTCTGCAGGACCTCTTTTTTACTAGGATCTGTCACTGCCTCCTGTTCCAGGGTATTCAGCAGGTTCTCCACCCTCAACAGTTTCTGGTGGATTTCCTGTCGAGCCCCTACTACCTGACCAATTGCAGCGCCCCTTACCACTACCTTAAGTGCGTCCCATTCAATCAAGTGAGAGGAAGCCGTGTTCCAGTTTTCAGCCAGGTATGTAGTAATGGTGTCAGAGATGGTAGAGCGAAACGGAGCGTCATCCAGCAGCTGTGGCCTCAGACTCCAAGTGGGCACTGGGGTCGGTACTCTGCCCCAGGCAAGTGATATCTCGAGGGGGTTATGGTCGGGGAGAGTTTTTGCCAAATAAGTGGATTGTCGGATCTGGGTAGCTATAGTGTTAGAACATATGAACCGATCTATCCTTGTGTGGAGCTGGTGTACTGGTGAGTAGAAGGAGTATTCCCTGTGTGTGGGATGTAAGCGGCGCCATACATCTGATAACCCCCATCCCTCCAGCCAAGTATTTAAGATCTCCGCTAATTTACACGCATGAGCACCGTGTAATGGGGGGTGTGATCTATCCAGAGCTACATCTAGGACCGTGTTGCAGTCACCCCCCCCAGCACCCACGGGATTGTGTCCCATCCGACTAATGCTGTACCCAACCTTTGAAAAAACATTTCTTGATCGAAGTTCGGGGCATATATACTCCCCAAGACCAACGGCACGCCGTCCAAGGTGCCTTTTATAAGGATATATCTCCCTTGGTCGTCTGTGCGGCGATCCAGCTCCGTAAACGGAACTCCGTGCCGTATCCAAATGGTTGCCCCCCTTGCGAAGGCCGAGTAGTTGGTGGAGTATACTTGACCACGCCATTTTTTGCGGGTCTTCTGGGCTTCTGTGTCTGTCAGGTGCGACTCTTGTAAGAAGACTATGTGCGCTTTGCGTCTAAGGAGGTATGCGTGGACCCGGTGCCGCTTTTGTACGGAGCCCAGCCCTCGCACATTCCAGGTTATTAGATTATAGGAGCCTGCAGTGGTGCTCTCTCTAGGCATAGAAACATATTATAGACAGAGCTCTGTGGTACACAGAGCAGGTGTGGTAATGCAGACCAGGGGTACCCCATTAACTGATTACTAACAATACTTGGCTCAGCTTCTAAACTGTGCTGGGCCCAACATCTGAATTTAACATATAATTCGTACATAACGGTGCATACGCTCTGTGGGGGGTGCGCTGACGCCCTCCGCAGCGTGCCGCCCTGTGTGTAGAGTCCCGGGGGCTCAACGGGACCCCGGGGGGGGGAAACCCCTCAAGTGGAACATCATCTTGTATTCATCCTTGGTCTAATGGTTATGTGGTATACCCAGGGCTCAGCCAAGGGAGGACATATTTAACCCCATGAGAACCTGCCCATTCCGGCTTACTGCCCATGGGTGGCCGTGCTCCTGGATACTTAGCAAGTAATCCCGACTCCTTCCCTTATATCAGACCCACCGTACACTCTGATTATGTCAAAGGATACTGCCGCAATCAGCAGGTCAGGGACCTGTCCTATATCATAGAGTCCCATGACATGTATGATCTATCTTACAGTTACAATCATTAAATTGCTGGCATTGAGTCTCAATTATCCACCAAATCATCAACAGTCTGTGGCGTGACGGAGGGAAACAGGGTGAGACTGTGCTCGGAGTCCGAGTGTAGTGTGCTGTCTTCGGTGTCTGTGAGGGCCTTACGACTATCCTCCCGGAGTGACCCCGCTAGTGACACCGCCTCCGCGAAGTCCAATTGCCGTCGTTCCTGGGATGGGCCAGGGCCGCCCTTCCTCTGCTCAGTCAACCGGGGTCGACTATGTTCTGTTTTCTGCGATCGGGTGCGGCCCAGGGAGTGTGTCCCCGATTGATCGCTTTGGCTCTGCCCCAGGTCCATCACCTCCATCCATTCCTCAGCGTCATTCGGACTATCAAAGAAGTAGGTCTTTTTATCGTAGATGACCTTCAGCCTGGCGGGAAACAGTAAAGCATATTTAAGTTGGGCCTTCTGAAGCTTCTTCTTTACGGCTTGATAAGATGCGCGTTGACGCTGCACTAGGATTGTGTAATCGGGGTACAGAGAGATATGGTGATTTTCGTACAGAATCTGTGTTTTGTCTCTCGCTTTTTGGAGGAGGACGTCGCGGTCTCGGTAGTTGAGTATTTTGACGATGAGTGGACGCGGGGGCGCACCTGTCTTTGGTGCACCGGTCGGTATCCGGTGGGCCCTTTCTATACAAAAGTAGTGCGAGAGACCTTCCTGGGCCACATGTTCCCTGAACCAGGCTTCCATGAAGTCCGCCGCTCTAGGGCCCTCGCAGCGCTCCGGCAGGCCAATAACGCGTATATTGTTGCGCCTGTTTCTCCCTTCCGCATCTTCTACTCTATCCCGGAGGCCAGACATTTGTTGTTGTAGTTGTTGTAGTTGCGTTTCATTGGTAGTGACACGGGGTTCCAAGTCACTCAGGGTTCTCCCCTGTTCCTTGACTGTGTCCGCCAGTTTGCCATGGTCAGCCTTGAGCAGCATTAGGCCAGAGGCGAGGGACCCAATTTGTTGTTCAAGGGCCGACCTGGAGTCCCGTATCTCCCGAAGGATCAGGTCTAGCTTGTCCGGAGTCTGTTCCGAAGTGTCCGTCGAGCCCGCACCCGGGGACGGGGGCCTGCTGCAGGCATCAGGCGCAGCAGAGTGACCACCCGCCTGTGGGTGTCCGTCTAGTTGTTTCCCTTTGATCCTGCCCATGTCGTCTGTTAGGGACAATGGTGGATGGTGTTCACCTTTTGCTATGTCCGGGGGGTGGGGGGGAGACCAGAGAGGTCGCTAACACGGTCTGTATCACCCCTTCAGTGTTACGCCCTCCGAGCAGTGTAGGCCCACCCTAAGTCGAAAGCAGGGTGCGCTGCAAGGGTCGCCCCTCATCGGTCCACCCGCTCCAGCGGTTCAGTGGGCAGGCCGGGTTCCTCCAGTGTATGCGACGGTGTGTTCACAGCAGGGCTACGACCCCATACGTACTGCTATATGTTCCGGCAATCATCTTGGAGCTCCCAGCAGGTAGGCAGCGCGTCCACTCCTCCCGGCCTCACAGTCCTTGTCACAGGGCCATCTCCTCTACTCTCCTGTGCCCAGCCTGGGTCGGCTCACCAGGGAGGACAGGGCATTCGCAACTGTGCCTTGGTTGAGTGCCTCACCACGGGGGCCGGTATGTGCCTGGTCCTCACAGGGCCTCCGAAAGCAGCAATGTTATCTGGGCCAATGGAAGGGGGAAAAGGCGCCAAAGCAGGCCCCGAGCGCCAGTGTGCCGTGGATGCGTGCCCCCGCCCCTCGCCGTGCTCCTGTTCAGTTCAGTGCGCGGGGCACTTGCACTGCAATATCTCGGGAGGAACCCAAGGTGCCGGCCTACAGTCCCGAGCGGCACCCGTCCTCCGTGCCCCACTCACCGTAGGAGCCCACAGCAGGGCTATGTCTGGCGATCCGGGACCCCAGCCGCCGTCTCCTCAGGGGGCGGGCGCCACACAGTCCCGCTTTCGAGGCAGTCCTCCGTCGAGAAGCTTTCCGGTCCCCAGGCTCACTCGGGAACACCAGGTATGCCGCGATCCGCCCGGCAGTCATGTAAATCGAGCCCCGGTCATAGCCACGCCTCCAGAGCAGGCCTCACTCGTCGCTACTCTCCCCTGGCTCTCCCTCCTCTCGTCGTTGTCCGCAAGGGTCACCCCCGGCAGGGATCACGTCGGAGATGACCAGCAGCAGGCTCCGGGGGTCGGAGCCGGTGGGAACTTGCAGGATGTGTAAATTGCGGGTTCCTCCACCCCCCGAGGGTCCGGAGCCTCACCAGGACACGTCCGCCATTTTAGGCGGTCAGCCACGCCCCCTAATGATCCCATTTGGTCAATAACGCATAAGGGGTTTTCTTAGTATTGGCGAGAATTACTATCAAAGGTACAGGCATCGTACTTCACTGCAACTATGTTTGTCCTATCTGTTTTGCATGCCAAGACCGTGTAGACGTATACACATGTAGTGCTTCAGGTGTTAAGGTAAGAGTGGATGGAAATGGGTAATATTCACTACAATGTTGGAGGAAGAGTTGGAAAAACAAGAAGAAGCAGGGGGAGGGTCACAGAATTCACAAACTCGTATACGTAGATTTTTTTTCTCATAAACCACATGTAATTTTCACCAAAACAATGATAATCCAAGTATTGTGGGCAGGTGGGGTTTCTTCTTGAAAATCAAGATTTGTGAGATAGTTGCTGCCTACAAGTGTAATTTGTTGGGAGTCAGTCATGAGAATGATCTAAGACAAATATATACATGATACAAAGAGTTACCAGCGCAAGACTGTTTCAAAGCTGATCTCTATAAAAGCTATACAGGATCCATTGAGTACAAAATACACTCATGTTTCTGTCATGAAACAGTTCAGAGTCACTATCACGAAATAGCGAGCTTCAGTACGAACTTGAATACAAAATGCTTGTTAATTGCTGGCAACCAAACAAAACTCTTGAAAGAAAACTACACAAAGGCTTAGTGTATAAAGAAAGAGTCATGAGATACGGAAAGATCAATAATCAGTAACTATGCAAGCAATACTTCCATTATAAAAACTTCACAGAGCTGTACTGTTGTCGGTGTGGAAGTGCATTTTCAGACACAAGCAGCACCATGTTACCTGAGAAGGCTGAACCATGATGTGTATTGTGCTAGCGTGAGCATTCATATACTAGAAAGGACCCCACCTCCCCGACCTGTCCCCAGTCTCAGCTGAGATGCACCTTATTGGGGTTGTGCCCTAAAGCTTGCACCTAGACATGCTTTGGTGTTTGGTTCGGTCATGAGGGGTACAGCGCGGCGGCAGTCAGCCCATCTAGAGCTTAGAAGAAGAATCGAGCACCAACTGGGTGCGTGCAAGGAGTGTGCCCGAAACCACATGTGCAGTGCACGGCATTGCCGAGGGTGTGAAGCCACTCTTGAACGGATCCCATACAGGGAGTGTTCCTGGCTGGAGGCTTTGCTGCTGACACTCACCACAGCTTTTGTGCACTCCTGTTTCCTGTAATCTTAGACACTGATGTTACGTGCTTTTTCCCACGGGTGAAAAGCAACATCTCTTAGGCTCGCACCAGCCTACTTCTGTTACTGTGGCTTCTGATGCCGAATCTACAGCAACACTGAAAGGACACTGCAGTTACAAAATGAAAGTAGAAACTCACAAAATGGGAAGAACACAGACATTTTGCTGTATTTAACATAAAACGAATGGAGTGTACTGACAGGCATGTTCCAGCATCGCATAGAAAAATAATGTTTCTGCTTTGGTGATAAGTGGTCTCTCTAAATGCTCTGGGGTATTGAAGTTGTGTTTTTGTGTCCTTGTGCGCGTGGAATATTTGTCCTGTACGTCACTAGCGAACCATGGCCCGTAAAATATTAGGAGTCAGCCAATATTGCAGAGCTCCTCTTTTCCACAGAAGATTACTGTGTCCTTGTGCTACCCAAGAGGCCATATAACCCAGCAGTGAGTGCAGCACGCAGCTGCAGACATGTTGATAGAAGCAGCGACGGGAGGTGGTGGTGGGGGGGCAACGCATGGAGAGATGGGGTAGCGACGAGCAGGGCACAGAAGACACCAGCAGTTGCAAGCATGTTGATAGGAGCAGAGACCCATCCCAGCAAAACACACAGGCACATGTTATTTTAATAGAAAGGAGTGCCAGGAACACAGCGCCTAATGTAAATAATGATGAAAGAACATCGCACGAACCGCATGTTTGTGAAGTGTATGCCGCTAATTACATTAAAGCGCGGCCACACTCACAAACAGATATAATTTAAAAAATACAATGGAGTGTGCAAAGTAAACATCTAGCGCAGAGAAGGGCACTGTAATACCTGCAAACAATGCCGCTCCGAGGCTCATAAATTTAAATTTAAAGTTTTTTCCGGCAGCGGGCGGAAGCCAATTGAGACAGCCTGCTCTGTTTACGCCCTGCCTGCAGCTGTGGGATTCGTAGTGGTGGGAAGAGGTGGAAGAGACTGTGGGCGCTGTGCTGGGGTTTTGTGGCGATGGGGAGAGGTGGAAGAGGCTGCGGGCGCCATGAGGAAGGAAGCCGTTTTAGGCAACCTGCCCTGTTTGCGCCGTGCCTGCCTGCTGGAAAGAGGTGGAAAAGGTTGAGGGCGCCGTGCGGAAATAAAGGTGCGCATGCTGTGTGATAAAGCGCTGCGCTTGTAACTGAAATTAAACGCCACACTATAAACAAGCTGTCGCCATTGCGCGAAAAACAAACAAAAAGTGCCCACCCACTAATTGAAGGAGACGGTATAACGCCGCAAGGAAACAATCCAGTCCGGGTGGACGGGGTCAAAAGGAGACAGGGCGGTAACAAAGAAGCCTCATTTTCAATCGGAGGCCAGCGTTTAGCATAAATGATGACGCCAGCCAATGAAAATGATGGGCCGGGCTTCAAGTCCCCTTCAGAAATCTCCTCGATTACAATAAGCCTCGCAGAGCGAGGAGCGCATGCGCGCTCCAACGCTAGGTCTGCGAGACCTAAAAACATGTCTAACAGTTGTTCAAAGGGTGGTTTGTAGAAGCATAAATGTAATATTGAGCAACTGTTCATCATGTTGTGTTTTCGCTGCGAGTTCATAAGCCATGCAGCATTTCAAACACTGGCTTTTGCACTTAGGCTGAGGAGGGTAAAAGTTCATGAACTGTTAATTTATGTTAGCTTCCCTTTTGTTTCCAAGAACTGAAGGATCAGGTAGATAAGAGGTACATAAGAAAGGACGACAAATAGCAGATGTTGAAACCGCACCTGTCCTCAGTACTGTGAGAATGTATTCATGCTTTGATAAGATTCCTGTCAGTGTTTTCTTTTAGCTTAACTTACAAATTTTATTTTGTGCATACATCTGACTCAGCTATTTTAATATAGGTCAATGATGTTTAAACTGTATAAATGGATTGCGTCAGCTGCGTGTGGCAGAGTATACTTGGAAGCCGAATGTTGTGTATCTCTCAGACTTCAGCTTAAATAAATATACCTCCTCAACTGAGTTTGATTACAGTCTCTCATTAACAGACAAGTGTACCTGATTTGTACGTTAACAACAGATTTGACCTATGGCTTTAAACATAAAGTGCCCTAATGAACCAATCAGGCCTCCAGCACTTATCAACTGCTTGTCACCATAACCAACTAAAGCCTAATTATATTGAGCATAAGCTTTACAAAATTGAAATCATCTGGTATACAGTTATAAAATCATAAATCTGAACAAAATTACAGGTGGCAAAAGAAAATACAACTGCTCATTAGAGGGCCAAACAAGGATTTTTGCAATGCAAATCTACCCCCAGCGTTTCTCATAGAGGGTAGCCAACACTAATACCCTTGCTTACTGTAGTAAGCAGTGAGATTCCTTGTAGCAAAAGATCTACCTATGCCCACAGTTTAATAATAATCCACCACTAAACTCCTATTGGGTTTAATATATACTTTTTGCAATACATAAATCAGGCCTACTACCTGTGTTCCATAGTAAATAGATCAGGCCTATTGCATCTGACACAATTCTTCCCAGTGGACATATCAACCCGACAACCTTTAACCTTGGCTTGTCACAATGAGTAACTAAGGCCTACTGTGTTGAGCAGTAGTTTTCCCACAAGGCAACCATTATACGTGCAGTCATAAAACTCAGACTTTGGACAAAATTGCAGTTGACAAAACAATACACAGCCCCACCTAAAAGGGCCCGACTAGGATAATCAGAGTGCAAAGCTTCTACCCGAAGGGTTTGTCAGAGGGGGTAACCAGCCCCAAAACCCCTGCCTACTGTGGTAATCTGAGAGATAACGTAACAAAATACCCCTCAAAAGGCTTTAACATAGTGTAATGACAAGCCACCCTTAAATGTACATTGGTTTTAATGAAATGAGATCTTAAGTTAATAATACACAAGTCAAGGGTTCTCACTGTGCAAATCTTATACACCAGGGTTTGTCAGAGGGGGTAGCAAACACTAAAACACTTTTCCTAGTATGACAACCTGTGAGATTCCATGTAACAAAATACCTGTCTACGGACTTTAACATAGAGTAGTGCATGGATACTTACAATACAGTACTATAAATACACATCAACATGGCCTTCAACGTTTTACCAACTAATACTATCTATAACAAATATTCACAGTTTGCCTTATACAAAGGGGACAGGAAGTTTAAAACTGTATCTTTTTTTAAACCTGTGAAATATTGAATCAAAAATCAAAGTCTATGGAGTTTAAGTCTTGGCAGAAAAAAGCGGTGATTCAAGTCCGTTAGCAGGCATTCAAAGAATTTACAGCCTGGTATTTCTGATATTCTAGACCAGTGGGTCTTAATCTGTGGCCCGAGGACACTTGTGGGTCCACGAGGCCTACTTAGAGGTGCTGCAACTGTTTTACAAAATTAAATAATATTAAAATTAATAAAGTATATACAAATAAAGAAGCACAATTGAAAATGTGAAAACTTTGTTTTTATACTTACTTGTGAATTAAACAAAATATTTCAATATCTAAGCATATGCATGGTGTATACTTATTTTTGTATTTGTGTATGGTTTTGAGGTTCACATCATAGAAATTGCTTAGGCCGGGGGTACCCTGCTTCCAATTATGACTCAGTGGCGGCCCTGGATTCCAGCAATGATTCAATGGGGTTCCACATAAGTCAAAAGGTTAAAAACCATTGTTCCATCTAGTTCATCATGTCCTTACATTTTGGATACTCCAAGACTTCACATTTTTTTTTTTTTTTTTTTTAAACGATTAACTTCTAGTTTAAATTAGGAGTAAGGTAAAATTGCATTTAACCGCAGATTGCAGAATTACAAATAGGATTATGGCTATAAATCTTGCTACAATTATAACCATGCAGGAAACTCTGCCTATTAGAATACATTTTAACCAGATCTTCATTTGTAATGTAGACTAATTAAACGGTATGTCATTTGGATTAAGCACTAAAGGTGTCATTAGCACAGCTTTTACTTTATTAAATAGAAAAAGATTTCCAATATCATCATGAATCTCAGAGCACATCAAGGCACAAATAGTATTATGTAACAAAGTTTTTAGTGGTCAATTGCCTTGGTCACAACTTTCCAGAATAAAGAGTTCAGACCCACGCTATTTTTCTCTAATGAACCAGTGAAGCCCACAGTCTTTATCACTGGTTTGTCACCATAGACAGCTCAATCCTGCTCTATTAAGCATAAGCTTTCTCACAAGCAAAAGTTGAGGATCATCACTCTTCTACAGTGGAACCACACATCTTCTGCCCAATCAAATGCTGTACCCAAGGGAGCCAACATTTGAACAGAGCCAAAGCACTTCTCTCAGTAGTGCTTTTTAAAGCTCCTTTTCGGTTGCTTACATGAGGTGTCACACAAGAACTGTCAAGCCAGACCTAAATAGTAGCCATTCACTTTGCAATATGCCTGGATTATTGCCTTAGGCTTTCTTACCTATTTTAAAGAAACATTAGCAACAGGCAGTAGCAGATGCTTTTTAGCTGCTCTTCCATCGTCTGTACAGAAGGTATTACAGGACTTAAATCTGATGCAGATCCTTAATTTAATTTTAATATCCACCTCATGTCAAGAAGCAGGCATAGTCTCACAGGCACTCCTAAATCCAGACAATATCTTACCTCTCCTCTCCCCCGATAGTTCCCACTGTGCCTGTCCTTTTGTGCCATCTGACAAAACTTCAGAAATCGACCCTGGGACCAGTAATCAAAGTCCTCTAAGAACCCAATTACAGACTGCTAGAACACATGACTCTATACTGCCACCTGCCTTGCCCAGTTTCTTTAATGGCCCGACTACAGGAACCATTATATAAACATTTATAATAATGGGACTTATCTCCCGTCAGATTTTACAACCTGAACTACAAATGCAAATGCAATGCAAAATTAACATATTGATGCAATACATTATTTTTTAGGCAAGCTAAGTGTTGAGAAGGAACTAGGGGAGTACCAGGCTAGAGTATATCAAATGTATAGCTTTGTAATTACGCTCTTAAAGGTATGCCATTTAACATTAGTGTTTTTTTCTTTTATTTTTCTTGTGAATGTATCATTTTAAATCATCCCATTTCCTCTATGTCTCTTTTCAATACATTTCCTTTCATACAGTATCAAATGTTTTCATACAGTTTAGTTCTGCCCTTAAAAATTAATATAGACTGCTATCTGGGAAATATTTCTAAAAGCATGTAACAACATGCACTGAATGTCAGAATCTCTAACAGCAGAAGCCTAGTAATTGTTAATGAAACTTGGTTCTTTCTATTGCATTTACGCATCCCTGATAAAAAATCATCAAATGTGCATTTGAGAAAACAATTTTCACACAGTATAACTACTCTCAAAGAGTTTTACAAATAGGGCATAAAACCAGCATATGTGAAAAAGATACTGCTTCCTGAAACCAGTAACACCTGCAATCCTCCAGCCTGTTAGCAAATTTACTAATTCTTTACAGAAACTAATAATGACACATTAGAGGGAAAAAAGTTATATTTCAAATATTGTCTAGATTCAGACATTTAGGCTCTTTCTTAAATTAGTTAACCACGTTCACTGGCTAAAATGTACTCTCATTCAACCAACTATTGTGTAACATAGTATGTTCTGCAATACACCCACCCAAATCTTAGCAATTGAACTGCATATATATCAGTCAAGAATCTCCGATACCAACATATTAGGCCAATACAATCCCATGTGTATAAATTGGCAAAATATGGACAAACCAAATAGCGATCAAGTTTTGAAAGTTATGGAGAAGCATGTGATAAACTGGGCCACCATAAATTTTAGTCTAATTGGGTGTATGGCACTAAATTATGATATCACCACAAATTTTGTGTTCATTTTAGAATTTACCTATCCATTCAGCTGGACACTTTACTGATAAAATTAAATCTTCAGTTACATTGTTTATGTGAACTGGTAAGATGGCTATATTGTCTCATCACAGGTTGATGTGTTCTTAAGGAAAGAGTGGATGTGAGGCCTTGAATCTCCAATAATATCAGTAGACTTGTATGGGCTAGAATTTAAAAACGTTTTCTTGCCCAGCGGGGGGCAGCTCTGAGCCTTCTTCACTTTATCGCGTTACAGCTGCACTTCTATGCTCTAGAAAATACAGGGTTCAAATTCTATAGCATAAAGTTAAAAAAGGTGTATGTCTTAAAGGTTATTCCTGTAAATGTGAATAGCCTGGGAAAAGGCAGCATTACTCATTTGCTGCAAAATTATCTTCTACCACTGGAACTTATGAATTTATTAAGGAAAATGAATTTCCTCATGAACATTTAATGTATGGGTGATCTGTATCCTGGTAACGAAAATATTTCACACAGTGAGATAAGGACCAAGAAGGGTGACACATTAATGCTGGCTTTTGATAGAAAATATGTTCAGGGGTGGATATTCTTCACAGTTTCTTATTTTTAATTTTATTACTGACGGTCTTGCATCCCACTTATTTGCCAGTTTCAATTCACTATCAGGCTCATGTGGCAAGTAAGATCAAAATAAAAGTCCTACATACCTATGGCCCAAAGGGAGAGAAGACATCCTGGTTTAATGTGCTGTTGTCTTAGTCGCTGTCTCTTACGACAGATTGTGTGACAAAAATAAAGCGGATGTATATTGAATTTTACTAGGTAAACACCAGTTTCAAATGAGATTTGGATCCAATATAGGAGAGAGTGAGGGGTGCAACAGGCCTTCAACAACAGCGTGGCTAACAAGAAAGCAAAGTTCCTGCGTGCCAAGAGGCATGGTGGGTGTTGTGTAAATGGATTACGTGCTCTATTGGAGTCAGGCTGTTTCGAGGGCACATAGTTGTGCTTTTTCAGATGACAGCAAGTATTGGCTGTCTTGTTCTGTACAAAGGCGCTGGACGTAGGGGTGGTGCAACACCCCAAAATAACCATGCTCGCAGGGGTGTAGCTTGGTCAGTAAGACTAGGGGTAGCGAGCTTCAGATTTCCCAATAATCACACCGGAATATCATAGTAAAACACATTATCTGAGAAACAGGACAAGAGGAGGGCTTAAGAGGCAGTGGAAAGGGAGAGTAGTGTGGATTGTTAGTGGCACTTAAAATAAAATATTTTGTACAATAACCAACTTTTTTTAAACTTCAAAACAGAGAGAAGAGAGTGTGTGTGTGTGTGTTTTAGTCTATAGGTGCATTTAAAACTTCTAGGTGAAATCCGACAGACACCTCACCATACCCAACTGAAAGCACCTGTACCCAACTATACACTAGATAATACATTTATTAGGGTGTTCCCAAACACCTCCCCTGAAGCTACACCCCTGCATGCTAGAGTTCAAAAGGTGAATGAGCAATTAAGATGCCTTTAAATTTTGTTTTTATCTTGTCGAATTTGCTGTGAGTTCAAAGACGGAGGTGAAATGTCAGGATATGTCTTCTGACAAGTTACTACTACGGCTTATTCTTTTAGCATGGCATTGTTGTTTACTTTTCTTTCTCAAACAGAAAAGTGGGAGGATTTTTAAAGTGAACTGGTCCACAATCTTGCTGGGGCACAGGGAGTTTGAACAAAATAGCTGTAGGATGTTAATTTTTTTCGAACGCACAAAATGTAAAATCTGTAATTGAGTTGTACAAATGTATCAGCAAAGCACAAATGATACACATTTTTCTTGTAATTCTGAAGCGTGATGACAACAAAGATTTTGATAGAACACGTAATGGCGGCTAGGGGGCCTGTTTGTTGCACAAACCACGTGTGTTATATTTATTTCATTACAACGATCAAAAGTCGCCCACCTTAAAAAGGTTCACCACCAATTTGAACCATAGATTCTGCAAGTTTATTTAATTTATTTATTTATTTTTTTAAACACACAAGCTGAGAGGCAACTTTAAAGCAAACAATACATATCAGCCAAATGCTATTTATATCTCAAAAAAGATGAATCGAGAGGTGCTGTCCTTGGTTTATGCTGTTCTTTATTCAAACATCATTTTATAGTTGAGGAAAGAACTTCGCGCAGCCAACGCGTTTCGCCCAGTTATGAGCTTCTTCAGGGCATCTAAACAATATGTAGTTATCTTCTATCTTTAGCACAGATACTCCCAAAGGAGTCATCCATCATGTAAACTTAATTCCCATCTGTCGATCATCTGTGGTATGTTAACGAGCGACAGGATTTTTTCTCGCTGTGATGCTTTACAGCCCCTTTCTTTTTTGTTAGGTCAGTTATCCTTGACCGTGTTCTGTCTTCAATGACTGGCTGTTATATATTGTTTTCTTTAAAGTTGCCTCTCAGCTTGTATGTTTAAAAAAAAAAAGATTTTGATAGGATTAAAACAAATCTAGACACTTTAGTGAAACGCAAATGATAAATATTCACAGAAAAAACTATTTTCGCATATCATCTTTTGTGAGCTACATAGTTTTTTCAAACTTCATTGACTTTTATGGCACGGTAAAACAACCCATCAAGGCACATCACCCATCCCAGCCCACCAAGGCCAAGCATACCACCTCACAGGACAATAAGAACAAATCTATCATGAATTACCGCACCCTCCTGTCAACCCTGAGTAGTCCTACCTGGCACCCTAAATCTTTGCATATTTACGTGGACACTCCCTAGCTCTGTAGATCGGCTCCTCCATTTTGGCACACCAGTCCATTGCCCTTCGCCACTCTGCAAGCGTGGATGGTTGTTTATGTGTCTAGTGGCGTGCTATGTCTCTTTTGGCCAGAAGTGTGGCTAGGCCTACTACTGTGCATTCTGCTCGTGTGTTCCTATATCATCCAGGATCCCCAGAAGGGCCAGCTTGGGGGTAATTTCAAGCGGTAACTTGAGGACCCCAGCGAGCTCTCATTCGATGGATCGCTAGGAAGGCTCAATTACCGGACAAGACCACACCACATGAAAGAAGTCGGCTTTTGGGATGCACCTCAGTGACAGCTGGGAGATGGAAGGCTGCCCGCATGCCAGAGTCTGCTGGAGTGTTATAAGTAGCATGGAGTTAGTTCAGGTTTATGACACAGAGCCGTGAGGAAAAGGCTTGAGTGCAGGAGCCATCCAGGCATCTCTCCAGTCCACATCATCTAGGGCATCAACCCACCACCCCACACTTAAGTTTAAGGTGGGAAAACCTGTCCGGTGTATTAAGAACCAGGAATTAGTAAATTTGGGAGAGCCCACCCTTACCCAGTGGGATCAGTAGGAGCTTTGCCTCTAAAGGACTGAATACCGGGAGATCATGTAGAAGGGGGAGTGGACGGCCAGTGCATTGCGCAGTTGGAGATATTCATGGAATTTTGTGTTAGATAAGGAGAAGTGTAATTGCCGATCCTGCCACACATCTCCCAACTACAGTATCCAAATCATGTCTCATTTGGCAAACCCTTCCAGCCGGGCGGCCTTACAGAGCCATATGTCTCTCAAGAGCGGTGTCTGCCTTGTCGGTCTTCCATTCCAGCCCATCATCCGAGATGCCTTCTTCCACGTTTGGAGGACCACTCGGTTAAGGGGAAGGAGGTCCTTCGGGATCAGGTGTAAGATGTTGGCCGAACCCAAGAGCTCGGCTTCGTAAGCCGGGTCTCCCCACCATGTTAAGCCAGTTGTTGATCACCAATAGTTGGGCAGCACAGTAGTATAACTTAATACCCCCCATCATAAGTTGACTGACAGCCTTTCTCAAAAGCTATGCAGGGGTGACTGTTTGCCAACAAAAAGGCCTGTATGGCCGAGGTCAGGCTGCTGAACCAGATAGGTGGAATGGGAAGGGGAAAATTTTGTATGGCGTACCGGAAGCGGGGAAGGACCTTAATCTTAAAGAGAGCAACTCGCCCAAGAATCCGTAGTGGAAGGGCCATCCAAAGTTAAAAGTCCTCTTTAACATGAACCACCAAACGGTTTCAGATTCAGGTTCCAAGTCAGAGTGGGTTCCACACTTATAAAGACTCCCAGATAACGGACACTGAGTCGCTGGGTATCTACCTCCGCACCCTCATCCATAGGGATCACAAGGGATTTGGACCACTTTGGTCGGAGGCCAGAAGGGTCTCCAAATAAGTCAAGGATGTGGAGTGCTCGCAGACCAGAATCTTGCGGGTGCGTAGAGTAGAGGAGGACGTCGTCCGCATATAGAGTGATCCGTTCTTCATGCCCCGTTCCCCAGCTCCAGCCCCAAAGCTGGGTGTCACAACGGACAAGGCAGGCCAGAGTCTCAATGGCCAAGGCAAAGAGGATGGGAGACAGGGGGAACCCTGTCTTGTTCCCCTTCGAATAGGAAAAGGCTCCGACAGCACCTAGTTAACAAAGACCTGGGCGGCTGGGGAGGAGTATAAGAGTCCTGTGAGGGTCTGAAACGAGGGCCAAAACCAATTTTGACCAGTACCGCGTCTAAGAATGTCCAGTCTACAGTGTCAAATGCTCTTTCAAAGACGACCAAGACCAACACTCCCAGACCAGAAAGCTCATGTCTGCAGGCCAGGGCCAGGTGTAGACGCCAGATATAGTGGTGGGTGCTAGGAGACTGCATAAAGCTGCACTGGCCCATGTAAACCAGGGTAGGGAGTACCGTGAGAAGCCTGCGAGCAAGGATCTTAGTGTAGAGCTTTCTCTCTGTATTAACAAAATGGGTCTATAGTTGGAGAATCGAACATGGGTCTTCCCCGGTTTATGAATAAGGACTAACATGGCCGGGTCCAGCTCTGATGGAAATCTGCCCTGGGTCATCGCCTCTGTGTATAGGCTGTGCATGTAGGGACTCAGCAAAACACAAAACTTTTGGTAACATTCCACTGGGAGTCTGAGAGGGCATAACCAAACTCTTCTAGGGTCAGCTGGGATTCCAGTTCAGCCCGCTGAGCACCTGCAATCCTGGGTATGGGGATGTCAGAGAAAATCGTGTTTGGACCCTCTGCAGAGAGACATGGGCATATAAGGAGTGGTAATGATTTGCAAATGCCTCTGCAATATTCACAGTCGAAGTCTGTATCTGTCCCATGTCATCTACTATTGTAGAGATAATCCTGGACGGCAGCTCCGAGGAGGCCAACCAGAAGAGAAGCTAACCTGATTTGTCCTCATGTTCATACACCTGTTGGGTAGTCGTCCACCAACATCGGCATGCCTCATCTAGCACCAGCTGGCAGAGGGAGCTTTCGTGCAGTTCTAGTTGGAAGAGCACGTTTGGGGCGGGGTTAAGGATTTATTGCCTCTTGAGTGCGAGGATTTGCGGCTCGAGTCGGAGCGTCTGATCCCACTGTGACCCATCTTTAGCGTGGACATGGGCTTTCGCTAGGCCCCTAATAGTCGCATTCCCCACTTGCCACAGTGTGACCGCAGAGGGAACTGTGCCTATGTTTTTAGTAAGCCTCAATTTCCGAAGCTAGAAAATTCATACACTCAGGGTCTGTCAGATACCAGGCATGAAGATGCCACATCGGCCGTCTGGCCGCAAAGGTGGACCCCAGGTGGAGATGGACAGGCGAATGGTCCGAGATACCTCAGGGAAGGATATATATACAAGTGACGCGCAAGGCGTCCATAGGAAGAACAGATGAATACACAAAAGAGTCTTGTGGACGACAAACGTCACATATGCCCAATGTCTCGGTCCAAGCCTGGAGCAATTATGTGGATTGCAATTTCTAGGGCATCGGCTCCGCCGTCGTATCTAAATGTACTGCCGGAACAGCATTAAAATCCTCTGCAATAACAATGACGCCCTGGGGGAAACCCACCAGTACTGTGAAAAGTGCTTCCATTGCACTCGGGTGCCTGTGGCGGCATATAAAGACTGATAAGGTTAAGTTGTGTTCCTTCTAGCTGCTCTTCTAAGCCCACATATCTGCCCAAAGGGTCTAGATGTGTTTTCATGATCATCAGGGAGAAAGTTCTTCCTTAGGAGGATGGCTACTCCTCTTGAGCCTCAAGCTAAGCCAGCGTGATAAACTCTACTATAGCCATAGTGGCCCAGGAATGCACACTGGGTTCCTAGAAGATGAGTCTCTTGGAGCATACGAACCGCTAGTGCCTCTCATTTGGCATACAGAAGGACTGCTGTCCGCTTAATATGGTCCAGGAGGCCATTGACATTACAGGGAAGGAATGTGATGTGATGTAATTCATTGGGTAGGACCGGGGGGCCCTGCAGAGACAGGGCCCATATAGGCCAGGTCCTGCATGGGTAGACAACCTCGGAGGGAGCCTCCGTGAACAGAAAGATGAGGGTATGTGGTGGTGGTGTAGTTGTGAGTGCACATGCCACAGATAAAAAACCTGAACAGAACATGTTAAACAAGAACTAAAACTCCAGAAAAAAAACATTCTTGCCCCCAACTCCACCCACCCCATACTTCCTCCCCCGCCCCAGAAGCATCAGTCGCACTAGAAAAACTTCACAATCGAAAGAACATCATAACAAATAGGGGTGTGTTTTCAGTGGCTTCTTCAACTAGTCGAGGAGGACGTTTTCCGAGCTGCAGCTGGGAGGGGACCCAGGTCGACCAAGATGATCCGCGTGAAGCACGCGGCTGGCCCAAGCAGACATCTCCCCATACCCATCAGGAACATCAAAAGCAGGAAGATGAGGGTTTTTAAAAACCCTGGCTCGCCCCCCAGCAAGTTGTCATCCCGATCAGGGGCCGGACGTGGTGCTCCCTGATCAGTATTAGAAGTGTCTGAGGAGTGAGTGTGGCGTCCTCGATTCCTCCAGGTGAGGACACCACCATTTGGTCCTGCAACAGGAGCTTCTGCTCTGCTGCCCACTCATAGGCCTCCTCCAGGGAGTCAACAAATGTTTGTACCGAAGTCATGTATCACTTTTAAGGTGGTGAGAATACCAGCATGTAAGGAATATTCAGTGCCCTAAGTTGCTGCTTAACCTTAGTGAATGATTTGCATTTAGTCTGTACTGCTTTGGTGTCATCTGGAAATATCATGATCCGGAAGCCATCAAAGAGGAGATTGTGGAGTCTCCGGGCCTCGTGAAGACTTGCGTCTCTGTCTCAGTATTTCATGACCCGGGTGATGAGCGGTCTCAGCGGCACCCCACGGGGAGGCCTGGGGGCCAGGGATCTGTGGGCGCGCTCCAGGGCAAACCACCGGGACAGGGCCTCCGATGAAACCCAGGACCTAATCCAATTCTCCAGAAACCCCTCAGTGTTGCCGACTTCTGTCCCTTCAGGGAAGCCCACGAATTGTAAATTGTTTTGTCTTGATCTGTTCTCAGTGTCCCCAGCTCATGACTCAAGGTGGTGGAGAGAAGTCTGGAAACAGAGGATTTAGGTGTGTGGACGTCATCCACCAGTGTGGACACCAGGGACTCCGCCTTAGTGACCCGGTTGGCTACATTACGGAGATCTTGGTGAAGCAGGGTAGCTTCCATGCGCACTTCGCCTATTCAGTTCTCCACTACCTCCTGTGATGCTTGGATAGCCTGTTGAACGCCGCCGTATCATGGGGTTCCACCGATCTGTGCGTGAAAGCGGCACCCGCGGCAGACATGGTAAATTTATCTATTTTGGTTTGGGCCGCAGGGCTCTTATCTTTACTCATGAGGTCTTCCAGGCATCACCCAGGCGACAATGACACTGGAAGTCTCTCCAGTCCCGGCCCACTTGGCCCCACCGAAAGGTCCCAGGGAGGGGAGGTGTGGGGGGCAGCACGAGCAACCAGGCAAGACCTCACTGTAGAATGGGGCAGGCAGCGGTGGTGCCGGCACAAAGAAGAGCTTGCGCCCTAGGTATCCCAAGAAGCCAAGGCACCCAGGCTCCGTCAGGCTGAGCAGCCACAGAGGCAGGCTGGTGCGGGTCGTGCCGTCTCTAGGGCCTTCCGCTCACCTGCCTCTGAGATAGGTGGAACAGCCCTCCTCCACCAGTCTCTCTTCAGGGCCAGGGCGCCCGCACCACCTTAGTCCAGGTCCACCGCCTACCAGTGTTCTGCCGCCTCCCCCAGTTGGCCGGCACAGACAGCTGCAGGTCTGGCCCATCGCATTGCGCTGCATGCCCTTTTAGGTGCTGGATCAGCGGGCTAATAATCCCTGCCTTGTAGTACCCCGGGAACGTTGCCAACAAGACAGGGGGTGTACAAGAGCACCTGTCAAATCTGTCCGAGTCTGTGGGTGCTCTCTGGGCTCAAGGATGGTGCAGGATGGGTCAGAGATGCGGGAGCTTTGTTACAGGGCAACCGCCATCTTTGGCGTCCCGGACCACGCCCATGTGCTACATACTTTTAGCGGTAAAAACTCATGTCTATGCAAATTTAGTGTTCATTTCAATGGAAAATGTGCTGCCAGTAAATGGAAGTGCGCTACAACACCATGCTTCTGTAGTATATTTGCAACAGTGTGTTCCAAAATGCACCACCAGCTACATGCCACAAGCTAGCTTACCATGCTCCAGTGGAATGCACGTGGCTCATTTACTACACTTTGTGTGACATTTGGATTTTCACAATCCCTATGACTTCAGTGATATAACATTGATGACAGCACTTCCACTTTGACAATTGTTCCAGCAACTGTGGTTCTGTACGCTCTGCAGTTATCAATTCTGCTGATTAGTGATATCAGCAGAGACAGTACTACATTAATCTAGAAAGGAGAAAGATGGGACCATCACAAAGTCTGTGCTATGAATGGAGAAGGTAGTTTTTTTTCAGAAAAGGTGTACATGGTGGCTCGCTCCTTTAATCAGTAAGTTGATTTGGAGCTAGAGTATATACTCACTGACATGATCAGCCCCAAGTTCCTTGCTTTTCAATTACATGGGGCTTCCAGTGTGCATGGCCCGACTAAATATAAGTGACTTCTCTAGTTTGTCCCAGAATAGAAGACTTGTTTTGACTCTTATGGCCTGAAAACTCTGCTTCATTTAAAATAAATGCATTTGAGACCCTGCGAGAAAACAGTAATGGTGGGGAAATCATTTCAAGCCAAAGTCAGGTCAGTTATGACAGGTGCATACATACATATGTGAAGAGAGGTTACAATTCCTCATGATTTCTGAGATGTGAGGGCACAGTTACGCATTGGACCATCAGCTGGGAAAAGGAGGAGACCTAGGTTTTACGGGAAGTAATCATTGTCTTGCGGGCTGACATGCATATCCAGATTTCCTGACTGTGGTCTGCGAAGCACTGATTGTTTCACTCGTGTGCAAGGCCAGAAATCCTAGGCATTCTCTATGCGAGTGATCAGAATATGCTGACCCACAGACTTATGACTCTGGAGTGGACCTTTTATGCCTCAATAAAATTCTGAATAAGTCAGGTGAGTTTACTGCCCAGAAATTTACTTGGGAAAGGGTGTTGGGAAATGTTGGCAGCTGCTGAGACCCTTGGGGTATAATGAACGCTTTTAAGCTATGATACCATGTCTTAAAACATCCAGGGCCTCTGCTTTGTATAACTGACATTTTGAGGACCACAGTGATGTCAGGCAGTAATGTGTTGTGCATTTCCATGTTCTAAACTGCTGTACATGGTTCACTTGTCAGGCTGGATACCATGGTTCTGTCTGCACCTTTACCAATGCTTGGCTCATGAATGTGTCCGCCTGTAATGCAACTGGTGCTCATGTAAAGCACCGATACCTTCGGGTCAAGTTCGTGCTATATAAAATTCCGAAGAAAAAAAAAGCCACCCCATAGCGGTTGCAATTTAAGCGTAGCCAGTACAACACTGGTGCTAGGGCGATAGTGTCCATGATAGGCACCAAACCTAATTCCATGTATACAGGAAAAAGTTGCATGAATGGATTTTCAATTTTTTGGAATAGCTTGCAGTCACTGTATCCCCGGCGTTCTGCGAGGTATATATGATGCTGCTACCGCTCTCCTATGTCGAAATGGTTGGCTGGAGTTTGGGATAGCCAGGAGGTTTAAGATAAGCTTGTTATCAGATCACTAACAGTGTTACTTGTTTAGGTCTAACACTTGTAGGTTGGATAGGAATATTTGGGTTGATCTACACAATAAAAGAAACAGTGTTGAAAATCAACTCCAAAATTTTAATCAGTGCTATTCTGGATGTGAGAAAAAGGGATGTCTTTCCCTCACCTGAATAAGTTATTGCTCTTCAAGTGACTACTTGAAACCCTACTTTATGAACTCTACTTGTTGCAACACACAAGATTGGCTGTAGTAGATCACTAGGAAGGCTCTTCAAAGATGACACAGATTCATAAGACCCAGAAAAAGAATCAACAATGCTTATCTGCAGAATCCTATGTGTTAGAGGGAGCAGCTGCTATTTCATATTTTGCTTCCCAACATGCCATGCCTTGTTTTCCTTACCTATCAGTTTAGCCAGTACCAACTCTATCCAACCGGCAAACATCTTCCTCAATTTAGAGTCTTCTTTGTACCTCATTGAATTATTTAACGCGCACCAACCAGGTTTATTTTTAGCCTGATTCTGCCTGTTGTTCCGGATATGATCAACACAAACCACTACTCTGTTTTTGTACTGTACACGCCTGATCTGTGTTTTTGCCAGTAATACTGTGTATTGTATTCTTTCTGTCCCTGTGTGAATACTGTTAAGGTTATAACTGCTCTTTATTTCCTGAGCACATTGTTTATTTTTTTTAATTTATTTTTTTTATCCTCATCCGCCTCAGACCGCATTTGACAGAAAGTAGAATGTCAATACCGTAACTCGATTTCGGAAGACGTAGGCACTTAAGTTGGAGGGGCCTGGGGACAATGCCCGCCTACCGGTATATGACAATCCCACGAAAAGTCGCATACCCCTTTCCTAGGAAAGGGGGTGGTCTCACTCTCTTCTGATAAGGGATAACCAATGACTGTTGGTACAGGCCCATATAGGATGGAAACTTGGTGGCCCAACGGGACCCGACCCAGTCTGAGAGTATCCAATGAGGCATAATCATAGGACCAAAGATGGTGTTTTTAAACTCAAAACATAACCAACATAAGCCCCGAAATGCTAGCCACAAAATGACTAACGCTGAGCCCAATTAAGCAATCCCTCCCATATTACTTTCCTCTTGCTATTCTGTAATCTACCCAGATCTATCCTAGAAATCTTATATAACGAGGATAACCATTCTAAGTGTGTCGGAGGTGTGACCTCTACAAATCTCTCTCCTGGCTAACAAGATTGAATAAAAAAGGAACCCCCTTGCGGGGCCTACAACTTCACTAGTTATGCCAAAGATAATTAAAACGAGAGAGATTTGGACTGGGGTACCTATAATATCGTCTAGAGTTGCCACTACACTCTCCCAGAATTCTTTTATCACTGGACACTCTTTAAACATATGTATATCGGTAGCATTTACCAAGTCACATTTCTTGCATCTAACTGGGGGCCTTTTGCTATTTTTGAAAGTCTAGCTGGAGTTAAATAGGCCCTATGTGTAGTAAAGTAGTGGTTCCTCCTCAACCAGGCGGGTTTTACAATAGAAAAGAGTGTCTGAAAAGAAGTCTGCCACACCCTCTCCCAACACTCGTCTGGCATAGAGGCTCCCCACAATTCTTCTGCCAGTTTAAACTCTCCATCAATAGTTTCCACTATGGACCAATAGTAAAAAGAAACCTCTTTCCCCCAACAGGCCTTGAAACCAATTGATCCTCAAGAGTGTTTCCTATGCCTATCGGATTTTTAAGATTCTGTGACCAACTCAGCAGCTGCACGTACTTAAACCTGGACATACCCTCCTCCAGCATGTTATGAAAAAACTCCCAGGGTAGAAGGGACCCTTCAGAAGCCAGATCCTTCCATACTAGTAACCCTGCTGTTCTAAGTGGTATTGCTAATTTATCCTTCAGGCATTCTGGGACCCCCGGAGAGTCCCAGAGCGGAGCTAGGCTGGAGTAATAGTTAAGGCCAGTACGCTGCCTAATTCTGAACCATATCCGGGCTGCGGCCAAAAGAACTTTCAACCTGATCTTCTTGAAGTACCTTTGGTCACCAAATTTAAAGAGGAAACCCTCAAGCGGCAATCCCACCCCCTTCAGCATGGCCGAAAACATAATACCTCTTTCTGAATCATCTGGGGATTTTAACAGCATCCTAGAGTGCGATAATTGAAAGGCCCATGCATAATACTGAAGGTCGGGGAGCGTAAGGCCGCCCTTCTCCCTTCTGCGCCTTAGCTTCTTTCACGCTATTCTTGTAGATTTGTATGCCCAGGCAAATGAGTTAATAGCTTGTTGTAATTTGTCTATTGCCTGTTTTTCAAAGTGCAAAGGAATGGTGTTGAAAAGGAGAAGGAGATCAAAATCAGCACGCCCATTAAAGTCAAAGATAAGAGGGGTAGGAGATACGGTGGTGGGGCACAGGGGGCTACAAAAACTAAGACTAAGACTAAGCCTGAGTCTAGGAAAATTGCTAGGAATAATTCTAAGGTTGATAGAAGTCTTCAGGTTATTAGTGGAGGCTCAAGTGTTAGTGCATCGCAGGTAGATGAAGGTGAGGGAGAGGAAAATATATGTTTGAATACACCCTCTGAACTAAGGAGAGTTGGTAATTTTTCCACTTTTCAACACGGGGAGGTAAAAGGTAGGAGTATTAAAGCGGGGAAGACAAAAAGCCATTTCACAGACACGAGGCTTAAGATTACTCGGTCCCTGCGGTCCTACTTTAAAGTCCAACCATTAGTCTTAGACATCGCTGAGCAAGGGGAAGCTTTAAGAAGAAGCCAAAAAGGTCAGTTAGTACCCTTTCCAGGCTTGGAAAAGATGGAAAAGATGGACTTGGCAGGAAAAACCTCTGTAGGGGGGCAGACTCCCTGTGAAATGGTAGTTGCAACAGTCCCGATAGCACTAAATGTGGCCCCGGATAAGATTCCTCCACAATTGGCTACTCCAGCTTGCTTGTCTATGAGCATGACCATGTCTGATAATGAAACCGTAGAAAGCCGAAAAACCGTTGAAGAGCAGGGAATTGGAGGGCCCTCGGTGGCTTCCTTGGAAGCTCTTTTCTCCTCCTTGTCAGTGGACATAAAGAGGGGTTTCTCCGTATCCAAAGCCAATCAGGGGGAGATTCGACTCTTTTGTGAAACGCTAGACAAGAAAATTGATCTTTTAAATTCCAGGACAGGAGTTTTGGAAAATTCTGTTGGAGAAATTAAGGAGGAGTTGGTGGTGGCTAAAACAGATATTGCCATGCTTAAAAAAGAGGAGATAATACTACGCGATAGGCTGGAGGTGCTTGAAAATAACTCACGGAGGAACAACTTGCGTCTCCTGAACGTTCCAGAAGGTAGCGAAGGAGAAGATATTAAGTCCTTCATTGCTACCCTTATAAAGGAATCGGTCCAGATTGAAGAATCGGTGGAAGAGCTGAAGAATGACATTCAGAGGATCCACAGGGACCCTTTTCGAAAACATCCCAACCGGCTGAAGCCGAGAAAAATTCTTATAAATTTCCTAACTTTTTCCTTGAAAGAAAAGATTCTCAATTGTGCTTTAAAACATAAGTCCTTGAAACCTAGAGACTTTGCCTATGAGATTCGCTCAGACCTGGCCCGAATAACCTTGGACAGACAATGGGAACTGGGCAGGAAAATGGAGGATTTTAGAAGGCTCGGTGCGGTTGCACAGTTAAAATTCCCTGCACATTTGAAAGTTATGTATAATAACAAGATGCACAATATTAGAACAGTGCAGGAGGCAGATGAGCTGCTTGAAAGTCTTAACAGAGCTACAGCTACGCAGTAGAGTAGATTAGTATAGCTTAGCCATAGATATTCATATAGGCTTCCTCTTCCCTATCCTTCTCGCCATTCCTTTCTTTGGTTTCTTTAGGGTTAGATTTAACATTTAACTTAGGTTATTTAGGATAGTTATAAAAGAACATCCATAACACAATCTCAAATTAATTACAATTTAGTAAACTTAGGATTAGTCTTTGGAATTGCACTCAGCCTTTAGCCTTTAGCCTAATATATAAGTAAGGAGAGGACAGGGCGGGCTGCCTTGGTAGGCAGAAGCTGGACTATTAGTCCAGATAAATGGGGGTAGGGTTCTCCATGGGTGGGGTAAGGAAGGGGGGGTTGGAGGGGGGGCACAGGGTGGGGAGCATTCAGGGAAAAAAGGGGAAAAAATTCTCTCATTCGCCTTTTAACCGCATTCATTTGTATTGGTCACCCTTGGTCTGGGCCTGTCACCTTGGTGCATTTAAGTCTCTGTTGTTCAGACCTCAGCCTTTGTTGTTCAGACCACCATGACCGTTATTCAGTTTTTATCTTGGAATATTAATGGCCTACGAGTGAAGACAAGGAGGGTAAAAAATGTGCAGTATCTCAGGGATTCTCCCGCACAGATTATTATATTACAAGAAACGCACCTTTTAAGAGGGGAATTGGTTGAGATATTCAGTAAATTAAAATGGGTGGAACATCTAATTGGCACTAATCAGAGTGCCAATATTAGAGGGGTAGCCATCCTGGTTAAAAAGCAAGCCAATGCTCGTGTTTTAGAATCAATGACTGACCCGGGCGGCAGGTGGGTTATTGTAAAACTATCTATTCAAGGTTCCCTTCTTACAGTAATTGGCTATTACGGTCCTAATCAGGACAATCCCTCTTCCCTGAAAACCATTTTTTCAAATTTTTTGGAATTCCCAGAACCCATGATTATGGCGGGTGACTTTAATATAGTTTTAGACCCCTTGTTAGATAAATACCCTAATAGTAGGGCAAATGCACTGTCCAAATCACTGACATATCTTCAAACTATGATGACACAGACGGGTTTGTGCGACGTATGGAGGGAAAGGTCGGGCGTCCAGCTAGGTGTGTCCTTTTATAATAACAAGTATGGCCATAAATCAAGGATAGATTATATTCTGGCTAGTTACGATCTTAGGGGTAAGATTAAGAATGTAGGGTATTTGACACCTCACCTGTCTGATCACGCAGCTGTTTGGATGGACTTATGTCTGGCAGTGGGGGAACATTCACGGAAATGGACTTTCGACCGTGCATTACTTTTAGAAGATTCTGAGGTTAAACACCTGTCTCAAGAAACAGAATGTTTTTTAAGTTGAATATCGGCTCTGCCGAGATTCCAATGGTATGGGACGCCTGGAAGGCATTCTTGAGGGGTATAGTCACAAGTAGGGTATGCCATAGGAATAGGCAATATAGAGAAGAGGTGACACAAATGGAGTCTGCTATGAAGGTAGTAGAGGTGAGGTTGAATAGGGAGATTGATATTGAGAAGCGACAGGAACACATATCAGAACTACAAACCCTGAAAGACCAGCTGGAGACCACCATTCAGCTCAGGATTACAAAAAGATGGGAAGCCAGTAAGATGGCCCATTTTGAATACGGAGAGGAGCCAGTAAACTTCTGGCATGGAAGGTTAAGTCGGATAGGACACGCAACTTGATAAAACGGATTGATAGTGAGGATAACTCCTCTTCAGTATCAACTGATGAAGAAATTGGAGAGGCGTTTTTTGCCTTCTTTCAGGCGTTATACAAGGAAGATAATGAGGTAGATAAAACTTATGCGAAGGAATGGTTAGGGAAATGCACGTTAGCCTCCTTAAATTCCTCCCAGCGAGAAAATCTGGAGCAGGACATATCCCAGCAGGAGGTTAGGAAGGCCATTGCCGCCTGCAAGGGGAGTAAGGCGGCTGGGCCCGACGGGCTTCCAGCGGAATTGTATAGATCTTTGGGAGAGACAATAATACCCATTATGACGGTACTCTTCAATAATATACTATCTGAGGGTACTAGACCCCCTGTTTCATGGGATCAAGCTACCATTTCATTAATTCTGAAAGCAGGAAAGAATCCGGCAAGTTGTGGGTCCTATAGACCTATTTCCCTCTTGAATACAGACTATAAAGTATTCACAAGGATTCTGGCAGATAGGTTGGGAGCAGTAGCAGACAGTATGCTACATCCAGACCAAAAGGGTTTCGTAAGAGGTAGAAACTTATTTGACCTAACTCATGATTTTATAGGTGCAATTGACCTGGCTTCAACCTTTTCTTTACCCTTGGCAGTAATGACGTTGGATGCCACTAAGGCGTTCAACAGGGTAAACTGGATATACTTAACGGCAGTGATGGAAAGGTTTAACTTGGGAGAGAAATTTTGCCGTGCTATACAACTTATATATCAAGACCCTACTGCAAGACTCCTAGTCAATGGGAAACTGACTAATCCTTTTAAGATTACTAGGGGCACCAGTCAGGACTGCCCACTCTCCCCGCTCCTTTTTGATTTGTATATTGAGCCTTTTGCTCAGCGTCTGAGAGATGAACCGAGCATTTCATCTTTTAAGTTTGGAGCGTGGGAGAGGAAGGTCGCCCTGTATGCGGATGATGTTTTGATTTTGTCATCAGAGCTGGAGGTATCTTTCCCCCAGGTCATCAGGTTGGCACAAGACTTAGGTCGGGTTTCTGGCTACGAGGTGAACGCAGAAAAAACAGAGATCATGACATGGAATTTGCCGGGGAGCGGGTACCAGACCAGGGGTGACATGAGATATTTGGGCGTAAGGATTGTACAGAACGTAGATAAGATAGCGGGGACTAATATTGCAAATATTTCTAGGGATTGCCAGAAGCTCATGAGATCTTGGGCACATCTCCCTTTGACTATTTTTGGTAGAATTAATCTGATTAAAATGATTATACTACCGAAAATTACTTTCCTTTTCGAGCACATTGTTTATTATGACGCACTGCGAGAACGTGAGCTTCTGTATATCATTAGCTTATGTTAAACTGGAAACTTACAACCCTTCTTAAGTCCTACCTAATAACTTCATAAACACTAAATTACAACATTACCTCTCCCTCAGGCACACACGGTCCTTCGAAATGCTGAAATTCCTTGCTGTGGTACTGATAAAAACTGTAGTCGCTCGTGTTTACTTGGACCCTTGACAGAGTAATGTGTAATGGTTCGCAACTTCCCGGATCCTCACCATCTTGTCCACCCATCCTGGCTGGACTGTGCGGACCTTTGAGTGTGCTTGTCTGGTCTCTGCCGATTCTAGAAACGCGATCATCTAACACCCAGGTGACAGAAACGCATAGTTCCTTATCGTCTACTGTGAGCCATATCCCATGGGAGAGTGTAGTGACCCAATTCCTTGGTGTCCTTAAACTCTTACCATGACACCTCTGTCACCATACTTGCTCTGTACGGTGATCTGCCCCGGGTAACCCTTACTTCTTATATTTATTGCACAGATGCTCCTGCAAGGGAGCACTGCTGCATTACGAAGCGTACCCGTGATAGTCTAATAATAATGAATAATTTGCCTCCTCGGTATGCATAAAGACTACAAACACAAGAAGGCATTGGGTTGTGAAATAAAAGCATAGGACTAAAGCAATGTCAAAGGTGGCATGCACAAAAACGAAGAGACAAAAATAGTTCTGGCGGATTACACACACACCCGACATAGGGGCAACGTTAAGGCTCTGCAGATTAATCACCGTAACCCCGGTTTCTATAGCAACCACTTTCATAGAGTCTATAGTCCCCACCTTCGTATATTTTATAGTAAACCTCCCCCTATGTGTTTATAGTGGTCCTTTCATCCATCGCCATGGTGACTCGCCCTCTGGCTTCCATAGTAACCGTCCCTTGGCCGACATCTTGTACTTCGCCGCCATTTTGTATCGCCATAACAACAGCGACTACCCCCACCTCAGCCCACCCCCCCCCCGGGGGCTCGGCTCCCAGTCCCTTCACTTCCTGCTATCTCTCACCTCTCCCCGTAGGGGCTCTCTAGGCGACCCCCAAGACAGGGTTTCTGGGGGTGGGTCTCACGAGGGCGGGGCTGGATAGGTCCAAGCTCCGCCTCTTCGATGGGGGGGTGGGCTCGGCTGGGGCCGGGGCGCCGCTCCCCGGCTTGTTGTTGTTGTCTCCCGTTGCCGGGCTGTGGTCGCCAGGGCTACCGTGGCTATGGCGCTCCGTCCTCACCCCGGCAACTGTTGCTACCCGCCTTCCGCGTCACAGGGGCCGCGCCGGTGTCGATTGGCCATTGTCACGCGCGTACCACTTTTTTTCTTGACTGTTATTGGTGCATTTATACGTCAGGCATTCGCCTACAATTCTCATTAGTTTGTTCTAAAGTCTATCATGCTAAATGAGCCATTGGCCGATGCTGGGACGTTGCTTCCTCTTTTGCATTATCTAGATTGGCTGTTCATTATGTCATGTCTTTACTCGTCACCCTGATTTAATTTGTTGGCTGTCATTAGCTATGGAGGCAGGCCCAGGTGCCATGGAAACGTACTGACATGTACCGCCTGCTGCTCCATGACGCAGTTGGCTATCCTTGGCGGTCCTTCGTTATTAGTCGTTGACTCTTGTTTTTCAGCGAATGTGCTTGGCTCAATGTTGAGTTAGTGCTAACTGATTGGATACGTTACGATAATCGTGAACTGGCATTGTGGGGTATGTAGTTACACTGGCTAGGGTGACCGAGAAGACAACAAGTGCCGTTTAGTGAGGAGTGGTTGAAAGACATAAAAAACAGACTTCACTCAATCGGATCACTCTTTCTTCAACCTCTTGGAGGGCATGAAAAACAAGCATTGGCAATGCCAGTAGGCCTCGCATTTGGTTATTGGAGTTGCAAATGACAATGTCTTTTACCTATGTGTTTTGATTTTGAATAGAGTGGACGTATGTGGTTTTGGAGTAGAATTATGTAGAATTGTGCAGGTTGGATTGGAATTGTTTGCTGTGGACTTATGTGTGGTGGAATTGTGTGGAGTGGTGTCGATTCTCGGAGGTTGCACTGCATGGAGCATCGTGATTTTATTAAAGACAAGGAGGCTAGCATTATGCATTAAACCCTTTATTGCCACTTCCAAGCAGCACGCTTCAAAGTATTCCAAAAAGAGCTTAACAACCAAACAATGAAATAGAACTTTGCAGTCCAACAAATGACTCATGCCAGCCCTCTCCTTCCTCTTTTGTTCTGATGAATTCTTAAAAACACTTTGTCCCCCAATTCTTGCTCCAAACTCAAATTTCTGAAATAAAAATACAGTATTTAAAAATCCTAAATTATAAAATATTTATTATTATTATTTTTACACATCTCCAAAGATAATACGTATTACCAATAACAATATCCCATCCAAATAACCTTACCACACCCAGGGAGGATGGGTGGGATAATGCTAGCCACCTTATCTTTAATAAAATCATGATTCTCTATGCAGTGCAACTTCTGAGAATCAACATTTTATGGCAAGACAGGAGGCTAGCATTATGCATGTTCAAAGCTTTCCGACACCTTGTTTGATACATGCTCAATTGGCCTGAAATAAAACTTCCTAAAAACTCCTGCATTGCTCCAATCAGCCACCTTCAAGATCTCCTCCAGTCTTCCACCATTCAAATAAACCTTGCTCACCATAGCACCTCTTACTGAATGTGCCTTAAACTGATTTAAATTCACTCCTGCTTCCTTCATAACCGACTTCACCCATCTTGCAATGGTAGCTGAAGAAACCCCTTTAAAAGGCTTCACATATGAAATCAACAACTGATCCTCCCCATGACATGTGTACTCTCTTACTCTTGCCTCATACTCTTGCAAACAATTCACAACACACAATTTTGAATTATGTTCAAATCTAGGGTATTTCCACCGAAATGCATAGACGCTGAGCACTGCTGAATCCGACCACGAGGAATCACTGGAATGAATGAAATCGCACATTCACCAGGGTATGAACTTGATGTGAACTGTTGGATCAGTTAAATGCAACAGTTTTTTGAACTGTGCAAAAAGAGTTCCCCGTTAGGATTTTCTTCTTTTGCTTTTGTAGATACTCTTATGAGCGTTTTTTATATACTGTACACATTGTTTTTTTTATATTGTATATTGCATGTTATATATGAATTTTAAAACTTTTTAATGCTTTGGTCGCAAGAAGTAAATAATGGTGTTTTGAAATGAAGTATTTTTTTATAAAAAAAATTAAAAATACCCTTTGATGTTACATCTCATAATTGGTGGCATACAAGTTTGTAGGGTGAGTTCCACTCCAATGTATTTGTTCAGTCTATGCACTGTGAAGAGTCAGTTGAAGTGAGTCTGTGAATGAATGTATCTGATATAAGGTTTCCAAGGGGAATTCTTACTTTCTCTACTGTATAGTAGTGCCCTGTTCCCTTTGGTTGTGGGGCCACCTCTCTAGTATAATAACAAATCTAGGGTAGAACACAGATTCCGGCATAGTTTTGGTTCTTTTCCATATTTCAAAATGCACTCCTTCAGGATGATAAAAACGTCTACTTACCTCCAATTCTCTGACATCTGACACTCATTTGATCAAAATTAAACACAATAGAGTAGCCACCTTCCATGATAGCTGTTTTAATGAAAGGTATTTATTTCCTGGCCAAGAGTGAAAAAGTCTTAACACCAAATTCACATCCCAAACACCTCATATCTTGAAAACAGAGACCTTTTTAAATGAATAACTTTCATGACCCTACAGATCAAAGGACTTCTGCCTATTGAAACACCATTCACCAATGAATGCCTTGCTGCGATAGTTGACCTATAGCAATTCACAGTTCTATACGTCAAACCCTTCTGAAAAAAGATCTGCTAAAAAATTTGCTATTTTAACTTCATCAGCGGCCACAGGATCCAAATCCCTTGCCACGCGCCAACATACCCAGACATTCCATGCACTTCTGTATCTTTTATGAGTTCCTGGTGCCCAAGATTCATTGAGCAACTCCGAAGCTGCTCCCGAAAGATCTTTGAGTCTTCCTGAACCCTTGACACTCTCCAAACTAGAATGTTGAGTGAATTCGACTCTACTAAAGGAGGTTCCACTCCTTCTAGCAACCACTTGCAACAAGTTATCAGGTAAGGTATCTCTACCGTCATTTCCATTATCGTAGTAAACCAAGCCTGAGATGTCCAAAAAGGAGTTACCAACACTAACTGGCATCTCTGCCTTTTCACCTGATCCAGTACTCGCTGTATCATCGCAAAAGGAGGAAATGCTAACCTTTCATTTGCGTCCAATCCTGAGTAAACGCATCCACCGCTAATGCTTCCGGATACGGTCTCCAGCTGTAATAATTTTTCAACTTGTGTGTCAGTCTGGAGGCAAACAGATCTATCTCTAAGGGACCCATTAAGTCTAGAATCCTCAAAAACACACCCCTGTTTAACTTCCAATCGCTGAAATCTAAAAGATTCCTTGAATTCCAGTCTGCTACACAATTCTCCTTTCCTGGCAAATATTGTGCCACTAATTCAATCTTGTGCTCCATACAATACTCCCACATTTCCTTTGCTAAATCTGTTAGCCTCTTTGACCTGCTTCCTCCCAACCTGTTTATATAAGTTACCGCTGTTACATTGTCCATCCTTAATAAAACAGAAGCTCCCTGGAACTGGGAACTGAAACTCCGTAAAGCAAAAAAACCTGCCTTCATTTCTAAAAAATTGATATGATCCTCTTGTTCGTTCAAACTCTAAATTCCACCCATCTCTTGATCCGCACAAAAGCTCCCCATCCTAAACTGCTCGCATCTGTTTCCAATACAAAATCCGGTTTCGTTCCAAAAATTGTCCTCCATTCCAAGCATAAAGATTCTCCAACCACCATGTCAACTCCTCTCGAACTTCCAACGAAATCCTCACCATGTCTCCATACCATTTCCCTTTCGAAAGTTCCAATCTTTTCATTCTCTGCAAAGCCCTGTAATGTAACGGACCTGGAAACACCGCTTGAATTGATGATGATAAAAGTCCTATCACTCTGGCCACCTCTCTCAATTTGACCATCTCCCTTTTTAAGACAAATCTTATCTCCTTCATTATTTTTGAATTTTTCTTCTCTGGCAAGAAAAGTTGTGCCTTGATTGTGTCCACCACAAAACCCAAAACTCCAGATTTTGTGTGGGTTGCAGAACGGATTTCTCCATATTTATCACGAATCCCAAAGAATCTAAAAGTTCCTTCACCATCCTCAATTGTGACTCTAATTCCAAACTGCTTTGATTCATTATCAAAATATCATCCAAATAAATTAAAAGACAAACTCCTCTCTCTCTCAAAAAACCTACTACCACCCTCATCACCTTGGTAAAACACCAAGGTGCCGACGCTAATCCAAATGGAAGGCATAAAAACTGAAATAACTGACTTTTCCAACGGAGCTGCAGAAATCTTTGGCTTTCCTCTGCTATAGGCACTGTGAAGTATGCATCTTTTAGATCCATCTTTACCAACTAATCTCCTAATAATACATCCCTCAGAAGATGGATTCCCTCCATCTTGAAATGTCGGTAAGTCACATAAACATTCAGTTCCCATCAAATTTATTACTGGACGCCTTTGTCCTTTTTTTCTATTACAAACAAAGTGCTTACAAAACCCACTTTTTCGTTGCAAATCTTTCTTATTGCTCCTTTGCTCAGCATAGATACAATTCCGCAACTCAGCACATCTTGTAACTCTACTGAAACTCAGCTCCTTTGGCTCTTGGACCTGCCATGGCATTGAATTGAACTCTATTTGATAACCTGTTATTGTGGATATTACCCAAGGGTCGTTTGTTATCGACTTCCATTTTTCTACATGAAATCGCAATTTTCCTCCCACTATTGTGTGGGTAAAACCAATGACTTTCTTCATACTCACCTGTTCCTGACAACGTTGAATGTCCTCTTCCACGATTTGTCCTTGCTCTTGAAGATCTTCCTCTCTGTGGATAGAATTCTCCTTTACTTGATCCTTGGGTTCCTCTAAATGAACCTCTTCCAGCATACTGGGTCTTGTAATAGGCACAGCCAAGTGGTTGCCCTCTTGTAGGAGAGTAGGATCTGCCTCTTATGTTGCCCCCACTTTTTTCTGATGTTTACACTGGTTTCTGGCTATAGTCAGGCTGGGACCCTGCCAATCAGGGCCCCAGCCTCTCTGTTCTCTCTAACGACTTGGAGTGCACTCTAGGTGCACTAGTGATTGGATACTGTGGTACCTTATGAGTCCCTAGTATATGGTACCTTAGGTGCCAAGGGCATAGGTACTTCACAGGCCTACCAGGGCTGAAGCATGTATTATTGGTTTGAAAGAAAGGGGACCCCTACTTAACACAATGGAAACTTGCTAGCTAGTAGGGAAAACAATGTCAGGGGAAAGAACCAAGCTAATCACAAGCATGAATGTTTAAAATTGAACAGGACAACATACACATAATCAATTGACATGGTGCTGAAATATTATCACAAAATATATTTTTTATTTCATTTCATATAACATTTTTGTCATTTTTTGTCAGAATCTCAAAAAATATATATATAGTTCAATACATTTTATAAAATCACAATGCAGTAACACATATTGGCATATGAAATATGATTAAACTAAATAAGAGCTTAGAGCATAATAATGCTCTTATCTAATGATACAATCTTTTTTTCTTTTTTTCTTCTTATGTTTCTAACAGAGTCCAGATCTTATGTGGACTGAAAAGAGGGTCAGCGGTAGATGGAACTACGCGCGTTTCGGCAAGTTGCCTTCGTCAGGACACCGTCTCGACTTTCTCTGCATTGGACACACAATTGAATGCATTTCAATATTTGCGTACACCTATGTCTACAATGTCAATGTATTTCAAATGTCCTATAGTGATTTTATTTAATCTATTTACAATAAAAATTTTGAAAGATATTGATGGTTCAGGTGTGTTATTAAGGGATCTGTGAAAATTAAAAGCCATGCATTTGTGGTGTAATTAAAACCAAGTTCTGATAATAGAATTTTCGATTCATAAAGAGCGTTGTGAAAAAGTTAGTCAAGAAAACACCCCCAATCCCATTGTGTTGTGCATCTAAAAGTCATGCATTCTATGTCTTAAGTATTCAAAAAAGGGGGGGGGGGAGAGGCCGGAGGCGGGGCCTATTTCCATAAGTGCATTGCATGCTCACAGATATGATAGAATATGGCGGAGAATAGTATCAACACAACCTCTTCAAACATGCATGGAAAAAACTATATATATATATATTGCAATCACCTATTGCTCTTTCCAGATGCGATTGGATGCTCACTCCAATTTCACTGTTTTACACAGATGAAAATACATGAAATCCCCGAGTCTGAAAATTAACCATATATATCTCTAATTAGAGATGTTCTTCAGTTTAAAGACTTAGATTAATTGCCAAAGCTTACTTCTGTACCTTAATATATTACTGGCAGCATCTTTATAGTCAGTAGACTATTTCAAATATTACGATTTTAGTTCAGAGGTACTTTCGATTTAGGCAAGGATGTTCGGTCCAGTTTCAGATGTAATAATCTATAGGAAAAAATATATATAGAACCTGGCTGATAATCACAATAAAAGTAATATACTCATAGGGATTTACGTAAAAAATATATATGTGCAATCATAAACCAATTATTCTGTGTATGAGTTCAAATCTATTTCTATATCTTCTAGTTTTTTCTTAGCATCATCAATGGCTGTATTGTTTTTAATTTTATTTTCTAATTCTAGAATTTCAGCCATGAGTTGTTGTAGCATTTCTCGTGCCGTTTCTACTATCAACATCATCAGGTCTCTTGAGCATCTATTGGCGATCATGGCCCATTTTTCTAGAAACTGTTTTATCTGTATAAATAGGCCAGGGATATTTCTCACACGTAGCCCTTGAGGTATTACTCCAGCACGGAGATATTCTAACATGAATTTACCATGCATCTCGATTCTTTTACTTTTTTTCTTCAATGCCGTTAGTTTTTCTAGATCTTCATTTTTATCTGGATTACTGGTGAGCTGGTTGCCAAAGCTACCTATACTTCCTACCATTGATATAAAATCATCATCAGTAAATCCAAATGTTTGGAGATTCGCCATCTTTTTAATTTGTTAAACTATTATTTATAAACAAGGAAAAGGAAAGGAAAAGAAAGGAGAAGGGAGCCCAATCTTATATAGAAAATAGAGTGATTTGCAAGTGCTCTAATATGAATCTGTGCTCTGAATATAAGTAGTGCAATAGTTAAATCCCTTAAACACCTATGTACCTGAACCAAGATAAAATGGGCTAATAAAGCTCAAAGAAAACAATCATCCCCTCACAGACAGGCTGTGAGATTTAATGGTTTGAAAGAAAGGGAACCCCTACTTAACACAATGGAAACTTGCTAGCTAGTAGGGAAAACAATGTCAGGGGAAAGAACCAAGCTAATCACAAGCATGAATGTTTAAAATTGAACAGGACAACATACACATAATCAATTGACATGGTGCTGAAATATTATCACAAAATATATTTTTATTTCATTTCATATAAAATTTTTGTCATTTTTTGTCAGAATCTCAAAAAATATATATATAGTTCAATACATTTTATAAAATCACAATGCAGTAACACATATTGGCATATGAAATATGATTAAACTAAATAAGAGCTTAGAGCATAAGAAACTGTTAGAAACATAAGAAGAAAAAAAGATTGTATCATTAGATAAGAGCATTATTATGCTCTAAGCTCTTATTTAGTTTAATCATATTTCATATGCCAATATGTGTTACTGCATTGTGATTTTATAAAATGTATTGAACTATATATATATTTTTTGAGATTCTGACAAAAATGACAAAAATTTTATATGAAATGAAATAAAAAATATATTTTGTGATAATATTTCAGCACCATGTCAATTGATTATGTGTATGTTGTCCTGTTCAATTTTAAACATTCATGCTTGTGATTAGCTTGGTTCTTTCCCCTGACATGAAGCATGTATTATGCCAACCCTGGGAAGCAGACTAAATCTGACACCACAGGTCTGCTACTGCAGCCTGGGTAAGGTGGTGCATGCACCCCTTACTGTGATATAGGCTACCTATATCACTACATAGATACACACATATAAACCTATAAGTCACTCCTATGGAAGGCCTTATCAATCCTGAAGGCAGAGTGCTTGGTTCCTATGTGAGAGGGTGCCCCTGCATGAGCAGAGCCCCTCTGCAGCATTCGGAGACCCTTCTCTGATGCTGTTTGTAGTGCAGCCTGACCATATACTCTTAAGCGCATTATAACCTCGCGTTAAATGCTAACTTTGGGATGGCTGCACGGAAACATGTCGTGTTTGGTGTCAAACATCTTGGAATACTACCCCCCGCCAGTTCTGGCGGCGGGGGTAGCATTCCACCCTTCTAGAGGGATAGACATGTACCTACTGTGGAAACGCGGTAGAATCCTGAAGAGCCCTGGCATCACAAAATGGATGCCACCAGTCACAGACACTGGGCTGCCCTCCTGCTGATGACCGAAACTCGCAGTGGAGGAAGCCCAACAATAGGTATCCTGTCACAGGAGGGTGTGACCACCTTCCAGACAGGGTTTAGTGTATTGGGGCTGGGTGGGTGCACTCCTAGAGTGCTTTGAAGTCCTGCACTGGGGGAGCAGAAGGCTCCTCTGTGCATATGCCAGTTCAAACCAGCTCAGGGGCTACCTGCCCCTGCTCTAGCGCGAAACTGGACAAAGGGAAGTGGGTGTAGCCACCCACTCCCCTGACCCTCCCATAGGTGGGGTCATAGAGCTAGTCCCTCCCTTTCTTTTAGTATAAGAGGGGAACCTGTGCATTGCAAACTAGATACCCCTGGACGACGCTCTGAAGAAGAATCCTGGACCTTCGACGTTCCACTACCTCTGGAAGACTGAAGAATCTCCCTTGGAGTCAAGGAGTGACTCCCCTGCTTGGCAGGCACCAAAAACTACAACGACGGTCGCAAACTACGCCGCTCCCGCCGGAGCCCGAGGTCCCTGCAGCCCAAGATGAGGATTTCCTGACTTCTCAAAGGCCATCATGAGTCCCCAGCGAAGCTGAGGCCAGTGGACCCCACGAGTGACGAGGAACCGCAGTCCCTGGGTACCGTGCACTATTGTCGAGTGCAACCCCTTCACGACGTTCTACGAACTTGTGCTTTGGACCACGTGTGGTCCCAGCCTCTAGCAGGAATCCCTCCGAAGATCAGAGGCCTACCCCGTCCCGAGTGACCGTGGGCCCCTGTTGAAGGAATCCCCCCGAGGCGTATTCGCGATCCCTTGCCAGCCGGCTTGTGGGTCCTCAGAAGACTTTTCTAAAGAACCAAAGGGCTCCCCTGATTGCTCCAGGCCTGCCCTGACTTACCCTTGCTGGGTGAGTTCCCCAGACCTTGCTGGTCTGCACCATTGACTTTTTACGCTTTTCACGAGACTTGCTGCTACCAAGGCTTGTTGGCTCCAATCGGGTTGCCGACACCGCAGTCAGCTGCAGACTTCGTGGGACACGCCGAATCCAGCTCCTGGTCGTCGTCGACGCCTCCTGGACCTCGTGGCCGAAGAGTCAAGACACCCGTGAACGACCTGAATCTGTCGACGACGGTGGGCATTCATCTTCCTTGCCCCGGGTCACTGCCCAGTGACTTTGAACACTGTCCCCTCTGCTTTCAGGTCTTCCTTCTTCCGAATCCAGGCTTGGATTCCACCGGACACTTCTTCGGACTTCACAAGCAGCAAGTCTTCATTGGCTCCCATTGAAAACGACGCCGCGACCCGACACCAAAGGACACCTATGCACCCGGCTTCCCTGGGTGAGGTAACTCCAGCACTACGGTGCTCCTGTGGGTGTTGGCCCTAGAACTACTTACCCTGTAAGTGACTTGCTTGTAGCTACTCCCGAAGTGCCCTTAACCTCTTAATTTCTAACCGCGACTTGCCCCATTGAAGTCTACGGCGATCCGCGCCTGTGTTCACGCACTGCACGCGTCCCCCGTGGGACCTTTACTTACCTGCCTTGGGTGGTTTCGTGAGGCCCCAACACTTCTGAAGGCCCTGTGCCTTGTCTCTTTGCAAGTCGTTGTTCTTAAGTCTCTTTCTTAGTATATGGTCTGGTACGCCCCGAGGGCCCCAGCCATATTGTGCTTAATTTATTGTGAAACGTTGATTTGTGCATATGTTCCTGACTTCTAATCTCATAAAGAGATTAGTAGAGAGTTGTTTAGTAATAAATACATATATATTTGATATATATACCTGTGTGGTGTCTTTTCATTTGGTGATTCAAGAGATTGTGTGGTAAAACAAGCTGCTTTACATTCCTCCAAGACTTAGCCTGAAGGCTGCTCTCCACAGCTACCACTAGGATAGCTTTCTATAAAGGTTGTCTTAAACCTACCTACCATAAGAGTCGAATTGTACTGGTGCAAGGTGTCCACTTTAACTAGTGAACAGCATATACCAGGCCAACTTCTCACACCTCTCCTCCCAGCCCTACCATATAAATTGTTCTGCCCCGAAAAACTCTCTTCATAGAATAATGTGCCTTGTCTAAGGCAGTAAAAGTTTGAACATATTTCCCAAACTTTTAACCATTCCTTCTCCGAAAAGGAATCCTTTTGCCTCCTCACTTGGTTCTCTACTAGCCAAATCTCCTAATTTGGGATTTATCTTTAAAAGAACAGCCTTTCTCCTTTCAGCTATTAATCTAGCTTTTGCATTTCCTAAAAAACAAATTGCACGCTGGCTCCAACCTCTTAATAAATTAATATCTAAATCACAACCTTTAATGTACGAATCCTCTACCAAATCAAAAATTCTGGCCAAAGGATCCAGAACATCCAGCAGCTTATCCTCACACTGCTTCAAAGAGCGTTCCAACCCTTTTCTTGGATCACGTCCTAGCTTAAAAAGGTACGTAATCAACTCATGATCAAGGTTTGGAGTCAAAGTCTCCTTATCACCTATCACTGGGCGTGAACACTCCGCCCTCATAAGTCTCCGTTCCTCCTTCTCAAGAGGTTTGCATATCCATTTCTTAATATATTTTGCTACATGAAGCAAAGGCCACCATTCACTCCCTCTTGGGTGTTTAATTTCTCTTGGATCAAACAAATTCTCCCCCAAGGGATCCATCACAGAACCTTTAGAAGCTTCTTTGCTCTGAAAACTTCCAAACCCATCAACATCAAACAAATCTTTATAATCTAGATCCAAGATGTATTCGTCAACATCTTCCATATCAAATGCAGGGTTAACCTGCCCATCTGACGTGTCGCTAAGTACACCCTTTCTTTTTGAGCCGCTTGGGACTCCTCTCTGCTCAATCTGAATATCCAAATTCATTCTTTTCCTTGTACATTTTCCCCCTGGACCTCTTACAGCTCTATACTCACCTTCTGATATCGAAAAATACTCTTCCTCCTCATTATTAAAATTCCTTTTCTTTGCTGACACCTCTTCATGCACAGAATTGTACAAGCTCCCTTAATTCTTTAGAGATAGAGTCTACCACCTTACCAGAATGGTTTGCCTCATTAGATGCCTGTCCTGCCATTTAGCTTTAATAAACTTAGACTTATTTTTCAATTAAATTAACCAATTTCCAAAGTCCTACTTCCAAATCACTAAATAACTCTTAAAGCTGCCACTTTCCTATCAATTCCTAAAACAAACCCTAAATAATCCTATCCTCTCTGCGTCGTGACTAGAAAAATAACTGTCAACAGTTCTTCCGACAGAAGTGTCACCTAGCAACCCATATACTTCAACTTCCTCTCGAAAACAGATAAAAAAAACAAACGAGGCAAAGCGCCTCTACACGATAAAACTCTTTTTAGGCCCTTCTTTTTTTTTTTAAACTTCTTCTATTTTAAAAAAATGTCGCAACTCACATCTACTCGAGTCGCGTATAAAATATGCTTCTTTCCGGTGTTTCCTATTACATATTAATTTAAATGCTGTGCGTGCCCACACTAAAGATGGCCGCCTAAGCACAAACTCCTGCGTGAAGTTGAAACGGGCATAGAGACTTGCCCATACTTTACGCGCAACACAGCGAGACCAGATGCTACAAAGCATGGCTCGTCCTGTGTGTGTAACGACTCAAAAGTCGGCAGATGGATCGCGTGAGTCAACTGCCACAAATAACTGAACGATTCGAAGGTAATTAACCCCTAATTTTAAACCACATTTAGTTCAAATTAATCAAATCTGTAAACGCTTGCAGATACCTTTAAACTCTTCAAAATAAATCTATTTACACCATTTTTTTAACAATTTTCTTAAATACTTACCGTAAAACCTATCAATACTCAAAACCAAATAAATCTATATTAACAAAGCCTTTTTATCAATCCATAAATTGGATTTTCAACCATCCTTCACCACACCTCAAACTTTCATCATTTTTCACATCTAATTCACCATTCATAACACACAAATCCAGTAGCTAAGCATGAATACTTATCTGCTCAGAAGCAGCAACAAAAGAGGAAGGAGAGGGCTGGCAGGAGTCATTTGTTGGACTGCAAAGTTCTATTTCATTGTTTGGTTGTTAAGTTCTTTTTGGAATACTTTGAAGCGTGCTGCTTGGAAGTGGCAATAAAGGGTATAATGCATAATGCTAGCCTCCTGTCTTGCCATAAAATTATTTGGCATGGTGGATAGATAGGGGTGAGAGCTGCACAGAATAGATAGCCCATATCAGGATGTGTAGACACCAATATATGCTGCATTTAATCTGACCTAGACTGGCACAGACTTGTTTCCACCAGCAGTTTATAGCTGAGGAGCTGGCCTTTATAAAATCACATTATTCTCAATGTGGAACTGTCAAGCTCACGTCAGTTGCCATCACATAGATAAACTGTTGCACTCTTGTTTGTGATCACTGCAAGGAGGGCAGAGCAAAGAATGCAGGAGTCTGAAACATCTGCGTGTCCTAGGTGCTCGCTGTTGAGCAGGGTAAGGACACCTGTACTGCTGTCCAGGGCTTACTTTCCCAGTGCCTTTCACATGAACACCCTACACAAGAGCCTAGAGGGAAATCACTTTATGATATCTGTCTTATAACGGAGTTCCACGTGAAGCATGTGCCTAACACTAACAGCACAGGTATTGCCTTGCCTATATGAGGTTTATAACAGGATAGGTCAGTGCCTGGTTCAGAGAGTTTGTGAAAGGGGCTCCCGGTTGACGACAACTATGCCTTTTGGTTCAACAGAAAAACACACCGCAGTGCTGGAAAACAGGAGCACCTCTTACTAACTCAATTTGAAGTGCAGGCTGTGCACTTATTTGTGAGCAATACTACTTTTAATTAAGCCAAAATCAAACATCCACTGTAGTATACAGAAGAAAAGAAATGTTCTGCAGTAAAGGACTATAAAATACTGTACATCTGCACGTAACTGCAACTCAAAGAACCCAAATACAATTTTATTTAGCATCAAATGCTCAGTATGAATACACGGCTCACAGGAGAGCCAGATCTGTTTATCCAAGAAGTGTTGCCTCTCTAGCTTGTGGCAAGACTTCAAGGTAATATGTCATATCAGGCAAGCTTCCTGCCCTTGTGTTTTAGTTGAAACTGCAAGTGTCATGTCCCCTTGGAGATGCTTCTTTAAAGTGGAGCCCAGGACTCTGGCGGTTTTAATCAACTTTTTTGTTTGGAAACTGAATGCATAGTGCCTGTGGGAGGAGTGCGCTACTCTCCTCATTGTGTACTCAGGGAAGCATTGAGGGCACCCCGCAGACAAGAGAATGCTGAGGGCATCCATTATTAGCTTTCCACTAAATGCTTTTATTGTCCGCCTGGCCTGCCACATAACGTGTATTTAAAGTGAATAAAAAGCACACTTGTTACATTTTAGGAAGCCACAGCTTGCCGCCTTGCTGACCAGAGCAGGCCACCTCCCTCCTCCCGGAGGCTGGCAGCCTTTCTCTTCCATTTTGGAAACGCTGCTGATAACAGATAATCACGTTTTGCTGCTAAATGGACAATTGGGGTTGTCCCATGCCTGTGTTGGGTGGTAGTGGTGGTGCGGTTCATGGTTCAGGGGTACCCCATTGCTCTACCAGCTCTGTCTGCAAGTCCCACTATCTTTCACTCTCTCTCCAAGGACAGAGCAGCTCTCAGGATCACCTCAAGTAAACCCTGAAAGGTGGGTGTAATTCAAGGAGGTGGCTGCCAATACCCAGGCATCATTACGACCTCCTACAGGCACAAAGAGTTGGGCGTTGTCCATGGAAATGGAACAAAAAAACATGTATACTTTTCAGCCCACAATTATACCCACACTTTAAAAAAACTTATAGTGACCTGCTGAAACAAACTAAAAAGATGACAAAGTATATTCAATTCAATTCTTTATTAAGATTTGGATCTCAAATGAGATCCACAAAAAAGGTTAAGACAAATTACACTAAAATTGAATCGCATTGTATCATAATATTAAATAAATACATATTTGAATCCTTTACCCACAATCATTCAAATACATATATTGGGCATAGTTCCAAAAGACAACGGTACAGCATTATAAAACAAATATTCCATTTGTTGTCCAGAACAATCTCCCTAAAAATATAGTGCTAGATGCATATATACACACATACTTCAAATAAAACAAAAAATAAAAATTTGCCCCCTAGACAACCATAGAGCCAAATCCAGTAAAATACATACATATATTTCATTATAATTAATACATCTATGGATAAAAGCAATTCATAAAACAAAGACAAGTTACAATTTTGTGCAAATACTCCATTTCTACTTCAAAATCCACTCCCCCATAGCAGCAAGATTATGTACAAATTACTCCAAAAATATATAATCAATAAACAATCTTAATGAAAGTCTGCATCTAGATCAGAAGATTACATTCCTACTAATAACAATTACCGGGGCCAAAAATAATTAACTTAGATTCAATTTTAGGCTCCCATGATTCCCGTTAGGAAGTCTTACCCCCCCCGCATTGCAGCAATCAATATATATGAGATACTCCTCAAAAAACAGTACCATAAATTCCTTCCCTCATTTAGCAATACTCTAAAAGAACTAACATAAATTTAAAAACTCCTTAAAAAATGTAAATATTTTTGTACATATCATTTCATTCTTTGGATTAAAAAGAAACTCACAAGCTGCTGCTATAGTTTTAACATTATTCTGTAAGAACATTGGCCGTAGCAGCTGATAACGATGCAGTAACAGGGCCGGACAGACAAAAAGAACATGGTTAAGGTTCTGAGTCCCCAAATTGCACATGTTACAATCTTTCCTTGTTCTCGCAAAAGATGACAAATTTGCCATTCAATCTTTTAATGGAAGTAAACTCATACAGAATAAAGTCAGCAAACAGTGGACCCAATGGTCTAGATTCCAAGCCAGGTACTTCTGGGCTACTTTTGGATAGCAAGATAAAGATATTACCTCCAACATTTTCTTCATCCTACAGCACTTAAAATCTCTCTGAAAACTAACAATACTACTAGTACTCCTTATATAGATTTTAAATTCTATATAAATTCTAAAGGAGAAAGGGAAATCACAGACTCTTCCTGTACACCAAAGTAATTCAACGCCAAAATAAAATCACGGGAGAAGGAATATTTGTCTGCTTCCGAATCAAACATTTCATGGTTCAAAAAGCCTTTTATAGAATCTGACTCACTATTCTTCAACTGGTACAGTAAAAGTATACTGCCAAGAAACGGCCACGCACAACCCTCGCAAAAAACACACACTTAAAGCAGGGTGAACAAACAAACTCTCAGCAAAACATGCAGCTTCTCTCTCTCTCTCCACCCCCCCAGAGACAAAGGGGAGCACATTAACAAAGGCACATGTACATAGGCTCCTGAGGCCACCAATAAACATAACAATTCTAAACCAGAAACCAAGGAAAAAAGAAAAAGTAGTGCGCTGAAACTAACGTATATAGCAAATCGTGAGATGATCAATGTAACAGGGCCAGTCTCCAGTACATGACCAAAACAGCAAAAGGAGGGACAAATGTAACCTAATCACCAACGAAAACAATGCAATTTCGAAAAGCACATGAAGGAACCAATCACAAGCGATGGGCGTGCTGAAGCCCTATACAGTAGATACAGCATGTTGCGGGTGCATGCGCTCCCTAGTCTCGACCTAAAAAGCATATGCTAACCCCCTGAGACCCATTTCCTAGGAAGTTCCGGAATTTGTTTCCAAATTGGCAGGAATTTTGGACGTCTCTTGGCGAATTGATTATTTCCATGGACTGTATGTTGTGTTCGTATTGTTATAGAACATTCTATACTCAGCATCACAGTATATTTTGCTGCGAAGAATACCATAAGATCCTTAAGACAGTATGACAAGATGTAACCCTCATTTACGACCTGACACTGGGCTCCAACCAGTGATCTAAATTGGTAGGAGAATGGGGAACAACGTTCCCAGCTTTATTAATTTTGTCAAAACTGTTCTCATACTTTTTATTAAAGATACGACCATTCCTGAACGATTGAGTTCCTGCGAGTTGAAGGGGGAGAAAAAGTGTCTCTACTGTAAAGTGGGAGACAGCTAAAGAAGAAGCAAGCCTTCTCTCTAGGGTGCCTGTTACCGGACAGAAATGTATATGTGTGCACCTGGTTAATCAGCAAATGTAAAGGCTGCTTGAAAGCCAGTACAGGCTTTAATTGATGACCTTTGTTTTGGAAAGTTTTGTGAAAATTTGTCAAACGGGGCCAAAGTCATTAGCAAACCAAAAAACGCTCCATCTATGGAAAAGCAGACCTAACTATAACTACCTAGTGGCGACCACCGCTAGGTTATATATATATATATATATATATATATATATATATATAGTCGCTCATTTTGCACCGTTTGTTCGGATCACTCTCGGACGGGATAGCTATTACCGTGGTGGTGCCCCCACGTAATATTGCAGCTCAAATTCTTTCAATCTTCAACAAAGAATTACAGCACTCGCGGGAAAGTTGCACCGGTGATTTTATTCCGGAACCACAACAAACGCGTTTCGGAAACTCCTTCTTCAGTGTCTACCATCTGCACTGAGAGGAGCCATTTAAATTACCCTGCATCGTGTAGACATAGACATAAAAAATAGACTCTATAGCCTCAACATGAGCGCCATCTTATGGTGGTATTCTAACGCGAATTTCATATAGTATAACATCACACTGTAATAAATGTGTATTTACAATTTCATATAGTAATTTAGCCGTGGATCGGCTTTCATGCTATGTAAGTCTCCAAATATTCGGAAACTCGATCACTTATAAAAATGCATCATATTGAACATTCATTTTATATAAAACCATGAAGCAAATCATATGAAATTCTCAATCACGCCATAAATCGGCATATACTACTCAAGGCACTCAATTAATCTTAACCTTGGTCTCTCATGACCTCTCCATATCTCGCCTTCTATTGGCACATCAATACTGTCTATGTCGAGACAACTCATGAAATGAAATTGTAAATACACATTTATTACAGTGTGATGTTATACTATATGAAATTCGCGTTAGAATACCACCATAAGATGGCGCTCATGTTGAGGCTATAGAGTCTATTTTTTATGTCTATGTCTACACGATGCAGGGTAATTTAAATGGCTCCTCTCAGTGCAGATGGTAGACACTGAAGAAGGAGTTTCCGAAACGCGTTTGTTGTGGTTCCGGAATAAAATCACCGGTGCAACTTTCCCCGCGAGTGCTGTAATTCTTTTGTTGAAGATTGAAAGAATTTGAGCTGCTATATATATATATATATATATATATATATATATATATATATATATATATATATATATATATATATTTTACACGAAAACTCCTGTCTGCCACTCGATAGGACAGAACCACCAGGCACGGACCTCAGACACTCCCAAAGAAATTGCGATTTACAACGCAATGTTGGTGGAGAGGGCAGTGAATTTATTAATAAATAGTCCACAAAATAAAACAGGCATAATGCCTGCCATGACGCGTTTCACTCGACACAGCGAGCTTGGTCACATGATGCGTCTCCTTTCCGGGAACTCATTTAAAAACCACAGAAGTGCACAATTGCCTGTAAAAACAAGCTCACCCAATTCATGTGCATAAACAACAGACTACATTCTACGTCAGTAAGTTTAGTATCTCTATAATATATGTGCAAAATACAAAATACAAATGTGCAAATAAATTGATCTAAAATATATTCTGTTCAAGTTGTAACATCAAAATATTAATGTTAAAAAAACGATTTATAGATAAAATCGTATTTGGGTCATTGTTATAGCAATCATTGTTTTTATCGTAACCCCAGAAGCAAATGCGTCTACTGATTGAAACAGAAAATAGCAAATCAATACTACCATTATCGCAAAGGCACATTAAATATTGGACTTACTCTGCAAAATAGGCAAAGTATAATAACCTATTAATAGGTTACTCACTACATCAAAAAAACAGAATGGGCATAATAAAAACTTTAAATAAGTTCATAATAGCAGCATGAAACATCATAATTAAACAGTAAATTGTAATCGTCGAATGATGGGGGCTGAGAGTGACTACTATCAACAGGATCTAAAACCTACATAAATAAGGATGAGCCATAAATAGAATAGTTCTTAAGACATAAAGTGCAAGTGCAATTATACTTAGACTCATCAAGTCAGAGTCAGCGATCCTGGCTGCTTAAATCCATTCTGATTTACAAACAAATATCATCAACAATGCCTAAAACAATCATCATGTCTGTCTGTACTACTAACATACTACATAAAGTGCAAAGTGTAAACAGTAAAGTGCAAAATAGTGCTGTGCAACTTACAGGTTCATTAGCAGCTTGAAAATAATATCATTTAGGCCTAAATGACCGTAAAGTGCAAGTGCAAATGTCAATGCATAGTTCACAGAAAAATACACTATCCCAAATTGTTAAAATATCATACACGAACACAGTTACTCCGCTAAAAAATGTATATCTGTATATGCTGCTATAACACTATAGTCATGCATAGATTGTAATACCAATCTTAACCAAATAATTGGAAAATAATTGTGGATGACCAAGTAGGTACTTACATCGTGAGCAGGTCAGACTAGAGAAAGTTATGCAAGTCCTCACTCATGTTAAGGCCATTGGGGATTCTAGTGTCGAGGGCTAGAATAAAATGGGATTCACGTTGCCGTAATAGCATCTCACGGTTCCCTCCCCGTCCGGGTATGGGAACAGCCCCTAAAACTGTATATTCCAGGTCTTTCAGCTTGTTATTATGCACTAATTTAAAATGCCTGGCGACCCGATAGTTTGGGTCGGAATTAACAATGGCCCTTACATGTTGGAGGATACGTTTGTGTACTGGGAGCTTGGTGCTGCCAATGTACTATAGCGATACAAAAGGGGATGATGGACGGAACGTTTGAGCCAATCAAACACTCACCCCCAGTCAACTGATCTGGGTTTAATCCATCATCATTCTTTAGCTCACTCCACCACCCCAGTTCAGACATGGCCATATGCAAATCAGTCTGACCCTGTGCCTCATGGGAACAGTCCAGCCCGAACTGCCAAGCCATGTCTTCCCTGGACCGGAAACAAGCATCCTAGGACCGGTTTCTGGCATTCCAGCCGTCATCAGCCAGGCTTGCTTGAATCCAGTGGCAAAGTGAGCAAGGGACCCACGTCTGGGCATACCCCCGCCAACTTAGGGCGAACAAAGCGATACAAAAGGGGATGATGGACGGAACGTTTGAGCCAATCAAACACTCACCCCCAGTCAACTGATCTGGGTTTAATCCATCATCATTCTTTAGCTCACTTCACCACCCCAGTTCAGACATGGCCATATGCAAATCAGTCTGACCCTGTGCCTCATGGGAACAGTCCAGCCCGAACTGCCAAGCCATGTCTTCCCTGGACCGGAAACAAGCATCCTAGGACCGGTTTCTGGCATTCCAGCCATCATCAGCCAGGCTTGCTTGAATCCAGTGGCAAAGTGAGCAAGGGACCCACGTCTGGGCATACCCCCGCCAACTTAGGGCGAACAAAGCGATACAAACTGGGGGTGAGTGTTTGATTGGCTCAAACGTTCCGTCCATCATCCCCTTTTGTATCGCTTTGGTCGCCCCAAGTTGGCGGGGGTATGCCCAGACGTGGGTCCCTTGCTCACTTTGCCACTGGATTCAAGCAAGCCTGGCTGATGACGGCTGAAATGCCAGAAACCGGTCCTAGGATGTTTGTTTCCGGTCCAGGGAAGACATGGCTTGGCAGTTCGGGCTGGACTGTTCCCATGAGGCACAGGGTCAGACTGATTTGCATATGGCCATGTCTGAACTGGGGTGGTGGAGTGAGCTAAAGAATGATGATGGATTAAACCCAGATCAGTTGACTGGGGGTGAGTGTTTGATTGGCTCAAACGTTCCGTCCATCATCCCCTTTTGTATCGCTTGGTCGCCCCAAGTTGGCGGGGGTATGCCCAGACGTGGGTCCCTTGCTCACTTTGCCACTGGATTCAAGCAAGCCTGGCTGATGACGGCTGAAATGCCAGAAACCGGTCCTAGGATGTTTGTTTCCGGTCCAGGGAAGACATGGCTTGGCAGTTCGGGCTGGACTGTTCCCATGAGGCACAGGGTCAGACTGATTTGCATATGGCCATGTCTGAACTGGGGTGGTGGAGTGAGCTAAAGAATGATGATGGATTAAAACCAGATCAGTTGACTGGGGGTGAGTGTTTGATTGGCTCAAACGTTCCGTCCATCATCCCCTTTTGTATCGCTTTGGTCGCCCTAAGTTGGCGGGGGTATGCCCAGACGTGGGTCCCTTGCTCACTTTGCCACTGGATTCAAGCAAGCCTGGCTGATGACGGCTGAAATGCCAGAAACCGGTCCTAGGATGCTTGTTTCCGGTCCAGGGAAGACATGGCTTGGCAGTTCGGGCTGGACTGTTCCCATGAGGCACAGGGTCAGACTGATTTGCATATGGCCATGTCTGAACTGGGGTGGTGGGAGTGAGCTAAAGAATGATGATGGATTAAAACCAGATCAGTTGACTGGGGGTGAGTGTTTGATTGGCTCAAACGTTCCGTCCATCATCCCCTTTTGTATCGCCAATGTACTATAGGCCGCAGGTGCATCTTAATTTGTATATGGCATACTCAGTACGGCATGTGAGATGTTCTTTAATATCTATCTCTTTCTCACTAAAAGCTGTCTTGTAGTGGGTCGCATTTTTGGCAAATGTGCAAGCGCGACAAGAATTGCACTTAAAGAAGCCTGTTTTTGTAAGCCAAGTGCTTTTAGATTTAACCTCCGGCATAGGCTTAACTAGGGCATCCCTCATTGAGGGCGCCCTTCTAAAGGTGATTGCAGGCAAAGTAGGTAAGATGGAGCCTAAAGTGATATCAGTAAGTACAATTGGCCATTCTGAGTATATAATCCTGCGTATTTTTTCTTCCTGTTGACTGAAGGTAGTAATCAGTCGAATTGTATGCACCTCATTTTTGGACTTACATCCTGTATCCATAATGTTATTTACTTTGGGCATTGGTAATGTTTCTCTTGGCAGACTGTTCGCTTTAGTTAAAGCTTGGATCAGGTGTGGTTTTTTATAACCTCGATCCAAGAATCTGCATAATGCTTCCTGTTGACATTCAATAGAGACTGCCTCTGAACTGCAGATTCTGCGAATCCGAATAAATTCGCCATACGGTATGCTTTTAATCAAATGGCGTGGATGTGAACTGTCTGCATGTAATATCGAGTTTCCAGCAGTGATTTTTCTATGAAGCTTAGTGTGTAATTTCCCTTCATTAATATACAAAAGAACATCTAGAAACTCGACACTGGAATTATCAATAATAGCAGTGAACTTTAAATTCAATTAATTGGAGTTAATAGCTCCTACAAATTCTATAGCTGCTTCTCTTGTTCCATTCCAAATCAGACAAATATCATCTATATAACGCCAATAATGGATTATGTGTTTATACCAATGTTGGTGCTCGGTCATGAGGACATGCCTCTCCCACCAGCCAACATGTAAACATGAATAGCTGGGGGAGAAGCATGCCCCCATCGCCACACCTCTCACCTGTTGGTAAACATCATGTTGAAATAAAAAATAGTTGTTCAATAAACACAATTCAATCATTTCCAAAAGCATACGGTTATGTTCTCTCATATTGATGTCTCTATTCTCTAAAAAATGTTTGGTTGCAATTAAGCCATTCACATGATTAATACTGTATAAAGCGATTCAATGTCCATAACCACTAACAGATAATTAGAATGCCATACCACATCTTTGATCTTATATATATATATATATATATATATATATATATATATATATATATATATATATATATATATATATATGTAGCTCGAGTACTTCCAAAGAAGAGACAGCACTCACGGGGAGGAAAATAACCCTGCTTTATTGTACGGTTACTGGTACAACGGACACGTTTCGGCAAGCGCCTTCATCAACATTCAATGTTTGATCAGCAGTTCCGCGTTTTTTTATACAATTTTACAACATCCTGTATGGACATAAACATAGAAAGAGGGCACATTGAAAGGAATGAAAGCATTACGTGCGCCATCTTGGAACATGCAATGATCAACATCTTGTGGTAAAATGCAGCGCCATCTTGAAACAGATGCCATCTCTGTTTCTACGCCTGGATGAATCACTTAGTCATATTCAGTTCACATTGTGTGTAACGCATTGTATTTCATCAAGATAATACATACGAAAGGAGTGCATTTTAAATTAATACTCTATATGAGACCCCTAAAAAATACATCCAGTTTGTAGGAAAGTAGGGTCTGCTTCTTATGGTTACCCCCACTTTTTGCTTCATGTTACACTTTTTTTGACTAGTCTGACTGGGATCCTGCTAATCAGGAACCCGATCTATCTGCTTTCTCCCTAACCTGTTATGTCATGTACTTAGGTACACTCCAGTTTGGATACTGGGGTACCCTTATCAGTCCCTAGTATATGGTACACATGTACCCAGGGCATAGGTACCCCAGAGGCCTCCCATGGGCTGAAGCATGTATTATGCCACCCATGAGAGGCCACGCAAAATGAATCTACAGGCCTGCCATTGCAGCCTGTGTAAGTTGGTGCATGCACCACTTACTAAAGATATAGGTTTACTATATCTAAGGGTCACTACACTTAAAACCTATAAGGCACCCCTATAGCAGGCCTTGACAATCCTGAAGGCAGGGTGCTTGGTTCTAAGTGAGAGGCTGCCACTGCATGAGCAGGACACCCCTGCAGCCTACGGAGTCCATTCTCCCGGGTTGTTAGTGCTGCAGCCATTTACGACATATAGAGTGGCATTATGCGACTGCATGATGACCTACTCTAAAACGGCTGAAAGTAACCCTATCGTGTTTGGTGTCAAACATTGTGGAATCATACCCCCACACCGGTGTATGATTCCACCCCTCAGAAACGAGCTTTGTGAGGTCCCTGGTGTTCCCGGTACCAGCCTTCTAGTCCCGGGAAGGCCAAAATGGTTGCTGCCGACCAGAGACACATTTCTGCCCTCCTGCTGCTGAGCCAAGCTCGAGTAGGGGAAGGGAAAACAATAGGCATCCTGTCACAGGGAGGTGTGACCACCTCCCAGACGGGATTTAGTGTATTAGGCCTGGGTGGGCGCGCTTGCCAGTGACCAAAAGTCTGCATGAGGGGCACATTTGGTGTCCCTGTGCATAGTCCAGTTCAAACCAGTCCTGGGAGCCGTTGGCTCCCACTCTGGCGCGAAACTGGACAAAGGACATGGGAGTAACCTCCCCACTGTCCTGACCCCTCCCGGGAGGGTCCCATGAATCTGTCCAACCCTCTCCCGTGGGTACAAAAGGGCTTACATGGCTGTAGGACCCTAGATTCGACATGGACAAGATTCTGATCAAGAAACCACTGACCTTCGACCGTCTGGACACTCTAGACTTCGCTGGACTTCCTTTGGGCCCGACTCCGTCTCCCTCTCAGTCCAAAGCATCGTCTGTGCCCGTGCACCATACAGGCTCCGTGCAGGACCTGTGGAGCGTCAAGGACAACTGAAGCAATCTCCCTTGGAGTGAAGGAGTCACTCCCCTGCATCCGCAGGCACCACATCGCGATTGACCGGTCTGCTGCTCCTGAGCTCCTACGGACTCCGAAGGCTCCAGCAACACAAGTGGTGGGTTTCCAAGTCCCTCGAGGTCTGTGCTGTCCTCTCACTAAGTTTGAGGTCAGAATCCCTCATGGGGGCTGCATTACCTGTACCCCTGTGCACCGCGTACTTTTGCAAGTGCATATGCTTGTTGGCGTTCCCAAAACAAGTGCACTGGGCTCCGAGTAGCCCCGACCTCTGGCATCATTTCCACCAAAGAACTTCGGCTTCCTTGCACCAAGTGCTCCAGGGGCTGTTGCTTTGTAGATCTGCTCGAGGTCCCCTCACGACTCCTGTGCCTCCGGCCTGTGGGTCCTCTCGAGGGTCAACACTGCCTTTCTTGGGCTCCCCTGGTTGCTCCAGGCTTGCCCGACTCCCCTGTGTTTGGTGAGTCTCCTGGACCTTGCTGGTCCGAACCGCATTCTTTCTTGACCATCTTCGTGGGTTGCCGCTGCCAAGGCTTGTTGGTGTTCCCGCTGGACACTGACCCCTCAGCACTCAACATCCTTCGTGGGACAGCTCGTATCCGGCTCCTGGTCATCCACGACGTCTCCTGGTCCCAGTGGCTGAAGAGTCAAGAACCCCCTCAATGCACTTGAAGCACCCGACATCGGTGGGCAGTCGTCTACCGAGCCCCTGGTCACTCCTGAGTGACCCAGACTCTGTCCCCTCTGCTTTCAGGTACTCTTCATCTAGAATCCACCTTGGGATTCCATCGGACACTTTTCTTCTTTCCCGCAGTGGCATTTCCTTGAAGTCCTCCATTGAGATTGACAGCGGTTTCCGACACCACTTCAGCCCTATGCACCCGGCTTCCCTGGGATAGGTAACTCTGGTACTACGGTATCCATGGGTGGGGTGGCTCTTCAACCTTCTATGATCCAAAGGGCTTCCTTGTAATCCACTGGGAAGGGTCCTTAAACTTTAAAACTGCAACTGTGACTCTCCCATAGAATTGTACAGCGCACACGGTTGTGTTCCCACACGGCACCCGTCCTCCGTGGGGTCCCTACTTACACACCTTGGGTGGTTCCTTGGGGTCCCAGCAATTCTACATCCTTTAGACACTGTCTGGACTCGAGTCGTGGTTTTTATACCACTATTTTAGTATATGGTTTGGTCTCCCCCTGGAGCCCACTGTGTATTAGTGCTACTTACGATTGTTTCTGTGCTACAGTATTGTGTGCTTTGTGTTTATCTGCGTGTAGCAGATACTGTGAGGTATTTAGAGTGTGTTATAATAATAAATACATATTTGTATAACTGCTGTGTGGTTCTCCTTTCATTTAACCAATACAATAAGGTTACATTCTGGTAAAACAAGCTGCTTAACATTCCTTCAAGACTAAGCCTGAAAGCTGCTCTCCACAGCTACCACTTGGATAGCTTTCTAAGGTTATCTTTGACCTCTTAAATCACCATAAGGGTTGTTTGGACTGGTACAGGTTGCCCACTTTAAATAGTGGACAGCATATACCAGGCCAACTTCTCACACCATTTACATGGGGGATCCTGTACTAATATCTCGCTCTGGATGAGCATTTCTCACAATGTTTAAAAACATTTCCTCATAATATCTTGTTCTGAATGAGCCAAGATCCTTCAGATCCTTGTAGCAACCACTATGGTCCCTATGGCTTCTCCGTACATGTCAAACGACTCAACGTAAAAGAAAACTGAAACAAAAACATTTACTAGTATATCATTGATTGCAGAGATTTCATCAGTTCTGTACATTCTTATTAAGAAAACAGCAAACCCCAACATTCACTCCTTCAATGTAACTTTCAGTTTTAGCCTAAATGAATGGCTAACTCTTCCTCGGTATTGAGGCCCAATGGGATTTTAGTTTGCAGGTCCACGATATAACGGGACTCTAGGCGTCGTAGTTTTTAAACTCTATTCCCACCTCTTTCATTTACCAGAATATGATCTATACAGAAGAAACAAAGGAGGTTCCTATTACTATTGTGGTGGGTGGCAAAATGTCTAGCGACTGGATAAGCTTGATAATTTTTCTCAATCGCTCGTGCATGTTCTAGAATTTGACGTTTAGTGGGGTGGATGGTGCTGCCTATATACAGTAGCTGTCATGGGTATTTTAGGCAATAGACACAGTATGGTGTATTACACACCATAAATTTGGTGATATTTTTTGATCTTTTGCATCCAGGTACTGCATATGAAAGCACCTTAGTACTGCCTTTACATGCCTTACATTGGGTGCAGGGAATAAATCCTGTGATCCCGTTGATGCTAGAATTTAGCGTTATTGAGGGCAGATGATTTCGAACTATGGTATCTTTTAATGAACGGCTTTTCCTGTACTTTATTTTCGGGGAATCTTGTATAGTTTTCCCTATGACAGTGACGTTGCATGATTTTACTCAACGCACCAGCATCATTGGAGAACGTAGTTATAAATCTAAATTCGTTCCCCAATTTGTCTTTATGGGTTTTGTCTCTCAGTAGCGTGCTGCGAGATATTTTGTCTGCTCTCTCTAATGCCTGATCAAGGACAGTGTCAGCGTATCCTCTATTTCTAAACCTCTCAATGGCGCCCTGAGCTTCATATTCATAGTCTCCTTTTCTGGTGCAGTTTCTTTTTAATCGAAGTAATTCCCCGTAGGGGATACTCCATTTGAGTGGACGAGGATGACTGCTGGTTGCTTCCAATACCGAGTTCCCAGCTGTTGGTTTTTGGTATAATGTGGTGCAGATCTGTCCCTCTGCAATGAAGATTTTTAAATCTAGAAAGTTGACTTCACTAGCACTAATTGTGGAGGTTGGCACTGTTTCTATTTAGGGCCCTGATGTACTTCTCCGCATCACTCGGTGGACCTTTCCACAAGATAAACAAGTCATCTATGTATCTGTACCACCCAATGATACATGAGACCCATGCATTATTAGCGTCCGACCAGGCCACCCATTTCTCCCACCAGCCCACAAAGAGATTTGCGTAGCTGGGGGTGAAGCAGGTGCCCATGGCCGTGCCATGTATTTGTCTGTACAATTGCTTTTGGAATACAAAAATATTGTTGGTGAGACAGAAAGTAATAAATTCAATGAGCATAGCATTGTGTTCAAGGAATTTAAGAGATCTCCCTTTCAAAAAGTACTTTATCGCTTCTATTCCATGATCATGTGAGATGCTGGTATACAGGCTAGTTATATCAAGCACAATCATTAGCATATCTTGTTTCCACATGGTATTGGAAACTATTCTTACAAAGTCTTTGGTGTCCCGAATCTCTGATGGTAGAGATTTCACAAATTCAAATAGAAAATGGTCTATGTATTCAGACATACATTCAGTCAAGCTCCCCTTCAAGGAGATTATGGGACGTCCCGGTGGTGTTGTGCTGTTCTTATGAATCTTCGGGAGATGATAAAAAGTTGGCGTTGTGGGATATGGGCATTTTAGAAATGTTAATTCATCCTGGTCAAGCATGCCTCGATTGTGCCATCTCTGTATCATGTTATTATAGTCATCAATGCTGTCACTGTAGTCTTGTTTACTTATATGGCTGTAACAGTTAGTGTCAGATAGTTGTCTTATAGCTTCTTGGCAGTAATAGTCTTTAGCCATGAGAACGACATTACCGCCTTTATCTGATGGCTTACAGATAATGGTCTGATCCTTCTGAATCTCTCACACAGCAGTTAGTTGTGCTTTAGTTAAATTTGTTTTCGTTTTGTTGGATTTAGTCATTCTCAATTTTATTAGATACGCCTTTACTGCTTCTTCGAAAACATCAATGGCATTCAAGGGCATAGCGGGTACGAATGTAGACTTGGCTCTCAATTTGCTTTTCACACTTTTTTGTCTAATGCCCATTTTTTTTGCTTGTGAGACCTCTCCCAGTTCTTGTTCACTTTGATGTGTATCATTGAGATTATCCAACACCGTTAGTATCTCCTGCTCCTGGCCAGTGAGTATATCCATTTCATCAGCTGTTATTGAGGATGTATGTTGTTGACTATGTCCTTTTAATTTGAAAGATTTATGTAGTTTCAGCTTTCTTGTGAGTTGAAATAAATCAATGCGTGTCTGAGTATATTTGAAGTTCTTTGAAGGACAGAATGACAGTCCCATTTTCAATACAGATTCATCTGATTTGGTTAGTTTTTTAGGGGTTAGATTTACAATTGTAAGCTCATCTCCTTTTATGATTTTTTGGAGCCCCGTTTGCTCCTTGTTTGTGAAGCCACCCCTTTGTTTGACCTTGTTGAAGTCTCCTCTTCTCGTCTTTCGTTTCTTTCTTGAAATTTTCGATCTGGTGGCTTGCCTCTCCCCCCTCATTGCCATGATTGTCTGAGAAGCTGGAATTCCTCGTGAAAATGGGTCTGACCTGGAAATTGTTTCTGGGGGTCATTGCCTTCCTCCCTAGATTATTCTGCGTCCGTCATTTTTTTTTGTTTAAATCTGTTTTTATTGACTTTTAATTGTACATATTCATGAAAGGCAACATACGTTTTGAGAGCCATCTATACATTGGACCATCTACCAATATTTGAGAAACATTACTGTTGTGTGGATGTTAAGCATATCATGGATACCTATGACATCGTTTGTTCAGGAGCAAGCCTGACCCTATCGCTCAATCCATTTCACAAAGGGCAGAGGTTACAGTTCAATAATAGCATGGTTCCGTTATTACGTTGTACAGAGTCCTTCCAGATCATTCAGCATGGGCTTCTGAACAGATGTTATGAATGAGAACAAATAAAACCCAACAACAACAGCATTGACCGGTATTTGTGTGATTATCCCTCTCATTGCCCCCCCACACCCATCATCCCACTGCGTATCATCAACCTGGCAGTTGCCCCCACTCACTAGTTGCGACTGTGTCCACTCTGGGTGTCAAGTAGTATATGTGTGTATTTGGAATATTACGGCAGTCCACTGACGGGGCGCACGTCACTCACTGCTGGTTCGCATCCCTCTCTCTCGAGCTGTCCCCCATGGCCGTCCTCCTCTGTTTGCTGTAAGGCTCGGAGTAGTCCCTCCCACTGGGTTGCTATGGGCTCCTTCCGTAGCCCCAGTGTTTCTTCCCGCAGGATGGCAATTCTCTCTGCTTTGGCCCATGCTAAAAGCGAGTACCTCCACGCCCGTGTGTGTGGCGGGTCTTGTGCCTTCCACCGTTTAGTTAAAAGCCATTTGGCGACCACTAGCCCCAAGTCAAGAAACCGGGATATCACCTTTGTGGCCGGGGTTCTACGAAAGTGATGCAGTAAGTATACAGTCCATTCAAAGGGTATATCGCGGCCTGTGCATACATGTAATAGCCTGCTGATTGTGTGCCAATATGTGCATAGTCTGGGACAACTCCACAGCATATGAATCAGTCCAGCCCCGGGTTCGGCGCATCGGGGACATGTGGCATCCGTACGGTGAAAGTACCTGTTGATCGTCTCAGGCGTAAGATATGCTCTGTGGACAATGAACAATTGTATTTGGTGAAATCTCATGTTTCTGGGTATACGCACTGGGCTCTTGATTATCCCTTCCCACTCCTTGTCTGCCAGTTGTCGCCCTAGATCTAGTTCCCATTTGCGATGGAGTGGATCTAGACTTATCGCTGCATGTGTTCGGAGTGACGCCGTGAACCAGCGAACCAGATGCCTGCCTCGCCCCATGACGTGGAGGTACTGTATGGTAAGGTGTTGGCTCGGTTCTGTGGTCATGTCCCCCCATCTGGCAGTCAGTGTCGCTACCAGCGAGCGGTGCATTAGGAATTGCCTCGGCGGTAGTCCCTCGTCCGCCACCAAGGACTCATATGGTATAAGTGTGCCATCCCGGTATAGATCTCCCAGGGTCTGTATGTCGGCCTCTCGCCATTCCGTGAGTGAAAGAGATGTGAGTGCCCCGGGCCCACTAGGGGATCCCTCCAACGGTATTGCCGGCACGTAGGGGACAATAGCTCTGGTGAGATATAGACTCCTGCGATAGCATTTGTACGCCACCGCTAGTAGGAGCGGCGCCGGTGGTGCGGCTTTGGTGGCTGGGTGAAAGAGTCTGATTATTTGCTCCAGGGAGTGCGGGGGTAGTGTGGTCGCCGTGTCTTCGCGGCCCCTATCCGCAAGCCAGCGGGCTATCCACTGCAGTTGTGCAGCCAAATAATAGTGTTCAAAACAAGGCGCGGCAAGACCCCCCTGGTCGGTGGGCAGATATAGTTTCGTTAGTGCCATTCTATGTCGGGCACTCCCCCAAAGAAAGTCTCTGAGCAGTTTAGTGAGTGTAGCGAAGAAGGCTGCAGGAACATAGACAGGTAAATTAACAAAGTAATACAGGAGTCGGGGAAGGATCTCCATCTTAGCCAGTGCTACCCTGCCAGTGACCGTTAGCGTGTTCCAAAAGTGCATCTGCAACTTAATTGCTGTTAAGGCCCTTCCCAAGTTTCCGTCGAACAGGTCTTTCGGTTGGTGGTATATCTGAATTCCCAGGTAACGGAAGGTGCCCTCCCTCCACTGCACCCTTATACCATTTAGGGTATATCCCGGGTCTTGGCTTCTCTCCCCGAACGCATAGATACAGAACTTGCTAGCATTCACTCAGAGTCCCGAAATGGCGGCAAAGTCTCGCAGTGTATGCGCCAGTTGAGCCGGTATGTTTTCTATGTCTCTTACCTAGACCAGTAGGTCGTCCGCATATAACGACACTTGGTGCACCGCATCACCTAGAGGTATTCCATCTCCCATTGTTGCACGCAATGCTGCCGCTAGGGATTCTATCGCCAGCGCGAACAGGAGGGGTGACAGCGGACACCCCTGCCTGGTACCCCTGCATATTGGTATGGCATCAGAGATGTATGGTCCCAACCGTACCCGAACTGTGGGATTTTTGTATAATAAGTCGACCATCTGAAGAAACCCCAGGCCCAGCTCATATCGCAGTAACACTGCCGACAGGCAGCTCCATTCTAAGCAATCAAATGCCTTTTCCAGGTCCAACATGAGGCATCCCGCTCTGGGCCATTTCTGCACACCGTCCGACGCCACCCTGAAAAACCTTCGCAGGTTCAGTGACGTGCTCCGCTTGGGCACAAATCCGTTTTGGTCGCCGTGGACTAATTCGGGGACTACCAGCGCCAATAAATCTAAAAAATCTAAATCCGTATTTGTGAAGCGCGAACTACTCACCCTTATGGGTCTCAAGGCGCTGGGGGCCGTCGTGGAAATTAAGTGAGCTATTGCCCAGAGTCACATGGTGCTGAGCTGAGCTGCCGCCGGAGCCGGGGATCGAACCGTGAGCCCTGTGCTCCGAAGTCAGCTGCCCTGGCCGCTGCACCACACTTCTTCACTCGCCAATCGTTCCGCTAGTACTTTGGCGAGTATCTTATAGTCCGTGTTGAGTAACGCCAGGGGTCTATAAGATCCCAGTGCTGTGGGGTCCCTGTCTGGCTTTAGCAAGGACACCAGGTATGCTTCACGCATCGAGGGGGGCAATGTGTATTCCTCCAGTGTTGTGGTGTAAAGTGTGTGAAGGCGTTGCACCAAAGACTCACGATAAGCTTTGTAGTATTCGGCAGGTAGGCCGTCCGGCCCCGGCGTTTTCCCAGATGCAATGGACCCAATCGCCTCCCCAATCTCCTCCAAAGTGAGGGGGCTATTAAGGACCTCCTGGTGTGCTCCTGAGGCTATGGGCAGTTGGACAGATTCTAGGAATCTCTCCAGATCATGACCTGAGCAGCGGCCCCTGGATTGGTACAGTTGTGCGTAGTGATCTGTCATTACCTTGTGAATTTCTCGCTGCGTATACACTAGGGTCCCCTCTGGTGTGCATATGGCTCCGATCGGGGTGTGAGTACTCTCTTGTTTCAGTAGCCAGGCGAGCAGGCGGCCCGCCCTATCCGCTGTGGCGTGTGTGCGAGCCGTGTGAGCTGTGTAGTTGTGGCACCTCAATCGTTCCAGGAGCTCCGCATGTTGGGCCCGGAGTCTCTCCAGGCGGCCCGAGTGCCTGCCTCCCCCCTCCCCCTCACATTCATACTGTAGCAGCCGGGATTCTAAGCGGGTGAGTGAGAGTGATAGCTGTTTACGTATGTTCCATGTGGCCACTAGACAGTGGCCTCTAACCGCTATATTGAGGGCGTCCCATTCCACCAGCGCATTACTTGCTGTACCTTCGTTGAGGTCGAAATATGTAAGAATAGCCGTCCCCAGTGACGAACGGAATTCGGGGTCTACTAGTGCGGATGTTTGGAGACGCCATGTGGGTATGGGGGGACGATCAGCCTCCCAGCTGAGTTGGATCCACAGAGGGTTATGATCGGAGTGTGTCCGCCCTAGGTATTCCGATTTCTCAACTAGCGGAAGCAGGGATTGAGAGCCCACCACCCTATCCAGTCGTACATGTAGGTCATGCATTACAGAGTAGTAGGAATAAATACGTTCGCTGGGGTGAAGGACGCGCCACATATCCAACAATGCCCAGTGTGAGAGCCAGTCTGTGAGCGCTTGCGCATTTGACATAGCAGATGTCTTACGAAGAGGGGGGAATGACCTGTCTATGTGCACAGCAAGCACCGAGTTAAAATCCCCACCCAATAACCAGGGGAGCCCAGCATAAGGGGTCAGGACTAATGACAACTGCGTTAGGAACGATGGCTGGTCTACATTCGGAGCATATATCGAGCCCAACAATATTAATTGACCATTAAGTGTCCCACGTACTAAGGTGTATCTGCCTTCGGGATCTATTACCACATCTGCACAGACGAACGGGGTGCCCGCTCTCACCCAGATTAACGTGCCCCTGCATGTGCTGAATATACAGTGCCATACACCTGTCCCCTCCAGCGCCTGCGTAGTCTGTCGAGTTCCGTCTGTGTCATGTGTGTTTCCTGCAATAGGGCAATTCCGACCGAGTGTCTCTGGAGGTAAGCGAATATGGAATAGCGCCGCGTGGGCGTGTGCATGCCGCGTATGTTCCATGTGATTATGTTAGCTTGTGCCATTGCTAGAGTATTTAGTCGTCTGGGGCGTCAGGGGTGGGGTGCGTCTTGATGTGTGTGGATCGTGGGCGGGCAGAAGTGTACCGGTCTGCTGCAACAAAAACAATAGATCAACTTTGAACGTCATAACAGCTGGGGCGAACTTTGCGGGGATGTCCGTCCAAACTTCTGTAACAACTTAGAGGTACAAACTAGTTCAGTGTATTGCCTGATGGGGCGCGCGCACAGGTAGTGTTCTGCCGTGACCGTCCCCCCATTCCTGCGTATGAGGTGTGCCATCCAGGTAATCACCTAGGTTAGTGTGCGGATCCAGCATGGTTCAGGGCTAAGTGCCGCCTTATGTGCACCTACTCCCTGTAGTGATATGCGCAGTGCTTCCAGCCGTGGGCTTAGTGGTCCCCTAGCTGTCCCATAATGGATTGTGAGTGGTTATTAACCCACCAGATCCTCCCTCACCTCTAATACAGTGTAAGAACACATAGGTTAACAAACAATGCTCTACTTGCATGAGCTGCCTGTGACAGAGTTCAACACAATAGTGTTCTATCCTATGATACCATCAGCAGTCTGCGGGGTCACCACTGGTAGGCAGAGGTCGTCGGATACTTCAGTTGATGGTGACGACGAGCCGCTAGCCACTGCCGTGTCTCGTACGTAGGATTCCAAGCGTTCTCTATTATGTGGGGTTCCAAGGGATGCAACTGCCTCCAGGACATCCTGTCCCTCCATTCTTATTTTCTCCGGGCTCGGGGCTGCTGTCCCTGATTTTGCATTTCGCGCTGTCCCGCGCCTTCCACGTCATCTATTTCTCCTGCCTGTTTAGTTGTCGCCATCCGGGCCCGAGGGTCGTGTTCCTGTCCACAGCCCCGACTCCTCCAACCAGTCCCACGCCTCCGCAGGAGAATCAAAGAAGCGGGTCCCCCCTTTCGCAACCACCCTCAGCCTGGCGGGGAATAACAGTGAGTATGTTAGTTCCAGTTCTCTGAGTTGGCGCTTCACTGCCGCATAGTTACTTCTGCGGCGCTGCACGAGGGCGGTGTAGTCTGGGAAGAACATAACTTGACTGCCGCTCACTTTGAGGCTTTCCAGCTTTCGAGTTTCGCGTAGCACTGCATCCCTGTCCCTGTAGTTGAGAAGTTTAACAATGAACGGACGTGGCCTGGCTCCTGGTTGGGGCTTCTGTGCCGGCACACGATGGGCTCTTTCTACTGCAAACTGCGGCGACAATGTTCCCTGGGGCAGTAGGTCGCGCAGCCAGTGCTCAGTGTATTGCCCTGAGTTCCTTCCTTCTTCTCCCTCCGGCAAGCCCACCACGCGAATGTTGTTGCAGCGGGAGCGTCCCTCCGCATCTTCTGCTCTATCTTCCAGGGCACGTATACGATCCATCATGTCTTGCAGCGCAGCAGCATGGCTTTGAGTGACAGGCTGGAGTTCCTTAAGCGTTTGGCCCTGGACAGTGACTTTTTTGGCCAGTTTACGGTGATCTGCATGTAGGAGCGTGAAGTCCGAGGTAACTTTATCGATCCAAGTTTCCAGAGAGGCTCTGGTATTTTCTAGTGCGGCGCCAATTTTCTCCACTGCTGCAAGCACCAAGTCCATTTTGGCCGCCAGGGCCGTGGTCGTTGGCTCCATCTCCCCCTCGTCTCTCATGCGTGAGGGATCCAAACTACCCGCGCGTAGCGGCCCTTGCTGTATCTTGGCACGCATACGGCCCATCACAAGTTGCTGCGCTGTGGGCATTCGCAGCCAGTTACTAGTGGGGCTGGTTTTGTTTATGGTAGGGCCACAACGTGGAATTTAGTTAGACGTCCGTCTCCCCCGCAGGCGTGGGCTACTTGAGCTGTGTGTCCAGGTTGGGGCGCTAGGGGCGGTCGCACCATGCGTGGCGTCTTATTCTCGAGAGCGAGGTTTGTGGCCTGTGGATCCTACGCGTGGTCTCTACGCCAGCAGCCCTTCAGTAGTGCGGGGTGTTTGGGCTTCCAGTGGGGTGACAGCCGGCAGCGACTCTCGATGTTAGGGCATCTGTTCACTTCGCTAATGGCACTCCTTGGCGGCGTCACCCCCACGAGTCTCACCAACTTCTCAGGGGGATAAGCACAGCGCATTCCGCCCGCTCCCGTTACCTCTGACTTCTCTTCCCGCAGCACGCTATAGCCTTCTCGTAGGCCCTCTAGTCTTGATGGATCAGCTTGTGCAGGTCTTAAGGGCCGCTTCTATATGATCGACTGTGCCGGTTTCAGGGTGTTTCCTCCTCCACTACTTTGCTTTCCAGGCGAGTCGCCTCCAAAGTTTCACCTGCACCTGCTGTCACCCAGCTCCCTGTCTTGTTAACTGCTGCGCAGTTGGGATCCGCTGTCAGCTGATAGCGTTAAGGGGCTTGTCGGGCATGCAGTCTCTGCGTGTAATTCAGCGTCCGTCTGGCGTGTTCACAGTTTGAGGGACTTGAGTCTTGTGCTGTGAACTACACACTGAAGGCAGTGTTTCACACGATGCAGCGTCCCGCCCCAGAAGCGGGGCCTGTGTCGCGGTGGCACTTTATCCGTGGGTCGGCTGTAACGGGGACCACCTGGAAGTCCAGCGGGCGCTAAGTTGCGGCCTTTCTCAGCGGCGAGGCGTCATTTCTTTTGTGAGTGTCTCCCATTAGCAGCAGGCTGTGTAGGCCTTGTTTCTGCGGGCCACGGCGTCGTCTTGGGGGGGGGGAAGGGGATCAGGCAGAGCCCACCCGCTCCCAGCGCCCCCACCGCTCCCCTCCGCGGCGCTCAGCAGCTGTTGCGGCAGTGCAGCCGTTTGTGCAGAGTCGGCGCCGCCTAGGCCCCGAGGGTCTCCTCAGCTCAGGCCTCAGAATGCACCTCTTCTCTCTGTCGATTTCAGGTCAGGCCACTCCGTGGCATCCGTCGCTTACACCGCCGGTGCGGCGACAGCAGATTCCCCGGGCTCAGCTTCAAAGATGTGCACTCACCGGGTCGCCCCCCAGCCAGGAGGGCGTTTGCCGCTGCCAGGTCCCGTACCCAGTGGTGGGCCCATGCGCCCAGAGCCCGCTACAATTCTCAGATTTTGTCGATGCGGGCCCGCACCTTATCACTCGTCACAGCTCCGTCGGAAGGGCCCCGTGGCGAATGTTATGTTTCCGCCACCGCTCCTTACCCCGTATTCCCTCCGGCGTGCGATCCGCAGCCTTCTCAATGAGCCGCTGCCTGCGCATCCTTCCGCTGTGGCCCTCACTGCAGCTCGTCACTCACCAGGAGTCCCAAGGGCAGGGCGACAACGGCGTTGGTCCCAGACGCGCGACTGCCAGGCTTCTCGGCCTTCCCACAGCGGCCCGGGTCTACGCCGCAGGGATCGCGGTTCTCTCCGCAGTAGCCGCCCACCTCTCCCACTGGAAGACCACGACGAGGGTTCGACTCGCCAGGGGTCCGACGATTGGCAGGGCCGTCACCACTGCAGTCGGCTCTTGTAGGTGACTCCCCAGAGTGGCGCCATGCATGTAACCCCACAGTTGTGCTGGCCGCGGCCATGTTGCTCACGGTCCCGAGGGCCTGTTGAGGTGTCAGTTGTCTTTCCGCTCCGGCGGTGCACCGCCACAGCCAGAGGCCGTTGTTCCAGTGCGGGTGGCTGCCTTCCGCCGCTGATTGCCTCCGCGCGGCCTCTCAGTGTGCAGGCCGCGTCTCTCCCCACGGTGGTAACTGCAGTTACGAGGGGTGAAACGGCACGTTTTGGGGCTCCCTGGCATCAGTGACTCCTTGGCTGTCTGGTCCCGCTTATTTCCAGCGCGGATGGCTCACTATGAGGATAATTGTGCCGGATTAGAAGGGGATATCGGTCAGAGCGTTAGAGACTCGCGTCCGCCATGATGGCTGGCTAGCCACGCCCCCCCCCCCAGATTGTTCTGCGTCCGTCATGATGTCCGATTCCAATGTTTCTTTGTTCTCTATGGTTTTACAATTCAAGTTGCTCCTAAGTGTTCGCCTTGGTGCATCGAACTTCCGAGCAAAGGTGAGCACTCTTCCTTATTTGTACTCCCGGGCATCAAGATTAAATTTCGTATGTTTCCGTTGTTTGATCTTCTCTTCATAGGTCACAAGCCGTTTCCTCATGGCTTCTCTCATTTCTTCTTGTGCCTTAGTATCTGGGTCACTCAAGATCTGGGTTTCCAATTCTGCTATTTCCTTCAAGCATTTCTCTCTGTCACTCCAATTAATTTAATGAGAATCTTTAACATTCCTATCGAAGATTCGGTGGTATATGCAGCCCATTCTTCTAGCAGGTTTGGGTCCGGATTTTCATAATCCGGAACGTATATATTCTTAGGCCTCTTGGAATTCGGCCGACATCCACGTAATTCTGCAATGATGAGGCTTCCCACCATTTACGTGTATCACGTTCGTACAGTCTCTCTAGCTTGGTAAATTTGTTTTTGAGTCCTTCTTGTACTGTGGGACCAGAACCTTTCCTAGTTTCGTCACTAGTTTGTCCCCTTTTGAAGATTCCGAGTGCCGCTTCACGGCGTGCTGCATCACTAAACATTCCGTTTGCACTGTTGTAAAGTTTTCAAATATAATTATTCCAATTTCCTCCATCTCACTCCAGCCGCTGTGGTAGTATATCTTTTATCGCATTGTATAAGCATGAGTAATATATAATAGGCGGAAAAAATAATACAGAGACTGCCGAGTACCCTGACTCATCCGTCTTCGTGTCTCTGATCGCCTTTTTATTTCTCTCCGGAGTTGTGCGGCGGTGCTTGGCGTGATAGAGATTTTCGCTTCAAGTCCACCAAAGACTCTTAGCACTCAGGAGTGGGTGCCTGTCTGGATACGCGGTGGTGGAACTGCAATAAATATGTAGCTCGAGTACTTCCAAAGAAGAGACAGTATTCACGGGGAGGAAAATAACCCGGCTTTATTGTACTGGTTACTTGTACAACGGACGCGTTTCGGCAAGCGCCTTCATCAACATTCAATGTTTGAGCAGCATTTCCACGTTTTTTTATACAATTTTACAACATCCTGTATGGACATAAACCTAGAAAGAGGGCACATTGAAAGCAATTAAAGCATTACGTGCGCCATCTTGGAACATGCAATGATCAACATCTTGTGGTAAAATTGGTTAATTGTGTGTAACACATTGTATTTCATCAAGATAATACATACAAAAGGAGTGCATTTTAAATTAATACTCCATATGAGACCCCTAAAAAATACATCCCGTTTACATGGGAGATCCTGTACTAGCGAGATATTAGTACAGGATCTCCCATGTAAACGGGATGTATTTTTTAGGGGTCTCATATAGAGTATTAATTTAAAATGCACTCCTTTCGTATGTATTATCTTGATGAAATACAATGCGTTACACACAATGTGAACTGAATATGACTAAGTGATTCATCTAGGCGTAGAAACAGAGATGGTATCTGTTTCAAGATGGCGCTGCATTTTACCACAAGATGTTGATCATTGCATGTTCCAAGATGGCGCACGTAATGCTTTAATTCCTTTCAATGTGCCCTCTTTCTATGTTTATGTCCATACAGGATTTTGTAAAATTGTATAAAAAAACGCGGAAATGCTGCTCAAACATTGAATGTTGATGAAGGCGCTTGCCGAAACGCGTCCGATGTACCAGTAACCTGTACAATATAGCTGGGTTATTTTCCTCCCCCGTGAGTGCTGTCTCTTCTTTGGAAGTACTCGAGCTACATATTTATCGCGGTTCCACCACCATGTATCCAGACAGGCACCCACTCCTGAGTGCTAAGCGTCTTTGGTGGACTTGAAGCGAAAATATATATATAGATATGTGCATGTGTGCGTGTGTGTGTGTGTTTGTAACATAACGTGCATTTGTAAAGTGCACGTTCACCCAAGGGTATCTTGGTGCTGAATAACTGATTTTTATTGTTATCCAACTCAATGGTACAATATATACATGCACACACACACGCACACCCACACACGTGTGTGTGTGAGTGTGTGTATATATATATATATGTGTGTGTGTGGTTTTACCTACCTTAAATGTACTTACCATGCATGGTAAAGGTGTTCATTATACTTAGGGCTCCCGGTTACATGGTACTTATATCTTTGTCATTTCTGTCTGTATTTATCCATAATTATTTTTTGCTAATTTTACCTGTATTTATCCATATTTATTTTAGGTTTTGTGAAAAAATGAAGCTGAAATGTGTATATTTCTGCATTTATTTAACCAGTTAATGTGCACTTGGGCCTGAACGCCTGACAGGTTTCAAAGATATAGACATACTCAGATGGAAAATGTTGCACTTGTAAGAAAATATGTAAATTTTAGTATCAAGGTTGTGCAAAGCTACTGCTGTTAAAAGCTCTTTACTAAAATCCCCATATTTTTTTAAACCCCTTGCCTGTCAATCCGCACAGCTATTGGCCTGGCAGTTATGATTGACAGCATTTAGAATCACTCAAAAACAACCCAATTTTCGTTTTTATCCACATTTAAAAATAAATACATACAGGAAAATAAATGGTTTTTCATCTGTATTTATCTGTAAAAATCAGTAAAAACAGAAAACAGGGAGCCTTACTTATAATGTCATACATTCCTGTCCTTTTACAGATGTTTACAGAGCTATCTAATTGGCCTTCCTTTCCAAAACGTAAACTGTTCTACTTCCAATGTTTTAAGTCCATGCTAAATCAATTGATACAGAAATCTGAATGTGAAACTATCAGAGTGAGTACTTCTGGGTTGGCCTTCTGTAGGACCAATAATAATGAGTGTGTTTCAGCTCTTTGAGCAGCTAAAATGAGACGCTTTTGTACATGTTGTCAAGGTTTAAACTAAGAACCCTCAAACATTCTTTCAACGACTGTACAAGCAGCAGAGTATTTGTGCTTTGTAAGTGGAGCAAGCTGAGCTGATCATCTGTGTAAAGGCGGTATGGCTGGCTTCTTAAGTCAGTATAAGTGGAATATGTGGTACAGAATTGTTGGTTTGCAAAATAACCTGATTCATAAGTGTTGCATCTCATTGAAACTGTATGTTTAACACAGTTCGCGTGAATGCTTATTGCACCTGTGAAAATGGTACAGCTTTATAATTTGGAATGTTCACTACCTTTCAAAAGGGAAATACTTTATGGTTCATTTAATGTGTTATAATGTGAAATGTATTATTGAGGGCTAGGGTTAGAGTTGGCTTTAGGGAAAGGGTAGAGATGTGCTGTAGGGTTAATGTTAGGCTACAGATAAAGGTAAGAGGAAGGGATAGGAATATGTGTACTGTTATGGTTACCATTAGAGTTAAGGATAGGTTCACAGTCTGGGTTAGGATGAGTCTTAATGAGACGATTGAGGTTAGATATGAAATAAGGAAGGGTACGTTTAAGAGATAGTGTTAGAGTTAGGGTAGTAGGTGTTGTTAGTATTAGGGGATTGGTTTAGGATTAGGCAGAGTGTTAGGATTAGGTACAGGGATGAATAATTTACGGGGCTAGGGACTATGGGTAAGTGTACATAGCAGTGCGAGATACATGATGGGAGTCAATATTTGGTTTAGGACCCTTTACAGTAGGAGTCAGAGTCTGGACACAATTTCAAATCTTTGGCTTTGAAACTAATTTCCAGATACATAAGCTTAATTAAAACTCAAAATAGTGGTTTCTTATTTTTATTTTCAAAGTTTTGGTTTTCACACCTTTTCAGTCTGTCCTTTGAGACAGCTTTAGCTGCCTGGCATACACATGCATCCACAGACAGGCTTTAGGTCTGTTATGAACCCCAATGTACCCCAATATAGTCCTACGTAGTTACACAACCTTTTACCTACATCTGTCCTACCATTGTTCTACATAACGGGTTGGGGCTGACCTTTTACCTAGTTAGGTGCTACATGATTGTTGTGTGGTTTTCTCCGAAAACTATCCTCATGTATTAGGCATGAGGAGGATTATGATCTTCTGCATAATAACTCTGTATAAGGGTCACTTCTATCGTCATCCTTGCCCGACATGCCCACAGTACACTTCTAAATAGAACCCCTGAGGGCACCTTTTCGGGTATATAAAGCACTACATCTTCGCTGGGTAAACCAGAGGAGAAAGACTTCCATGCTGACACGCTGACGCGAGACACTGAGGTCCCTGCACGCAGACACTCCAGTACGCAGTGATTTGACATCCCTTGCGGGTGTCCAGCTCGAGACCAAGACGGGGTCTTTCTCTCTCCCACATCAGTTAATGGGGTTGGCTCTATCCTAAGGGAATTCTTGGCTATACACTTACATACATACTAGGTACACTTAGGTACATCTAGTTAGGGTTTGCATCGTAGGAGTATGCATCTTTTACTGTTATGTATCTATTTGCCTGCATATATTCATTGTTTTAGCACTATGGTAGAATTCTACCTTTTCTTTACTCTGTTGGTGCTTATAACTGTATACATATGTCTATGCCTAATGGTCGTTGCAGCACACGTATTTTATACTAGAATGACGCTGGTTCGATAAATACTTATTGAAAATGTCCCCACAGTTTATTCTGTATCTCTCTCTGAGACTAAGTGAGCACGAGTGACTGATCGAAAAGTACCGTACTGTTTCCACAATCCCTGAGGGGTCAGGGTTGTTATATGTTCGATAGTTGCCAGCAACTATTTGCTCCTTGGTAAGAGGGGCTCATAGTGGCACTGTGAGCTAGCTGGTCTACAGACTAACATATCCAACAGGGGTGTCTGGAATCAGTCGAGGACACCAATCCCTTAGTTTATGTTGTCTAAACGCGCAGATCCTATATAGATTTGTAGGAACTACACGACATGGCGCTGCCAACGTTGGTTTGGTTCTTATTTAACTGTCAAATCTGAGTAGTTCAGTCGTGCTTTCTCAGAGACCCCATCTCACATTTACCTAGAGACGTCTGGAATTGGAAGGGAAAAATCCACCACAGCTAAGTAGGCATATCCTATGTATTAGCTGTACGTTTATTCAAGCTTGAAGGATTGTAGTTCCCTACATTGTGCATAAAACAATATCTCATTTTCCTTGAAACACTTTCAACAATGTCTGTCGGGGATAACGCTGCGGCAGCATTACATGCGAATGCAGCCGAGGAAGGATACCAGGAAGGTACTATAAACATTTGAGAAAATGTCAGAAATGCACTTACTTTAAAACTAGCTGAGTTTGGAGTCTCAGCATTAGGTGAGACTGTAACATTTGTGATTGAGGCACACAAGTCATTCAGGACGGAGGAATTCTATTAATGGGTTAAATTTCCACCTGCAGATGCACGCACCAATACGTTTCATTTTTACCCTCCGGATAAAACACCGGAAGAATATTGTCCATACGAGGACATTGAAGTTCCGCTCAGTTACCAGGAGCATATAAACTAGTTTTAAGGCACCCTCCCACACACCACAGGTAAAGTGAGACTCGGTCTGCTCAGCAGAGACAGAGCAACTTGGCCGGTACTAGCGGCTTACACACTGCATCCAGATGTTGACACATTGCCAATAGCAGACTTACGTCCACTTCACAAAGAAATAATAAAACTTTACAGAAATCTGACATAGTTCGTTAGGCGAACACTCCCACTTCAACCAGCTAAAATTACCCCAGCAGGTCAACTACAAGGAACTGCAACTAAAATTACCCCACAAACACTGAATGCAGTTATGGGAAGAATGCCCACTAAACGTGAGCAAATGCCATTCTGGATAGCACAGAAAATAGTACAGTTAGAGGCAGTGTTTCCACACACAGGCCCACAGGAAAAACACAGAGTATTGACAATTTGCTTGCCAATGGGGATAGCTCCCCCGATAGAGGATTGTGCAACTTGAGGTACATATTTTGCTGCCATCTATACCAGAACTCATGGTATCCCTTCAATAGCAGGGATACCAGAAGTATTAAGACAAATACAGAATGAGTATGGAGCAGAACCTGCTCTGAACCTGGAGATGAAATTATTAGGAAATTTTTCTCAGGTAACTACAATTATGTTAGCAAACATAAAAGGGGAGGCAGCAGCGGTGGCTATACGCCAACGCCTGAGGGAATGCACTCCTGCACAATGGGAGCAAGAATTACCAAAAATTATTGAAGATACATACGTCGAATTAGGTAGAGATAATTTGGGAGCCAGAGCTATGAAACCACAAGTAATGGGTAGTCCTGAAAAGGATAACACCAAGCAAGCACCTGATTCTTCAAAAAAGAAATGGGATAATAAAAAACAAAAAAATAGACAGAATAGATCACAATCAAGGGGTGGGTCTCCTCAGAAGGAGCCCTCCGAAAGGAGGCATAACCGTAGAAATCGTGATAATATTAAAAAACCTGACAGGTATCAGGATACTGATACACGCTCCTCTCGTTCCATTCGGGGTTCATCAAAAAAATCTGAGAGGGAAGGACAGTCAGCATACAGATCAGAAGAACGAACAAAGTCAAGAGACACACTACGCAGTTCAGACTTTAATATCAAAAAAGAAGATAAACCAAAATCAAAACCTCAATTTAAGAAGAAGAAAGTAGCAGGACTTAAAATACGGAATGCCCAGGCTACTGAGGACACAGCTTCTGAACGGGGAATGGGCTCTGATGATGCTAGACAGCGCAGCAGAAGTAACAATAGCTTGCCAGAACCTGATGGAATTTCTGGTGACAGCGGTGTTGAATGAACATATCACAGTGGAAACACCTGATACTAGGGTAAGTGTCCCACATCAGTTATACGAAATAACACTCCATATGGAGGGGGACATACCTAGGAAGCTTAAAGGTCTCTTTTGGGAGAATTTGTCCTTTGGATACAACATTCTTTTAGCAGAAAAAGATTGGCCACCTGAGTTTGTTATGGATTGCCCAAAAGGAGAAACAGTCATTTTACCAGCTTTCTCTGACCTCGTTCCAGAATCACTGAAACATTCATACGCGCAGGAGTGGGTGGTAGCACTAGCTCCTGAATTATACCGCAATCATGCAGGGTGGGATGCTGAGTCACCTCACCATGTAGTCCCAGGAAAAACTACTACAACTCCACAGAGACAGTACCCAATAAAACATGACGCGAAAAAACAAGTCAGGGAAATCTTAGATCAACTTGAATACCAAGGTGTAATATAGAATTACACCTCTTCCATGAATAATCCTTTGTTTTTCGTTTGTTTCAACTAATCACTTGCTGCTAGTACCCTGGTCACTATTGGGGTACCTCAAGGTTCTGCACTCTCGCCCACGCTCTTCAACCTCTTCATGGAACCTCTAACTGTTATTCTGAACTGCGCTAGCATTCAATACCATATGTACACGGATGACACTCAACTTTATTTGAAGATTTCCTCTCCAGATGACATAAAAACTCTTAATGGTGCGCTTCAAAAACTCAACAATGGCTAATTCATAATCATCATGTTACTAAATACCCTCAAAACAGAATTTCTCTTGATTACCCCCCATACCCACTCGGCACCTACGCAAAACTGGATCAAACAACTTTCAGCACTCAACTGCACCCCTCATATTGTTGACTCTGCTATTTCTTTAGGCGTCACCCTGGACAAATACCTAACTATGCAAACGCACATCAGTGCCACCATAAGGAGTGCCAATCATCAGCTCAACACTCTTAGAAAAATCAAGCCTTTCTTATCTCCTGAGGACATCCAGTCAGCAGTCCAATCCCTAGTTATCTCACGATTGGAATATGGTTAGGTGACCCTAGCTGGGCTTCCTAAGGCTAGGTTAGCTTCGCTAAGAGCTACTCTGAACACCTCTGCCAGACTCATCAAGGGCTCCAGAAAGCATGATCATATCACACCTGACTTAATTCAACTTAACTGGCATTCCATTGAAGCAAGGATCCGCTTCAAGATAGCCTGTCTGACACATAAGGCTATTCACTACAACACCCCCGTTTACCTGGCAAAAAAACTTGAGCTCTCCGGCTCTAGTCGGAACGTAAGAAGCTCTAATACTCTACTACTGAAACCTCCTAAATTCAACAAAAAAAAGAACTTACAACCGTGCCTTCTCCGGGCTTGCTCCAAGAATATGGTATGCCCTTTTGTCTGAGATCAGATCCAACCCCTCACTCAACTGCTTCATTTAAAAAGCATGTCAAATGGCTTCGCCTGAATGAACTTCATCAGCAATAGCCCTGATGCCATTTGCAAATCTGACTGATGCCCGATGGATCTACCTGTTTAGCTATTGGGGTGATGAGCTGTGGATTCCCTCCTCGGACGTCACCTACCCAGTCGGTCTTTGGGCAGACTTCCTTTCGTCTGCCCTGCCGTCTTTTCCTTCATCCTCCCCCTTCACACTTCCCCCTTCCCCCCTCCTCTCTATTTGTCTCACCTTTCTTTCCTCTCCCAATTTGTTGCTTAATTTTTGACGTAATGTGTATTTGTTTTCATTCTCGGTAACATTGTGTAGCCTAATGTAAAGTGCTCTGATACCTACGGGTCTAGCCAGCACTATATATAACTCTTAAATAACGTTCCTCTGAACTTCTGATGGACCTCTGATGACTGTTTGTACTCACCTGGATACACGAGCAACCTTGGCCGATGCCCGGTGGAGCTGTCATATGCAGCTAAAGAGGAGTCTGGCCCTGGTTTCACCCCCTCGGCCGTCACCTACCCAGCCGGACATCTGTCATTGTTTTCCTCGTTTTCCAGTTGTGTATTCCCTCCCTCCCCATCCTCCTCCCCCTATGACTCTTTGATTCAAGTGATGTAACTATGTAACTTGTAACTTGCTGTAACTCATGTAAAGCGCTCTGATACCTCCGGGTCTAGTAGCGCTATATAAAACTTTTCAAATAAAAAATAAAATAAATAAATAAGTCACTTCCTTCTCCTGCTTGATAATCGTTTTACATTGTGTTTCAAAATGTGTTTTGTTGTCCTTTTGACATACTGCTCTGCTAGAACTTCACTGTGCCTATTAGTAGGGCTGTTACCTGTTGATCACTTGTTATTTCATCTTCCCCTTGCACCCCCATGCACTTTTTATGTTTCAGGTACTTCTTATGTTTCCTTATTGTACTGTACTCATGCTGTTACCTCATGCCAACGTGCGTTAATTTGTACAGCGCTCTGATACCCGTTTGGGTCTTGTTTGCGCTCTATAAAACTTTTTAAATAAAATAAAGGATTATTCATATCGTCTAGTTTTGGACTACAGGCATTTGAACACATGCACAAAGACATTTGCAGTACAAAATGCACACAGTGCTGTATTGATGAATAACATTGTGTGGAAAATATACAAAACAACACTAGATATCTCAAATGGATTCTTCTGCCAGAATATAGCGCCTTAAAGCAGATATTTGACAGCATTTTCAGCCCTAGGCTCTCAGCGTCAATTCTGTCAACTGCCCCAAGGGTAAAAGAATAGACCCTTGCTGTTCTCAGCAAGAGTAACAGAGTTGCTTCAAACTTTTGGTGAGGAGGCATTGTCGAATGTAGATGATATCTTTCTGACGAACGATGAATTATTGGATCATTTGACCAGAGTGAACAACATAGTTCTGGGGTTCGCCTCTGAGGGCTACAAATTTAACTTGAAAAAATCAAAAATTGCCCACCTCAATGTCCTATTTTTGGGATATGTGTTCTCAAGTGAAGGGAAAAGCCTTGCAGCTAACTTTCTAGAAAAGTGTGCGCTGTTCCAACCTCCAAAGACTCTGAAAAACTTACAATCCATTTTAGGATTCCTAAATTTTGGCATAACAGTTCAACAGTGGACACAGGAACATACAGAAATACGTTGTTCCCTACAAGCTGACATGATAGCTTCAAAACACTTATACACATGTGTAAACACAATGAATTTGGTGATCTGTGTAATTGCGGGTCAATCCGGGTACACTTACCTCACCTTCAATGAAGCCAAACTGTACCGATTGCATACAAATCTCATTTGTACACAAAAGCTGAGATGCGTTTTGCATAAACTGAAAAAATGTTAGCAGTACAGACTGCTGTAGTGAGAGAAAGAGCACTGGCTCAGGGGAAATGAATAATTGTCATAACTCCAATACCAACCTTAGAGGCTGTTACCAAAGCAAGTGTTCCAAACCCTAAAGTGTTGAATCCACGATGGATACAATGGGCTAATTCTCTCACTGCTACACATGTAGACTACAAGTTGGACTCTACATTGAAAACACAAGTATTTCTGCAGTACGAACAGGAATATCCTCTCCCAAATTAAATAATGCCTCTAGATCAGTACGAATACATTATTTACACTGATGGTTCTGCTCAGCCTGCCATAGGAAGTAACCAACAATACTGCGTAGCTTGTGCAATTGTAAAGGGATGTATGCGGGGCGGTAAGTTCCGTCCTAGCAATACGCAGACGCAGTCCCTAGGGCACTGCATGGCTCAACTGGCAGAACTAAAAGCCCTGGTACTGGCACTAAAAAATACGGATCGAGAATTCCCCCCACTCATAGTGTGCAATTCGTTTTACTGTGTCAGTCGTACAATGAATATCTTCACTATTGGGGCCAGAATGGTTTTAAAGATTCTAAGGTTGCACAATAAAGCACAAGTTGCTTTGGGAACAAGTTTTGGAGCTAAAAAAGGGCTTGCCGCGGGCTCACATGATTAATACGCTGAGTCATCAACGTGTTGGCGTGCACATTGAAGGGAATTCATTGGCTGATAAAGCCGCCAAGGCGACAGTGAGAACTGCTGCCGTTGCTGCAATCACTTGTTCTCGCACGAGAGAAGATGGAGACATAATAGTAGCTGTCAAGGCTTCATGCAAAAACAGCTCAGCCTTGCCAAAAGGTTTCCCACTCAAGTACTCCTACAAGTTAGATGTACAAAATATACCATATGCTCAAATTCCAGGAGTGGGGGGATAGAGTAATACCAAACATGGATCACAGATTAGGTTTAATATTAGCTACACACAAGGGTCTGGGCTCAGCACACGCAGGTATCACTGCAACAGTTTCATTGCTGAAACAACATAATTGGTGGCCAGTCTTACCAAACAGACAAAATCATTTGTGCTTAAGTGCGACATCTGTTAGCAGATGAAGGGCTCCACCATAGCAATTCCACCACTACTGATTTCAGACACACCTCTCACATGCGTCTACTTGGACCACTGCGGCCCCTTACAATCTGACAGGGCTTACAAGTACTTCTTGGTGGCAGTGGATTCATGCTCTAGATTCCTGTGGGTTTGGCCTCAGCGCTCAGCTGACGCCCGAACTGTTATAAAGGATTTGCGAGTCTTCATAGGGATATACGCAATTGGCACATTACATTCTGACCGTGGCCCCGCGTTTAGCTCTCGGGCTTACAAGGAAGTCAGGGGAAGTTTGGGTGTAGCATTGTGGTACTCCTCTCCGTATCATCCTGAGAGAAATTTGATTGTGGAAAGGAAAAAACGGGACTTAAAGCAATCCTTAACAGCAAGGGTATTAGGCTTGGGTGGCAGTTAGGTCAATCACCTATATGGGGTCCAGAGGGCACTTAATAACATGCTCAGAAGCTCCATACGAGGTCCTGTTTGGGACGAGAATGTGGGTACCCGACCTCGATTGTGGCAGCACAGTGGCGGATGAAAAAGCATTTGACATCAATGATCGTTTGGCTGTTTTACAGGAACTCAATGAATTCCGGGCATTAAAAAGCAACGTCCAAGTAAAACGCACTGCCACTGGGGAAGTTAAAGCTGTTCCGGCAAGACCTGCCTCGGTCCCAAAGATCATGGACCTGGTCAGAGAAAAGATTGTGGCCAAAAAATAATTTGGACCGTCTTACAGAATGCCTGTACCTGTCCTGGCTGTCGAAGGAACAAGAACAGTACTTCTTCCACCTCTTGCTGGCAAGAAAGAAAAGAGATTAGTCTCCATCGATCTGATCAAACCACACTATATGGCCAATACTGAATAGTAGGCCGCGTGGGCTCCTGGGTAGCCCCCGATCTCCTCTTGCTACCATACAGGAAGTTCAGACAGAAAGGCTAATAACATTCGAAGATTCTACTCTACAAAATAACGGAGTTGCAAACAATAAAATGGAACTCGTGCCGATTGAAATTGAACAACAACAAAATTCAAATGAAACACAGATTTCAATTCGGCCTAATACCGAAATTTATGTGAATATGCCTCAAAATGAGTCAACTGCCAGTTCAACAAAACCTGCTGAGCTACCAAAGATAGTTCGAACAGCATCATTGATTTTGACACCTTGTAAGAAAGTGCCCTCTTTTTGCATGATTGCCCCCACTTTTTACTGAACTGCTGATGTACTTTGACTGAGTGTGCCCTGGGCTCCTGCCAAACAGGTACCCAGGGCCTATGTTCTTTCCGTAAAACTGTATTAAAAACAAAACCCAATTGGCACTCTCTGGCCACAGGTCAGCCCCTGGTAAATGGTACCACAGGTACCCAGGGCACTGTGACCAGAGGAGGCGTCTAAGGGCTGCAGCACTTATTGTGCCACCCTTAGAGGCCCTGTACCTCTACACACACACACTGCCTTTGCAGGCTGCATGTTTTGGTGCAGAACAAAGTGAAGAGTCGACATGGCACACATCCCTGTGTGCCATGCCTACAACCCACTGCCCTGGCATAGATCAGCAACCCCTCTAGCTGGCTACACTATACCAGTGGTGAGGGTACAGGTGCATGAGCCCTGTACCCCTACAGTGTCTAAGCCAAGTCTTAGACATTGTAAGTGCAGTAATGCCATTAAGAGTATATGGTGCTGGGAGTTTGTCATTACAAACTCCACAGTACCATAATGGCTTTACTGAAAACTGGGAAGTTTGGTATCAAACTTCTCAGCACATTAAACCCACACTGATGCCAGTGTGGGATTTAATGAAAAATGCACACAAAAGGCATCTTAGAGATGCCCCCTGAAAAATGACCTAAAACTAGTGTCCAGGCTGAGTGGCTGCTCACCAGCTGCCACCACCAGACATGTTTCTGGACCCCTGGGTCGAGTGCCTGCTGCTCTCGGGGGTCTGAAACAATGCATATCCAAGGACAAGGTGCCAAGCCTCCTCCCCCAGGATGGGCAAGTTCCACGAAGGGGAAGCTTCAAAGGCTTGCCGCCTTTGTGAGCTTCCCCAGGCATTTTGCTGCTTCCAGCAACTGGTCCCCACCGGTTCTGACCCCCACTTTGGGCAGTAGAACCAGCGGGAAAACCAAGTGAGGAAGGGAGGTGTGCCCACCTTTGCCAACCCCACCCCTCAGGTGGGGGAGGCGAGGTGAATCATGTGAGAAGTTGGCCTGGTATATGATGTCCACTAATTAAACTGGGCACCTTGCACCAGTCCAAACAACCCTTATGGTGATTTAAGAGGTCAAAGATAACCTTAGAAAGCTATCCAAGTGGTAGCTGTGGAGAACAGCCTTCAGGCTGTCGGCGGCGTTCGACACTGTCCCTCACTCTCTCCTCCTCGCGCGTCTAACCGAGATCGGTGTGTCGGGCACTGTTTGGGGCTGGCTCAGGTCCTTCTTGGAAGGTCGGGCTCAGCAGATCTGGCTTCCACCGTCCTCTTCTTCTTCCCAGTTAGTGACCACAGGAGTCCCCCAGGGGTCCTCCCTTAGTCCCCTCCTTTTTAACATTTATGTTACACCTTTGGTGTATTTGGCAGAGGACCTTGGGGCTAAGGTTATGGCTTACGCTGATGACACCCAGCTTCATTTTACTTGGGATAAGAATGTGGACTCTGTTTCCTCCGCTCAACACTGCTTGTCTTCTATTTTTAATTGGCTAGCTGCTGCGCAACTCAAGTGCAATGAAGAGAAGTCGGAGATTTTCCTTTTTGGAAAGTTTCCTTCTAATTTTAAGGAAACTCTCTGGCCACCTGCGTTCCCTCGTCCCACCTCGACAGGGAAGCCGCCAAGAATCTGGGGGTGTGGTTTGAGGAGAACCTTTCCTTTTCTACTCAGATCAGGAAACTTGCAGGGACCTGTTTTGGCCTTTTGAAAACCTTAAGGAAGTTTCTCCCTCTCCTGCCTAGGGCGGCGAAAGAAACTGTTATCTGCGCCCTTATTCTGTCTCGGCTGGACTACGCTAACGCCCTTTACGTTGGCATCCCGGGCTATCTGTTAAAAAAGCTTCAGGTGGTCCAAAATGCGGCAGCCAGACTTCTTCTTGAGATTCCCGCTAGGATTAGCGTGAGATCACACCTACGCTCTCTGCACTGGCTTCCTGTAGCCGAACGGGTCAAATTTAAATCTTTAGTTATGGCCCATCGTGCTCTTTATGGTCATGGCCCTATCTACCTGCAAAAACGCTTTTCTTTTTATACTCCAGCGCGACACCTGCGTTCCATGTCCCAGTGCCTCGCCCAGGTCCCCCGCTTTAAATATCAGAGGCTTGGAGGCAGCTCTCTTGCCCGGAAAGCTGCTGTTGCATGGAACGCTCTTCCTCTCGCCCTTCGGAACATTCAGGACTTGCTGATTTTCAAGAAGAACCTGAAAACACATCTCTTTGTTTAGTCCCAGACCTCTGCCCCTCATTGCTTCGCGCCGGGACACCCCTGAGTATCTGTGCGCGCTACAAATCAAAATAACATAACATAACATAACATAACATAGCTGTGGAGAACAGCCTTCAGGCTTAGTCTTTACGGAATGTTAAGCAGCTTGTTTTACCAGAATGCAACCTCATAGTATTGGTTAAATGAAAGGAGAACCACACAGTAGTTATAAAAAATATGTAGTTATTATTATAACACACCTTAAATACCTCACAGTATCTGCTACATGCAGATAAACACAAAGCACACAATACTGTAGCACAGAAACAATCGTAAGTAGCCAGGGCCGTTTCTACCATTAGGCAAGACTAGGCGGCTGCCTAGGGCGGCAAAAGGGCTAGGGCGGCAAAAGGGGGAAACATTTTTTCATTTGTGCATGCATAAATAATGCCCACTGGAACAGTCTGCATTCATTTCACAGAAGTAACAGGTGAAGTTCTTTACGTATGTTATCCTTCTTTTCATTTTTATAATTTCAGTATTGTAAAGAAACCATAGGGAACCCATTTCATAACCTTTAAAAGCAGTATAAATAATGTCACCATTCTCGTGCAGACACATGGAAAAGAGTACACATGTAAGTGAACCTAAAAAAATTAAGAAAAGCTACAAATATATTGTATTTTAAATAACATCACTAAGTTTGTAAGGAACACTTTGCAGTGCTCCAAGTGACAAATGGGAAAGTAAAATAGAAAGAAAAACGTGGAGAAGTGGAGATAAAGGGGGTCGTCAGAGATAACAAAGCGGAAAGGAGCACAACATACAGCACAATAAGCTCTTTCTTAAAGTGGCAAACTGAATTTCTTCCCAGAATCCATGTCGTAGATTCACAAAAAGTCATTCAGAGATGGGCTGCATCATAAAAAGTTGTACTGCACTATGCAACTTTTTTGCCTCATGGTCAGGCAGCAGCACCTGTATGTGAGTGCAAGCGCACCTGCTTGTACATGCTGCGCAGCGCACCCTAGCATAGTGGTGTGTGGAGCGGGCCGGCGGTACCAGTGTGGGTCCCCAGGGCCGTCAATCTTGTAGCGCGGGAAAGCGCTACCAATGACGGCCCTGGGCATCATTTTTGGCCAGTCCCAGAGCGGTGCTTTATGCAGCAGCCAGTGACGGTGACTACGTCTCACACGTCGCACCACCCTCTCTCTAGGTGCGCGGGGGACGGACTGTTTGTGTCGGCTGCTCTGGTGCCTAGGAAATAAAATAACTGTGTCAGGTAATTGTTTTATAATTCACGAATTTCATTTGTTTTTAAGCAGTGCAAACAGGTGGCTAATAGCACGCCACACATAAAAAAATATATGGTGCCAAAAGGCTTATTTTTTCCATCACGTCAATCTGAAATTCGTTTTTTGTTTTTTCACCCTCAAAATACAGGTTCCGGTCTTATTATGGTCTGGAAATAGTGAAAAAAAGACGTATAGCCATAATTTATTTTCTAACCTGCAATAAAAACAAGTTCACATTGTGCTCTGCCTCTTGCGCTTTAGCTTTTGGGGTTGTTTGTCATGATTTATGCGGCGAGACATATCAGCGGCGGCTAGATATGAAGCGTGTGATGCTTGACCTGCGTGAATAAAATCATATAGCGAGACTCTCCAATCCACCTGGTTCTAGAGTCAGTCTGGCAGCTCTATATGATTTACCACTCAAATGTACCCAGGCAACTATTGAACCGCGCTGTGATGTTCTACGGCTACGTTTGCGCTCTATACGCCCACTTACAAAACATACATCGCTAATTAAATTGTGCCTCGGGGCTTAGATAATAGGTCAATATTACTCAACACAAAGGCACTCCTTTTTAACTTGGAAAGATAAAAGGCTGAGTAGACTGTGCAAATATTTCAATTTGTGACCAACTAACACTGCAGATCTCTGCAGCAAGCGGTTAACCTACTCAGCTGTTTTGTCATGTGCTCTTTGATTGTTGGTGTTATTTATACTCAGGGCCACTTGAAATTAAGCCGCAGGGGGAACCAAATTATGCGGAGAGTTGGCTACATTATGCGTCAAAAAAAGGCAAATTATGCGGCATAACGAGGCACATTTTGTGATCTAATGCATTAATTCTTCTAGCCTGGATGACAGGGGGAGAGAGTGATGGTAGTAAAAGGGAGGGGGCGGCATTTTTCAATTCTCGCCTAGGGCGGCAAAACACCTAGAAACGGCCCTGTAAGTAGCACTAATACACAGTGGGCTCCAGGGGGAGACCAAACTATATATTAAAATAGTGGTATAAGAACCACGACTCGAGTTAAGACAGTATCTAGAGGTTGTAGAATCACTCGGACCCCAAGGAACCACCCAGGGTGAGTAAGGAGGGACCCCACGGAGGACGGGTGCAGTGTGAGAACACGTCCGCATGCTACGTACAATTCAATGGGAGAGTCGCAGTTGCAGTTTTAATGTTTAAGGACCCTTCCCAGTGGATTACGAAGAAACCCTTTGGAACCTAGAAGGTTGGAGAGCCACCCCACCCGTAGATACCGAAGTACCAGAGTTACCTATCCCAGGGAAGCGGGGTGCATAGGGCTGAAGTGGCATCGGAAACCGCCGTCGTTTTCAATGGGAGTCTTCAAAGAAATGCCACTGCTAAAAAGACGAAAAGTGTCCGGTGGAATCCACAAGTGGATTTTTGAAGGAACCTGAAAGCAGAGGGGACAGAGTCTGGGTCACTCAGGAGTGACCAGGGGCTCGGTAGACGAATGCCCACCGATGTCGGGTGCTTCAGGTGTGATGATGGAGACCTTGAGTCTACAGCTGCAGGGACCAGGAGACGTTGAGGAAGACCAGGAGCCGGATACGAGCTGTCCCATGAAGGATGTCGAGTGCTGAGAGGTCGGTGTCTGGCGGGAGCACCAACAAGCCTTGGCAGTGGCAACCCACGAAGAAGGTCAGAGAAGGTTACGGTCTGGCCCAACAAGGACCAGAGGACTCACCACAGCGAGGGAGTCAGGGCAGGCCTGGAGCAACCAGAAGAGCCCAAGTAAAGCAGTGTTGTTCCTCAAATGGACCCACAGGCCGAAGGCACAGGAGTCGCAAGGGGACCGCATAGCAGTTTCAGAAAGTCACAGCTTGCAGGGCACAGAGTGCGAGGAGGCCGGAGTCCTTTAGACAAAATGTGCGCAGAGGTTGGGGCTATTGATAACCCAATGCACGAAGTTAGGGAACACCAACAAGCATATGCACTTGCAAAAGAACAAGGTGCACAGGGGTTCGGGTTATGCGGTCCCCACGAGGGATACTGGCCTCAAACACGGTGAGAGGGCAGCTCGACCTCAAGGAACGTAGGAACCCACCTCCTGTGTTGCTGGAGCCTTCGGAGTCCGCAGAAGCTCAGGATCAGCAGACCAGTCAGTTGCATTACGGTGCCTGCAAATGCAGGGGGTGACTCCTTCACCCCAAGGGAGATAACTTCAGTTGTCCTTGATGCTCCACAGGTCCTGCACGGAGGCTGTATGGTGCACGGGCACAGAGGATGCTTTGGGCGGAGAGGGAGACGAAGTCGGGCCCAGTCGAAGTCCAGAGTGTCCAGACGGTCGATGGTCAGTGGTTTCTTGATCAGAATCTTGTCCACGTCGAATCTACGGTCCTACAGCCAGGTAAGCCCTTAAGTACCCACGGGAGAGGGTTGAACAGATTGAGGGGACTCTCCCAGGGCAGGGTCAGGACAGTGGGGAGGTTACTCCCATGTCCTTTGTCCAGTTTTGCGCCAGAGCAGGAGCCAACGGCTCCCAGGACTGGTTTGAACTGGACTATGCACAGGGACACCAAATGTGCCCCTCGGGCAGACTTTCAGGCACTTTGGAAGAACACCCACCCAGCCCCAATACACTAAATCCTGTCTGGGAGGTGGTCACACCTCCCTGTGATATGATGCCTATTGTGCTGCCTTCCTCTGCTCGAGCTTGGCTCAGCAGCAGGAGGGCAGAAATGTGTCTCTGGTCGGCAGCAACCATTTTGTGCTGCCTGGGTCGAGAAGGCTGGTACCGGGAAGACCGGGAAGACCAGGGACCCACAAAGCTTGCTTCTGAGTGGTGGAATCATACCTCCCACACCGGTTACCAGTGTGGAGGTATGATTCCAAGGTGTTTGATACCAAACACGACATGGTTTGTTGCAGCCGTTTTCAAGATAGCATTTTACGCAAGCATATAATGCACCTCTACCTATATGTCTGGCTGCATCACCGACAACCCTGGAGAATGGTCTCCGAAGGCTGCAGGGGTGCTCTGCTCATGCAGGGGCTCCCTCTCACGTAAAACCCATCACCATGCCTTCAGGATTGTCAAGGCCTGCTAGAGGGGTGACTGATAGGTTTTAAGTGTAGTGACCTATAGATATAGTAAACCTATATCTAAAGTAAGTGGTGCATGCACCATCTTACACAGGCTGCAATGGCAGGCCTGTAGTTCCATTTTGCATGGCTTCTCATGGGTGGCATAATACATGCGTCAGCCTATGGGAGGCCTCTGGGGTACCTATGCCCTGGGTACATGTGTACCATATACTAGGGACTAACAAGGGTACCCCAGTATCCAAACTGGAGTGTACCTAAGTACATGGCATAACATTTTAGGGAGAAAGCAGATAGACTGGGGTCCTGATAGCAGGATCCCAGTCAGACTACTCAAAAACAGTGTAACATCAAGCAAAAAGTGGGGGTAACCATAAGAAGCAGATCCTACTTTCCTACACAACCCCCCCCCCAAACGTAAGGAGATGAGACTAACCTTGCCCAGTTGAGTCTTCATTTTCTAAGTGGAAATATCTGGAGAGTCCATCTGCATTGGCATGGTTACTCCCAGGTCTATGTTCCACTGTATAGTCCATCCCCTGTAGGGAAATGGACCACCTCAAAAGTTTGGGGTTTTCACCCTTTATCTGATTTAGCCATAAGAGGGGCTTATGGTCTGTCTGAACAATGAAGTGAGTGCCAAACAAGTATGGCCTCAGCTTCTTCAGACCCCAAACCACAGCAAAGGCTTCCCTCTCAATGGCTGACCAACGTTTCTCTCTGGGGGTCAACCTTCTGCTAATAAAAGCTACTGGTTGAGCCTGACCCTCTGCATTAAGTTGTGACAACACAGCCCCTACCCCCAACTCAGATGCATCTGTTTGGACAATGAATTGTTTGGAATAGTCAGGACTTTGCAGAATGGGTGCAGTGCACATGGCCTGCTTGAGATCATCAAATGCCTTCTGACAGCTAACTGTCCACTGAACTTTCTTGGGCATTCTTTTTGAAGTAAGATCATTCAAGGGAGTCACTATAGACCCATATCCTTTCACAAATCTTCTGTAGTATCCCAGTCAGGCCCAAGAAAGCTCTGACCTGAGTCTGGGCAACCAAGTCCATGATGGTCTGGATTTTGCTCTGCAATGGTTGAACCTGGCCTCCACCCACAAGGTGGCCCAGGTACACAACCTTACTCTGCCCTATCTGGCACTTAGTAGCCTTGATAGTGAGGCCTGCTTTTTGCAGGGCCTCCAAAACATTCTTTAGGTGGACCAGGTGATCCTGCCAGGTGGAGCTAAAGACAGCTATATCATCAACATATGCTGCACTATAGGCCTCCAGACCTGTAAGGACTTTGTTCACCAACCTTTGGAATGTGGCAGGTGCATTCTTCAAACCAAAGGGCATCACAATAAATTGGTAATGCCCACTAGGGGTTGAAAATGCTGCTTTGGGTTTGGCATCCTCAGCTAATCTGATTTTCCAATATCCAGCAGTGAGGTCAAAAGTGCTCAAGAACTTGGCTGAGGCCAAAGTATCAATGAGCTCATCTGCCCTAGGAATAGGGTGAGCATCAGTCCTAGTGACTGCATTGAGCCCCCTGCAGTCCACACAAAACCTCATTTCTCTCTTACCTCCCTGGGTATGAGGTTTGGGTACCAGGACCACTGGACTAGCCCAAGGGCTATCTGAGGGTTCAATCACTCCCAATTCCAGCATCTTTTGGACCTCAGTCCTGATGCAGTCTCAGACATGGTCAGGCTGCCTGTAAATCTTATTTTTAACAGGTAGGTTCTCACCTGTGTCTTCTTCATGGGTACACCAAGTGGTCTGACTAGGAGTCAAAGAAAACATATGTCTATATTGATTGAGGACCTTACTGCAATCAATCTGCTGTCCAAAGGTTGCTCAGTTGGGCTGCTTGCCAAGGCCACACCATCAACTGAGCCATCATCAGGGTTCTGTGACAGGAGGTCAGGGAGTGGGTCACTCTCTTCCTTCTGTCCCTCATCAGTAGCCATGAGCAAGCCCATGTCTGCCCTGTCCATTAGGGTTTGAGCCTGTTTACATGGAGCACCCTGTGGGGGCTCCTGGGAGTTCCAAGGTCTACCAGGTAGGTGACCTCTCCCTTCTGCTCAAGAATATTATGGGGCCCACTCCACTTGTCTTGGAGAGCTGCTGGGGCCACAGGCTCCAACATCCATACTTTCTGTCCTGGCTGGTAAATAGTCAGTACAGCCTTTTGGTCATGCCAAGCTTTTTGCAATTCTTGACTTGCCTCAAGGTTTTTGCTGGCCTTCTTCATGTACTCAGCCATCCTGGAGCGGAGACCAAGTACATAGTCCACTATGTCTTGTTTGGGAGGTTTGAGAGGTAACTCCCATCCCTTCTTCACCAAACACAAGGTACCCCTAACTGGATGCCCAAACAAAAGTTCAAAAGGGCTGTAGCCAACCCCCTTTTGTGGGACCTCTCTGTAGGCAAAGAGAAGGCAGGGCAACAGGACATCCCATTTTCACCTAAGCTTTTCTGGGAGGCCCATGATCATGCCCTTTAGGGTTTTGTTGAACCTTTCAACCAACCCATTGCATTGTGGGTGATAGGGTGTGGTGAACTTGTAGTTCACTCCACACTCCTTCCACATTGCAGTGATATAACTGGACATGAAGTTTATACCCCTGTCCGTTTTTTTTTAAAAACATATTTTTATTGACATTTTGTATGTTCGTTACAATTTCACAAGCAGTATTTGCAACACTTTTCAGTATTATTCTCTTTTATCATTTAGACAGGGATACATACGTTTCTTTCTTGGGGTATTGCCTGGTGACATGTATCTTACACAATCAATTACTGTCCACCACTTTTTGCATGCCCACCGCCCCCCCACCACGTTCCATTAATGATTTTCGCGACCCCCGTCTACTGCTCATCTCTGCCTTGTCTCGGTGGGCGGTCGAGCCTCTACCCAGGATTCAGGGAATATCCTCATCAATGTCACTCTTATATCCATAACCAATAACAATGCAACCATTAAAAAGGAAAGAAAAGGAAAAGAAACAGAAAAGAAACGGAAACTTAATAAAATACGGCATGCATAGGGGGCCCGAGTACCATCTGAGTCTAAGGATGCATTTGTTGAATCTGTCAATTACATGATATGTTCTGCGTGGTGTGCGGGTCTCTCGGGGGGGGGGGGAAAGTTGGGGAGATTGCCCTCTCCCCATCCGCCAATCCCGTTTTCTCATGCACCGTCTGTCTTTCCCCTTTCCGGGCCCACTGGTTCACCTTCTCGTAGCGGGTATACTGTGCTCGCCCCCCCTTTGTGAGTCCACTGTCTTCCGTGTGGGAGCACATAAGTCACTCACTGCCACTCCCAGACTCCCCCCGTGTCGTCTGTTCCCTCTCTGGATTTTCCCAGTTTGCCAGCACTTTTTTCCATAAGTCTGCTATCGGTCGTCTCCGGATCCCCCTCACTTCCTCCCAACTCAGGGCTCTGCCCTCCGCTCCTGCCCAATCAATAACCTCTCTGTTCCAGCTGGCCACTTGCGGCCCAGCGGGAGCCTTCCACACCAGCGCTATCCGTCGCTTAGCTAGGCCCAGCGCTAGGTCAATAAATCGGTTTCCCACCTTCCTTTTGGGAGGGCGCGGGAAGAGCCCTAACAAACAGACTTCTATAGTCAGCGCCAGTTCCCTCCCCAATGCTGTCTTTATCTTATCCAGGATTTCCGCCCAGTACCCCTGCACTACTCCACAGCTCCAGGTCATGTGTATAAACCCAGCATCCACATAAGCACACCTCGGGCATTTCCTCAGCTCACGACCATATGTAACATTCAGTCTGTGAGGCGTCATATAAACCATATGAAGGTAGTTGAACTGCGTGTACTTAAGCCTGGTGTTCCTCGATATTTTCTTATGGGACCTCAGTTCTTTCCCCCATTCCCCATCAGTGAGCTCCCTAGTTATCGCCATCTCCCATTTGCCTTGGAGGGCCCCCATAGGGCTAACGGATGCGGCAACCAGGGCCTCATGATGCCACTTCACTTGGTGTCCCGCAGTGCCCAGAGTAGTCAGCGCATGCAGCACTGGGTGAGTCGTTGGTTCATCTCTACTTCCACCCCATAACCGTCCAAAGGTTCGAACCAAAGCTTCGTACCACAGGAACTGACCGGGAGAAAGGCCATAATTCTCCATCAATCATCCACGGACTGACCCTGTAGACCTGGAGCTCTGCCTAGGAAAAGTAGCCACCTGGATGCAACACTCCTGTCTCAAATTGAATGGAGAAAAAACAGAAATCATGTATCTGGGTAACAGTGCCAAGCTAACTCCCACACTTTCATGGCCTCAGTGCCTGGGCGCCCCTCCAGTTCCGAAGTCCAAGATCAAGAGCCTCGGTGTGTGGCTGGATGACTCACTTAAATTTGACCAGCAGGCAGTGGCAGTGACGGGGGCTTGTCACGGCATCCTTAGAAAACTACGGAAGGTCCTCCCCTACTACCCACTGAAGCTAAGAAAATAGTAGTCCAGGCCCTGATTCTTTCGCGGCTGGACTACTGTAACTCACTGTATCTGGGAGCCCCAAAGTCCACCCTAAGGAAACTCCAGGTGGCCCAGAACTGCGCAGCACGACTTTTGACTGGATGCAGTAGCATGCAGTCAGCTAGCCCCAGTTTGAAAGCCCTTCATTGGCTACCAATAAAGGAAAGAATCTCCTTTAAAGCCTTATGTACTGCTCATAAGACCCTTAGGGGCATAGGCCCCAGAATTAATCAGCCTCTGATCACCGCTTACCTCCCCAGGAAATCTCTTCGCTCAGAGAATTTAAATCTAGCCTGCACTCCTAAAATCAACAGGCAGCGGAGTGGTGGCCGCTCCTTTTCATATAATATAGCTGGACTGTGGAACTCCCTCCCTCTCAATCTCCGACATGAATCTGCCCACCTCTCTTTCCGGAAGGGTCTTAAAACATGGCTATTCCAGAAGAGTACCTGCTAGCCTTTCCTTATCAGTCTGAATTGCCGCTAGCGCTGGGATGCCTCAGGGTAGCCATGCGCTCTATAAATGCTAATTAATAATAATAATAATAATTAAGTCCGCGAACGGGACCATAGAGCCGTCTTGGTAGCAATCACCCACCGTATCTAAACTCACCTCTGTCCATGACCCCAACTGTTCCGCTGTGAACACTGTCACCGGATCCCCATGTGGGAGCCCAACCAGCGGCAGCATGGGGGAGTACCACGGAGTCCCACCCAACTTGCGAACACAGCGTTGCCAGGTATGTATGGCTGTACGCTGTAATACCGACTTATATGGGACATTGACTACCGGTCTCAATAATTTAGCCAACAACGTGTCCGGTTTACCTTTGGGTTCCATCAACCATGTACCCGCTTCATTCACTCCCTCCACCCACTGTGCCAGCCACTGCAGCTGGGCCGCCAACATATACAATTCAAAGTCCGGAACCCCCAAGCCTCCTTCCAATGCAACATCCGCAGGGAGACCCTCCGCCTGCCATCCCCCCATATCAGATCCCTCACCAGGGCATTCAAGGGTCAGAACCACCCTCGTGGCATCAGAGTCGGTAAGTTAAAAAAAAAAATACAATAGTCTCGGTAACATGACCATCTTAAGGAGGGAGATTCGCGCCATAATCGGCAATTGCAGTGAGCGCCAGAAGTGTACACAGGCCCGGAGCGACCGCAGTGCCCTACCCGTAGGTCTTTTAAAGAATGGAAAACATGGATTCCCAAATATTTGATGGAGTGAGGAGTCCAGTTAATGTCGATCGGCAGTATCCCCGGCCGAGGTTCCGGTCCCAACAGGGGGAATAGGTAGGTCTTTCTCTTATTCACCCGTAAGCCCGACAGTGCCTCAAATCGCTCCAGTAGTGTAAGCGCCGTTGAGGTGCCAGGTACCGCCTCGCCTAAGTAGATCAGGAGGTCGTCTGCATACAAGGAAATCATATGCATCCGCCCGTCTAAGCTAAGTCCTATCCCCGCTCCCCCCTGCCGGATCAGTTCCGCAAGTGGTTCAATTGCCAGGGCAAATAAAAGGGGCGAAAGGGGGCACCCCTGTCGAGTACCCCGTTGTATCAGATACTGAGGACACAGACTTTCCGGTACGAACCCGCGCCGTCGGCGATGTATATAACAATCGAACCCACTTCACCAATCCTCCCCAAGTCCTAATCGTAGCAAAGTCTCAAAAAGAAACTCCCATCCTACCGTGTCGAAGGCCTTTTCTAGGTCGACTGACAAGGTAGCCGCCGAGGGCCTGGACCGTAACTCCTCGTGAAACAGGACATAATACAGTCTACGCAGGTTATAGGAGGTGTTACGGGAGGGGATGAACCCGTTCTGGTCCGCATGGATGACAGTTTGCATATGCGGGAGTAGTCGCAAAGCCAATATTTTACTGAGGATTTTAAAATCAAGGTTGAGCATAGACAGTGGTCTGTACTCTGTTACTGGAGCGGTCGCTTCTTTAGACTTAGGGAGGGGTATCACCAACGCGCTCTGGGTCTACTCGGGGAGGACCCAACGGTGTAGGGATTCAGCATATAAAGTCACTAGTCTTGGCGCCAATAAGTCCTTATAGGTGACGAAGAATTCCGCTGGGAGGCCGTCAGGCCCCAGCGTCTTCCCTTTTGCCATGGCTGAAATAGCAGCTCTGACCTCATGCAGGGTCACAGGGCCTCCCAGTTCCTCTTGCACCTGCTCATCCAGCACCTTTAATGGCAAAGTTTCCAGAAAGTCCCGGATTTCGGAACGAGAGACCGGCTCAGGGCTGGTATATAGCTTCTCATAAAAGGTACGGAACAGGCCATTGATGGCCGCAGGGTCATGGACCGACTCCCCGGAATCTGATTGGACCTGCATAATCGGTGCCCCCCCTACCTTCAGGTTTGATCAAGCAAGCCAGTAGCCGGCCGGCCCTCCCCTCCTCCTTCTGCACTCTGTCTAGGTATTCCCTATAACTGTGGCACCGCAACCTCTCCAGCCCATTACTGTAGCTAGTGCAAGCCTTTTGTAAAAGCTCAGCAGAGTCAGTTCCCTGACCCTGAACATTGTCCAGCTGCCTAATCCGGGATTCCAAATCCAGTAATTCCTGCCGAGTCTCCTGCTGCGCACCTATGGATTGTCCCAAGCAGTGGCCTCTCACTACCACCTTGAATGCCTCCCATTCAACCAACACAGAGGACGCGGACTCGGCATTAAGTGGGAAATAAGACTCAATAAGAGCCCCCAGAGAATCCCGGAAAGGCCCATCTTCCAATGCGAGTGGGTTCAGACGCCACAGCGGAATCGGGGGTCGTTTCCCAATTGGTTGGAAGGTCAAGAGCAACGGACTGTGATCCGAAAGAGTCCTACCCAGATACTCCGTTTGCGTAATGGATGCGCTAAAGTCTGGAGTGCACAAGAAGGCGTCTAGCCTGGTGTGTACCTGGTGCACTGGGGAGAAGTACGAGTATTCCCTATCCGTTGCGTGTTGCACCCTCCAGATATCTTCCAGGCCCCAGCGACTCATCCAATCTCGGAACCCCGCTGCCACTCGATGTGTCGGTGAACCAGGGAGGGGGGGTGTGACCTATCCGCCGCAGTGTCCGCCACACAATTGAAATCACCCCCAACGACTACCTGTCCCCCCATATAATTAACCAGCTGCGCTGAGAGGGCGGTGAGGAATATCACCTGATCCACATTAGGTACGTACACACTCCTAAACATCACCTCCCGTCCAGCCAATCTCCCTGTCACCAGGACATATCTTCCCTCGCTGTCCACTTTAGTGCAGGTGCATTCGAATGGGACCCCTGGCCTCACCCATATCAATGCCCCCCTAGCAAAAGCAGGATAAGTAGTAGCGTATATCCGGCCCCTCCACCTCCTGTGCAGCTTATCCACTTCGCCACTAGTCAGGTGGGTCTCTTGCAAGAGGGCCACCTGCACATATCTCCTCTTTAAGTAGGCATAGATCTTATATCTTTTAGCCATGGACCCCATCCACCTCACGTTCCACGTAATGAACTTGAATGTATTATGCATTGAATGGGGTGTGATCCAAGCCCCCCCCAAAGGCCCCACCACACTCCCATCAGCTAATCCTCCAGACTTCACTCCTCCGCCCTCATCTGCATGCACAAAACAAAAATCAAGAACAAACACCCCCATTGGGACAACTCCCCAACCCCAGAGCGGTCTAGCAACGGCCATCCGCCCAAACCGCAGACAAAACTGCATCAACTAGTTAAGGCCCAAAGCTACTAGCGCAAGGACCTAAGAGGGAGCGCGGCTGCCTCAACAGATGCCGAACAAGGTACAAATATTCTCTCTTGACGCCTCAGCCTTGATTGGCCGCACCAGCCTGCGCCCAGGCCCGCACCCGGCCACCCTCCCCGCCCCCATCAGGGACCCCCGCTGAGAAAAAGAAGGTCAGGTGGGGGAGAGCAGGAAAAGGGTAACCCAACACAGTAGAGCAAGGGAGGGAAAGGGTAAAGGGGAAAGTGAGAATAGCCGTCTACAAATCACACTATCCCATCGGCCGTTTGAGGAGTCACATCAGGTAGCCGTACGCTGCCACTACGGGACGTGTCCAAATCCGAACCATCCGTCCCTCCCTTTGACCCCGAGCCCCTCTCCGACGACGATCTCTGGCCCTGCATCATGACTGCCACTGCCTGTAGGGCCTCCGCTCTCTCCTTTTTGGTCTGTGACAGGCTGGACTTCTTTGCAGTCCCCCGCTTTTGATGTCTTCGTAGTCTCTTCCCAGGTTCCCTATCTCTGGTCGGGGCTCCTCCTTTCTGCGTCATGGGCGGCTCTTCCGTTTTATAGGCCTCAATCCACTCCCAGGCGGACTCGCAAAAGTGAGTCTTCCCATCCAACATTATCCGGAGCCGAGCCGGGAACATCAAGGAATACTGAATCCCTTCCTCCCGCAAGGCTCTTTTGACCTCAAGGAAAGAGGTGCGGCGCCTCTGGACCTCTAATGTGTAGTCTGGAAACAGCTACACCTTGCTGTTCGCAACCTCATACGGCCCCTCCGAGCGCGCCTTCTGCAGTAACACATCCCTATCTTTGAAGTGGAGTAGTCTGGCCACCACAGGGCGCAGAGGCCTCCCCGGTGCCGGCGGCCTGGCGGGCACACGGTGTGCTCTCTCCAACGTATAGAACTGAGATAGGCCTTCTGGCGCCACCACCTCACGGAGCAAGCCCTCCAAATATTTGGCCATATCATGGCCCTCCACTCCTTCCGGCAAACCCAAGACCCTTACATTGTTCCTCCTGTTCCGCCCCTCCGCATCCTCCGTTCGCCGTTCCAGTACATTAACCCTGTTGGACAGCTCCCCGACCTGCCCAATCAGAGCCTGCTGTGCCGGGGTGAGAACCGCCAGGGAAGATTCAGTCTGCTTCACCCTGTCCGCTAACTTAGCATGCTTCGTCCTCAGCAAGCCCAGGCCCACTGCGACAGTGCTGATATCCTGGTGTAGCGTCGCCTTGGTGTCAGCAATAGCTTCTAAGATCTTGGCTAACTGGTGGTGGACAGGTACCTCCGAGGGTTCACACCCCTTCTCCTTTTGCACCGGGTCAGGCGCACTGTCCTCCTGCTCCGGGGGAGGCCCCACCTGCTTCCCTCTAGGCTTTCCCATCGCCAGGGGAGCACGATCTCCAGCCAAGGATCTAGTATGCCCTTCTCTATGCGTCCGGGGAGCTTTCGCCAGGATCTTGGCCCCACAACACTCCAGCGTTAGGTTGAAGCTCCACCCACTGCAGCTCGATTGTCCCTTCAACCGCCACCCTTTAAACGGCCCGCTCCGCGTCAGCCCAAGAAACCACCAGATCCGTCCAACAGAGCACTTCCCCAAAGTCTTGCACGTGCAGTGCCTGGGTTCAGACCTTGTCGCCCACGCAGAGGGTCCTCACATTAGCGGGTCTGATGGGGACCGTGCCGCTCCACAGTGCGTCTTAGTCCTGCTGTGCCCAGGCCGTATTTTGTATTTCTGGCCAGGGGTCCCCCTCAGGCTCCGGGTCACCCTTCCGGCCCGTCTGGACCCTAGCCCAGTTCGCATCCACTTCCGCCGTCTGGGGCCCCCCGTTCCTGCTCCTTACCGCCTCACAGTCGGACCCCAACGTACTCAGCGGGACCACTATCTTCAGCCTCCAGGTCAGGCGACCCACCCGGGTCACAGGACGATGCAGTGTCCCCTGGCTTGGTGGTAGCTCCTCAATGCTACTACCGGGTCCCATCAGCCAGTGGGCGTACCCCGCAACACAGTGCCCGCCGGCACGGCCAGCACCGGAGTTGCCCAGCGCCAGCGTGTGAAGTCAAAGCATGGCACGGGGCTCCAATTATGGCCGGTCGTCTCCACTGCCGGTAACACTCCCCAAGTGGATTGCGTCACACACCCCGCTCAGTGCCCAGGCGTAGCCTAGAGTCGCCTCGGTGGGTCTTCAGAGGCCCCAGACCGGCCTGCCACATTCAGTGTCTCTTAGAGGGCCCAGACAGAATATCTGCCCCTACCGCATAGCACCAGTGCACCAGCAGCCGGCCTCCAGGCCTCCTACGATGCTTTCGCCACTCACCTCGGGTGAAGCGCTTCCCAGGGGGGAGGGGGGGCCGCCCCGGCGGTCTCTACTGTGCCGCAGCCTCCCCAGGCATTTCCGCTGCCCTCCTCAGGTTGGCGATCATGGGAAGCAGCCCGGTGCCCTCCGGCGTTGTCCGCCCTCTGCTTCGTTAATGCTGCACGCGCTGCGGCGCGTTTCAAGGCGGTCCCGGCCGGTCCGGCGACGCACCCCTTCTCCGGTTCAGGAGCGGCCCCCAGCTGGGCCTCGGGTTGCCGGTGGTACTCCAAGCTCCGGAGTCTGCTGCCAGCCAGTCGCGTCCTCTCCCAAGCACCAGCCGCAGCACTCCTCCTCCTCCGCTGCTCTGGAGCTGCCTCAGGCCGCCATCAGCGCTGGTCTCACGCTGCCCCAACGTCGCTCCCCGCTCACCCCCGGACCTCAGAGGAGCGGAATCGGGGTCCCCGGCACCTCCGGCGGGTCAGGTCTCCAGGAAGCGCCCCCGGGCACAGGCGGACACCACGGGAAACAGGTTAAATGGCACGGCTGGCGCGGAGCTCTCAGCTTACGCGTCCGCCATCGATGGCTCCTAAGCCACGCCCCGTTTGTACCCCTGTCAGTTAAGACCTCCTTAGGGAAACCCACTCTGGAAAAAAATTCCAGGAGGGCCCTAGCCACCACAGGGGCTGTGGTAGTTCTAAGGGTATGGCTTCAGAGTACCTAGTGGCATGGTCCACCACCACTAAAATATAACTGTGCCCAGAGGCAGTAGGAGGGTTCATGGGACCAATTATGTCAATCCCAACCCTTTCAAAGGGAACCCCCACCACAGGTAGTGGTATCAGGGGGGGCCTTTGTAGTACCACCTGCCTTACCACGGCTTGGCAAGTGGTACAGGAGAGACAAAACTCCTTTGTGTCCTCAGATATGTGAGGCCAGTGAAAGTGAGGGACAAGCCTGTCCCAAGTCTTACTTTGGCCTAGGTATCCTGCTAAGGGAATGTCATGTGCCAAAGTGAGTAGGAAGCCCCTAAACTTCAGAGGTATGACCAACCTCCTGGTGGCACCAGGCCTGGGGTCTCTACCTTCTGAGTAAAGGAGTCCCTCATCCCAATAGATCCTGTGGGACCCACTGGCACTCCCAGCATCCTCAGCAGCAGCTTGCTGTCTGAGGGGTTCAAGAGAGGGGCAGGTTTGTTGCTCCTGGCTCAGATCTGCCCTGGAAGGGCCCCTGTCCCCAAGAACTCAACCTGATCAGGTTCCAGTTCCTCTGAGACAGTTCCCACAGGGACTGAGATCATCTCCCTCAAGAGATTGATCCTCTCTCTGAGCCTGGGGGGAAGACACAGCCTTACCCCGCCTGCTCCTTCTCTTGGAAGGCTCTTGGTCCATTTTCCAGGATCCAGGGCCTGTTCAGTGGTTGTCAGTTTGGCCTGTGACCTAGTCACAGCAAACACATCTGCAGAGATGCCCAGCATTGCTGCATGAGTCCTTAGTTCCACTTCAGCCCAGGCTGAAGTTTCCAAATCATTGCCCAACAAACACTCCACTGGAAGGTCTGAGCTAACCACAACTTTCTTAGGGCCAGTTACCCCTCCCCAGCTGAAATTAACAACTGCCAAGGAATGATCAGTCCTGACATTGTTAGCATTGGTCACTTGGTACATTTCTCCAAGTATGATTTGGTCAGGGCCCACAAGATCTTTTGTCACCATAGTGACACTTGTGCAGGTGTCCCTGTATGACATGGCCTCCTTGCCCTTAATCAAAGGCTGTTGTCTGTATTTGCCCAAGTTACTGGGACTGACAAATAAGGTGGCAAGATCCATGCCACCATCACAGACAAGCACAGCCTGAGCTGGAGTTGTGACTAGGCCAGAACCCACCTCAGAGCCCAAGGTTAACCCTACTAATCCCTTGTTCCCTGTACCACCACCTGTACTTGTGCTAGGGGGTGCAGTTGCCTTAGGGGCAGTGGTGGTGGAAGGCTTTTCCTTGGCTTTGGACAATCAGCATCTTTTGTCCAATGGGTCTTTACCTTACAAAAGTAACACCAAGGTTTCTTTTTGCCTTTTCCTTTGTTAGACTGTGACTCCCCCCCAGATGCAGGTTTTTGGGGCCCTGATGAAGACTTTTGATCTTTACCATTGTCCCCACACTTATCTGGAGTTTTAGAATCCTGCCTTTTCTGGTCACCACCAGAGTTCTGGGTTTTCTGCTTCACCCTGGTTCTGACCCACTTATCTGCCTTCTTTCCCAATTCTTGGGGAGAAGTTCAACCAGAGTCAACCAGGTATTGATGCAATAACTGATTTTGGCAATTATAAAGGATCTGCTCCCTCATAATGAAATTGTACAATCCCTTAAAATCATTCACTTTTCTGCCAAGTAATCAGCCTTCCAGAGCCTTAATAGCGCACTATCCACAAAGTCTACCCAGTCCTGGTTCTGTGCTTTCTGGGTGTCTCTGAACTTAATCCTGTATTGTTGAGTGGTTAAGCCAAACCCATCAATGAGAGCACTTTTCAGCACTGAGTAGTTGTCAGCATCCTCTTCTCTAACAGTGAGGAGCTTATCTCTATCTTTGTCAGCAAAAGAGAGCCACAAGATAGATGCCCACTGCTCTTGAGGGACCCTCTGAACTTTACAGGCCCTCACTAAAGCAGTTATCCATTTATGGATGTCATTCCCAACATGGTAGGGAGGGACAATCTTGCTTAGGTTCCTATTGTCAAAAGAATGTTCTTTAACTCTAGGGACACTGTTGCTGCCACCATGGGACTCTAGTCCCAATTTTTTTCTAGCTCTCTAGACTTCTAGGGACTCTTTATCAAGGGCCAATTGCTCTTACCTGAGCCTAAGCCTAGCTTTCTCATGTTCAAGAAATTGGTATTCCCTATCAAAAGAGTGGTCCCTCTTGCTAGATACAGAGGTCTCTATAGACTGTTCTGAGTGATGAGATTCTGCAGAGGGAGATCTAGATCTCCTTGGTAAACTCTGCACTCTTCCAGGAGGGGTGAAGAGGGGCCATCTTGGCCTTCTTCAGCATCTCCCTGAAGATCTGTGTTGTCCAGGTGGGAACCATCTTGTTCCTCCTGGCCAGGGTTTGAGTCTAGGTCATAAAAGGTGTCACCTCCTGACCTGTCCTCATTCCCTACCCCACCCACTTTCTCCTGTTCATCTAACCCAGGGGTCTTCCTAAGATCATCAAGAAGTAAGGCCTCTATGAGGCGTTGAGTGTTGGCATTTCTCCCTGTCTTCAGCTTTCTAGAAGCACACAGTGCTTTCAATTTTTGGAATGAAAGTTCACTGTATCTAGAGGGCAGAGAGCCACTGGCATCTCCTTTAGAAGACATACTAAGTGTGGTGAGGTGCTGCACCTACCTAACCTAGTGGGAACTAAAATCTCTGAGGTTGGAGAAAGAGTGTGCTAGACCCTTGACTTACCCAACCCTAAGTTCAGTAGAACTTACTTATTCTAAGCTAGTATTATAAGTACCTAGTACTAAGTGGTTTTCAGTTAATCAATACAAAGATTTATCTGGTAAAACAACGCAGGTTTGAATCCCAACCGCTGCACACCAATGTGAGAAGTTAGCCTGGTATATGATGTCCACTAATTAAAGTGGGCACCTTGCAACAGTCCAAACAACCCTTATGGTGATTTAAGAGGTCAAAGATAATCTTAGAAAGCTATCCAAGTGGTAGCTGTGGAGAGCAGCCTTCAGGCTTAGTCTTGAAGGAATGTTAAGCAGCTTGTTTTACCAGAATGCAACCTTATAGTATTGGTTAAATGAAAGGAGAACCACACAGTAGTTATAAAAATATGTATTTATTATTATAACACACCTTAAATACCTCACAGTATCTGCTACATGCGGATAAACACAAAGCACACAATACTGTAGCACAGAAACAATCGTAAGTAGCACTAATACAAAGTGGGCTCCAGAGGGAGACCAAACCATATACTAAAATAGTGGTATAAGAACCACAACTCGAGTTATGACACTGTCTAGAGGTTGTAGAATCGCTGGGACCCCAAGGTGAGTAAGGAGGTACCCCACGGAGGACGGGTGCAGTGTGAGAACACGACTGCGGGCTACATACAATTCAATGGGAGAGTCGCGGTTGCAGTTTTAATGTTTAAGGACCCTTCCCAGTGGATTACGAAGAAACCCTTTGGAACTTAGAAGGTTGGCGAGCCATCCCACCCGTAGATACCGAAGTACCAGAGTTACCTATCCCAGGGAAGCTGGGTGCATAGGGCTGAAGAGGCGTCGGAAACCGCTGTCGTTTTCAATGGGAGTCTTCAAAGAAATGCCACTGCTGGAAAGACGAAAAGTGTCCGGTGGAATCCACAAGTGGATTCTTGAAGGAAGGAACCAGAAAGCAGAGGGGAGAGAGTCTGGGTCACTCAGGAGTGACCAGGGGCTCGGTAGACGAATGGCCACCGATGTCGGGTGCTTCAGGTTTGATGATGGAGACCTTGAATCTACAGCTGCAGGAACCAGGAGACATCGAGGATGACCAGGAGCCGGATACGAGCTGTCCCACGAACGATGTCAAGTGCTGAGGGGTCGGTGTCTGGCGGGAGCACCAACAAGCCTTGGCAGAGGCAACCTTCGAAGAAGGTCAGAGAAGGTTACAGTCTGGCCCAGCAAGGACCAGAGGACTCACCACAGCGAGGAGAGTCAGGGCAGGCCTGGAGCAACCAGGGGAGCTCAAGTAAAGCAGTGTTGTCCCTCAAATGGACCCACAGGCCGAAGGCACAGGAGTCGCGAGGGGACCTCTTAGCAGTTTCACAAAGTAACAGCTTGCAGGGCACAGAGTGCGATGAGGCCGGAGTCCTTTGTACGAAATGTGCGCAGAGGTTGGGGCTATTGGTAGCCCAATGCACGAAGTTGGGGAACACCAACAAGCATATGCACTTGCAAAAGTACATGGTGCACAGGGGTTCGGGTTATGCGGTTCCCACGAGGGATACTGGCCTCAAACACGGTGAGAGGGCAGCTCGACCTCAAGGAACGTAGGAACCCACCTCCTGTGTTGCTGGAGCCTTCGGAGTCCGCAGGAGCTCAGGATCAGCAGACCGGTCAGTTGCGTTACAGTGCCTGCAAATGCAGGGGGGTGATCCTTCACCCCAAGGGAGATAACTTCAGTTGTCCTTGATGCTCCACAGGTCCTGCACGGAGCCTGTATGGTGCACGGGCACAGACGATGCTTTGGACAGAGAGGGAGATGAAGTCGGGCCCAGTCGAAGTCCATCGAAGTCCAGAGTGTCCAGACAGTGTAACATCAAGCAAAAAGTGGGGGTAACCATAAGAAGCAGATCCTACTTTCCTACAAAGCACAACTCTCAGTCCCCGCCATCTTGCAGATGGGGGGATCCAGCCAACCAGAGTGAGGCATATGCCCCCTTCCCACTGGCGGGTGGCATAATAGGAGGTGTACCCACCCCAAGGAAGGGACCCATTGGTCCCAACCTTTACTTACCTGTAACGCCCCATAATCTAGTATTTAGGGGCACCCCCGAACCTTGCCTCCTCAGACAAGAAACGACCAAGAAGAAAAGAAGAAGAATGACCGAAGAGCCGTGCTGAAGCTAAGAAGAGGAGGACGTCCACTTACTTGGCCCCAGCCCTACTGGCCTGTCCCCACCTCGAACCTGCAGAAGCAAAACTCCGGTGTGTCCTGCAGCCAGCAACCTCAAGAACCCCGAGGACCTGCCCTGCCTTCCAAAGAAAAGACTTTGTCTCCCGTGAACACCGGATTTGTTCACCCACAGACTCTGGCCAAATCCGCAAGTCTGCACCACTCTGCACCCATTGCCCACGGCCCAAGTTCGAGTGGCCCAACACCACGAGGAGGTCTCCCGGGCGATTCTGACCCGAGATCTGGTGATCTCTGACCTGCCTCGAATCTCCCAGCGAAGCCTGCAGCCTCTTTCTGGAGGATCCCCCCGACCGCGACCGGAGCTGGTAAGAGAAACCCGACGCCTAAAGACACCCCTGCACCCGAAGTCCCACGGCCTTGGGTGGCCCAACTGACGGTGTCCCAGCATCAAACAATCAAACAACAAGAGAGAGAGGGAAAGAAAAAATTGAGCCACTCTTATTCCCCCTAATAGATTAGCAAATAAACAACAGAAGAGTGTTGTTTATTTGGGGGCCTCTCTGGTGTGCTACGACGCCTGATTACAGCGGAGCGGATTTTTTTGATTTTTTGTGGAAGTGCAGGAGGTGATGGTGCAAACAAGGTTAAAATTGCCTTTACTCATCCTATAGTATTTAATAGTGGAGAAGTAAGGCAAGAGTAAAAAATTAGTGAGGTGGATGTTTTAAAAACTGGATAAATTGACCAGTCACATCCCAAAGTGATAATGAAGTGTGGTCTACATGTTTCAGCCTCCTAACGCCCGTAGCAAGGCTTTTCTTCAGGACCAAGTGTCACGGCGGTATGCACACCCTAAGGTGCACCCTGACCTGTGACATAGAAACCGCACAACTCACGGTTACTGGGGAGCCTTCAAAATTCTTGAAAGCATTTTGAACAAAACATCCACCTCACAAATTTTTTAATTTTTAATCAAAAAAACCCGCTCCGCTGTAATCAGGCGTCGTAGCACACCAGAGAGGCACTCGGCCTCTCTGGTGGGAACCCAATGATGAAGCATGTCACCAACTAGGTTGATGAGTGAGGGTTCTTTTATAAACAAGAGTGACTGCTCTTGCAAGCTCTTCATTCATTTCTGTTTCACTCTTCTGTTGTTTATTTGGTGTCCCAGCATCCCCAGGCATCCCAACATACCTCTCCAACCGGAGAAGAAGATCTTCGTCCCCGAGCCTGCAGTCTTTGATGAAACCAGAGAAAAATTACCATTGAAATCAAGAGGGCACCGACGCCAAAACAGCACCCTGCACCCAGCCGCCCCTGCGCCGCTGCAGGTGTACTTTGGGTGCTAACTCAGATCCCCCTTTGCCCTGAGCCTAATACCAGGAGTTTTGCTCCCACAACCTAGTGGCCTGCTCGTAAGCAGCCACCAATCTGAGGCCCCCTATCCCCTTGGATAACATTGGGCCTCAGCACTCTGCACCCGGCCGCCCTAGTGCCGGTGAGGGTGTTTTGAGAGTGCATCCTAGACCCTGGGGGAACCCTTGTTCTACCCCCAGAAACTCAACCCCAAAGACCAAGTACTTACCTGGTAACCGATAACTTCATTTCTCTCCATAGGAATCCATTGACTGTTTTTCTCTGAATTGTGCAAAACTGATTTTACTTACCTTTTCTCTAGGACATGTCCCAGTGTGATATCTAGGCATATCACACTGAGTAGAAAAAGTTACTCAAAAAGTAATCTACAAAGTAACTAAAAAGTAATCTGTACAGTAATTTCAATACCTTGACTTACCTGTATTTCAAACAACTGCATTTGAACTTGCATTCACTTGTAAACACTGCATAATATTTTGCAAAGCATTTATTTCACTTACCTGTGCCAGGCTTGGCTTGGTTCTAGAAATAAATAACTTAATAATATTTTTATACAAACAAAATTGGTCTGAGTTCAGTGTTTGAGTGTGTGACATCATTTGCTGATTGAGTGTGTACAACAAATGCTTAACCCTACCCTCTGATAAAATCTTACTGCTCGCCCACACTACCACAAATAGAGAGTAAGGTGCTATCTACTTTTACCTCTGCCTACCTTTGGGGTTCCACTGGACTCTGTGCACACTATACCTCATTTTGGTATTGTATATACAGAGCCAGCTTCCTACATTGGTGGATCAGCAGTGGGATATACAACTTTGCATTTGTTGGACTAAATTGGTTACCACCTGATCACATGACAGAACTCTTAAATTGTCTTTAGAATTCTGATTTTTTTGAATTGACAACATTTTTCCAAATTATTAAAAGTTTTGTTAGGGCCTTGGTTAAGTCCCTTTAGAGTTTTAGAAAAATAAAAGTTCACTTTAGTTAGGGATAAGAAGGGTTAGAAGTTTTTTTTTAACAATGTCTCTCAACAAGAACCCAGCTGTTAGTGAAGATAACCACAATGGCATAGAGAACCAGGTTGAGGAGCTCGACCTTACCCCATATCTCCACTTAAAATTTAGGGAGTTAATGTCTCAATGCAAACTTAAAAATATAATCATGGGTCCCACCCCTCCAAACAAAAGCTCCAGGAGCTGTTGGCAGCGTATGCTAAGGACCATCCTTCTGAGAATGGTGAAGACCTCTCAGATGAAGAAGTAGAGGGAGGGGATGAGGATAACTACCAACCCCCCACTTCATAGGGAGAGAAGGGCCCAAGTGCCCTTGACTCCAAGAGTAAACCTCTCAGCACCTGGAGCCCACACAGGTGGGTCAGGTGCTACTGAGGACATCGAGGACAGCCTCAATGAGGAGGACAACCTTTTAGCAAGGTTGACCAAAAGATTGGATCTAGAGACCAGACTCCTGGCTCTAGAGAAAGAGAGAGCAGAGATGGGCTTAGCTCCCATCAATGGTGGCAGCAATTTACTAAATAAGGAAAAAGAGCAATCTTATGATCCTAAAATCTCCAAAGGGATCGTCCCTAAATATGAAGAGAGTGATGATATCAGAAAATGGTTCACAGCCTTTGAGAAGGCTTGTGAAATGAGAAAAGTGAAGAAGTCACACTGGGGTGCACTCCTTTGGGAACTGTTCACTGGTAACTGCAGGGACAGACTCCTGGCCCTTACAGGGGCAGATGCTGGGTCTTATGACCTCATGAAAAGTACTCTGATTGAGGGCTTTTGACTCACAACTGAGGAATACAGAATTAGATTCACGGGGCTCACAAAACCCAAAATCAGTCCTGGATTGACTTCGTTGACTACTCAATTAAGACACTCGATGGTTGGTTAACTGGAAATAATGTGCATGATTTCAATGGACTTTACAATTTGTTTATGAAAGAACATATTTTAAGTAATTGCACTAATGAAAAGTTACATCAGCATTTGGTAGACCTAGGTCTAATTTCTCCCCAAGAATTGGGAAAGAATGCAGACGCCTGGGTCAAGACAAGGGTGACAAAAACAGCCACCGGGGGTGACCAAAAGGGTTCACTGATAGAATATCGATGACAAAAACATTGATGTTAAAAATATCGGGAAAAAATATAGAATACAAAAATATCGACTCCCATACCTACACAGGTAAGTACAAAAATATCGAATACTCCACTTGAGAATATCCGGGTGACTGCTCAGAGCGTGGAGCAAGGTGTTGCCAGCTGTGCTTACGTTATTCAACCACTTCAAAATGGCACTCATTTTTATGTCTGAGCACAGTCCTCTTTTCAGTTCCTGCATTGGAAACTGAATTAGCAGTCCTACTTTTATTTTGTATGTTTACTTATGACGATCTGTATGCACTTTGCGTGAGCAAGACCGCTTTGACGGTTGAAACGCGTCACGATGTGTGGATTTATGATAAAATAAATCCGCTTTTGATACCGCTATCCTTGTGGATTGAGTCCTTGAGAGCGCGCCAACTACGCATTCTTCTCTTTGGATCTTATTACCGGTGGCTCCGCCGGGAGCGCGCCACCTCCCACGGGTTTCCTGGTGCCCGGAAGGAGCGTTTGCCTGTTGTGGATATATATATATATTTACTTTAAAATAATTCATAAACTATTATCTTTAATTTATTTTAAAACTTTAAAATTATATAAAAATAAAATATCAATATATCAATAATTTAAAATATAAAACTATTAAAAAATATTTAACCTTACATTTCACAATACAATCAGTGCAACAGTACGGAAAGTGTTGGATAGTAAAATAATTAAATTTACTATTCAAACTCCAGTGAGTGCAACAGTAGGGAAAGTGTCGGATAGCGGAGGGGTAAAATTACTATTCCCACTCCAGTGAGAGCAACAGTAGGGAAAGTGTTGGATAGCGGAGGGGAAAAAATTACTATTCCCACTCCAAAGAATGCAACAGTAGGGAAAGTATTGGATAGAGGAGGAGTAAAAATTACTATTCCCACTCCAAAGAGTGCAACAGTAGGGAAAGTGTTGGATAGCAGAGGGGTAAAAATTATTATTCTCACTTCAAGCAGTGCAACAGTAGGGAAAGTGTTGAATAGCGTAGGGTAAAAATTACTATTCCCACTCCAGTGAGAACAACATTAGGGAAAGTGTTGGATAGAGGAGGGGAAAAATTACTATTCCCACTCCAGTGAATGCACCAGTATGGAAATTGTTGGATAGTGGAGAGGTAAAAATTACTATTCCCACTCCAGTGAGTGCAACAGTAGGGAAAGTGTTGGATAGTGGAGGGGTAAAAATTACTATTCCCACTCCAGTGAGAGCAACAGTAGGGAAAGTGTTGGATAGCGGAGGGGAAAAAATTACTATTCCCACTCCAAACAGTGCAACAGTAGGGAAAGTGTTGGATAGCGGAGGAGTAAAAATTACTATTCCCACTCCAGTGAGAGCAACAGTAGGGAAAGTGTTGGATAGGGGAGGGGTAAAAATTACTATTCCCACTCCACTGAATGCAACAGTAGAATAACTGTTGGATAGCAGAGGGGTAAAGCCTTTTATTCCCACTCCAGTGAATGCAACAGTAGGGAAAGTGTTGGATAGCGGAGGGGTAACAATTACTATTCCCACTCCAGTGAGTGCAACAGTAGGGAAAGTGTTGGATAGCGAAGATACAAAAATTACTATTCAAACTCAAAAATGAAACAAAGTCCCGGGCACACGTTCAAAGTATAAATACACAATTATGCTTTTTCTTTTTTGAGGTAAGGTAAGCTGTGGTCGACACCAGTAGGTTCTTTATGCTGAATTTTTTAATCCTTGGAATAAAATAGAGGAAAAACAACCAGCCGACACGTGTTTCGTCACCTGGGAATTATCCCATGACTCTTCAGGGCACTGGACCGGTGATAGTTCCAACCCGGTCTGAACGGGTGTCGTGGGCACAGTATCGATGATAAAACCGGTGAAGATGCAAAAAGAAAAAGAAAAAGAAACGGGGAGGACGGGTAGGTCACAAGCCCCGTTTGCCGGATCCAACAGGAGTGAACGGGCGGGTGCGTCCGTCTAAAGAGTAGTCCTATGTTCGTGGTGGTCCGTGGATAACCGGATCCAACAGGAGTGAGCGGGCGGGTGCGTCCGTCTCACGAGTAGTCCTATGTCCGTTGTAGCAGGGGAGTATGCGAAGGATCCGTCTCGCTTTCCGGTTGCAGAGTGGAACAGTAGGGAAAGTGTTGGATAGCGAAGATATAAAAATTACTATTCAAACTCAAACAGTTAAAACAAAAATAGAAAGCATAAAAAATTATTTAAAAAATCACTAAAAAAAACAATATTTAGAAATGAAAAATCAGATATATTAAATATATAAAAATGAAAAATATTATAATATTAATTCCATATAAAAACGTACAAGTAAAGGGCGTGGCCTGGGAGCCGAACATGGCGGACGCGTCTTCGTAGAGCTCCGCAGTTCGCTCCTTCCAGGGACAACATCCGCCACAATCCTGGTCCCAGACACTCGGCTAGTGTGAGCGGACTGCACACGGGCACGCGGCGATCCTGCTGAGGTGCTTTGGAGGCGGCAGGGAACCCGATTCGGCCGCCGCGGCCGCAACTTGCTGGACCGACGGAGACCACGCACGCATCGGCGGGCGACTGTGGCCGAGCTGCGGCGGTCGCGCTCCACCGACGACGCGGCTGGGGCTGACACTATCCTGCCCGGCGGCCCCCCTTGTAGCTGCTGATCGGGCCCCGGTCCTGAGGGGCGGCGGGGGGTGCACTACAATCGCGGCGCCCCTCCGCCGGCTGTGTCTGCCTCCGATCCCCTGCTGGAGGGGCCTTGGACCTGGTGAGGCCTACCCTGGGCCTGGATTTTGCCGGTGGGGCCCGGCGGGCCTCCGGACAGCCATGGACTGCCGCTCTGCCTGAGGACTCCTGTGCACTACTACATTGCGGTGAGCTGGGCGGGGGACCTGTCGGGCTAGACTCTGGCGCCCATTGCACCCATCTACTGCTGCCCCACGCGCCTGACCCCCTGAGGAGGACGGAGGGCTCCGCCGGTCGGGGACGGGCTTGGACGGGGTAGTCGGCCCGTGCCAGCCAGCTTCCTTCCCCCGGACTGCCCGGGGCGGCCGCACTGACAGTCCTGCGCCCCGTATATTGGAGGCCCCGGGGGCTCTTGGAGGGGATACCTGTTGGCGCCGCCTGGTATTGGGCGCCCGGGCTGGGGACACGGTCGTGGCGCACCGCCCCGCCCTGCTGTGGGTGGTGTACTCTACCGCTCCCCCCTATATCTCTACCTCTGGCTGTGGCACTGACTGCTCTGGAGCGGACCCCCCACGCCATCATGGGCAAGGGCAACCCCGGTGCGGCGGCACCCAAACAACCTACCATCAACCAGTACACCACAGCCACCCCAGCGGGTAAAGGTGCCGCAGAGGGCGTCTCATCAGACACGGTGACACTCCTGGAGGCCATCAATCAGTCACGAACCGCCCTTGAGGCCCAGATCGGTGCGGTGGGGTCCGAACTGTCGTTCCTCCGCCAGGACCTCCGGAAGGCAGTCGATCGAATCACCGAGGCTGAGACGAGGGTCTCCACGGTGGAGGATACTGTCTCCGCCCTCCAGAAGAAGGTCGACAAGCTAGCCATGGTATCTAGAGAACTGGAGGCTAGGGCCGAAGATGCGGAGGGACGGGCCCGCCGCAACAACATCCGCCTGGTGGGTTTTCCGGAGGGTTGCGAAGGATCCTCGATGGGTGGCTTCCTCTCAGAATGGCTCAAGGCGCGGCTACCCGCAGACGACATCTCTTCCTGCTTCATGATTGAGAGGGCCCATCGCGCCCTGACCAGAAGCCGCCGCCGGGAGCGCCCACGACCGGTTATTGCTCGCCTTCTAAATTATGCTGACCGCGATGCCATTCTTCGCTTTGCCAGGACACTTAAGGACAAAATGGTCTTTGAGTCCCATCCCATCATGGCCTTCCCGGACTACACCCGGACTGTGCAGCAGCAGCGTCAATCCTTCGTTGCGGCCAAGCGGCGGCTGCGTGATCTGAACCTAACTATGCGCTCATGTTCCCGGCCCGTCTGAAGGTCATCTACAATTCAAAAACATACTTCTTTGATACTCCGGAGGAGGTATTTGCGTGGACAGATGAGCGACGCCACCTGAAGCCGCATTCCCGCCCCCTTAGACTCTGACTCTTCTCAAGGCTCGCATCGGAATGGACGGCAGGGAGGCGGCCGCTACTCATCGGCGACATCGATCCCGTTCTAACTGGCGCTCCCAGAATAAGAAAGACTCTGCAGACTGAGGCAGCCCGAGGCTGGGACATGCTTTGGCGTATTGACTCTTCCCTGTCTCATGCGACTGCGGAGCCCGTTGGCTGCTGCTACAGGCCGGGATATCCTGCCACTATGAGCCGGGGACTTCTGCTCTTTCCCTGGAGGGAGTGGGTCTTACACGCCTTCCCGTTTTGAGTTCTCATGAGTAATGTTGGGAGGGGGATCCATTGGAGGGTCCGCCAGGGTCTTCACGTTTGGGGGCCAGGACGAGATTCCTCCGCGACAGGTACTCCGTGTTCTAGGATGTATAGGGGTTTGGGGGAGGCGGGAGGGGCTGGGAGGGTAATTTGTTGTTTGTTACACAGTTGTTTTTATGATACATGCACCACGATGTCCCATATGTCCACATAGTCCGCTGCTCTACACCTCACCGACAGCTCATGACACACACAGCTAATGGCACTTCCCCAGGAGATCTCAATATCGTGTCTTGGAATGTATGGGGCTTGTTGAATAAGATTAAAAGAGGGGCTGTACTGCACCTGGCAAAACGTTACTCAGCTGATGTCTTGCTGCTGCAAGAAACTCACATGCTAGGCAACAAGGCCCCGTGTCTTTCACGCTATGGATATGCCACGGTGTACCACTCTGGCTTCTCAAGGGGGGCACGCGGTACAGCCATACTTATTCACCGCAGAGTCCCATTTCAAGTTACTCAGCATTGGTCCGACCCGGGTGGCCGCTTTACGGCCGTTTCCGGCACCCTGGCTGGGGAACAGATTTCAATTGGGAGCATATACGCCCCACCTCCTCTCGGTCAGACGTTCATTGACAGACTGACGCAACTCTGGGGAGAATTCCCTGACGGCTTGACTATCCTTGGTGGGGACTGGAATGACGTAATGGCTCCCCGGATAGGTGGCGGGCACGACCGCCGACCACCCCTCCTCCTAGGTCTAAACTCAACATCTTGGCGCATACATTGGGTTGGGCGGACACATGGCGGGCTTATCATCCCTCTGAAGCTGGATTTACGTATGCATCATCCGTACACCCCACCCTCTCACGTCTGGATTACATGTTCCTCCCATGCAGCTACCTGCATCGGGTGTCACATACCTCTATCCTTCCACGTGGCTTGTCTGATCACTCACCCATTCAGCTCAAACTCCGCCTGCAGACCAGTCGTCCCTCCTATCACTGGCGCGTGTCTCCTTGGTTGCTTAGAGATCCCGGATATCAGGAGATGCTCCATCGAGCCACGGCAGATTATTTCGCTTTCAACACCGGGTCCACTCAATCCCAGATAATATTGTGGGAAGCCTTTAAGCCTACGATTCGGGGGGCTGATATCAGCTATCGCACTGGGGAAAAGCGGCGCCGCCTGGCACAGATTCAAGACCTAGAAGATAGACAGCTTGCTCTCCAGGCCTCGTTGGTGGAGAGCTCCGACGCCGGTGCCCGCCGTAACCTGCTCCATGTCCAACAGCAGCTGCACCAGCTGCTCACGAACAATGCCAAGGATGCCTGGCTGGCAACCCAGCACAGGATATATCAATGGGGCGATAAATCTAGTCAGATGCTCCACCGACTATGTCAAGCAAGGGCCTCCCCGACGCAAGTCCCTTTATTGAGGTCCCCTGCCGGCGACATGTGCGTCTCCCCGGGGCAGTGGTGCAGGCCTTTGCCGATTTTTATGCTGCCCTATACTGTGATCGTGAGGAACTCGCTGCACCGCTTATAGATGCTTTTCTTGTAGATATCCCTCCAAAGCGCCTCTCTGATGAGCAGCGAGATGTTCTTGACCAGCCTATCTCTGTGGAGGAGCTGCAGGCGGCCCTCACCAATACACACCCAGGCCGTGCACCGGGCCCCAATGGGTTTCCTTGTGATTTTTTGCGCCCCCACATGGGGAATGGTCCCCACGTTCTTGGCGCGCTGCACCAGGCGTTGGAGCAGAAGATCTTGCCCCCGGACTGGCGTCATGCCGAAATTGTTGTTTTTCTCAAACCGGGTCGCCCTCCGGAGGCCCCGGGCTCATACCGCCCCATATCCCTTTTAAACTTCGAGCCGAAATTACTGGGGAAGGTGTTAGCTGATCGCCTCTGCACCTGCATTCTGGACCTCGTTCACCCAGACCAGTCTGGCTTTATGCCGAAACGCTCCACTAGGCATAACATACGGCGAGCGCACAATGCTGTTGCCGAGGCCCACCGTCTGGGACGCCCTGCGGCTGTCCTGCTAGCTGACATCGACAAGGCGTTCGACTCCTTGAGCTGGACCTATCTTTTTAAACTTTTGGAAGCTGTCAACCTGGGGCCCCGGTTTCGCGCATATGTTAAATTGCTGTATACGGATCTTACGGCCTCGATTTGTGTGGCCGGCCACCATTCTCCCTCCTTCCCCATCCGCAGGGGGACCAGACAGGGTTGCCCCCTCTCTCCGCTTCTTTTCGCTTTAGCGATAGAGCCACTGGCTGCGTGGGTACGCAGGGATGCGGTTTATCGGGGACTGGTCTGGTCGCCTGAGTGCTCGGACAGGATAGCACTCTATGCTGATGACGCGTTATTTTTCTTTTCTGACCCTTGGGTCACCGGACCGAGGGTGCTTCAGATCTTGCGGGTGTTTGGTGAAACGACAGGACTACATGCCAACCCGTCCAAGTCGATCCTTTTCCCCATATGCGGCAAACAGGGGAGTCAAACCTGGGCCTCGCAGCTGGTCATTGCGGACGAGGGGTTCAGATACCTCGGTGTCCATATCACTAGATGTCCCGCCATGGCGTGGTCGTGCAACATAGCCCCCCTGCTTCCGGCGGTATGCGAGGAGACGACGGTATGGTCCCACCTTCCCTTATCCTTATACGGCCGGTCCGCTATATTCAAAATGGTGTCACTGCCACGCTTGCTTTATAGGTTGCGGAATTTCCCGTACCCGATCCCTCCGTCGTGGTTTCTTCAAATCAATGCGCTCCTAAATAGATTCCTCTGGGGGGGAGGGGCGGTCCGGGTGGCTCTTGCGACCTGTATCCAATCCACCTATTGCGGTGGCATTGCAGCGGCAGACGTACGGGCGTATTATTGGGCATCTCAGCTCTTAGTCATCAATGAATGGTGGTATAATCCTCAGACTGATCCGGCCTATGCGGTGGAGCGGCTCTTCCTGGCGGAGCATCCACTATTAGATCTCTTATACAGCAATTCGTCCTTGGAGGCTCTTCCCCCGGCCTGCAGTACGGTAATCCAGATCTGGAGACGAGTGTCCCGGTCCATGGGTTGGTGGGGTACGCTGACAGGCCCTTTGGCGGGGCACGCGCCTTCGGCCCGTCTCCACTCTACCCGGGTTCCGGAGATGGGATACTATAGGAATCTCTACATTAGGTGATGTGATGCGAGGGCCCACGCTTAAATCCTTTCAGAGGCTGCAGGAGGAGTTTGACCTACACAAGTCCCAGTTCCACGGGTATCTTCAGCTTCGCCATGCCCTGTCCCCCCTGATAAAGCACCTAACGTCCTTACCCGAATTCCACCCACTAGAGGGCAGACTGTTGATGGGGGATCTGGGAGGGCACAAAATCCGCCAACTATATCAGACCCTGACAACGCACTCCAAGACACGCATACACCGGACTAGGGCAGCATGGGAGGCGGATTTACCGGCCCTCATGGACGATGACTGGACCGAGGCCCTTGCCAGCCCCAGGTATGCCGCCGTCTCCTCTAGGTACAGGTTGATTCAGTTTAAGTATCTTCACAGAGTATATTACACCCGCCTTCGCCTTTGGAAGATGGGGGCTATTCAGTCCCCTACCTGCCTCCGTTGTAATTCTGACGACGGGTCCTTCCTCCACACGGTCTGGAGTTGCACAGCACTACAACACTTTTGGTCGGGGGTGCTGTCCTGTCTGGGGCGGGTGTTATGCTGGGACCTCCCGGAGGATCCTCGACTGATACTTCTTCATGGCACGGAAGACATTGGGGGAAACAGATATAAAAGAGGCACCTTCTATTCCTCGGTCTCACCTTAGCCAAGCGCGACATTGCGCAGCATTGGAAGTCTCCCTCTCCCCCCGGGGTGGCGGCCTGGAAAACAGCCCTAGATAAATGTATGTCGGCTGAAGTGGCGGTGTTTCAGGCACGGGGTTGCCCGCAGAAACATGGGAAGATTTGGACCAAGTGGGCTAAATACCGGGGTATTGACTTATCCATCCTTTCACAGTCAGCGAATCCTGACCCTATTGAAAGGCTAATCATCAATGATTCCCCAATCTAATGTGCTCATTGGCTGGGGCATTGGACACAGTGTGATGATTGTGTATGTCTTTCTTGTTTCATGTGGGAAGAGTGGTGCATGGGTGGGGGGAGGGGTGGGATGTTGGATCGCATGTTTCGCAGATCCTCTGGTGAGGCCCTCTTCGGTATCTTTTGTATTTGCATTTCGTCATATGTCTATATACTGATTACAGGGGTTCGCCCACTGGGTGTTTTAAACTCAATAAAATTTGTTGTTAAAAAAAACGTACAAGTAATATATAATATAAAATAATAAATACATTTATAAAATAAAATTCTTTTAAACTAGAAAATATTTACAAACAAATAAATTAATTAATACATAAATGTATTTATTGTATTTCCTACCCTATAACACCACACCAATAACAAAACACTTCAACATTTCTAATTCAATTTTTCCCCAAATTAACATAATTAATAATGAATTTAAAACATATTATTAATAAAAAAACGAACATTAATTGACTACACACACACTAACACTATGATATCCAAAACACACACCTAAATTAAACTCTAAAATAATAAAACACAATTAAAACTTATTTATAAATTAAAAACTATTACTATTAACAACTAATAATAAAGTAATTAAAATGTATTTAATACCCACCCTTTACCCCTTTAAAAGTAAAAACAACAGACAAAAAATTAAACAATTACCTGAACTACATATCAAATAATTAACATTAATGAACAACTATATATTAATTAAATACAAATTACTTCCCACCCTTTACTCCTATAAACACCAAAACAAACACCTAAAATTAATTACACAATTACCATAATTAATTACCAATTAATTAATTAAATGAATTAACATCCAATTATTAATTCATTAATTAAAAATAAATTACTTCCCACCCTTAACACCTATAAACACCACAACACACACCTAAAATTAATTACACAATTACCATAATTAATTACCAATTAATTAAAATTAATTAACTGTCAATTTTTAATTCATCAATTAAAAATAAATTACTCCTCACCCTGAAAACCTATAAACACCACAACACACACCTAAAATTTATTACACAATTACCATAATTAATTACCAATTAATTAATTTAAATTAAGTAACAACCAATTATTAATTAATTAATAATAAATTACTTTACACATTTAACACTATAACATCTCAATTAAACAAATATTAATAAATAAAAATAATCAATACATTTCATATAATTAAATTACTTCCCACCCTATTCCCCTATAAACCCACAACCCGCTACGGAACAAAAAACGCAAAATTCAAATAAAAAAAAATATTAACACTTAAAAATTTAACACATATATTAAAAATACAAACAATTCTTATACAAAAAAACATACAACACATACATATAAAATAAATACTAAAATACATAACATTAATAAACAAACGATATTTTTAACAACTATATTTTTGCAAACGATATTAAACACTTCTATATTTTTAACATCGATATTACTTACGTAAAATCGATATTCTTGACCACGAAAATCTGTATATCGATATTTCTGACCCACGATATTTCCAACTCGATATTTGCGCAAGTCGATATTTTTGATTCGATATTCTGTCTCTGCACCAACCAAAAGAAAGGGGTTACAAAACCTCCCCAGGGAAAAGGTGGTGAGAATCCCCAAGATAAAAAGCCTGAGGGGCTCATTACGATGGCGGAGAGCCCGCCATCGCCAGTCAGTCGGTGGCGGGCCCTCCGCCATCGTACTGCTGTTTTCCCCCCGCCATATTATGATGCGGGGGGAATCATTTGTGAAACGTGGCGGTCGTAAAGACCGCCCGCCACGGTTCCGACAGGCAGTCCTTTTCCGACCACCTGTCGGAACAAAAACATTGTCAAACATTGCGGCGGTGCCTTGCAGGCACCGCCGCAGGGATTATGATATCCCTTTCCTCCGTTCGTTTTGCGGCGACAACCCGCCCCAAAACGAATGGCGGAAACGGATTTGGGGCCAGTAGCGGGCCCCCCTCAATCCCAGGTGCAGGGACATGTACCCTGGGGGCACCTATGGTGCCCCCCTACATATCCCTGCCCCATGTGGCAGGCACTGCAGGGTGCCTGCTACGTAGTGCAGGGATGTGTCTGCACCCTCTATTTTGCATTGTAGCGGAGGCTGCTGACCGCATCCCCGCCACAATGCAAAATATAGGTGATGCGACCGCCGTGGTGGTGGTCGCATCGTAATTAGGATTGTGGGGAGACCGCCTCATAGGCGGCCGGACCCAAATCCGACTTTAGTCCGTCCGTCATCGTAATGAGGCCTTGAGTCTTCAAAAGGGCCCCAAAAACCTGCACAGGGGGGTGGGTCCCAAAACTCTTCCCAGTCCAATAATAGGTACACAGGAAAGAACTTTGATCCTTTAATGGCCTGCTGAAACAACTGTAAGAAGTTGGGACACTTAACTGGAGATGCTACTTGTCCTAACAAGAAGCCCCCTAGTCCTCCTACAGCTACTCCTGGTGTAGTCAGTCTCCAGATGGAATCAACAGTGTGCCCAGAGCAAATCAGGCTTCACACTGAAGCAGTTCTAGTCACAGAGGGTGAAGTTGAGTTTGCCACTTTAGCTGTGTAGCCACCCAACTTAAAGAAGTATTTGTAATACCCCTGGATCAATAGGACTAGAATAGAAGCCCTGAGGGTGCCAGTGTCACTATGGTGAGAGATACACTGGTTTCCCCAGAACAATACCTGATTGGGAAAACTTACCCAGTCACCAATGCTGACAGTGTTACTACTAACCATGCTATGGCTATGGTGAAATTAGACTGGGGGTGGGGGGGAGTTACTGGCCTGAAACAGGTAGTGGTCTCTCGCAAGCTTCGCGCTGCATGTCTGCTTGGTAATGACCTGGAAACCTCAGCCTGGGCTGAGGTAGAACTAAAAACCCATGCAGCAATGCTGGACATCCCTGAGATTGTGTGGTTAAGACTAGAGCACAGAGCCGAAAGCAGGGTGAAAAAGAAGTGTTGGAGCCTGAAAGTATGGCCCAACCTCCCAAGAGGAAAGGTAAGAAGACTGGGAAACCAGCTTCTGTACAGCAAAAGGATCAGGACCCCTCTCCTCATGGAGAGGACTTGGACACCTCAGAGGGAACTGAGCCCATGCATGGAGCTTGACCCTTACCAGGTTGAACTCTTAGGCCAAGGGGGACCCTCTAGGAAAGAGCTGTGCCTTGGACAGCAGGACTGCCCAACTCTTGAAAGCCTGAGGCAGCAAGCTGCTACCCAGGAAAAGGGGGATGTCAGTGGGACCCACAGAGTCTATTGGGAGGAGGGGCTACTGTACACTGAGGCCAGAAACCCCAACCCTGAAGCCACTAGGAGAGTGGTAGTGCCTCAGAAGTACAGGGAGTTCCTACTAACTTTAGCTCATGACATCCCCCTAGCTGGACATCTGGGCCAAACCAAAACCTGGGAAAGGCTAGTTAGCCACTTTTACTGGCCCCAGATGTCTCAGAAAGTAAAGGAGTTTGTCAGCTCCTGTGTCACCTGTCAAGCCAGTGGCAAAACAGGTGGACACCCAGAGCCCCCCTTGATCCCACTACCAGTGGTTGGGGTTCCCTTTGAAAGGGTAGGTGTGGACATAGTGGGTCCACTTGAACCTCCCACAGCATCAGGAAACACATTTATACTAGTGGTAGTGGATCATGCCACTAGGTATCCTGAGGCAATTCCCCTTAGGACTACTACAGCTCTTGCAGTAGCCAAGGCCCTCATTGGTGTCTTTACCAGGGTAAGGTTTCCTAAGGAGGTGGTTTCAGACAGAGGGTCAAACTTCATGTCTGCTTACCTAAAACACATGTGGAAAGAGTGTGGAGCGCAGTACAAGTTTACTACACCCTATCACCCACAAACCAATGGTCTTGTTGAGAGGTTTAACAAGACATTGGAAGGCATGATTATGGGGCTCCCTGAAAAACTCAAAAGGAAATGGGATGTCCTCTTACCATGCTTCTTTTCCGCCTACAGAGAGGTGCCTTAGAAGGGAGTAGGGTTTTCTCACTTTTAACTTCTGTTTGGCCATCCTGTTAGGGGACCACTCTGTCTTGTAAAAGAGGGTTGGGAGAAGCCTCTTCAAGAACCCAAACAAGACATTGTGGACTATGTACTAGGCCTAAGGTCCAGAATGGCAGAGTACATGGAAAAAGCTTCCAAAAATCTTGAGGCCAGCCAGGAGCTTCAGAAGCACTGGTATGACCAAAAAGCTGGTAGAATTTCAACCAGGGCAAAAGGTGTGGGTTTTGGAGCCAGTGGCACCAAGGACTCTCCAGGATAAATAAAGTGGCCCTTACCCCATCTTAGAAAAGAAAAGTGAGGTCACCTCCTTGGTTGACTTGGGCACAAGCAGGACCCCCAAAAGGGTGATCCATGTGAAACGCCTTTTGGGCGTTTTGATGACAGGGCTGACATCACCATGCCAATGGTGACTGATGAGGATCAGGAGACAGAGAGTGAACCTCTCCCTGACCTCCTCTCATACAGCCCCAAAGATGGGTCAGTGGATGGAGTTGCCTTTTCAGACACCCTCACTGCACAACAGCAGACTGACTGCAAGCAAGTCTTGCAGCAGTATGCTAAGATCTTTTCCTTGACCCCTGGTCAGACAAACTGGTGTACGTACCCATGATGTGGACACTGGTGACAGTGCACCTGTCAAGAACAAAATCTATTGACAGTCTGATCAAATCAAGGAAAGCATCAGAGCTGAAGTCAGCAAGATGCTGGAGCTAGGGGTTATTGAACCCTCTGAGAGCCCCTGGGCCATCCCAGTGGTTCTAGTCCCCAAACCTCATCCCCAGGGTGGAAAGAGAGAAATGAGGTTCTGTGTGGACTATAGAGGGCTCAACTCTGTCACCAAGACAGATGCTCACCCTATCCCAAGAGCAGAGTAGTTGATAGATAAATTGGGTGCAGACCAATTTCTAAGAGGAGTGGTGAGCGTCGAGGCCGTCGCAGCTAGAATGCTAACCTGCATAAGGAAGCCCGCCTAAAGGTCCCCCCGGAGCATTAAACACAGCTCCTTCCCCCAGTTCCCCGAATACTGTGCAAATAGGCAGTACACAAGTGCAAAACAGCAATTTAAAAAAAAAATATTGAGCAACACAGTAAAAACACTTGGACATCAATTTTTTTAAAAAGGCGAGAGAAAAATGGGCAGCAACCTCTACCTCCTGATCGCGCCGCTAATGCACGTATCAGGCTATGTCTTTGCTGCGCGGCCGCTTCATCCGCCCCTTAAGAGGAGTGGTGAGCGTCGAGGCCGTCGCAGCTAGAATGCTAACCTGCGTAAGGAAGCCCGCCTATAGGTCCCCCCGGAGCATTAAACACAGCTCCTTCCCCCAGTTCCCCGAATACTGTGCAAATAGGCAGTACACAAGTGCAAAACAGCAATTTTTAAAAAAATATTGAGCAACACAGTAAAAACACTTGGAGATCAATTTTTTTTTAAAAAGGCGAGAGAAAATCGGCAGCAACCTCTACCTCCTGATTGCGCCGCTAATGCACGTATCAGGCTATGTCTTTGCTGCGCGGCCGCTTCATCCGCCCCTTAAGAGGAGTGGTGAGCGTCGAGGCCGTCGCAGCTAGAATGCTAACCTGCGTAAGGAAGCCCGCCTAAAGGTCCCCCCGGAGCATTAAACACAGCTCCTTCCCCCAGTTCCCCGAATACTGTGCAAATAGGCAGTACACAAGTGCAAAACAGCAATTTAAAAAAAAAATATTGAGCAACACAGTAAAAACACTTGGAGATCAATTTTTTTAAAAAGGCGAGAGAAAATCGGCAGCAACCTCTACCTCCTGATCGCGCCGCTAATGCACGTATCAGGCTATGTCTTTGCTGTTATGCCTTTTGCTTTAAAGAATGCCCCTGCCACCTTCCAAAGGTGGGTGAATCAAGTCCTTGCTGATTGGAGTCCTTTAGTGCAGCATATCTAGATGATATTGCTGTCTTTAGCTCCACCTGGCAGGATCACCTGATCCACCTGGGGAAGGTTTTAAAAGCCCTGCAAATTGCAGGCCTAACTATCAAGGCATCCAAATGCCAGATAGGGCAGGGAACTGTGGTATACTTGGGCCACCTTGTTGGTGGAGGCCAAGTACAAGCCTTACAGCCCAAGATCCAGGCCATCCTGGACTGGGCAGCTCCAACAACCCAGACCCAAGTCAGGGTATTTCTTGGCTTGACCTGGGTACTACAGGAGGTTTGTGAAGGGATATGGGTCCATTGTGACTCCTCTCACAGAACTCGCCTCTAAGAAGATGCCCAAAAAGGTAAACTGGACAATTAACTGTCAAAAGGCTTTTGACACCCTGAAAGAGGCAATGTGCTCAGCACCAATTCTCAAAGCTCCAGACTATGCCAAGCGGGTCATAGTGCAGACTGATGCCTCTGAGCTAGGGATAGGAGCGGTCCTATCCCAGACCAATGATGAAGGCCAAGACCAACCTGTTGCTTTTATAAGCAAAAGGCTTCTCCCCAGGGAGCAGCGTTGGAGTGCCATTGAGAGGGAGGCCTTTGCTGTGGTTTGGTCCCTGAAGAAGCTGAGACCATGCTTGTTTGGTACTCACTTCCTACTTCAAACTGACCGCAGACCTCTCAAATGGCTAATGCAGATGAAAGGTGAAAATCCTAAACTGTTGAGGTGGTCCATCTCCCTACAGGTAATGGACTTTATAGTGGAACACAGACCTGGGACTGCCCATGCCAATGCAGATGGACTTTCCAGGTTCTTCCACTTAGACAATGAAGACTCTTTAGGGAAAGGTTAGTCTCATCCTCTTTCGTTTGGGGGGGTCGTGTAAGAAAGTGCTCTCTTTTTGCATGGTTACCCCCACTTTTTGCTGAACTGCTGATGTACTTTGACTGAGTGTGCCCTGGGCTCCTGCCAAATAGGTACCCAGGGCCTATGTTCTTACCCTAAAACTGCATTAAACACAAAACCCAATTGGCACTCTCTGGCCACAGGTCAGCCCCTGGTAAATGGTACCACAGGTACCCAGGGCACTGTGACCAGAGGAGGCCTCTAAGGGCTGCAGCACGTATTGTGACACCCTTAGAGGCCCTGTACCTTTACACAAACACTGCCTTTGCAGGCTGCGTGTTTTGGTGCAGAACAAAGTGAAGAGTCGACATGGCACACATCCCTGTGTGCCATGCCCACAACCCACTGCCCTGGCATAGATCAGCCACCCCTCTAGCTGGGTGCACTATACCAGTGGTGAGGGTGCAGGTGCATGAGCCCTGTGCCCGTACAGTGTCTAAGCCAATTCTTAGACATTGTAAGTGCATTAATGCCATTAAGAGTATATGGTGCTGGGAGTTAGTCATTACGAACTCCACAGTACCATAATGGCTTTGCTGAAAACTGGGAAGTTTGGTATCAAACTTCTCAGCACATTAAACCCACACTGATGTCAGTGTGGGATTTAATGAAAAATGCACACAGAGGGCATCTTAGAGATGCCCCCTGAAAAATGACCTAACACTAGTGTCCAGGCTGAGTGGCTGCTCACCAGCTGCCACCACCAGACATGTTTCTAGACCCATGGGTCGAGAGCCTGCTGCTCTCGGGGGTCTGAAACAATGCACATCCTAGGTCGAGGTGCCAAGCCTCCTCCCCGGGATGGGCAGGGTCCACGAAGGGGAAGCATCAAAGGCGTGCCGCCTTTGTGAGCTTCCCCAGGCATTTTGCTGCTTCCGGCAACTGGTCCCCACCGGTTCTGACCCCCACTTTGGGCAGGAGAACCAGCGGGAAAACCAAGTGAGGAAGGGAGGTGTGTCCACCTTTGCCAACCCCACCCCTCAGGTGGGGGATGCGAGGTGAAGCACAACTCTCAGTCCCCGCCATCTTGCTGATGGGGGGACCCAGCCAACCAGAGTGAGGCATATGCCCCCCTCCCTCTGGAGGGTGGCATAATAGGGGGTGTACCCACCCCAAGGAAGGAACTCATTGGTCCCAACCTTTACTTACCTGTAACGCCCCTAAATCTAGTATTTAGGGGCACCCCTGAACCTTGCCTCCTCAGACAAGAAACGACCAAGAAGAAAAGAAGAATAAGGACTGTAGAGCCGTGCTGAAGCTAAGAAGAGGAGGACGCCCACTGACTTGCCCCCAGCCCTACCGACCTGTCCACACCTCGAACCTGCAGAAGCGAAACGCCGGTGTGTCCTGCAGCCAGCAACCTCAAGAACCCCGAGGACCTGTCCTGCCTTCCAAAGAAAAGACTTTGTCTCCTGTGAACACCGGATTTGTTCACCCACAGACTCTGGCTCCGGCCAAATCCGCAAGTCTGCACCACTCTGTACCCGTTGCCCACGGCCCGAGTTCAAGTGGCCGAACACCACGAGGAGGTCTCCCTGGCAATTCTGACCCGAGATCTGGTGATCTCTGACCTGCCTCGAATCTCCCAGCGAAGCCTGCAGCCTCTTTCTGGAGGATCCCCCGACCGTGACCGGAGCTGGTAAGAGAAACCCGATGCCTAAAGACACCCCTGCACCCGAAGTCCCACGGCCTTGGGTGGCCCAACCAACAGTGTCCCAGCATCCCCAGGCATCCCAACATACCTCTCCAACCGGTGGTCACCTCCAGAAGATCTTCGTCCCCGAGCCAGCAGTCTTTGTTGAAACCAGAGAATCCCCATTGAAATCAACAGGGCACCCGATGCCAAAACAGCACCCTGCACCCAGCCGCCCCTGCGCCGCTGCGGGTGTACTTTGGGTGCTAACTCGGATCCCCTTTGCCTTGAGCCTAACACCTAGAGCTTTGCTCCCACAACCTAGTGGCATGCTTGTAAGCAGCCAGCAACCCGAGGCCCCCTATCCCCTTTGGATAACATTGGGCCTCAGCACTCTGCACCCGGTCGCCCTAGTGCCACTGAGGGTGTTTTGAGAGTGCATCCTAGACCCTGGGGGAACCCTTGTTCTACCCCCAGAAACTCAACCCCAAAGACGAGTACTTACCTGGTAACCGATAACTTCATTTCTCTCCATATGAATCCATTGACTGTTTTTCTCTGAAAAATGTGGAGTTGATTTGTATGGAAACCTGAAAAATTACAATTGTGCAAAACTGATTTTACTTACCTTTTCTCTAGGAAATGTCCCAGTGTGATATCTAGGGATATCACACTGAGTAGAAAAAGTAACTAAAAAAATAATCTACAAAGTAACTAAAAAGTAATCTGTACAGTAATTTCAATAACTTGACTTACCTGTATTTCAAACAACTGCATTTGAACTTGCATTCACTTGTAAACACTGCATAACATTTTGCAAAGCATTTATTTCACTTACCTGTGTCAGGCTTGGCTTGGTTCTAGAAATAAAATAACTTAATAATATTTTTATACAACTTAATAATTAATAATATTTTTATACAAACAGAATTGGTCTGAGTTCAGTGTTTGAGAGTGTGACATCATTTGCTGATTGTGTACAACAAATGCTTAACACTACCCTCTGATAAAGCCTTACTGCTCGCCCACATTTCCACAAATAGAGAGTAAGGTGCTATCTACTTTTACCTCTGCCTACCTTTGGGGTTCCACTGGACTTTATGCACACTATACCTCATGTTGGTATAGTATATACAGAGCCAGCTTCCTACACACCTTCTCTCTGGATCCAAATGAACCTGAGTCACCGCCAGCTCCTGTTTACCAAGAAGCAAAAATATATAATATCTACCTTTGGCTGGAAAAGACTTACTTTGTTTATCCCTGGCTACAGCTCTGGATTGTAAGTGGTCTACTGTTCCTGGTCCTCTGGATAGGTGTAGTGACTGTCTTTTTCTTGCTTCTGAAAGGACATTATCTCCCAGAACGCTCAGCAGTACAGCAAGTGAACATGGTCCTGAAACCACATACATCTCATCGTGAACAAAGAGACCTGTCCTTTGTGAACATTACAGCGGTTCCGATCCTAAAGGAATAGTTTGGGATAGGGTTTCATATGATGTATTTGGTCCCACTGAACTTTTGAAAATACCACATGTATTTAAAGTTTCTTTGAATGCTATGATCAGTACATTCTCTGATGATTGGGACTTTGAAACTGTAAATAGCATGCTGTCTGATTTAGAACAAAGTGCTGCTTTTTCAAAAAATGAATTGTATGATGATACATCGGACTTTGACACCATGTATTGCTATCAACATTATGGTCATCAATTTTTGCACAAAGCAAGTATCCCACGTTACGTGTTTACTTACCATCAATGGGAACGATGCCCGACACCACCGAAAGGTAGTTCACAAGTGTTTGCACACAAGTTTGCTTATTTTCCTGGGTTTAACATTTCAGACCCGACCTCACATTATTACAAGGTTGCACCTACACCTGCAAAGAAAAATATGCTTACTAACACGAAAGACATATACTCTGCTTCCTTTATTTCCCAGCTGTCTTTACAAGGGTTTGACTTTTGGAGGGACACTATAGACACAAAATCTATCTGGGGTCAAGATATTGGCAAGTTTAGGGAACTGAGGCATTATTTAGAGCATGTCTAATACCACAACAGATTATTTTCCTGAACGATACCGTGCAACAGACCTCTTGTCTTGGACTAGCCAAGATCAAGGACTTGAACACACCTCGGATTCCCTCCCTCACACACTTTGATGGATGGCAAAACTGTACACAACATAGTGAGGATAAGCTGGATGACATTATACATGATGGTTCATACAATTCATCAGACCCCAATTGGAAGGGATGGTTGGTTTGGCCTATAGACACAAATAGGTGTCAGTCAAGATTCAGGGGTCCCACCAAAGGGTTTAGTATCCATAGGCCTGACCAACGCTATGTACAACAGGAACATCCGGGGGTGGCGACATCATACAGTGTTGGGAAGTTATGCCTAGATTGGCTAAAAACCTCAACACTGTCCCAGGTGAAACAACACTTGTCCTTAGTTTCAGATGACATGGATCTAAGGTATTTTTTGTTAGGTCCCCAAAAACCACGTCAAAACTGCTTCTTATATGCCATTTACAACGAAGTATGGAAGTTCTCTCAACAGGGGGCTGCGGAGAGATTATGTGAAATAGATAGAAAAAGCTTTGGCAGTGGTCGACAATGGCATGACCACACTTACATCAAGGATTTATTCACTGGGCAACATTCTGCCTTCTGCTATAGATATTATGGAACAGGATTTGTCCATTCTTCAACATGGACAATCACAGCTATGATCAGTTCTGTTGCTAAGCTTGACGCTACAATCATTGCGCTCCGAGCATGTGCCTTAGCGATATATCAAGAGTACGTCTTTGTTTTCTGCTTATAATGTAACAAAAAGACAGACTACAATGGCACGAAGAGTTGCAAAATATACAATGTGGCACATTGAAAAATTAGACCAAATACCTTTCACCGTGGCTGAATCACCCTCCACAGAATGGTTAATCCATGGCCATATAACATTGCCAGTGACAACATTTCAATTTCAATATTGTCTACAGTACCACCAGGTAGGCAGGTATGAAGAATTGGGTGAGAAATACATCCATGAATCTTTGGAGTTACCGTACAGATTCAGAAATAGTGACACCTAAGTCTTTCTCATCGGTTCAGACTGAGAGAATTCGTTAAGTGGATCTTTAATTTGTCAAGATATTATGCTTCACGGAGCTTGCAACGCTTCGGTTGCGAACCTATCTTGTCACTTGAAAGGGTCCCCAGCTGCTGTGATTCATCCGGTGTTCAAACTACTCTCGAACGGGAGTTATTTGATGTTGAATGATCAAGGTTGTTGTGGGATGCTCTGATGAGGAGAACGGAGCACGTACGGAGATTTCTTAATCCCGATACTTGGGCCAATAACACCGAACCCCTGCTGAAAAACAAGTATAGCAGCAACAGTATATAAACCTAGTTATATTAACCAAAAAGCTGACACGATGCAACAGAATAAATAGCGTGTGATCTTCCTATCAAGAACACCGCCGTCGGGTGGTCTATACATTAATTTCCCGTATGTCATCAATGGACGAATCCCCTCTTATGAGTTAGGAGTGAAGGGAAGTGCAGGAAAATATTGTGACATCAATCAATTGTCACCACATTTTGATCGCATAGGAGTGGAGAATTGTCCCCTCTATATATTTTTTGTAGCTAAATACTTTGAAGAAGAGTGTCAGGAGGAAAATATTCCCCGTGAAGAAAGCCAACTTGTCTAACTTATGACAAAAGTGCTGGGAGATATTAGTAGTAAAGCCTGAAGAAGGAGGTTGGACCTGTATATACCTACGAAACGCGTCGCTTCTTGGTCTACTTGTAATAAAAGTTTTCTGAATCATATGGATTGTTGCGGAACATATGAAAAGGATAACAAACAAGATTAAATGCTGAGTTGTTGTTTATGATTGTCCTTGAAATTGCACTGATCGATTTGCACTTTTTTCTATATATGTGATTTTATATTGTGAATTTTTGTGGATATTGTATTTTAACCCTTTCCATGCGTCCGTCGGCCAACGGCCGTCGCGAGCACTACCTCCGTAGTGCTGCGCACATCCGTTGGCCGACGCGGTCCCTCCCACTCAATCAAACCGCAGCACCGCAGCGGAATTGCCGCCGCGGTTAAGCGGTTAATATTTTAGGAAGAAAGTTTTTAAACCAACCAAATAAACATTTTCATATTGGATTTTTTGGCTACTGTGATATTAACTCGGTGATAGTTGAATGTTGAGTGTGGTGTGGTACTACCATGGTATGCAATTGAAGTATCCCAAAGTGAGTTTATTTTAGACCTAGTGTTGTGGGATGCTGCCAGGCATCGCATATCTGGTCACAGTAGGTTCCAGGGTTACTTGTTGTATGCAAGTATTGTTTCCACGCACCCACACAGTCAGGGAGGCGCCGCTATGGCCTTCGGTGAATGTTTCCCTAATATGGTTTGATTCTCTGAGCAGACTGAAAGCCATACTTTTACAGAAAGAGGTGGTCTTAACCTCGGCCCACGAGACTTTTGATCTACAGGTTGCAAGGTCTTCAGCTGAGATGCAGGCCCTAGTCCGAACTAACTTCCCTCTCCATTTCGGGGAAATGGTACATCGTATCTTTAACATGTCTGATACGAGTGGGATAGATCACCTATTTAAGACCATAGGTTCTGGGCTATTAAGCACCTTTCAGACAGTTTTCGGAGTTATTCCATCTTTTATACACTCTGTATCTGGAAGCATTTTTGGAGGTCTTCTGCTGATACTGCTACTTGTAGTGGGTATCTTGGTTTTAATTTTTCTGCTACGCAATGGATGTCCCAAATACCAAGGAGATGAAAAAAGCACTCTTGGAGCGACGTTGCCGTGAACGCATAGTACTCCATCTGGCACAACTCGGCTTTGGGAACTAAGTAAGCATTGGTTTCTATCATTCAGATCAGTCTGGGTTGACTGCGTCTTGCCTGTACTCTGCTGCTTATTCTGCGGACAAGAATGCGTGTTGGACATCTGTCTAACGCTTCCAAAGGTTGCGCCTCCGGACGTGGATGTACTGCTGAACCAGTTAAAGGCCCATGTAGTGCATTGTCCTCAGCGTATTCCAATCCTGATGTCGGCATTCTTAGAGCCACCATTGGATGCTTCAGCTACTGTTGGAATGGACACTGGCTCTGCACCGGGCCTACAGGCCTCGAAAGCTTCCTCAGCAACGGCTGTGGGAACCAGAGAAGATCACCGTTGCTCCATATACCTGATCCAAGAAGTGTTGCAGGGACCGTTGTCTGTGAAGGCAGGCAACAGTGATGTTGCGTCTCCCGCACAGGACACATAAACATTTGGCTCCCCGTGTGCTGGGAACAATTTGGATTTTTCGAAAACAACCAAAACTGGAATTAAAAAACATCATTTTTGTTTCATTTTTCCTCTTTTGGTCTCACTGAGCACCATGGCTTTTGACGTGCTCAGTTGGTCTGATGGTATATTGACCTTTTAGAGGACCTATAGAGCTTTTTACCTTGAAAACGCATAACATGTTTTTAGATGTTTTTAAACTCAGATTTTAGCAATGTTGTTATGCTTTTGAAACAGGCATATTTTAGCATTTAGCATCATGTTGTCCAGTAGGATAAGGAGTGGGTGTTATGAACCCCAATGTACCCCAATATAGGCCTAGGTAGTTACAGAGCCTTTTACCTACATCTGTCCTATCATTGTTCTAAATAACAAGTTGGCGCTGACCTTTTAGCTAGTTAGGTGCTACATGACTGTCGTGTGGTTTTCTCTGAAAACTAGCCTCATGTATTGTGCATGAGGATTCTCAGTATCACAGCAGGATTACCATCTTCTGCATAATAACTCTGTATAAGGGTCACTTCTATCGTCATCATTGCCTGACATGCCCACAGTACACTTCTAGGTAGAACCCCTGAGGGTACCTTTTCGTGTATATTAGCACTACATCTTCGCTGGGCAAACCAGAGGAGAAAGACTTCCATGCTGACTCGCTGACGCGAGATGCTGAGGTCCATGCACGCAGACACTCCAGCACGCAGCGGTTAGACATCCCTTGCAGGGTGTCAAGCTCGAGACCAAGATGGGGTCCTTCGCTCTCCCACATCAGGTAATGGGGTTGGCTCTATCCTAAGGGGATTCTTGGCTATACACCTACATACATGCTAGGCACACTTAGGTACATCTACTTTGGGTTTGCATCTTAGGAGTACGCATTTTTTACTGTTATGTATCTATATGCCTGCATATATTCATTGTTTTAGCACTATGGTAGAATTCTACCATTTCTTTATTCTGTTGGTGCTTATAACCATATACATATGTCTAATGGCCTTTGCAGGACATGTATTTTATACTAGAATGACACTGGTTCAATAAATACTTATTGAAAACATCCCCACCGTTTATTCTGTATATCTCTCTGAGAATAAGTGAGCACGAGTGACTGAGCGAAAAATACCGTACTGTTTCCATGATCCCTGAGGGGTCAGGGTTGTCATGTTTGATAGTTGCCAGAAACTATTCGCTCCTTGGTAAGAGGGGCTCATAGTGGCACTGTGAGCTAGCTGGTCTGCAGAATAACATATCCTACGGGGGTTACTGGAATCAGTCTAGACACCAATCCCTTAGTTTATGTTGTCTAAACGGGCAGAACCTATGTAGATGTGTAGGAAACTACACAACAGGACAGTGGTGTTTATCTGTTGCTCTGTTAAATTGTCATCCGCATTTTGATGTGCTGTGGGACAGTGGGTCAGACTATGTAATGCATTGTCTCGCTTGACTTTGAGTGACTGCATTTTGCTTGTACACATGTACTAAAACATTGTTCTCTTCCATGCCAGGTCTAGTGGGTGGACATTTTCCTTCTTTTTGCTATAAACTCTTTTTTTTTGCTTAGCATTTTGTTTTTTACTTTTTTCACATTTGAGAGAGCCTGGTACTACATAGGCACTTAGGGCCATATGTATCAAAGTCCCCTTTTGCGATTCTCAAATAGCGATTTTTTGCGAATCGCTATTTGAGAAACGCAAAACCGTATGTAAACAAATAATCGCAAAACATTAGCGATTCGTTAAAATTCGCTAAATGAATAGCGATGAGCCAAATAGCGATTAATTAGTATTGAACTTTCTATTTTGCGAATTTCGCACAATTGCGAAAATCGCAAAATTGCGAAGTTCGCGAACTATAATTCTGAGACTCAGGTGCAGCTTGATGACATCACAACCAGGAAGTGTGACTACCCATGCTGCACCTGAGTCTCAGAAGCAGAGTGAGAGAGCAGGAGTTGAGGCTGAGGCATCACTGCAGTGCTACACACATTGGAGAGAGTGGAGACATGGCCAGCAAGGACAAGCAGCAGGGGGAGACACCCAGAATTAGAAAACCAAAGTTCACAGAAAGTGAGCAGGAGGCTCTGATACAGGAGATGGTTGTGAGCCATGAGCTCCTGTTTGGCAAGAAGTCCCTGCGTGTGCCAGAGACACGCAAGAGAAGGATATGGGCAGACATCCAGCGCAAAGTCAACGCAATTGGCGTCACACATCGCAGCGTCAAAGACCTACAGAAGCTCTGGTATGATATGCGCGCGCGCTCAAAGGAGAAGGTTGCTGCCAGGTTGGAGGAGGCCAACAGGACCGGTGGGGGGACCTCCACTGCCACCGCTTCAACACCACTCGAAGAAATGGTTGAGGGACCCTGCTTCCGGAGAGTGCAGTGGGCGTGTCAGACCTGGACAGCTCCGACCACACACAACCAAGACAAGGTAAGAAGCATGCCATCACACCCCTGATACCTCCCTACTACCCCCACACACCCAGGAGAGTCCCAGGGGCACAACAAAACTACAATTCCAGTGCAGGTACACAAGCACACACAGCAATGCATTATGGGAGATATAGTTACATGCAACTAACAGTGGAGCAATGACACCCAGCCAGGCTCAAACAGTATGTGTGCATCATGAAAGTCAAAATACAGATAGATAGGACCCATGTAACTCCAAACAGTGATATTTAATGCATGACAAATGCAAGGCAGGACAGTAAATTAATGTGTGCATTTATGTCCACAGCACCAGCAGAAACACAGGGAACAATCAGTGGAGGGGAGGATGAATCCCCCAGCCCAGAGGCAACAGGGCAAGAGGAGGAAGAGGAAGACGAGGGCAGCCCAGTCATCGCGCCAATACGCCGCAGGCGGATTGCAGTGCCACCATTGCCACCACTGGAGGAGGAATCCCAGGACACCGATGTCAATGTCCAAACAGTCCAGGGACAGTCAGAGCCACAACCCCGTGCTCGAGCACGTGCCGAACCAATACCACCAATCCCATCCAGGCGCAGGGCACCACGTGCATCCACTAGTGCAGCAGTCACAGGAGACGACACAGTCTTCCAAGGGCTGGAGGGCCACATGTTGGAGGTCCAGCGCCTGCAGGCAAAAACATACGGTCAATCCAGAGGCAAATCAGGGTTGGCTTCATGGGCCTGACGGGTGCCCTGGAGGCACTCTGTGCTGAACTAAGGGCGGACCGTGCTGCTAGGCGCAGGGAGAGGCAGCGCCTCCACACCCGCCTAGACCTCTACACCAGGGCGGTAAACCGCCTTTCCTCAGCGATCTCTGTGCTGTCAAGGCGCAGCATCAGTATGCAGCACGAGGTGTCACACTGCAGCCAGGACGTGGCCAGGGGTCTGGTACAGGTGACATGTGCTGTGGATCAGCTGCGGGCAGCTGCCACTGCTGGCCCAGGAGTCCTCACTCCAACAGACGAGGACGCACAATCTAGCAGGAGCAGCATTACACCACCGCCCCCACCGGACAGGCGCCGTAGTGTGCGTCACGGCAGGGCTGCTGAGACAGGCGAAGAGGGCACAGTGCACCCACGGCGAGGGCCTACAGGCCGTCAGCGCCGCAGTTGAGGCGCTCAGACATAGGCATGGATATGGGTGCATCAACCCAGTGCACACAGACACTTGGTCAAGAGTCAATTTGCACTGTGAATCACACATGTGCGGTACTTTTAACAATACATTGTGTGCCACACAGGCTGTGTGCCGATATATATCCTGTACAAAGGGAAATTAAACACAGTCCTGTATTAGATCTTTGGCATTGTGTCATCTTTTCTTACCTAGAAATAGTTCTGTGTGATCTCATCTCGCCTCTGGCGCCCAGCAGCTGCACCAATTACTCCGGCCGGCATACGTCCAGGAGCTGGCCCCTCCTCATCTGATGATTCTGATTCAGTGAGCTCCACTGGTGTGCCCTTCCTGGTGGCGATGTTGTGCAGCATGGCACACACTACCACTATCTTGCAACAGGTCTGGGGCTGTATTGAAGTGCCCCTCCACTCTTATGTAGGCATCGAAACCGGCTCTTGAGTATTCCGAAGGTCCGCTCGATGGTACATCTGGTTGCTATGTGGGCACTGTTGTACCTCTGCTCCCCAGCGTTGGCAGGATTAAGGTAAGGAGTGAGTATGTAGTCCCGGACCGCATACGCACTGTCACCTGTGGGGCGAGAAAAATATGGTTGAACACTGTCCTGCCACTGCTATGCATTACTAGTGTGTCCTTCTATCACATGCAATTACCTAGTAGGTATCCCTCACCAAACTCCCCACTTGTGAGTCGGCGGTGTATCCCACTGTGGCGGAAGATGAATGAGTCGTGGGTGCTGCCTGGGTATTTAGCGACGATGTCGGTGATGATGTGCCTGGTATTACACACCACCTGTATGTTCAGGGAATGGTAGGACTTGCGATTCCTGAACACATACTCGTTCTGGGAGGGGGGGGATATGGCGACATGGGTCCCATCTATGCATCCAATGACGTGGGGGAATTGTGCAATTTGATAGAACTCCTGCTTGGTCTGGTCTAGTGCCTGTGGTGTGCTGGGGAAGTGTATGTGGTTATGCAGCCTCTGTACCATGGCATCAAGGAACGCGTGGAAGAAGCGCGACAATGCACTCTGTGAGACCCCTCCTGCTGTGGCTATCACCCCCTGGAAGCTCCCTGACGCCAAGAGGTGGAGTGAGCACAGGACCTGTATGTGGGTGGGGATTGTGTGTGTCCTGCGTGTGGGGTGTTCAAGGATAGGTTTGAGCTCTGCTATTAATTCCAGGATGCTCTCTTCATCCAGCCTGTAGTTTGTATGGATCTCCTCCTCAGTCCGCTGGAACAGGGTTATGCGCGCTCTGAAGATCCTTTCCTGGCGTCTCCTTCTCTGTGCAGCAGCTCTGAGTCGCAGCCTCCTGGCTATCACGTACAGCCCTGACATTGTGGCAAACATCAGTTGCATTGTGGGTCTCTTTAAATAGGTTGCACCTGGTTACCACCTGCTCAGACTTGGTGGTAATTGCGATTCTCTATTTTGCGAATTTCGTGAATTCGCAAATTGAGAATTATTCATGCATTCCGGTTAGCGAATTCGCTAATTCTTAACACAATTGCGAATTTCGCTAGATTTTGTCACATTTTGCAAATTCGCAAATATTTCGCAAAATGGTATTATTCGCTAATTTGCTAATCGCTAATTATGCGATTCGCACATTGGCAGTCTGGATGTGTCTCATACATTGCGGGGCTCTGTTTTGCGATCGCAAACACCGTTTTTCTGCGATTCGCAGTGTTTGCGATCGCAAAACAGCTTCATACATATGGCCCTTAATCTCCCCCCTCCCTCCCACTGCATTTTTAATGTCTGTTCCATGATCCATCACTTTTCCTGAAGAGCAGCATTTGACTTTTGAAAGCAATATTTAGTGCAAATGAAAAACTACCGCAGGAATCAGTCAGTCAGAAACAGCTTTATTCGGTCTAGCTAGACCATAAAAGTATAAAAGCAATAAACCCATACAGATTGAGATAAACTGCAATAAGATTGCACAGCAAGCAGATTTCAATTAAAAGACAGTAAAAAGCCAATAATACAGATAATCATAAAAAGTGAGAGGCCGATTCAAATACAAACAAATAAAAAAGTACATCTATTACTACATAATCAGCGTCCCCTCTGCTTTATAGCATGTTGGATGAAAGTGGCAGTTAAAAAACTGATTTTCACAGAAGAAAGAGTCTGCAAATAATTAAAGCTGCTTTGCAATATTGAATATTTGTTTCTTTAAAAAGAGGTGACAAGTAGTGTATTCTCAGGGATGTGAAAAGTTACAGAAAAATCAAAAGTGAATCGTGCTTTGTGCTGAGTGACGTTGCAGGGACAGGCAGGTAGGCTGTGGAAAAAAGAGCCTTTAAGAGGAAAAGCAGCCAAAAAGTGCACTGTGCATAGTCTAAGTCTAACCAACAAAAATCTGTGGTGCTGGTTACACACCCACGTTAGGTAGGGTTGAGTGCCAGTATTTGTTCAGATCAGCATATGCGCTTGAACTGTAGACACCAAAGACTGACAAAGGAGGGTGGAGACAAACTGCCCCTCTAACTTACTTTAGTTTTTGCTGCTGGCAGAGTGACAAGGACAATTGTACTTTCATGGCTGGCCAGCCGAAAAAAAGTTGATTGATTGAATGACAAGGCAATGGAATTTCAGTGCAAACCAGACATGGCTCTATTTGCAATACACTCGGTTTTACTTTAATCAAATGTCACAACTCTAACAGTCATTTTCCTTCGAAAGTGAGAACTTAGCTCAAATTCTAAATATGTTGCTAACTCGAGGTCTCTGCTATTGTTCCCCTATTGGCATTGTGACTTTGAAAAGAGAGGAAAACGCTCTTATCTACCTGTTCTTAACCTTTTGACTTCTGTGTACCCACGCTGGATTATTATTGGAAACCGAGGATCCTGCCTATGTAATTGCTGCGATTTGAACCTCAAAAAATCCAAAACAATTACTGAATTATATATACATGCATGCCTGGAACTTTGATAAAATATGGGACTTTCAAGTGGGGTCTGAAGAGGGAAGTGATCACCATCCTCTGAAATTAAATTTGTTGGGAGGCAAAATGATGCTGAAGGAAAAGGTGAACCCTTTTCAGATGGATTATCCAAAACGACTGGCCACTAGACTAACAGATGAACATATGGGAAAACTGTTTAATCTTCAGCAAAATATAACACTGAAGGACGCCTCAATAATACATCCTGAGTGGTATGCGAATATAATCGGACAGGTGGTACAGTGCCTTAGAGTAGTTCTAAAAGGAAATGGAGGAAGGAATGTGAAAGCTCTGAATAACCAAAGTAAGAAAAACAAATGGTTTTCTGAGGAATGTGGGAATCTAAAGGCGCAGATAAGGAAAGGGGAAAGAAACCTCAAAATAAGATATGAAATAGAAAGTCATAATGTTCTGATGAAGTCAAGGAGAAGGTATAAAACTTTAATCAGAGACCAGAAAAGAGATCATAAAGTGAGGTGTTGGGGACATATATTAGAAGCAACAGAAACCAAAAACATATAACTTTTTGGGAAACTGGTACAAGAAGGATCAGGAAAAATGCAGGGTATGATGACCTGTGTGGTAGAAGAAGAAGCTTGGGTGGATTATCTAGATGAGATATACGGCAAAAAAGAGGGAAACAAGTAACCTCTTGGGAGAAAGTGGGTGAGGGCTTAAGGTCCAATTTCTCAATAAGTAACATCAGAAGTATCATCTCAAGATTAACCTTGACTCACGCGTGTGTGGACCCGATAATATACCTGCAGTATTTATAAAAACCTACCCAGATTGGTGGGCCGAGCTACTGCATAGGTTGTTTGCTAAGATTTTGGATACAGGGAATATCCCTGAAAACTGGAGTGCGCAATTATCAGGCCGATACACAAAAAAGGAGATATAAAAACCCCCAATAATTATAGGCTGATTAATCTTCTCGATGTGGCAGAGAAGGTATTTGCAAAAATAATCTTGGGAATGTTAAAGGAGTGGGCTGGCTTGAATGATATAGTGCCACCAGAACAGGGGGGCTTCAAGGAACGTCACTTTACAATTGCCCACTGCTTCGCGCTCTGGTCCATTGCGTGTGAGTCTGTTGAGCAGGGGGGAATTTATTCTGCAGCTTTGTAGACTTCCGTGCAGCTTTTGATCTGGTAGACAGAAATTGCCTATGGGAGGCACTGAAAAAACAAGACATCCCAAAAGACCTTCTGAGGCTAATCCAGGAGCTACATAGGAACAATTGGGCCCAGGTCATTATGGACACAGAGGGGACTCTAACACATAAAATACAAATTAATAACCGGTTGAGGCAGGGATGCGTATTAGCCCCCTTACTTTTCTTCCTATTTGTTGCCGATCTGCCAGCGATCTTAGCTGCTGCTAAAGGATTTAGCCCTAGAATAAATGGTAAACATGTGGCATGCTTTTGGTATGCAGATGATCTAGTGATAATAGACCAAACAGAAATTGGTCTGCAAAGGAAATTAGACATATTTTGAGATTACTGTAGTTCTAAAAAATGTGTGGTAAATATGGATAAAACCAGGGTGCTTTGCTTTGGGAAGACAAAAAGTAAATTTAGTTGGCACCTAGGTGCTGAGAAACTTGAATTAGTTTACGAATATAAGTATCTTGGAGTCTGGTTTGAGAGGTCCCTGAAGTTGAAAACGCATTTAGAGGCACTGAAGATGAAGGCTATGGCCTCAGTGAGTGGCCTGAAAAAATTCAATAGGGACTTCGGAGAAATGTTATACAGACCTGTTCTAAAAGCCTATGTAGCAATGATCCCTGCAATTGCAATCCGGAGCCGAGCTGCTATATATTAGTGGCAACAATAGGTGGGATGCTGAGGAGGGGAAATGTTTGAAGAGTTTATTGTCCCTCCCCGGCTCAGCCATGATCCAAGCAATAAGAATAGAAACTGGTATGACATCATGGAATATATTGGCTGCAAAAGCATTAATAAGATTCTGAGGAAGATTGAGTGGGGAGGAGGTACAGAAAGTTTCCCAGTGGTGCAAGAATGAAATTCTGTAAAGTGAATTAAAATGGGCAAAAACTTTTAGGAACAAATTGAGGACTGTTTGTAAGGATATGAAAGTAATGTTGCTCCTACAGAAGCTACAAATTGAAATCTCAAAGAGCGGGTTAAAAGCGCTAGGTAAAGACCTGTCTTATGAATGCGACTATCACTATTTAAGTGGGAACAAAACGGTACAATTTATGCTAAAGTCGTGGCGGAATAAAGTGAGTTTTCCGTATGTGGATACATTACTAAATCAGCTGCTAAGAAGTGAATTATTGAGAGTAAGGGTTGGAATCAACCCCTGTAAGATAAATGATATGATAAAATCTAAAATGATCCATTCAGGAGGCAACTATACTTGTGGCCTGAACACTAAATGTCTCTGTAGAACAATGATGCAAGTGCGTAGGTGTGAGTGATAGAATTCATGATGTAGAATGTTCAGTTAACAGTTACATGATGAGGAATAAAGATGTGTAGTACCAAGCTCTGTGTGTGGCGTGATCATTTGCATGTACCCGGACTGGGATGGAGGCTACAAGTTGCTTTTCCTTTTTCGGGCACAAAAGTTGTACAAAATAAAATACAATACAGTGTGAGCTTGATCGTACCATGGCAGAAGTATCTCAAACACTAGACCATGTAGTTGTTCTGGAGGTGAGCGAGTCAACAGATTAGAAGGGAGAACCAAGTCAGAGCTGATCCAATGATCTTGCTTGACTCTAGGAGCTCCTACACAACCGGAGCCATGAAAATGTTAGGCATGTAAATCGGCCAACAACCATCATGTACAAATATGATAAAATCTCTTCAAAATGAAAATGTATTTTTATTTCTTTAATATTAAGAAGCTTTTAATCTAGGTACATCAGATGATATAATTGAGAGGCATTTAATAAAGTAGTAGCTTGTAAACATAAGTTTAGAAACATACATGGCCCCAGTGACAATGCCATTAATTCAAGTTAGTTGTCATGTGCTGCCTATATGTGGTCTAGATTCTTCTTATACATGCAGCAACATTATAGTCTATTATTAAAAAAAAGAAGATATGGTTTTGTATGGGCGCACATCCAGAGCGCATATATTTCAGGATGCTCTCATGTGCAATAATGAAGAAAAAGGAAGCGCAGTGAAATAAAAATATTTGCCTTGAAACACAAAATTTGGTCAGATGGGGAAGCCAGGATTGACCCAGTGTTTTCTGATTTCATATTGTGCAATTCATCCACGAGATGAATATCTTTCTCTCTCCTGTTTTACAACAAAGGTTAATGCTTTGTCTTTAATTCTTGATGCATCAGATTACAGTGTGGGTGGCAGGCAGAAGCCACATGAAAGCTCGGTTTGTTTTGGACTAAAGAGTCTGAAAGGTCGTCGAGCTAAGCCAGAGGCAGGCATCTGGCTTGAGCCTTCAGTGGCTCACCTACCTCTGGCTGTTGCTAACTGTGCTGGCTGCACCGCTATGTTCGGTGTCATTAAACGGCCTAGCAGTAAGGCTTCTCACAGTCTCATGTAGCAGAGGGGAAAGCGAACACTCGGTCAACCTAATGAAGCTGCCAAAAAGAGTCTAAACTAATAATTGTATAGAAATTATATTGTACCTGTCGAATCTTGCAAAGGCAAGACATTGGGTGTAATCTTCTACAGAATACATTTTAAAGTAATTTTAAACTGGCTCTTTAAAATGGATCAAAAGATAAAATTATTCAAGTTGTACACATTTTTTATGTCTTTTTAGCCATTAAAACTATATTGAAGGCATCAATTTTTAGTATTAATTGATGCTGTAGAAACACTGGAGCAAAATGAATGCTTGTGAATCAGGGGTCCAGCCCCCATGGTGAATAGCTATATAGGAGCAAGAGTAGATGACTAATAAGGGTTCTTCTGTGAATGTGCAAGAGACATCTGCAATAATTGAGGTCTGAAGGCACTCCATACACTTCTTTCCTGAAGCAGCTAGCAGAAAAGTGCATCGGAATAGGTACGTTTTCTGTATCTGCCACAGTGAAAAAATACAACCAATGAAGACTTTTACTCTTTATATAACATGTGCTATATGGATCTGGTCACCATGCCCCATTACCATCACAACCCCCACTACTGCACTATCAAGACTGCTACCATCACTACCACTATCACCTCCACACCACCACCCTGTCTTCAACCATCCACTTTACCACTGCCACCAGGACCGTAAAACAACATGTATTTGTAAATCCCAATGCCTCATAAGAAGTAGTAAGAGCTATACAAATGCAATTGTAATTATTTCCTCTGTTATTTCCGTTTATGGACATTATTTTCAAAGAAGAAGGAAATTAGTAAATTAATTTATGGAGATAGGGTATGCACAATGTGGGAAGTTGTATCCTACAAGCTTGAATAACCTACATATAGGGTATATCTACTCAGCTGATGTGGATTTCCCTACCACCACGGATGTCTCCGGTTTGGAGGTTAGTAGGGGTCTCTAAGAAAGCACAACTGAACTACTCAGGTAGACCGTTAAATAAGAACCGTTAAATAAGAACCCCACCAACGGTGGTGGCGCCATGTCGTGTAGTTCCCACTAATCCGTAGGATCTGCGTGTTTGTTAGACAACATAAACTTTGGGTGAGGTGCCCAGACTGATTCCAAGCACCCCGCAGGATATGTTGGCCTAGAGACCAGCTGGCTCACAGAGCCACCATAAGCACCCTAACCCTACCAGGGAGTGAATGGTTTCTGGCATCCACTGAACATGACAACCCTGATCCCTCAGGGATTGTGGTAACAGATCAGAACCTCTCGCTCAGTCACTCGTGCTTACTTGTTCTCAGAGAAATATACAGAGAATACACACTGGGAGGTTTTCAATATATTTATTGAACCAATGTTATTTTTGTGTAAAATACCTGTGCTGCAATAATCAGTAGACAGAAGCAGATGAAACTGATTACAAGCACCAAAAGAGTAAATAATAGATACAGTTCTTCCATAGTGCTAAAACAGTGTATATATGCAGGCATATAGACAAGGTAGTAATCAGGCGTACTCCCATTATGCAAACCCTACTGTGGGTGTGCCTAGAGTGTGTGTAGGTATAAAGCGAAGAATCCCCCCAAGGGACGATCCATCCCCATTACCTAGCGGGAGAGAATGTAGGACCCCGTCTTGGTCACGAACTAGACACCCCTCACGGAGATGTCAGACTGCTGCATGGTGAAGTCTCAGCATGCAGGGACCCTCGGTGTCAGCTGAAGTGCTTCTTCTGCTAATCCTATGAGATGCTGATTATTTATAATAAAAAGCATCCTTGCGATGTACATGTAGATTAGCAACGTTATGGATAATTAGATAGTCCTGTCGCCCATGGATGAAGCTATAACGACATTTGTACATACGTGGGTAAAGGTCTTGTACTTGGTGTTCGAGGCATTGTGATAATGTTATGCGAAGCCACATGTGTAAACAGAAGTCGTTTCAGAGACATTGTCACGCACGTGAATATGTGCAAAAAGTCACAGCAAAAATGTTATTGTGAAAAAGGGGACAATATAAGAAATTAGAAACTTCGCTACACGGGCCTAACCCGGGCACATATGCAAAAGAAACAATTGATGGACGGAATGCTGGACAATGCAAACATTCACCCCCAGTCACAAGGATCTGGGTTTAATCCATCATTCTTTTGCTCACCACACCACCCCAGTTTGGACCCAGCCATATGCAAATCAGTCTTGACCCTGTTCCTTCTGGGATCTCTGTACTGGGGTGAATGTATGACATTGTTCTGCATTCTGTCCATCAATTGTTGTTTTTGCATTTGTCACCCAGAGTGGGACGGGTATGCCCAGACGTGGGTCCCGTGCTCTCCATGCCACTGGAGTCAAGCTATCCTGGCTGAAGAGGGGTGAAACCCGAAACCGGTCCTAGGATGCTTGTTTCCAGTCCAGGGAGGACCTGGCCTGGCAGTTCGGGCTGGACTGTTCCCATTGGGCACAGGGTCAAGACTGATTTGCATATGGCTGGGTTCAAACTGGAATGGCATGGTGAGCAAAAAAATGATGGATTTAGGCCCAGATCTCTGTACTGGGGTGAATGTATGACATTGTTCTGCATTCTGTCCATCAATTGTTGTTTTTGCAACCCGGGCACATAACATCACCTCCACAACCATTACAAAAATCACAGCCACCACTGCCATTACCACCACCATTCAAGAAAGAACAGGGGAACCCTACTCACTAAGGAATCAGGGTAATAGTTATATAGGAAAAACAATGGTTCCTGTGGAATAATATACTATGAGGTTATGATACATAAGCACAATCGCGATATAGAGGGTTAGATAATGGCAGAGCGCGAAGGAACCACTAACACACCGATTCCAGTGTAGTATATTTTATTAATTTTTTAAACAATAAAGTTAGGAGTAAACATTAAACATCAAAACAACATTTGTGCATAGTGTCCCAAGTGACAAAGGGAACCTAAACCTAAGTGACAATGTGAATATTAAATACAAGGTTTCCATAGTTTGTACAAGTCGAACATTATCAAAATAAACAGCAGCTATATACAATGATATGTGCTGGGGAAATGGTTCGCTTCTTCTGTTTGTCAACGGCGTTTCGACCCTCAAAACAATGTGGGGTCTCTTCAGGACTATTGATGAAGGGACATCTAAATGGGATTGAAATAAAAAGAGCATAAGGCCCATATACCGGCACAAATGCGAAAAATAGGAAAAATAAAATGAAGGCCGTTGGATAAAAGGTACCTGAATATATGGTTGCGCAGCCTTGTGAAAATGATGTGCCACACGTGAAGAAAAGAGGAAAAGGTTTACTCACATGAGGACCCGTCCGGGTACTGTGATTGTGAGAAAAGAAGTTGCAATTACTGATAATTGGACAATGCGCTATGTATAATCAATTACAAGTTTCACCGAGGTTTTTACCTCAATGTGAGGACAGGCTGTCAATCCAATGGGGTATGTAGGTGGGCCAGAGGGGCTCGATTAATGTACGCCACAGCCGTAGCGTTGTAGAATCCCTTTGTGGATTAACAGTGACAATGCACTGAGAGTATTTCTGGAAATTAAAATAATGTAGGGGTCAGATTATTGAATTATGGGCTGAGCGCAAGGGCTACGCGGCCTGGATGTGCCAATTCTTACCTCGGTAGAAGAATAGAAAAATGGGACAGCGCTCCGCGTGTAGATTCAGACAAAGCCGCGTCAGTCAGCTTGATCGGGTACAATGACAGAGATCCTCATCCAGAGAGGATTGTTATTTACAGGGTTTCCCGCTCTTTTTGCCAAGGGAAACTGGCAGACCTAGCTAAGGAAAACCGCTGCACCGAGCAATCCGGTGCTCCGTTTCCGTCATCGGTAAAGAGTGAAAAAAGACCTCAGTGGGAGGTGAAGAAATAGAATGTGTGGCACAAAGGTGGGGCTGTTGCGCTAATGACAGTGGTGAATTCTCTGTTAATAGGTGGGAATTGGGGCACAATACCGATGATGGGTACTAAATAGGGAAGAGCAGGTAAAATGACATATATACTTTAGAAAATTCCGAACTTCGCCGGTGTTTATAATATGCAAACACGCATGCTGGGCACTTCATGGAGTGTGAACATTGTATGTGGGCAGACATTTCACAATTGTAATTCTTAGTTAGTGAACACATATTGCATAAGAGTGAATCTAATATATACAGTTCAAGTGTCACAGCGAAAATGAAGTAACAAGTAATAAACTTACGGAACCTGCCCCCGCGAGTGCTGTCTTCCTTTGGGATTTCCCTTGGTTTGGAGGAGAGTTGAGCTGTAATTGATATGCGGGTACACCCCCGCATTTGAGCAGCACCCACTTGCGAGTGCACCGAGCTGGTGTTTTGGAGCGAGTATATATATATATATATATATATATATATATATATATATATATATATGAAAAAAATCTCCCCAACCTCCCTCTGATTAAGGAGCCTGCACTCGTGTTGTGGGTATTGCTCCCGTTTATTTCAGAATTTGCATCAGTTACATGGTGGAACACAAGAGGGACGCGTTTCGGCAGTCACGCTGCCTTTCTCGACCTAAAATGCGCCAAACCGGGAGCTTCTTTTAAAGCTTACACACATTTAAAAATAGAAGATGCATTCCACTATTACGCCTCTGGTATCTCACATGCTCGTGGGAACACTAACGATATTTTTCTGCACAAATAAAGACAAAGGTTTACAGAGAAACAGCGCAACATAGTAAGCCCCATACATTACATCTTCACAAGGCGACTTGCTATCTGTGCTTTTAAGTTTGTGCTTTATACTTTGTTTATGTTCGAAATGTCCCATCGTGCCTCATTCCGTATTGTGAAAAACCCGAACTGGATTTAAGCTCATTTACGGGCGGTCCATGGATGCATCGCAATTCTTAATTTAAAATCCCAAATGACACATCTCTGCCAGTTTGTGTAGAGTTATTATGAACATTATCGCTCACCACATTTTTCCAAACAATCCTTATGGCACGTTCTCGAGAGCAGCAAGCTTCCAGCTCGAGAAAAGCTCAATTTAAGGACAAGAGTATCCAATTTCAAAGGTGGTATTTTACTCACGGTGGCGATCTTATATTTCTTCAAATTCCACTCTCAGTATCCGGTGCAAATCAATTCCGACAAACAGTAGTTGGGTCCCACAACACCACCGCTGCCAAGGCCAGTGCCCAATGCGGTGCCCAGCTCCATTTCACGGGTGGTGATACCAGGGTGAGGGAGCACCATTTGTGCTGGTAATCCAGTCCCCGCCAAGGGAGCTTCGGCTTCCAGCGTATGAACCATCACCTCCACGTATGCCCTTCTCCTTGTCTCCATTGCCACACCCTAGAATTGGGGCACGCGTGCCTCAAGATCCAACATTTTAGTTGCGGTAAATGCTGGCGTGCTGCTGGTGGTGCATCGGAAATAGCGCTACCGCTAGCGCTCGAAATGTGAAAAAAATCTCCCAAACCTTCCTCTGATTAAGGAGCCTGCACTCGTGTTGTGGGTATTGCTCCCGTTTATTTCAGAATTTGCATCAGTTACATGGTGGAACACAAGAGGGACGCGTTTCGGCAGTCACGCTGCCTTTCTCGACCTAAAATGCGCCAAACCGGGAGCTTCTTTTAAAGCTTACACACATTTAAAAATAGAAGATGCACTCCACTATTACGCCTCTGGTATCTCACATGCTCGTATATATATAAATATATTCCATCTGTATCCTCATTAGCGCAGCAATTAAGTGTTTTCCCCGTTATTTCGTTCCTCAAAAAGTCCCAATGCTTTTTCAGTTTTCTGTCCCCTGTTACTGTTTCAGACAAGGTGTTTCGTTTGTACTTTCTGCAATTATTTACGTTTCCCAAATTTCTTCCATCTTTATTTTTAGGTCTCGCCTACGCAGCGCGCATGCGTTGCATAGGAGGAGACCTTTAGGAATTGATTCGCTTTTTCTGCCAAAAACGTGCACGCTTTGCATTGCTTTCAATGGCAACGCGTGCACGTTTGGCGATTCCCTTGTGGGAGCGAGCTTTGGCAACATCTGTTTGTAATTAACTTTCAAACAGATGGTGCCCCTGCTCGCTCCCGCAAGGGAAACGCTGTGTGTGCTCTCGGCCGCACTCCCCCTACCCCTCCCACTTGTTTACCGAGCGTCAGTTAACCCGCGGGCTACGCCGAGAGATTTTTTTTCTACTTGTTGGGGCTTCCTCGTGCTTCAATGTTTTAACACACAAGTCAAACAAAGTAAGCACTTAATTCCCCTTACAAATTAAATATCGTAACTTAAAGTGAGGTAAATCCTTTCCCTTTTAAAGAAGCCCATCTTCTTCAAGTTCGGTGACTTTACACAGGTCAGCCAGCCCCGTTGAAGTTTCTTCTTCTCTGTGTCTTTAACAAATGTGCCGTGTCTGTTTGTCTCTTCCGCCTCCTCCCTCGCTTTTCTCTCTCCACCCCTCTCTTCCAGGTCTGTACAAACCCTCCGCTCCGTCTCTTCTCCTCTCACAGAGACCTACATTTCTCCACCTGTCTATTAAACAGGACTGTCTCTTCCCGTTAGAGCCATTTTTAGGCTTCATTCAAATGCAATTAATGACTCCTGCTGCCCCCACCCCCAGCACCACCAGCAAGGGGAGGGCCCGAGGGCGGGGGCCCTGTGAAGCGAAGCCCCTCGAGCCCCGGCCTGCGGTGGTAAACAGACAGTTTTATCGTATATTTCAGGACATGTTTTATTCTGGGAGCGCTTCGTTTCATCACCGACTACAGCTTTTATTCTCTATAATATCGGGACCACGAGTCCAGAATGCAGAGCTAAGACCGGGACTAGATGAGCGCCTCCTACGTGGACCTCGGGCGCGAGCGCTCTGCACCAGCGATAGTGCATGCATGTAAACTGAGAGTGCTGAGGGGGCGGGGCGGACACCACTGATCAGCATTATGAGTTCTCAGCACACTGGTTTTGGGGAAACATGAAACTTTTTGAAAGGACGTTGCGGCATTCGGCCTGATCTAGCGCTGCAAGCGAGGAGCAGGTTTCGGAAGGAGAGTGAGGAATGGATGGGGTAGGGCGGAAGTAGATACGGGGGTGCTGGTGGTTCTGTATCCTGACATTAGTCCAAGAACGTCCGAATTAATGAACAGGTCCGTCAGCCGCGTCCTCTCCACAGCATCTCTCCCTGTGGTCGGGCTGGAGACTATTATCTGTGAGCGCAATATCCAAAGCCCCAGGGAAACGTGGCTGTTCCATGCATTTTCTGAAACAAACGAACTACATACAGGACGATACTACACTCTGCTGATGGCGAATAAACAGTACCGTCAGACCGAAACTCGGCTGCAGTCACAGGGCACGAGCTTGCAGATGCGGTAGCACCTGTCAATCAAGCTCAATCTTTTCCAAAATCACCCCGCCCCCCCTTCACCCCCCCAACTCTGGCTTCGTCATCTCATCTCTATACGAGCCTCCTTTATTCTATACTGTTTCCCTCCCTCTTAACCCTAGGATGCACCCTGTCCCGAGAACTATTCTTGCCTCTCTCCTCTCTCTCTTGTTCATCCCAGAGGTGCCCTTCTCTCCCCTCCCAGTCTAACATTCCTTTCCCCTCTTCTTGATCCCAGCATCCATGCCTCTAAGTGTATATCCCACGTGGATCTCTCTCCTGTTCATTGTCCGAGACTGATCTTTGACCCTCGCTTTCTTTTGCCTCAAGCTGACCTCTCGACTCTCTCATCTGTCCCTGCCTGCTCTCTCTACGTGTCTTCTAACCGTGGCTCTCCTCTTCCCATTGTCCCAGAGTGGCCTCTTTCCGGACAAGCTCACCCCATGACACACTGTCCATTGTTCCAGCCAATCCTATTTCCTGACCCGCTGTCCCAGGCTAACCTCTCTCTTGCCCTATGTCCCCAGATGTCCTTTCTCATGTCCTTAGCGCCAGGCGTACGCCCGCACCCTCTAATGTGTCCTTGCCTGACATCTCACCTGGCCTTTGCCACAAACGTTGCTCTCTGTCCTTTATCCAAGCCTGGCTTCCCACCTTTCATTTATTTCAGACTTATAGCGCCCTCCTTTGGCAAGGTTCCCTCCCCTCTGATACCCTGCACAGTGCACTCCTCGTGTTTTTTTAGGTCTGGCATTAGCCAAAGCCTTCTTTTTTAGTTCAAAATATATACAATAAACACACACACTTACTTAGAGGGGCCGCCAGTCAGCCCACTTCATCGATTGGTCTGTTAGAGTGTCATTCACATTTGGTTTAGGTCCACTACAGCATGGGGCAACGTGTGCTTTTATATTAAAATATATACATTTTGGCTTTTAGACAATATATGTTGTAATGCAATGTGTGTCATCATACAAAAAGCATTCAGAAAGAAACTAAGCATTGGCAAATACAAAATGTCAACAGCCAATGCCAGACATTGGCTTTGCCAATGCATGTTAGATCTGGTGTTAGCTAAAGAAACAAGCATTGGCATAGCCAATAGGTCTCGCCTTTGGGACCGTATAAGTGTTTAGCCATGCAACACTTGATGTTGTTGCACCAAGGATATTGTGCTGGATAACTAAACACTTATAAGGTCCCAAAGGCGAGACCTATTGGCTATGCCAATGCTTGTTTACTTTTGATGCTAGACAAAATGTACCGTTTGTTTTAGATCTGCAATGTCATTTCTATGAGGGATACGATGCAGGTCAATGACTAACCTGCTTTTCTGTTAATACATTTGTAAGAAAAACAATGATCGGGTGTTTACCTTATCCAGTCACAAGCTTGAATAAAGTATTTTATAAACTTGAACATGGGCGCGCTTGTTTTGTTATAGTGGATCGTCAGCTGTCCATTGATGTCACGACGGCCGTTCGACTTTAAACATATAATTGCTCATATTTCAAGCAGCTGTGTACTGTTTCGCTAAGGTAGTTTATGACATGATGCCAAGTGGTGCCTGGCTCACTAGGGACCTCTAGAAGCAGCTTGCAGTACTGCACCCAAACATGCAGTACTGGTGCCTGGCTCACTAGGGACCTCTAGGAGCAGCTTGCTGTACTTCACCGAGACATACAGTGCTGGTGCCTGGCTCAGTACGCAAGCATTTGCAATGCACTAGGTCTCGCATTACTGAAAGTTTGAGCTATTGGCGTTGCATTATTATTTGCAACGCCAATACCTCAAACTTTCAGTAATGTGAGACCTATTGCATTGCAAATGCTTGTTATTGATATAGTGCCTAGCTTACACTGAGCCCAATGATCACTGTCCTACCAAGAAGTGCACTTCAACCCAGTAGTCCAGGCCCGATAGCACTCAGTGAGACATTATTAGAGGGGGTTTTGCCCTTGGATGATTTTCAAGATTTTGGAAATTAAGGTCCCTACTTTGGGAAATAGATCAGAAAGGGCTGCATATTGGCTGCTGGATATAGTGTGGCTGCTTGGGCTTCCTGCCCGGTAATATATGATAGCCAAGGGAGCAGGTAAGCCAATAATGGAATAGGATTGGAGCAGGCTGGCACCACAGGTTGGAGCAAAGTAATCGCTAGCCTAGCCCCTGCGGTAGACAAGACCCAAGAAACAAAGTATAACTGAGCAAAGAGATCTGCAAGCGGGAGACCCACCAAGTAATATTTTGGGTAAATATAATGGTTCAGCAGTCTCCATGGTCTGGGGTTTGGTCCCCAGATGGATGGTGACTCCCTCAGTGGGTTAAAAGGTAAGAGTCCTCTTGGATGATTCAGGAGGAACTTGAACCGCAAAATATCTAGAAGTAGGTTACACCATGATTCATACTTATGCTCATGGTACACCACTGTTTTTCTAGCCTAAAGGCTTGTTCTTAGCATCTTTTTAGGTCTCGCCTAGCGCAGCGCTCATGCGCTGCTCTAGGAGATGACCTCTTGGAAACACTCCAGCTTTGCGGCAAACTCATTCGTGTGGCTTTAGTTTTGCCACACATTCTATTGGCCTTTGCGTGTGGCTTTCAAAAATTAAAAGCACGCAATTGGCCAAAGGCGGGTGCATGTCCCGCCTTCTCGCCAAACGTTGACTCCCATGGCCTAGGGGTCTCGGGAGCGAGCAGCAGCGCGGCCGAGTGCCAGCTGCATTCCTGACATTCCTTGCCTAATTAGCGCGGTCGCTTTAACTTTTGCGGCCGCACTTGTTTTTTTTTCCTTGCTGGATGCAATTCTGAGCAGTGTTTGACAGTGAAGAGCAGAATCTAATACCTTCCTTGTGGAACATCTCACTGCGTTGGGACCTTGCTGCACAGATCTGTGTAACATACTGATGGCAACAGGCTCGAATACCTCACAGAGATAATTCCGTTTTTCAACATACTTAGGTAAATAAAATGAGAGCCATTCACGTGGATAACAAAAAAGCCTATTAGGTGGTCAGTATTATAACAAAGCTCTTGTCTCGCTGAAGCACCTCTTGTAAGCACATGTGGGGTGGGTCTGTGAACAACTTGAAGCCACTAAAAACTACTCAACGGTGTACTTAACTATAGACATCAACAACCTCTGCGCTGCGAAATCAGATCACCAGGAACGCACTTCCTACAGCAAAAAGTTTGGCACCACCAGGGAGCACACACAGGACAGATATAGCTTCTGTGCTGGCACAGCAGGGGTACGTGCGAAAATATTTATTAAATGACGAAACGTACCTGTCTGCAAATTAAACACTACCTTTAGAAGCGCGCTCGGGTTGAATCGGGAGGCAGATTCGCACAGAAAAACACTTCCGTGGGCTTTTGTGTAAATTTGGAGTGAATTTCCATTTTTATTTTTTTTCCTGTGAAATTCGCTGGGACTTCCAGGCGTTTTCCTTGGGGGGCTACATACACCACAAATTTCCAGGAGTAATCACATGCGTAGACTGGTACACGTGTGTAAATGTACGCGTTGTAGGTGTATACATGCATAAATATAGTACAAATATTAATTTTCAGGCTAGAATATGTTGTTTTTCCACAGGAAAAACAGGGCTCACCATGAAGTAACACTTTCCGTACACTTAGGGTAGTCAGACACCCTGGATTTACCGGGAGGGTCCCGGATTGCTGTTGCCTGTCTGGCCTTATTTTCTGATTAAAACACGTCGCGGTTTTGGAAAGAGGAGTCTGAGAGCGAGCAAATTAAAATGAGGAAATGTAGCGCACGCACGATCGCATTACCACTGCCCAGCGCTTACAGCACCGCTGGGCCACGAGTTAAATGCTTTGCGACACCTGGTTGTGTTGTAAAATCATTCCTGTCTCCCAGCAGGATGTAGAGAAGGGCGACTCACTATCTGAAGAGACCCTCAGCTGACCCCCAGGATCGTCGAATTTCCTCTCAGCGTCTTTGCAGCATATGTGTGTGCGAGAGAGAGGGTCAGTTAATAAAAAACAGGATTTTGCACCATTTTTGTGTGACGTGAGCAGAGTTTGGCACACTTCTGTGGCTATACTAAATTTGAAAATCGGACCCTGTATGCTTTTGTTTCGTAATACACGAAAGTAAAATAATTATTGTATGGACTGTGAGCAGCTGTCTACCACTTACCATCTTCCCCCTCCCCCTAGCAGGCACATACTGCTGCTTACCAGGTCTGATTGTAAACTTTGCTCTCTGGTACTTGTAGACCTGTTTTCATCTTTGCCAATGCATGATTACAAGTCATCACAGAACATTAGTCACGGTACGCTACTCAAGAGGTGACTTCGGAGTAGGACAGTTTGGTACTGGCTGACATTACCAGCTTCAGGGTTTGCTCCGATACCCTGGTTACTTACAAACAATTACCAATATTCACAGCCTGGAGGTGGGATAGGGGGAGGGGCCGTATTCCCCGGGACTCGAAGGTAGCTGCCAGAGGATCTCGTGTCCAGTTCAATGCAAATCTTTAATGACCGATAAGGGTGCCTGGTAGGGCGCGGGTCACACCACACACGTGCCTGTGCTCCCTGCGATACTCCATCACATCCCTCGAGGACCAAAGTGACGTCACAAGGGTACTCGCTGACATACGGCACCCACCTGGGCCCAAACAGCAGTAGTTCAAAATAGCAAACATACAAACAGGTACAATGTGGGCTACATACATGACAGCGTGAAAAGTAAACTTCCGTTGCCATGGCAAATATTTTAACTTCCGTTGCCATGGCAACGATGCTCCGCTTGGATCTCCTGGCAGGGGTCGCTGTCGATTGGTTCCTGATGGCCTATCCTAGACAGCAGGAACAGGAAGAGCTCCCATTAGAACAGCTCCAATTGGGGGTTCATGGTTGTGCTTGCGGGGGGCAGCAGCCGAGGGGCGCTCCGAAATGTTTGCATAGCGCGCTTTATTTGGTCGTTTGACTTAAAAGTCCAAAAACCTCAAAGGTTAATAACGCAGGTATGTACCACTGGGAACTACATCAGACTTTTGGAACGCTTCACTACAGAATTCAGTAAACAAACAAACAGCAATCAGGCGACTCCCATTTTTAATGCAATAGGTCTCGTGTAAATACGAGTCCTATTGCATTGCCAATGCTTGTTTTTTCGGGTGATTCGCTGGGTGAATTTGCACTCTTTTTTTCTGTCACGCGCTGCTGATGGCTTATTTTCCCTGACCAAACCATATCCGTCTCCAGAACACATGCGCAATACAATGCGAGTCGTATTGCCACGATATTACCAATTTTATTAACTTGTTTTTTTCGCTCGTGGGAGTCGGACAGGGGGTTTCCTCTTCCGGGTCACTGGCGGCAGAGTCGTTTTCTTCATCAGCAACAGCATGGAACGCCGAATCGCTGTAGAGGTATTTATTTATACCTACCGTAGCCTGCTCTTAATGAGGTAGTGTTCCACAGCCTTCTTTTTAAGTTAATCTCAAGAACAGTACCAATGTAAATGACTTCGTCAGCCGTGACAAAGTTTCAAAAATGGGGTTTATTCCCTGTGTTATCCCAGCAGGAGTGTTCGTTGCATGATTTTATGTGTACGAGTAGGCACACTAATGTAGCACACGTCCTTTTGTAAGCAAAGGACACCACGAGGCCCCGTCTGCTGCATATCCGATTTCCTGCTCAACGCCTCTGCGTCTCGAGCGCAACAAAACTTCATTGTACGGCTTGTTGGGTGAAATAATAAATATTTTTACAGTGGCAACAGGAAAACTGCCCTCCTGTGTAGAAGTGTTGAAGCCCTACGTTAATTGCGTGTACTTTCCGAATAACCAACAACATGTTTGTCCACTGCGGCATAACATATGTGTGGCGGGCAGCTGATAGGATTGCAGCATTTGTGGACTTGAGCTCAGATTGGTGAAAGAAATTAGTATTATTGGTGAAAGAAAGTAGGATCTGCAGCCAAAGTGCCTGTAAAAGTTTACAAGTCGATAGGTTTCATTAAGAAGTCTGTTTTTAAAGCAGAAACTCCGGGCATGAGTTATTTTAATTTGATGTAAGCACCTCATCAAGAAATTATGCTTTGTGTTTATTAACAGGTAAACATGCGTACTTTCTACAGCGGTTTAGTTTTTGGGTCTGGTTCACATGCTGCTTTATTACAGTCATATGTTGCGTTTGCCCATGAATCTAAAACTGCAGCATCTTAGGGGAAGATTCAGTAATGTGTGTTGGCATCAGGCGCGCAACGCCCATTAAGCTGGCTCAAGCAGAATTGTTTTGCACACAGAATCAGAGAGACACAGACTAATATTTCAAAACATGAAACTTTTAAAATTGTAAACTCAGTTTCTTCATACCAAAGCCTGTCCTACTAGATTCATGCTACTCAGGAATTTCTTATACACAAGCTTTGCAGACTACGATTTCCTTTCCTAGTGCTGGACGTTCAGATGCTACAATAATATAGGAAGACTGCTATATTTAAGCTCCCGCCGACTCTGATTTATAGGATTTGTTTGGCTAAACTAATCTGTCCTATATTCCCACCCAAAACTCTGTCCCTCTCTTTCTTCTAGTTTCTCCTCTCCCTCACTCGTCTCTGCTTATCTCTTTTAAACTAACTGCTGTCCTCCAAACTCTCTGTTGGTCTCTATCTATGTTATCCCATTGTCCCCCACTTTCCGTCCTTCTGCAAAACTCTCTCCCTCTGTCACACTGCCCCAAACACTGTCCTTAAAGTCTACCCAAACTGTGTTAGCTTTTTATTCAACACAGCTGGTCTCCCCATTTCATGCCCATACCCTAAATGTGCTGAATCAGTAAATACATATAAGGTCCCAAAGGCGAGACCGATTGCATTGCAAATGCTTGTTTAAATCTTTCTGAAGGTGACGGGACAATGGAAGGAACTTCTTTTTTCTTTTCAAATATGTTATTGCATTTTATAAAGATGAAAAAGTGCAAAACAGTGATAGTATATATTGCAGATGTTTTTTCACTGACAAATGTAACTATTATGTGTAAAATGCAACTGTCCAGATTGGAAGAGTACTTTCAACGAAGATTGGTTGGAAAGAGTAGCATTTATAGACAACTATCTTGGTAAAGGAAGTGCAATACAGTTTGCCTGATAATTGTAAAAAAAGTCAAGGCTCCCACTTCACATGCTGTCTGCGTTTTTTGATTTGCCCTATTAAAGATGAATACTCAAACACAGTCCTGCATGATACAGTGCATGCTTTTGTGTTAGACAGGAAATGTGAGCACACACTGTATAAATCAAATCTCATGTTGCTCTGGCACAATAAAAGAATTGAAACTGATTGAAGTACCCTCTTTTTGGTATGGTGGATGACAAAAGACAGATCTGGGATCTGTAAACAGAATAACGTCCTTTGAGTTTCTCTGAACTACAAATCAAGTTTGAGCTACCAAACATAGACTTCTGTACAAACTTCAGCCACTCATTTCCAAATTAAGCTGATAATGTGCTTCAGTCGTGCAAATAATGTTGAAAAAGCTGTGCGTATCTGGACACCTCGCATCCAAGGTTTCTAAGTTACTTACAAGTACTAAATACACCTTCAGCCTTTCCCTGCAAGAAAAATGGAATAACGATCTAAACTTGTCAGAGAGAGCTCCTTTCACTTGAGTCGCGACACTGTATATAGAAATATTTCTGCTTTGGTTCAATGCATATACCTAAATCCTCACAGGTCCTACTGGAGCCCATTCAGACTCCACAAAGTTGGTCTTATAGTGAATGAATGAATGAACGAATGATACATCTTATAAAGCGCACGAATACCCGGAGGCGTCTTGGCGCTGTAGACATCAAGAAGGAACAGTATGAGGGCAATAAACTGCTGGATCATTGGTTAAATAACCACGTTTTCAGGTTCTTTCTAAAAGCCAGGAGCATGGGTGCTGATTTCAGTTCCAACGGCAAATGATTCCAGAGAAGAGCTGTGCTTCTAAAGAAGCTCCTGCCACCCCAAGTGGCCCGTTTGAAGGGGGCAATCCTCAGCAAGTTAGCTGAGCTGTACCAAAGATTTCCATTTGGGAAATAGCGCACCAGCTTTGCCTTTAAGTAGGCAGGTGCTTTTCCGTAAATTGTCTTGTACGCCAAACAGAGAGCCTTAAACGAAATGCAATGGCAGACTGGAAGCCAATGCAATTGCCTAATAGCGGCCCTTGCAGACTGATGTTTTGGGATTCTTAGGAGAAACAGTGCTGCTGCATTTTGAATGACCTGCAGTTTTTAAAGTGAGCCTTTGGAGAGGCTAATGTAAAAACTATTGCAATAGTCAAGTCGCAAAAGAACCAGGGCTATGACCACCGTTTTCAGTAAGTCAGCCGGCAGAAATGTTTCAATTTTCTTGACAAATCTGAGCCAATAGAAAGAGAAGGAAGTGATTAGATTGATTTGTTCTTTGAAGTTTAGTTCATTGTTAAGCATAAACCCCAGGTTTTTGCCTTGGATGTTGGCGTAGGAGCCATACCCAGGTCTGATGGACACCACTGGGGGGACCAGAGTGCTGGATTATTACCGAATTGAATGATTTCTGTTTTCGAGGAGTTGAGCTTTAAACAGTTGTTGGCCATCCAGCTATTGACTGCGCTTATACATTTGTTGAATGTCTCGCCAGCCCCTATTTCATTTTTGGCCATTGAGACTATGATTTGAGTATCATCGGCGTACGATGCCAATGACAACCCGAAAGATCTGATCAGAGCAGCAAGTGGTGTAACGTACAGATTAAATAAAGTTGGGGACAGAGAGTATCCTTGGGGGACCCCGCAAGGCAGGCAGAAAGTTCCTGATGTAAAAGTCCCCAATGACACCATATGTTTGGCGACCTGAGAGGGAAGATTTGAGCAGCACCAGCGCTGAATCGCTAATTCCAAGGTCCTGCAGACGGTCAACCAGTACGTCGTGGTTGACCGTATTGTATAGTGGAGGACACTGTAAATTTGTTTTATAACAAGGGAAGAGATTGGTTCATAGATCGAGGAAATGTTTAGTACACAATTTAACCTAGATTCCGTCACCACAGATGTACATATATTTTCAGCCAGCCATACCCTCAAGTAACAGATGCCTTATCCACTACTGGCTGATTTTACTTTAATGATAGCAGCAATACTTGAGTACGTCCACTAGACCTTTGTCAGCAAATACCTGATGGGCATGGCTGAACTTTGTGCTCAGTACAGACAATTTTCTTGAAAAGATAGAAAAGGTTTCAGGTTTTATAATTCATATTCACATGATTCGTTAATGAGAAAACTTCAATTTTTCAGAAAATATATTGACTGCAATACGTCAATTTCTTGAGGAAAAATTGAAGTTTTCTCATTAGCGAATCATGTGATTATGCGATATATGAACTCAAGCCTTTTTTGTCTTTCCATTGTATTTCACATGGTGTCAGGGATTATAACACTACATTGGGGACAAATTTTAGTCTAAAAAGAGCCCTTTTAACTCCCCCAAATCTTAGGCAATATTGTTGTATATATCCTGCAGTCCACACATACTGTCAATCCTTTATGGGAGAAAACTGACCTTTATATGCAAAAAATTAAGCCCCCCCCTAATGACAATAACCCGACGTTGTTATACACCTTACATAGCACCTATGTTACACCCTACCAGATATATTTGTATGAAACTTGGACTACCAGTTTTGTAATATCACAATAAATCTGTTCTCTTTTGTAAATGTCTTTATTAAAGATTGACAGTTATTCTCTTTATTATGGTGTCGCTTCTTTTGATCTCTTTATTTCACTCTGTACCAACATTGTTCTCTTTTACTCGTCATGCTGTACAACGGAAGAGACTTCAAATGTCTGGCATATTGTGAATGCAAGGCTTTCTCTGACCCATCCCTTTTATTTCATAAGTCCAGGTGTTACTGTTTCTTGGTATATAGATCGCGTTTCACAAATATATGAAAAGAATACTCTGTGTGATTTACAAAACAATTTAAGTTTACTCTTAGACTTACATCTGTGTTTGGATTAATTTTACAATTTTTGGGGAATTCTCCATAAAGGTAAGGAATACTACTGGATGCAGCTTTCCAGAAATACTCATATTTGCTTATTCACTTCAGTAAATATACATGATGAACACTTTACACAAGTGCAAATGATAATCAAAAGTGGATTTCCATTTGGTTACTTTTCTTCTTTTTCTCCACAAGGAAATATATATTTATTTCCTGTGAAGAAACCCCTCTCCCTATACTCCACCTTCTTTAGGGGTACCGCGCCATACTACTCTTGATATGGATTTACTCCTTGCCTTGACAGCAGGACATCTCCAATCCTCTTCATCATAAGAATAGTATGAGAGCAGTTTTGAATACCCAAAACCTCACAGTTGGTATGTGGGTGTTTACCTTCTTTCCGTGGCAATCCCTGCCTAGAACACCCAGTGCCTGCCCACGGGAGCAGATTTACTCACAAATAATATTACATCATAATATTGTGATAGTGTGCATGTCTAAATCAACGTATACGAGCATGACCTCTGATTTTGTGAATCCCTAAGGTGAATTTCATACTTGTAAATCATGCCATTTGTGCAACTAATTTTATTTTTATTTGAAATGCATAACAATCGTAATCATAAATGCTTTATAGTTGTGCAACTAAGTTGAGCTCCGGTGCACAGATGGCTTTCTCCCTCAGGCTCACTGTGTACAACCAAACGAGGACCCTCCATTACTACTCTCGATATGGCACATATGACCCATCGGATAGCTTTGGCCTAGTCCCAAGGGAAGGGTACATAATTAAGGGAGGCCATCTCTGAATCCATTTTCCCTGGAGGAATTTTCAATCGCCATCATAAGCCAAAAAAGTGGCAAAGCCCTTGGGACGGGCATGGTTCCCTTGAACCTTTGTATGTATTTTATGTTAAGTGCATTTGAATAATTCATTCCAACCATGTATTGTCCCGAAGAGCTTTCAGAATCTGTGCAGCGCTTGCGAATCTGGGGTAGTTGTAGACCTCAGAAAATGGTCCGTTGACAGCATTTTGTTGAGTTACACACGGTTTAGAGTCATACTGGATAGTGACCACCAAGGCTACGACATGCTAATGTAATTTTTTTTGTGACTGATTATATCGGTTATTGTACAAAACAGAAAGGTATGCCGTTCCTACAAGACAGTACAGGTTTGTGTGAGTGAGGAGAACTACACTACTCGCTAGATGCAGGAGAAGATTTCCTCCTTTCGGAAAAAGACCCTCACACACCCAGCCAGCTAGGTGTCTTGCATCATCATTGGGTCTGCTCCTCGTCGGGTCGGCGCTGCAATACCCGATCGGCAACCATGGTGGGGCCCTTTGGCGGAGATCTTTTTTCCTGGCCGTTGGGTGCAGTGCGTGTGAGGGGCCTAGTGAGTGTAGATGTGAAAATTGTGAAGTTAAAACAGGAGGTAGAGGTCCACTCAGAACTAATTTAATGAATGTGGCCCCTCTCCTGATTAAAACGAGGTGTGGCGCACCCCTGCTCCAAGGTTACAGGGTACCGCGCTCTGAGGTCAGGTCAACATGTTTCTTGCCATTATGTCATATAGACGGCAATTCTTCAGGACCGATTTAAATCTATCTACACTTTTTGGTGGTGGTCCAATGTAGTGAAGGTAAACGACCACCCATACAGCACCCTGATCTAGACCATCAACCCCTCTGGGGTCAACAATTCATAACAACGTGTTCCGTCAGGTGTAGACACTGAATAGTGCAGTGTCGCGTCTTCTCCGTTAAATGTCAGCGGACCTACCCCTCACTCTGCCGGGACCGGGAGGTTATTGACCAGGTAGATCCTATAAATGACCTCTTAGGAGCATTATGTGCATTCATCTGTGTCCCGAAGAACCATTTCAGTTGTTTTGTACTGCAGCGTGTGCTGTTGTTCAGTGGGTGGAAGTACGTGCCTGATGGGCCTGCTTCATTTTAGGGGCCTATGCATACTTGGCCACATTTCAGAACAGGAAACTGGGAGATTTTGAAAACAAAATGGGGGGAACTATTTCCCCCCATTAACTTCTATTGAAACAGAGGCAATTTCAGACGGGAAACGGCTAAAATAAAGTCAAAATCGGAAGTCTATTGGCATGTATGCCTATGTTCCAGTCTTGGGCGAGTCCTTCTCAGGGAAGTTGAGCTGTGCATCCCCACGTCTCTACCCCCGTCTCTCAGGCCTTGGCACGTCTGTGCCCCCCTCCCAAACCATGATAGACTTCACTTCTGCCAGAGTACCAGAATAAAGTCCCTTTGAGTTTCAGCGGTGTGCTTACAGCGGAAGAAGGGCAGCGCCTGCGTAGCACCAGCCGCGGCGCCGAAAGGTTATCTCCAGCCCCCGATAATTGCCGGCCTCGCCTATGCCCGAGCAGCGCAGCAATGCCGGCGGTCAGAAATATCAACATGTCAAGATGGCGTGGAAGAAGGGGACGCGGCCATTGTTTCATTATCCAAAGGAATAAATTAGCAGGTCTAGGCCTGAAAGATCACGTTATCTGCAGCGCCTTCCATGCGTCAGGCTACGGAAGCCATCGAGGGGAGAGTTACGTTGCGGGAGGCGCACTTTTGTGGGAAGCGCGAGTTTTAAGGACATGGCCGTGGGTATTGTCTCAATTATCAACAGGAATATATTAGCAGTCTTAAATATTAAAGGTCATGGCCGCCCTTTATCTTGCGTGCCTTCGATGTGCAGGGCCAGGATAAGGAATGGAGGCTAGTCACATGCATGAGAAGAGGGGGGAGGTACACTTTTGTGAGATGTTCTTCTCTGTAGATGGAACGTTGACACAACCAATGTATAATTATCAGTGCTAAGCCAAAAGGTTAGAAAAACCAGAAAGGTCATGTTGTGGTACCTGAAAGGTCGTGTGGCGCTTGTTATCTACTGTCCCTTTGACGCACGAAGTGACGAAAGCCCACTAGGAGATGGAGTCCCGGGGAAGAGAGAGTGCACTTTTGAAAAGTTGTGGACTCTATAAAAGGTCTAGTAAAGGAAGACGAAGTTGGCCACCACTGAGCGCAGCATTGAACCGCAGTGTAGAAGGCACACGGGCAGGTGAACAGCTGCACAAACACACCTCCGACACGCACCATGCACAAGTTCCTGCTGGTGGCAGCCCTCTGGTTGCTGGCTGGAGAGCAGGGTGTGGAAGCCGAAGTCCGGAACCCTCCCTATGGTGTGAAGCTTTGTGGGCGGGAGTTTATCCGTGCTGTCATCTTCACCTGCGGCGGGTCCAGATGGAGGAGATCTGGGGGCATGATGACAGGTAGTGTATTTAATTTAATTTGCATTTATATAGCTAGCGCTTACTACCCATGACCAGCCATTGAAGCACTTTATGGCAGGTAGCATGCTACTCCGGAATCCAAGGTTTGTGGTTATTAGTTATTTTTGCTTATTGAAATTAGTCTTGTCCGCTCAGTAAACTGTTCCATGCTCTCAGACCCTCCATTTGATTGAACTAACACTAGTGACCACCAGTAACTCTAACCAGAAAATAAATTAAGAAAATGCATCATGCATTTCCTTAATTTATTTTCTGGTTAGTGTTACTGGTGGTCATTAGTGTTAGTTCAATCAAATGGAGGGTCTGAACAGTGCTTAATTTGTAAAAGATTAAGTGCCGGTGCCCAAAGCTCTGCTCTGGCGGTGCTATTAAAATTGGTGCGTGGAATACCAAGGCTTTGCAGTCTTGAATTCACCTCAGGCCTCTTTAATCCACTGCTAGACACCACGGCCCCTTTATCTCGCTCTTGCCGGTCCCTGGTTTCAACCTTTGTATCTTTTTTTCAATCTTTCCCTTTCTCCTTCTTTTCACTTTGTGTATTTTTCCCTGTCTTGTTTGCGGTCAGTATCTGATGATGGAAAATACGTACTGGTCCCCAAAAATGAGTGCTGGTAGGCCCCGCCAGCAACCACGACTCATTAAGCACTGGTGAGGTAGACGGACTAGGCAGAGGTCTGCAACCTTTTCTATAATAAGAGCTAATAAAGTTTAAAAAAATATCGGCCCAAGCTACTACTATTATTAGTTTTGTAATAGTGACCACCTCATGCTAGTAAATAATAAGTTTCCCCAATGCCGCATCATTTATCACTCAAATATCAGCTTTAAATGTAACGTGTATTTGTAAAGTGCTCATTTACCGTATAGAGTATCTTGGCTCTGAAATAACCTATGTTTATTGTTAATCAACTGAATGGTTGCAATGGTTGAATTGCAACTTCAACTGGAAATTCAACCATTTTAGACAAACTTCCAATTATGCGTTCTGAAAATGCACACATTTTCATCTTATATACACGCTTTTGAATTTTGGTATACATATATTCATTCAGCAATGCAAAATATTCTAATGTAGTGAGTTGGGCTGCACACAGGAGAGCTACTTGCGGCTAGTTTGAGAGTTACCATTAGCTCACGAGCTACTAGTTGGAGAAGTCTGGACTAGAGGGTGTTAGATATTGTTTGATTGAATAGGCCACATATTCATGCGTGCGTTTACAATGTAATGCAATGCAACGCGGGCTATACAACGAACGCGTTGTTACCACGCGTTCCATTACAACGCAAGTCGTTACAACAACTTGTTTTAGGGAAGTGCTGGAGTTTGGAATAGTATATTTTACTATTCCAACTCCAGTCTGTGCAACAGTAGGAAAGGTGTTGGATTTAAAATCCAACACTGAGTTCCCTAAAGCAAGTTGTTGTAATGACTTGCGTTGTAATGGAACGCGTGGTAACGACGCGTTCGCTGTAGTGCCTGCGTTGTAATGGCACTGCGTTGTTCTGCCAGCTTTTTAAACACTGTTTCCCTGTTTGATTGAGAGTAAATATGCCTGCTGCAAAGCACTTGTACCATGCAGATCACAAAGTGCATATAATGTAGCTAGTTCAGTGGGTTAGGGCTTTTGTCAGAGAGATCCTTTTATTACTTGCAATTTATAGGTTAAAATCCTAATATAGAAAAGTTAGCTATTAAGTGTCCTCAAAGAGCTGCATGGTATGGGCTAGAGAGTTATGATTTTTTCCCGTCTTTCATTATCCTAATGTTGTAAAAAGGGTTCATTTGGGTAGAAATGAATTCTTATTAGTAAAAACAACCCCCAACCATGGTGTTACGTTTTTAATTCTGAGTTTTTGCTTCTCCAGACCACGCGCTCTAAAACTATAATGCCTACCAGTATGAATGGTGTGACTCCTACACCTTGTTGTCTCCTTTCTTATGTAACACTTCTCATACACAGATTTAGACACGTGATCATTGTCTCTCTGTAATGTGTGTGTGATGTAAAGTGCTCTAACACCCTATACTGGTATGAGTGGCGCTATAAAACAAAAGAAATGCATGAGAGAGAAAGTGGTTATGGAGACTGAAGGGGCACTGTTAAAGGGTGTTTAGTGAGGGAATCTGTGGCGAAGGTGGTCATTGGGGGGTGCCCACAAACATTGTGGCACGGGGCGCCACCAGCACTAAAGCCGGGCCTGAGTATGAGAAAAACACAAGAGGGTCCCTGGTTATACTGAATGAGAATGGAGAAGAGAGCAGGGTAATAGCAGTATAAACAACAAACAAGTACTTCTCCAGAGCAATATCAATTAATCAATAGCAGTCCGTCCATGATACACAAACTGTTCTAATACAGACCAGTGGTTTTTAAAGTTTATTAGTCCAAAGTATAAAAATATATTTGATACATCTTTTTCTTTTATATACATATATTCATTATACATAAATACTGTAGGACAAAGGCACATATAGAAATATTTTCATATAGTACATTATGGAGCACCACCAACAACACTTTAAGGCACTAACATACAAAACAAGGAGTGTAGCACAGTATACATGAGACAATTAACACCACATCTAGAAACTAACACAATACAGAAGCAAGTGAACAATAAACATGTAGAATAAAAAAAGACATTCACAGAAAAAACAAACAGCTAATTAACTAATAAACTTTAAAAACCACTGGTCTGTATTAGAACAGTTTGTGTATCATGGACGGACGGCTATTGATTAATTGATATTGCTTTGGAGAAGTACTTGTTTGTTGTTTATACAACATACTGCCAGTAACCTGCATATGCAGGCCAATGCACATTTGTTAACGCTCTCTGCTTGCCATAGCGCTTCTCTGTGCTCCTGACAGGTAATGAAAAAAAATGAATATTTGCATTTCTCATATCCGATCCTGCAGCAGCACAGTTGTAAGTCCCATACAGGACAATAGACCCGATTCAGGCCTGAATAAAAGTCAATGGGAGAAATACGTTCTACCGATTATTTTTTTAAATCTCCCTCTTTCCTCTAAAATGTTGCCATGTATCTAGTAGTGGGAGTAAAATGTAAGGTGTGTGTAACTACGTCAGTCTGTTATAATTGTGTGATATTTGAACTTGATTGGTGATGTGTGTATGTGTTGGTTCCTGGGTATGTTGGTCTCAGATTGTGTGTAGTTCGGTGCATATATTTATAGAATTGTCTGTGTGCGGTGGGAGTATGAGACATTATGTGGAGGTGTGCCTGCATATAGTGCCAGTGTATGCTTCTGTGCATCTGTCCAGTATGTTTGTGTGTCCCTGGTCTCTTTTTGTGTGATTTAGCATGTTTGAAAGTTATTTGAACGTTTCTGTATGTCGTTATGTGCCATTTATGTCTGCTTAGGCATACGAGTGGGGAATTGTGTATATGTGTGTTGGGAAGAGAAAAGCCTGAATCATCTGTAGAATATTTTATGTAATGCTTTTAATATTTTAATTTTTAATTTGCACTTTCAGTAAGTACCTTTCTTTTTTCTTTCACATTATCCTTACAACCACTGCATCTACTGAATGCACGTTTCAAATCAACCTGGTGAACTCCTACATCTCCCTCAAAAGTTCAACCTACTCCCTCCAGTGCATGTGGATTTAAATGTATCCGAGTAGCAGTCTCTGTCACCTCGTGTATATAAATCAAACATCGCAAAGTGCATTTGTGCTTGGAGGGTTGGGGGTCAAATAGAAAACCGAGGGTACTGTCTGTCGGTCCATGTTAATGAAATCTGTGGCCCAGTGTACAGAAGTATTCCAGGTGTGTGACAGGCTCCAGAATTCAAATTAAAAACAGTCGAAAGTACCTGAACTTGGTAAATTTATCGTAGTATGATGTGTTTAAAGTAAAAATTAATTTACTTTCATTTTCCTTGGCTGTAAATTTTCTACTGAACTGTATGTGCGTGGCATTCATATGCGCGTGACGTGTGACTCTACAATACTGGACTATGAGGGCGATGTGCTTTATACCTAGAGATGTCCTTCTCTTCTGCACTTGTTTTTAAATACGAGCCCTCCGTAGGTTATTCGGTTAATCGGGCTCGCTCGCTACGCTCGCTCGCTGTACAATAATTCTTTTACGCCTCACCACTTTCAAATCTCACCAGCCGCCACTGCTTTATCGTATTTTCAGGGGGATTTTTGGGGTCCTTTATCGGCATTTCACAAGGATTTGGGTTAAGTGATTTATCATCATTATAGGGAGACCTCGATCCGTTGCTAATTTTAGTGCAGTCTGAGGCTCACCCTTTTGGGATTTTAGGGAAAGAAGGAGCAGCCTAGAGCTTCATGCGACAATATTGACTTGTCTAGCCTTTCTCGCAGTTTTTGTAAATCCCCATAATGTGAGTAATCTCTCATTGTATTCACTGAAACATTGAGCGCTTGCCATGAAATCACGAAGTCTTGGTGTAATTGGTCACCATGTTATAGGTGTGCAGTTATTTCAGAGAGATTTGAGAATTTTTCCAGTATTGAAAGGGGAATATATTGGTTTACTGTTTTAAACAAATATAGTTTCCTTTAAAGAGCCACACTGGCATCCCTGCGCTGCATTTACTAACCATACGTGCTCATACAATATATGTAATTAATAGGAATTATCTATTTTTAAATGTAAAAATTATATTTAAAAACAATTCCAATAACCTTTATTGTAATTGCCATTGGTACTGAATGTACTGTTTTGTATTATTTATGTGTGTCATTGTCTGATACCGCTTTTGAGAAATGGTGATTTCTGCTGGGCCTGGGCATAAGTCCGTATCTGAGATGCTGTCTTTTATGCGGGGTACCTGTCCAGATTTGAGGGAGATTTGCAGTGACTTGAGGGAGAAACCAGTGATGGATTCAAAAGTGTTTGCATTTGTGTTTTGTATTTTAGAGTGCTATGTTATGCTGCTCATTTAGAAAGGATTGCACTGTTTTGTTAAAGATGCGTTCTGTCCTCACCGTAGGAACCGGCCCATTATTTATCCCAATAGCTGATATTTGTTTCCTGGCAGTAATGAATATAGGAGCGGGATGTTATTGATACCCATTGACTGCTATTTATCTCCTGTTGGATATCAGTATTGGAGAGGAACAAAATTTTGGTCTCATATAACAAATACTTGTGTCCTAGAGGGGCTCAGTATAAGACACAGAATTATATTAATCACTATAAATGTATACTTATTACCTGTTAGGGCTAAATATGTAAGACTACTGAACCCCAATATGTAATGAATATGTACAATATGTAATGAACCCCAATATGTGCTTTTCTTTCTCTCTTTCCCTCATTAGCGGATCTGCTCGATGGTCTCACTGGCCCTGGTACCGCAGAGTCCGAAGAAGGATTATCAATCGACTGGAACATGGCCGGCTTCTCCAACAAAGAACTGGGTGACTACGGAAGTCTGCCGGCCTGGCGGGAGCTGCTGACTGGCTCAGTGCGACAGAGTCAAGGGCCTGGCGGGGTATCAGGCGAGGGGCTGGGGTCTCTGCGACCCTCAGAGCGTCGGGGACGTGATGTTGTTGTGGGCTTGTCCAACACCTGCTGCAAGTGGGGGTGCAGCAAAAGTGATATCAGCTCCCTGTGTTGATATCGGGAGTTTGGGCATAGGGCAGACTCATGCCTACACTGGAAGCAAATGCGGGTTTCCGCCTGTAGATTCTTTGGACTCATATCTTGGCTGTGAAATTGAAGTTGTTTTGTGTTGAACACTTTACAACCCTGAATTAAAAGGCTACTTCAATAAACCAAGTGTGTGTCTCTCTCAGCAAAGAAACCATTGTTTCCCTCTGTACCTTTCAGCAGATAAATACAGGTTGCTTCAATGTCTGTCTTTATTAGTAATCGAGTAAAACAAGCATTGGCAATGCCATTAGCTTATAACTGAAAATGTAAGCCAGATCAGATTTGTCAGGCTTGCCAGTTATTCTTTTAGTCTAACTTCTGGGACATTAAATGTGTCAAAAGCTTGCCCGTGTTCGCCACTGTTTTCTTTTGGGGTTTTGGCTAAGGTGGGGTGTATCAGCAAGGTTACTTGGATAAGTGTGAAATGCTGTTTAATGGTTAGGAATTTGCTAAACAGCAATACATATCTTACAGCCTTTAATCCAACACTAATACAAAGGACATTCCTATAACCACCCCACCCTTAAGCCTCCTAGCAATAACTCTGCCCTAACCTAATCCCTCTAAGAATGCCGTGTCCCCATATATGCAACTCTCATCCTAAATGCCACATGTATTTACCTTTCCTTAGCCCCGTAACCATGTCCCTTTTCCCCTCACCATGGTGTTTTCCTATCCCCTGTCCCATAGCATCTTCAGTCCGTTACCTAAACCTATATTAGTTGCCCCAATAATGTCTCCTCTAATACTGGTGTCACCACATCCCTCATTTCACCCAAGTAATACATATTTTCTAGGAAGAACAAATGCACACTGTCCTCTCGAAATAAACTGTAATCACAAGCTCCAATGCGTGTGTTGTTTCTTGTTGCATGCCGGCAACTGCACAAACACCTCTCATCTCTCAGTTAAATTTATTGAGATATTTCTCAATTGCCTTTGGCTTGAGAGACCCTCTTAACATCCTCTTGTGCACTAACTCTGTCCAAGTTGTATGTATAGTGGCCCATAACCTCTTAATCTCTCTTAGGTCCTTTTTCTTAGCTTTAAGTAACATGAGCTGTGGCAGGCCATTTTCCAGTAGATGAGTTACCATTAAGTCTGGGCAACCGTGCCCACTGAACATTTTCGCTAACGTCAGCAACGACTGGCCCAACCTCACACCCCATTCACTCAGCCAGTGCATAGATATCCACCTTCCGGTTAGTCCCAGTCGTTTGCTGAATGGCCTTGTTTATGCTTGTTTGGTTGCCCATTTTATGAATGAGTGTCCTGTAATCCAGACCTGAATCATTCTGCCCTTGAGGACAGGGATACATTGTGAAACCTAAAACCCAGCAAAGCAGGGAAGCTATTTTTGTAAAGAGGTACTCTATACTTAAAGTGGCTTTTTATAATGCTCTGACTAAAACATTCTGTAAAAAGGGTGAAAACACCTCACCCACATTATGTGGTATGCTTCATCATGGAGGTGCTCTTTCACCATCACGAACTGGTGCCAGGTGGGCTCATTCAGAGCTCTTATTGTGAGTGAGTGTCTCTTGGATATGAGAAGGATCGAGGGTAAGCTTGAAATTGTATTAACAATTGAATAGGATAAATACTGTAGCTTTGTTACGTCCCACGGGGCCCTGATCCCTATATTATATAGCATCAGTTAGAATATAAAATGAGATGCCAGCCAATGTTCATGGGCATCATTTAGAGGTCGCCAGGGGTCTCAGCTGTGACTCCTGGTTTGCCCCTGGCAATGCATTTGTAATCCTTGGCCTCAAATATATCAAAGGCAGTGCAAGGAACAAATTAATCAGGGCTCTCTAAGCTTTAATTACTTTATGTTGCCTGCAAGGAATGGGGACATTTCTCTGTTTAGTAAAATATGCTACCGTCTTATACTATTTGTGACGTAGTGACTCCCTTCCGAGGTGCCCCTCAGATTACTTTGCAGCCTGTATATTAAAGTACAAAAAACACATTAAAACAAAAAGTAACAAACTTGCAAAAAACGCGTCTCCATGTGTTTGGCTGTCCCTGGTTACCTAAAGGGAAAGGGAAATATAGAAGAGGCCAGAGAGAGAGAAGGCCAGGGAACACTGAAAGCATGGAAGAGAGAAAGAGGACACTGCGAAGAAACAGGTGAGAGGCAGAAAGACAAAAAGGCACGAGTGGGCATGTGTGTGAGAGAGAAAGAGACAATACAGACCTGAGATAGGCAGAAGGCAGTTGTGAGAGAGAGAGAGATATGAATGCCAGAGGTGAGACAGATGAGGGGGTAATAGAGACACAGAGACATGCAGAAAAGAGACAGGAAAACCTGTGAAAGGTTAAAGCAGGTGTGAAGTGTTGTAGGGCAGTGAGAGAGAGGTGACAAAGATGTATTCTGTTGAGAGTCAGCTCAGAGTGAGTGGAAGAGAGAGAAAGAGATTAATGAAAAAGAGACAGAATAGAAACAGACAACTGAGAGAGTTGGGGAGGGTAGACAGATGGGAAAGAGAGATTATAGACTGATGAGATAGAGACAACTAAGAGACAGGTGATAAAGAGACAGATAAGAGAACGTTGAAAGAGAGTGCAAAGAGGGTACTAGACAGTATAAAGTGAAGCAGGTATGTTATAAAGAGACAACTTAGACAGGGAGATGGGGAAAGAAGGACAGGTGAGAGATAGAGAGGGGATAGGCGAGAACGTAAAAGGTGAGAGAGAGAGAGGTGAGAAACAGGTGAGAGTAAGAAGAAAGAGACAGGTGAGAAATGTACCTGAGACATCAGGGGAGACATGTCAGAGTTGATAAATAGCAGACAGGTGAGAAACAGATTGTTAATAGGGGAGAAAGGTTAAAAAAAAGATAGATGACAAAGAGTCAGACTTTGATGGGAAAGGGACAACTGAGAAAGAGAGGGGTAGACAGGTGAAACAAAGTCAAATGATTTAGAAAAGGGAAAGAAGAAGGATGACAACATAGAGAAACATGCGAGGAGAGAAAAACGGTAGTAAAGAGGAAGAGGGCCAGGGAGAGAGGTGATATGAGAGATGAAGCAAGGGAGAGGACAAAGACAGAACAGGACAAGGGAGATGTGAAGGAAGAGCTGTGCAGAGAAATAAGCAACAAAGAAATTTGACAATTGAGAGAGATGAAATGAGAGAAATGGAGAGATAAAAGAAGGAGAACTGGGCAAGTAAAGCAGGCATTTTCTCTAGGAAAATAAATATAATATAGCATATTATGGGCAAGTAAAGCAGGCATTTTCTGTAGGAAAATAAATATAATATAGCATATTATGGGCAAGTAAAGCAGGCATTTTCTCTAGGAAAATAAATATAATATAGCATATTATGGGCAAGTAAAGCAGGCATTTTCTGTAGGAAAATAAATATAATATAGCATATTATGGGCAAGTAAAGCAGGCATTTTCTGTAGGGAAATAAATATAATATAGCATATTATGGGCAAGTAAAGCAGGCATTTTCTGTAGGAAAATAAATATAATATAGCATATTATGGGCAAGTAAAGCAGGCATTTTCTCTAGGAAAATAAATATAATATAGCATATTATGGGCAAGTAAAGCAGGCATTTTCTGTAGGAAAATAAATATAATATAGCATATTATGGGCAAGTAAAGCAGGCATTTTCTCTAGGAAAATAAATATAATATAGCATATTATGGGCAAGTAAAGCAGGCATTTTCTCTAGGAAAATAAATATAATATAGCATATTATGGGCAAGTAAAGCAGGCATTTTCTGTAGGAAAATAAATATAATATAGCATATTATGGGCAAGTAAAGCAGGCATTTTCTGTAGGAAAATAAATATAATATAGCATATTATGGGCAAGTAAAGCAGGCATTTTCTCTAGGAAAATAAATATAATATAGCATATTATGGGCAAGTAAAGCAGGCATTTTCTGTAGGAAAATAAATATAATATAGCATATTATGGGCAAGTAAAGCAGGCATTTTCTCTAGGAAAATAAATATAATATAGCATATTATGGGCAAGTAAAGCAGGCATTTTCTCTAGGAAAATAAATATAATATAGCATATTATGGGCAAGTAAAGCAGGCATTTTCTGTAGGAAAATAAATATAATATAGCATATTATGGCGGTTGTACTCCACTGTAGCATGATGAAGAATGCTCGAGCATTCAGTAGTTGTGCTTGGACATTTTAGGCTTCAATTGCGTATGATCACCTTTGGTGTACGATGGTGGTAAATGGACAGGTGATATCTATTCCTTTGTCATACCTTAATCTATCCTACTTAAAATATAGGTGTTATCTAAATTAGGCACTGCACTTATTTCATGGGTTAATTTCAGTGACACCACTTCCTAGGATGACATCAAATCAAAGGGCAAATGATGTCCCATCCTGTGTGGTCACTGGGGTCAAAGGTTGTGAAATGTCACTTCCGCTACCCCTTGCATTTTGGTAAATTGACGTCCATGAACATGACCTTTGTTAAGAGCCGAGTGAAAAAGGCACTCTCTTCTATAATACAGGAAGAAAACGAAAGGTGTAGCACCATCTGGAGCTAAGATAGGAACCATACTTTTGAGAGAATTTACACATTGGGGAACTAATGCACTAAGATTCAATTCACAAAATGTTGTCACAAATTGGACATTCCCAAAAGAGAAACTTGTTTTTGAAAGCAGCCTGAGTTGCTTTTTCTGTTTAAGGAATCTTCAGAAGGAGCAGACAGTGGTCCCCTGGAGCACTGCCTACTCCCCCTGATGGTGCCAACCCAAAACGTTTCCAACTCATAATAGGGGTTTTGTACATAATCAATATGTATTTTGAGGTCACAAACCCAGTAAACTTGCGGATAACACAGTTTGCAATCACAAAATCATACCATACATCAGACCCTATGTTGTTAATTAATGTTGAGCCTTAAACCAATGCTATCCTCTGTGGCAGAGTTAGTGAGTTGTGTGATCTCTTGGGTGTAAGCAATTGGATTGTTATTTGAGGTGGATGACTACTAACCTCAAGGAATAATCACAATCCTTGTCACTAAATTAACCTGGGCTCAACCCCCTGGTAGTTATGGCACATATGGCATTAAACCATTGACCATAATCACACATGGAGATCCTGCAGATATTGAAGGTCTCTGGAGAACATGCTCCTTTGTAGGTGTTATTCTAAATCACAAAAACAAAATATCTTGAGAGCAGTAATGTCCTCTACTGAATAGAATAGAGCATTAGAAGCCTGAGGTCAGCAACACTAGGAACGTTGTTTATAACACAACTGAATAGTTGAGTTATTACTAGGAGAAATCAAAGACAGTTATAAATCTATTCAATGAAGGCTGAAAGCAGATAATTTTGTAGCTGCTGTTCTACCCAAGGCAGAATTACACAGGAGCTAAATGATATGTCAAGGCTATTTGAACTTTCACAAAGCCCTGGAATTCTGTTGCTAACACAGTCTACTGAAATGCACATCTGTCATGTTCTGAACATAGACGTCGATTCATCAAAATGCCAGGGGTAGTGGAAGTGACATCACATGCCATGTGCCCCACTCTGATGATGTCACAGGAAGTGACATCACACGAACTTTGACCTGGTAACATCACAGGAAGTGACACTACCTGCCCTTTGGACCCCCATGAAATCAAAGGAAGGGACATTGCATGACCTTTGACTTGGTGCTATCACAGAAAGTGATGCATTGAACATTTGGTTACTTACATCACACACAGAGGCTGGAAAATCTCTACAGATACAAAGTACCTATAAACAGAAATACTTCAAATCCTATTCACGGGCGCAAGATCAATTAGTGGCATAGCCAGTCTGTCATTGGCAGTGCTTGAAATGGAAAAATAGAAGTGCAGGTACCAGTGCTTAATTTATAATAGAATAAGTGGCGGGCCCAAAATTTCGTTGAGAAGTCTGCGACCAGTGCTATTGCATGTCGGTGTGCGGAATACCAAGTCTGCCTAGTCTTGATTCCACCTCTCAGGCCTCTTTAATTCACCGCCAGACACTCCCTGCCCCTTTATCTCACTCTTGTGTGCTCTTTTTCACCCCTGCTTTCTCTCACTGTCACATTAGTTTCTATCTTTCTCTTCCTGCTTCTTCCCCCCTTGTGTGAATTTCACTCTCATGCTCTGGGTCAAAGTCTGATGAAGAACAAGCATTTGCAATGCAATAGGTCTCGCATTTGCGAGAGTTTAAGCTATTGGCATTGTAAATGACAATGCCTTTCATTTATATGTTTTGCCAATTAATAAATAAATAAAAGGCATTGTCATTTATAATGCCAATAGCTCAAACTCTTGTAAATGCGAGACCTATTCAAAGAAGCGGCCGCCATTGTCCCAGGCTGCTCCGAAAGTGAAAGCACGCATGGTGTGCTGCATGTCGCAGGAAAGCATGTCGTGCCTGCAGCAGGAGGAATTCATTAAGGAAAATAGTGCTTACAGACTAAAAAAGACATACCGTGTAACAACCGAGATAAAAGGGCCAGTCCTCATGGGAGATTACAAATGAAGACAAGGTGGTACTAAGGAGGGATAGTTTGGTAGCAGCAAATGTCACTCTTGCAAGCTAGGCATTGTTATATGTTACTATCTGCCAAATAAGCACGATTAGCTTTTGAGCCCCACATATTCCACACAAAGTTCCTAAACGTCTTCTGCTAATCTGACAGGAGCCATTACTTTAAAAGAGGCTTGAAAAGCAAACCAGATAAGCCACCACCAACAGGACTTGAGCTGATGACTTGGGAGCGCAACAAGACTAGCAAGCCTCTCTACACAGTCCACTTTTACCTTTCCTAAAAAGGCCGGCATTCTGTTTGGGGATTGGCCGACATGCTGCTGAGACACTATGACAAGCAGGGTGGTGCACAGAACCCTAAGAGTTGGTGTGTTCTCTGTTCTGCCTCAATATACTTCTCTGGGCTATTCCAGAACTTACTTTTTTTAATGTGTGATCTTTCGCATTTAGATGTTATTCTTCTATAACATTTTTGTTCCTTTTCCTCTGATAAAATAATAGGCACCTGGTTTGGTGACTGCTGGTTCAACTCTCACTCGTTCTTCGCCCAGTGGTAACATCCTACACATACGACTGGTAAGCAAAAGGTATTTATTTTAAGTCAGAGATAGTATGTGGATGCAGCGAGGTAGAAGACCAAAATGCTACATCAACAGCCATCTCCAGAACTTAAGCACAACATTTCAACCAACATCAGAGGTTCTAGGCGTATAACCGAACCAAGCACACAGCATATGCATCAAGCAGACTAAATGGCCCCTTCTCCTCTTCAAACGCCTACATGGTAAATCCATCTTGTCGGCCGTCCAGTGTGCTCAACAGATGTTTCAAACCACGACGCTGTCGCTGGCAGAAACCAGCTAAGACAAACGTAACTTAATTTACGAATACTCAAGAAGGTGGTGATAACGTCTACCCTCAAATACATGGGCAAAGAAGGCTGAATGAGAGCAGAGTCCATCAGCACTAATGGAGAAATATAAGCAGGTTTGGGTTTTGTGTGGAGAAGTGACCAGTGACCCAGGGTTATGTGAACGGCCACGGCGGGCTCGCTCTCCTTACATATCTTCAGAATTAGCGGCATGGAAAATTAAAGAGCCTCTCACGCTTTGCTCCTCAATGGCTGCGGCTACTTGAGGGCACGAGCGCCTTTTAATCCAGTGCACAGACCCTCAGACGACGCATTAAACGAGCTCCCCGGGAAATGACAGTGGCGGCCAAGGATGCGCAGCCACGGGACGGAAGTGCGTAATCCAAACCGGAAGTAGCAAATGGCTGGCAAAAGTGTGGAGCTTGGCAAGGCAGGTCACGAAACTGTCAGGGTGGTTCTGTAGGGCATCGACACAGTGACAACACCGACACACGGCAAAACAGCATTTATATCCCTGGGGCACCTCTTGGTCTATACAAAAAAAAAATAATAATAAAACCAAAGACTACTGATGGGAATAGAAAACAAGCTGTCGCCATTGCGCGAAAGCGTCTTAACTGACGAAGCACAGATACACGACGCGCCTGATAGCGCCTGAAAGTTCAGATGCGAAATAAACAAGCCGTCGCCATTGCGCGAAAGCGTCTTAACTGACGAAGCACAGATACACGAAGCGCCTGATAGCGCCTGAAAGTTCAGATGCGAAATAAACAAGCCGTCGCCATTGCGCGAATGTAAAAAAAAAGTGCTCACCGACTAGTTAAAGGAGACAGTGTAACGCCGCAAGTAAATGATCGAGTCCGGATGGGCGGCCCCGAAAGGAGACAGGGCGGTAACAAACAAGCCTCATTTTCAACCAGACGCCAAGGTTTAACATAAACGATGACGCCAGCCAATAAGATTGATGGGCGGGGCTTCAACTCCACTTCAGAAATGTCCCGATTACAAGAAGCCTCGCAGAGCGAGCAGCGCATGCGCGCTGCAACGCAGGTCTGCGAGACCTAAAAATAAGGGCTGGTCCCCAAAAATGAGTGGCGGTGGGCCCCACCTGCAACCACTGGCTCAAATTAAGCACTGGCAGTGGCAGGTACCCTATGCCAGAGTGCCTGCTTGTATCTCAGAAATGTCATTACTCTCCAATTAAAAATATTGCACCTCTGCTGAGAAGTGCAGGTACTCTCCCTCTCAAAATAACCTGACAACACCGGCCTATTTAAAGCACCAGTCATGCTCCCTAGTGCAAGACAGCAAATGCCCCCCCCGGTTGCTGTTTGAATGTAAAAATGCAGCAATAGCCAGGGTTCAGTGGGCCTAGCTTCCATTGGTGCAGCAGGTGCAGTGGCACCAGGGCCAAGATCCCTGAGGGGCCCACTGAACCCTGATTATTGCTGTATTTTGTCAACACTGCCATTGGATTCACAGGTGTCTATTGGTGAGCAATCAACACGCAGACTCAGGGATGGGTGGATAGTTCACAGGCTCAAGAGTGGGCAAGTAGTCCTCAGGCTTGGAGGGGAGGCAAGTAGCTTACAGGCTCCAGGCAGGTAGGCAACAGGCTTGAGTGTGGGCAAGGAGCACACAGGTTTATGGGTGGTTTGATGGTTTACAAGTTCAGGGGGGTCAAGCAGCACACTGGTTCCACAATGGCAAGTAGCATATAGGCTTGATGCAAGTAGCACACAGGTTTGAGCAGGAGCAAGTAGCACACAGGCTTGAGAGCGAGTAAGTAGCACAGAGGCGTACAGGTGGGTTAGTATTGGCACACATGCTCGAGACAAGTAGTGTACAGGCTAAAAGGTGTGTTTTGGACCCATAGGGCAGATTGAAATACCCAAGTACAGAGCTGGTGGGAATCATTCAATATTAGAGCAACAAGCCCTTTCCAATTCTATATCACCACAAAGCGCCTGCAATTTTTATTTATGAACTGAATGCAGTTCAAAATAGTTTATCAAGCAGCAGGCGATCAATAAAGCCCAACAGCGCTTTATGCTGGATTAGTTGCAGGGCCAGCCTTTACCATGGGCGAGCAGCTGGGCCCAGGGTGCCAATATTCTGAGGGGCGCACGGAGCTGGGTGCATTAAGGTTATTTCAACAGCAGCACCCGTGTCATCTTGCTCCAGTCTCGTCCGTGCCCCTGCGCGCTCGTTTCTGTCTAATTTGCAAATTTAAAGAGGTTTGCAGGTTTAAAGCGGTTTTAATCCTTCAATATACCGTGGGGATTTTTTTTTACACCCCATTAGCCCCTTCCTTGCCATCTCTTCATCCTCTCACCCCTGCTGACACACCAACAACACCCTCATCAGCCTGAGGCAGCAAAGTTATCAGTGATTTAGGTGAGCTGGGGGAGGTCCAGAGATGTTTGTGTTCAGGGGCCAGGCACTTCTCAGCCAGGGACTGACCAGTGAACCCAAAAGGGGCCCCTGCTGCCTCGTTTAATTCAATAGCACCTGCAAGGGCGCCAAATTTCTCTCTGCCCAGGGCACTATCTTAGAAAAGGCCGGCTCTGATTAACGGCATGTGTTTGCCGTGTGGCAGTTGAGGATGTAGGTAACGGTAAGAGTCTCCGACTGTGAAGCTGGGAAACCGGGTTCGCGTCTCGGCAGGAGACTCAACATCCTCTGGTTCTGGGCAAATCACTTAATCTCCCCGTGCCTAAAAAATGAATGTGTCCTTCTGTAATGCAACTGGTGCTCATGTACAGCACTGATACCTTTGGGTCGAGTTCGCGCTATATAAAACTCCCCCCCCCAAAAATAGTAGTATGATAAATAACATAGCCCAAACATATACTATATGAACAATGGAAAACCTCAGCAATTACCACCAACATATAAAGTCAATTGACCAGGGGCCTCGTCCATCCACCTGAGCATGATCTATTTAGTAGTTTGCAAAATCTTCATTAACCAGATTTGGGGGCACTTAGCACAGTTTACAGAACTACCAACTTGTGTCAATCAATCAATCAATCAATCACGGCATTTATAGAGCGCGCTACTCACCCGGGAGGGTCTCAAGGCGCTGGGGGAGGGGGTAAGTTACTGCTCGAACAGCCAGGTCTTGAGCTGCTTCCTGAAGGCGAGATGGTCCTGGGTTCGCCGAAGGTGAGTGGGGAGGGAGTTCCAGGTCTTGGCCGCCAGGTAGGAGAAGGATCTTCCTCCGGCGGTGGTTCTGCGGATGCGTGGTACGGTGGCGAGGGCGTGGCTGGTTGATCGTAGCTGGCGTGTGGGCGTGTAGAAGGACATGCGGTCGTTGAGGTACTTTGGGCCCAGGTCGTGGAGGGCCTTGTGTGCGTGGGTGAGGAGTCTGAACGTGATTCTCTTGCTGACGGGGAGCCAGTGCAGGTCTTTCAGGTGTACGGTGATGTGGCTGTGTCGGGGGATGTCCAGGATGAGTCGTGCGGAGGCGTTCTGGATGCGCTGGAGTCTCTTTTGAAGTTTGGCTGTGGTTCCGGCGTAGAGGGTGTTCCCATAGTCCAGTCGGCTGGTGACGAGTGCCTGGGTGACGGTCTTCCTGGTTTCAGTGGGGATCCATCTGAAGATCTTGCGGAGCATGCGCAGGGTGTTGAAGCATGAAGATGAGACGGCGTTGACTTGTCTGGTCATCGACAGGGAGGAGTCCAGGATGAAGCCCAGGTTGCGTGCGTGGTCCGTTGGCTTGGGTGCGGTGCCCAGGGCCGGGGGCCACCAGGAGTCGTCCCAGGCGGAGGGTGATGAGCCCAGGATGAGGACTTCCGTCTTGTCTGAGTTCAGTTTAAGGCGGCTGTTCCTCATCCAGTCGGCGACGTCTCTCATCCCGTCGTGCAGGTTGGCTCTGGCGGTGGTGGGGTCGTTGGTGAGGGAGAGGATCAGCTGGGTGTCGTCGGCGTAGGAGATGATGTTGAGGTTGTGTCGGCGTGCGATGGCTGCGAGGGGGCTCATGTAGACGTTGAAGAGGGTCGGGCTGAGTGAGGATCCTTGTGGAACGCCGCAGATGACTTCGGTGGCTTCGGATCTGAACGGGAGAGGCGGACTCTCTGGGTTCTTCCGGCGAGGAACGAGATGATCCATTCCAGTGCTTTCTCTCGGATTCCGATGTTGCTGAGGCGCTTCACTAGGGTGCGGTGGCAGACGGTGTCGAACGCCGCGGAGAGGTCCAGGAGGATGAGGGCAGCTGTTTCCCCGTTGTCGGTTAGGGTTCTGATGTCGTCGGTGGCTGCGATAAGGGCGGTCTCGGTGCTGTGGTTGGCCCGAAACCCGGACTGCGAGGGGTCGAGGATCCATTCGTCTCGAGGAAGGCGGCAAGCTGTCTGTTGACGGTCTTCTCGATGACTTTGGCCGGAAACGGAAGGAGCGAGATGGGGCGGTAGTTCTTGAGGTCGGTGGGGTCCGCCGTTGGTTTCTTCAGGAGGGCGGTAAGCTCGGCGTGCTTCCAGCTCTCCGGGAAGGTGGCGGTGTGGAAGGAGGAGTTGATGATGTCCCGGAGATGGGGTGCGATGGTGGCGTCGGCTTTGTTGAAGACGTGGTGTGGGCAGGGGTCGGTTGGTGATCCGGAGTGGATGGAGTTCATCGTGCGGGTGGTGTCTTCGGTGTTGATCGGGGTCCAGTTGCAGAGGGTGGTGGTGGCGGGCATTGGTTCGGCGGTAGGGTGCGTTGTTTGTGCGTCGAAGCTGTTGTGTATGTCGGTGATCTTGCGGTGGAAGAACGCGGAGAGTGAGTTGCAGAGGTCTTGCGAGGGGTGATGTTGTTGTTTCCGGCGCTGGGGTTGGAGAACTCTTTGACGATGCTGAAAAGTTCCTTGCTGTCATGGGCGTTGTTGTCCAGTCGTTCTTTGAGTGCCGACTTCTTGGTGGCACGGATCAGCTGGTGGTGTTTGCGGGTGGCGTGCTTGAGGGCGGTCCTGTTGTCTGTGGTCTGGACGAGTCGCCAGGTTTTCTCGAGAGTGCGGCAGTTCTTCTTGGATTCCTTGAGTTCGTTGGTGAACCAAGGGGTTTTCTTGCTTCCGGGTCTGCTGGGAGGGTTTTTAGTGGTGCGAGGTCGTCGGCGCAGGCGGTCAGCCACTTGGCGAGGTTGCTGGCTGCTTCGTTTGGGTCCGTTGTGTCGGTGGGTGTGTTCTGGCTGAGGGAGGCGGTGAGCTGCTCGGCGGTGATCTTGCTCCAGCTCCGGCGGGGAGCCTGTTGCGGGTGGTGGTGGGTCGCAGTCTTTCTGAAGCTGAAGTGGACGCAGCTGTGGTCGGTCCAGTGGAGTCCGGTGGCGTGGCTGAAGGAGATGTGCTTGCTGGACGAGAAGACGGGGTCAAGCGTGTGGCCGGCGTAGTGGGTGGGCGTGTTCACCAGTTGTTTGAGTCCGAGGTTGGCGAGGTTGTCCAGCAGGGCGGTGGTGTTTCTGTCGTTGTTGTTCTCCAGGTGGAAGTTGAGGTCCCCTAGGAGGATGTAGTCGGCGGAGGGCATGGCGTGCGGGCTGATGAAGTCTGCGATGTCTTCGCTGAATAGTGTGCGTGGTCCCGGGGGTCTGTAGATGAGGGTGCCTCGGAGGGTGGTCTTGGGGTCCGTGTGTATCTGGAAGTGTAGGTGTTCGGCGGCGGTGAAGGTCTCGTCGGAGTTAGTCGAGATGCGGATGGTGTTCTTGTGTACGATGGCGATGCCTCCTCCCGTCTGGTTGACGCGGTCCCTCCGGGTGATCTTGTATCCATCCGGGATGGCTATGGCGATGTCAGGCGCTGAGGAGGCGTTCATCCAGGTTTCGGTGAGGAAGGCGATGTCCGGTGCTGTTGCGTCGAGCAGGTCCCAGAGTTCCACGGCGTGCCTGTGGACGGAGCGGGTGTTCAGCAGGATGCATTTCAGGTGGTTGCTGCTGTTGCTCGACTTGGCGGAGGTGGTGCACGTCAGGGGGCAGGTGAATCGGCAGGTTTGGCAGGTGAAGGGTCCGTGGGTGCGTCTCGGTGAGGCTCGGTAGCAGGCAGGGTTCCGGCCGGCATTGAGTGCGGTGAGTGTGGCGGCGTCGTAGGTCCGTCGAGTGGTGTTGCATCGGTGGGATCCAGGGGTTCTGGCGCTGGGCGCGGTCCAGTCGCGGACGGGCGCCATTTATGGGGAGGTGGGAGGGAGGAGCAGCTGGGAGGCGGGAGGCAGGGGCAGCGAATGGGCAGTCAGGGGCGGGGCCGCAGGGGACGCAGCGGCGGGAATGGCGATAGGCAGCGAGGGGCACAGAAGGAAAAACGGGGGAGAGCAGGCAAATCACGGGCACAACAACAGTGGGGCAGCGAGGGGCACAGAAAGGAAAAAACGGGGGAGAGCAGGCAAATCACGGGTAAACAACAGTGGGGCAGCGAGGGGCACAGAAAGGAAAAAACGGGGGGAGAGCAGGCAAATCACGGGTAAACAACAGTGGGGCAGCGAGGGGCACAGAAAGGAAAAAACGGGGGGAGAGCAGGCAAATCACGGGTAAACAACAGTGGGGCAGCGAGGGGCACAGAAGGAAAAACGGGGGGAGAGCAGGCAAATCACGGGCACAACAACAGTGGGGCAGCGAGGGGCACAGAAAGGAAAAAACGGGGGGAGAGCAGGCAAATCACGGGTAAACAACAGTGGGGCAGCGAGGGGCACAGAAGGAAAAACGGGGGAGAGCAGGCAAATCACGGGCACAACAACAGTGGGGCAGCGAGGGGCACAGAAAGGAAAAACGGGGGGAGAGCAGGCAAATCACGGGTAAACAACAGTGGGGCAGCGAGGGGCACAGAAGGAAAAACGGGGGGAAAGCAGGCAAATCACGGGCACAACAACAGTGGGGCAGCGAGGGGCACAGAAAGGAAAAAACGGGGGAGAGCAGGCAAATCACGGGTAAACAACAGTGGGGCAGCGAGGGGCACAGAAGGAAAAACGGGGGGAGAGCAGGCAAATCACGGGCACAACAACAGTGGGGCAGCGAGGGGCACAGAAAGGAAAAGGGGAGACAAGCAGACAAAACTGGCACCGGGGCCACAAGCGGAGGGCGATCTTACCTACAGGAGCAGCGGGCAGACAGCACAGGCGGAGCTGTGTGGTGGGGGAGCGACCTACCTGGCAAGTGTGACATAATTCAAACAACAGTGAGCCACTACACCTTGCATTGGCGCCAACAAGGAGACTTTTAAACCAAGTTTAAAACACACTTTACCCTGAATCTTTCAAACTCAATTAGTTGTCTTCTCCAGACTGATCTTTAAAATGAGCGTGAAGTTTAAGTGTTACTCTTGGTTTTGGAAAAACATGAAAGGCTGTTGCAACATGCCATTGACAACATTCATTCTCTGTTAGGAAACTAAGCCTTGTATATTCTGTGTCGGGTAGACGCTAACTTGCCCTTAGCCCCTTCCCACATGTGCTCTCTATATTCTTGCTTTTTTGTGTTTAGTCGGGTCGTATTGGTCTCAGAGGGGTCTTGGGAGTGTATCGTTTCTAAGTGACGTATCTCTTGTTCTAGAGCTTCCGCTATCTTTGTCTTTTCTTTGTTGTGGCCTGCTATGAGTGAGATTGCTTGTCCTCTGATGACTGGAAACCAGCACTCGTCACTTTGTTAACGGACCCTGATCGGTACCAGGAATCTTGCACCTGCACTTTGCTCCAGACCCCTAGAGGAATCGGAGGAGGGGTCACCTGACGCCATAAAAGCTACGCGGCGGTCCCGCAGCGCGGGACGCGCGCGGGGCGTGGCCCGTCTTAGCCAGTCCTAGCCCGGATGAGGCCGGGCTGGGCCATACTATTGATATTTGCTCCAAGAATTTTTACACTTGAGGGTGAGTTCTCAAAACCTATTGCAGTATTGTTTGGGACGCTATCCAGCCTGCTGCTTAATTTACATCATTGTGGGACAAGTGATAAACAACAGAAAGATCGGTTGATAGCATTTAACAAAGAGACTGTTTAGATACTGCGTTAACTATTTTGTATCTGTGCGGTCCTGGGGCTTTTTTAATTCAACACAGTGTGCATTGCAACTGGCTGCTAATTGTTAAAAATTTGTATGGTCGGCTCTGAGTCTGATAGTATTAGGCTGCCAGATTCCACTCGGGGGGGTTTAAACCCATATACCTCACTTTGATAGAGTCCAAGCCCAAATTGTTTGAGCAGGATTAAGAAGGAATAATGGGCAAAAGAAAAGCGGAAAGTATGTTAAAGGTGGCAGGAGGGACACAGAATTCCCTAATGAAGTACCTATCGGGAGCTATGGGAGCAATAGACAAGCATTTGCAATGCAACAGGTCTCGCATTTACGCAAGTTTAAGCTATTGGCATTGTAAATGACAATGCCTATTATTTTTGTTTTTTAAAACATAAATAAAAGGCATTGTCATTTATAATGCCGATAGCTTAAACTCGCGTCAATGCGAGACCTATTGCATTGCAAATGCTTGTTTTACTTCCTTCTCTGAAGTCGCAGCCCTGATGGCACAATGGAACAGCCTCCAACAGTTTTTCTGAAAGACTTTTCCTTTCATATTTTGTCGTTGGTTAGTTATGAGACTTCTGATGGCTACCCTTTATTACCCGCTTCTCTAATGGAAGCAACACAGAGTGTTTGGGGGGGGGGGTGAGAGCTAGAAAAACGTAATGGCCAAATATATACCTCTTAATTCAAGTGCTTGGCTAATGGTGTACACGAAAGACAGCTTTAGCTACACTTCGCAGACAATATTGTTATGACTGTCTGCCATTATGGAAATGTAAGGCCGACTTAGGGGTGACTTAATATTTAAAAGGAAGGTTTAGGTCTGTCAAAAGGCGGGTCTAATTTGCAGTTTACATCAGATCCATCAGGTTACTTGTGGCAGGCCTGCAGTTAACAGTGCCACTATAGTAGATATATAACAAGGAACAGTGGTTCCTGCGGACAATGTAAATAGTACAAGGTAATGATTAAGCTCAATGGCAATATTCATTGGTCAAAGTCTGTCAAAGAGAGAATCAGGACTACACACAAGAAGGTTGAATACATTGTCCGCAGGAACCACTGTTCTTTGTTATGTGATAGATACCCTGGATCAGTGTGAGTAGGGTGGCCCTTGTTTTCACGTATACACTATAGTAGATAAGCATTATCAGGGACAACAAAAGTCAGTTAGGCTTGGCTCTAAGAGCCCATACACGACCTGGGCCATGAAAATGTCTAGCATGTAAATGTTGCAAGAAGCATCATGTAAAATATGATTACGTTTCTTCAAAATGCAAAAACAGTATTTCTTTAACATGTAGACATGCTTCACCTTAGTACATCAGATTATCACTTGGTTTGGAAGCATTTACTAAGGTATAGTTTTTTACCCCCCCACCCCCCAAACAGAGAAAACAATGCCATTAGTAGACTAACACGCAAGTTGAGCATTTGTCATGTGGACCCTATTTGTTGCCTATATATGTGGACCAATATTAGAGTCTATTAAATCAAAATCAAGAGATGGTTGGTACATCCCCACATCCTGCACTGACATTTCAAGGTTATCTCGTATGCCAAAATGAAAAAAGCATTTGCAATGCAATACGTCTCGCATTTACGAGACTTTGAGCTACTGGCATTGTAAATGTCAATAGCTTAAATTCTCGCAAATGCGGGACCTATTGAATTGCAAATATTTTTTGTTTCCAAGCGTCCCATGCCGCGCTTGCAAGTAAATCGATGCCACGCCCCATTCTTTAGACGAGCTGCGTCTAGAGAAAGGGGCGCGTACGCAATTAAAGTGGAAGCGCGCTATGAGCTGTTTTTAACAAAAAAGCATTTGTTTGAAAAACAAATACTTTTTGTAAAAGCGCCCCTAACAGCGCTATCATTTTAATGGCGGCGCACCCCTTTAAATGTGGCTCGTCTAAAGAATTGGGCGTGGCCTCTATTAACGTGCAAGCGCAGCATGGGGCTCTTGGAAAGAACCCCAAAAAATATTTGCAAAGCAATAGGTCTCGCATTTGCGAGAGTTTAAGCTATTGTCATTTACAATGCCAATAGCTCAAACTCTCGTAAATGCGAGACCTATTGCATTGCAAAGAAGCAGCCGCCATTGTCCCGACTGCTTGGAAAGTGAAAGCACGCATGGCACGCTGAATGTTGCAGGAAAGCATGTCTTGCCTGCAGTAGAAGAAACTCATTAAAGAAAATAGTGCTTACAAACTAAATGACACAGACCGTGTAACAGAAGTAAAAAGGCCAGCCCTCCTGGGAGGTTACAAATGAAGACAAGGCGGCACTAAGGAGGGACTAACAAGCCTATTACGGAATCAGACACCAGCATTTACAAAGGACAAAGCCACAAGCCTAGGAAAAATATGGGTGGAGAGTGGGCGGAGCTTCAAGTCCATACTCTAATACAGCATGCCTCGCAGAGCAGCGCATGCGCTGCCAAGCTCGACCTAAATAGGGAGCACAGTGAAGCAAAATATTTGCCTAGGACCACACAATTGAGTAAAGTGGGGAAGCAGGAACTGATCCCAAGCTTTCTGGTTTCACAGTGTGCAATTCGGCAACTAAATGGGCATTTCTTGCTTTCTCCCGTTTTACATCAAAGGTTAATTGTGTTTCATTCTGGTCATGTGAGGTCTGGGCATGGATGGCAGAAAAAGCCCATGTGAAATCTTGGCCTGATTTGGACTCGAGTATCTAAGAGGCCCTCGACCTGAGCCTTCAGTGGCTCGCCCACATCTAAGAATATTGAAAAACTCTAGGTCTCGTGGTCGTGACACAGAAGACTAACGTTTCTTCTAGGAGGCTAAAACCTCAGGGTTCTGTGCTACACCAGCCTCACAGCTGCACACCAAGTACCTCCCCCAAGAGTCAACAAGGCCACTTGTGATCTGGCTCTGGTGTGCTGCAGCTCTGGCCACAGACAAAAGTGAGGTGAGGAGCTACTCGAATGGGAGGTATACTGAGGGAGCACCGCAGGACTGCCTAAAGCTTTATGTAATGGAGGCCCGTTTGCCGGTGGGTATTTATTAATCATTACTAAGGCCTAGGGTCATTAAGGTGGGATCATTGATGCCAGAGTGCTCATGTTTAACAGGTTCATATATAAATAACTCCTCTAGTCCATGTTTTTACTTTGCATGCTGGTACTTGTAGTTCTGTTTATTCAATCATAAAATCAGGATTACAAGTCCTAAAAGACAAAGTAAGAAAGCTAAAAGCATATGCTTTGCATGGAGCTGCAAAACGTGAGCGCTCTTGATCCATGTACTGGATAGGACCACCAACACTTCATAGACAAAGAACACAAGAGTTTGTTACCAAGTTTCCCAGATCGGCGCACGGGTTGTCTTGGCGAGGTTTTTATTTGCATTCTGGGACTTGTAGTACTAGTTTTAAAATGGATTAAATGTTCTACAAGTCACACAGTTAAAAATAAAACTGGAGTAAGCAGCTTGTCATGTGAGGACCTCGGTAACTTGGCAGGCTGCAAGAGAGTCAAGCAACAGCCCACACCTTTAGAGGGTCAGAAGTAGGAATTCTGTTTCACCTCATTTGAGCTTCTAACATGCTTTATAGCACTAGTTACTGAATTATAAAAAACACAATGAATCTGGCCTATTGTGATATTTACATGAAGGGTAAAGAGAAACGGAAACCACTGCAAACATTTAAGATGTATTTTATATTTCACAAAAAATGTCAGAACTATACGAGTTACATAGAAGAAACTACTTTGTTCTACTCGCTAAAAAGTCTCTCTCAAAGTGTGACATAATGGGTTACAATGCCACACGTAAGCACACCGAAAACCTGGCAATGTCCCTCAAATAAACTTAGAAGCTATGTTAACCATGGTCAAATCGCAATGCACCAGATGTATGGATATATGATGGTGAAAATCATGAAAGACAAATTCAGAAAAATCGTTGAAATAAGTCCACATTATTACTTCCGTTTACCATCTGAAGTAACAGACGTCAACGTATACCCTTCATGAAATAAACAAAATCCCACAGGGACTGTTAGTTACGTATAAAGTAAATTAGAAAATCTTTTGCTTAAACAAAAAAGGTAGCGTTTGTTTTCACCTTCATAGACTCTTGATCCGTAAAAAGGTGTGGCCGGATGTTTCATAGATTACCCTGCTGTGCACCAATTGTGTTTGTAAAGAATGAAAACAAACATGCAAGACAATTTCAGATAACTACGCTCCTTTGCAAAACGTCAATGTGTTTTTACGTTCCAAGTCCACTCACCACTTGGACAAACATTGAGAAATGACTGTCACCAACGATGTCCACGCCGGTCCTCCACGACGATGAAAACAAGCTGTCCACATGTGTTCACGTAAGCGCGGCGCGCACAGACAGGAGATGTGCACGCGTATGGTGCGAGCAGGAGTTGTGAGAACGCCGCAAGCCGTACGTGTGCACATCTCCTGTCTTGCCATACGCGTGCACATGTCCTGTCCCCCTTCCAAACTAAAGTCGACAACAACAGATCTCGCTAGCGACAGCGCTTCGCGCTGCGTCGCTAGGCGAGACCTAAAAAACAAATACAGTAGAAGAAACGTTAAATCAAGGCATTAAGGTAGGAGAGGGACCCATAGGGCCCATACACTCTGAGTATTTAGTTTCAAGCCCTTCAATCCCTAACGATACAACTAAATCACATCCATCAGCCCATGCTAACGGGTGTGTGCAGGACGTGTCTGATTACATCCATGTGTCCGACCAGGAACATGAGACACAACCTCCCTCAAAGCGCCCAGAAATCCAGAGGCAACTTTAGCGACCCCAGGCAAAGAAACATATACAATTAGGCCTAATGTACCAGGGAAAAAACTAAAGAAATCTAACAATAAGTCTAAATCTGATAAGGGGGGGAAAGGGCAACCAGCTTTAGCTACTTGTAAAAACAGTCATAACGAGGAGTACGAGAAAATTTCCCTCAAAATAGATGGTCTTCAAAAAATATTTGCTGACGCTCTAGGGAACTTATTGATAAGGGTAACAGCCATTAAAGACATTTTGAGGAAAGGTACTACTGATTGCCTAGTTAACGCCACGACTAACGTACCGATCCTGGCAGCAGGATCAGGTAAGGATGCTTTGCCCTCTCAGGTTGACCATTTATCTAACAGAGCTCATAATATCGAGTCACGTGCTAATCAAGGTATATCGAAGTGTTATAACAACAGCCAAACCATGATAGGCCAAAGTTCTTTGATAACATCCATAAGTAAAAAGTTCGGCCATAGATATAACTCTATAGGGGTAACTTCCCATCTAGACTCCGGAACAAACCTGCCTGTAGGTCCTTCCCGTCTAATTAATCAAGACGAGGAGGGCATTAGGTTGGATTTGCCTCCGGCGGCTACCCCCTATACCATAGTTCTGGCAAACGTTCCTCAAATCCCATCGCAGTCAAATGAAACCTGGGAAGCACTGAAAAATAAGGCTCTCTTTTGGCTCGGTAATAAAACCGGGCTAACAGAGGCCTTATTTGGAGAATTTAAGATGGCCAGAAGTGTTGGGTGGGTGGGGAGAAGGGATAAAATACTCCCAGGTGATTTCATAATTTTGACTTTCAGGACACCACAACTGACACATGAGATTCTCTCTAGACTCGGTAACGATTGTGTTATGACCAGGGACATTAACGTATTGCCTCTTGGCTACTTTTATCCTCCTTTGACCTCTACACAGATGTATCCCAAAGCGAGGGGTTCTTTTGGTGTTCCTTTATACCCACCTGGCATATCTACGTACAACAGATTTGATATACTCCCCACATTAGAGGACTTGGATTGACTCGCTATTTTGGGCAGCCGAGCAGATCTAATCGCAGTTGAGGCAAAGATTATTATTGCACCGAAATCAATCCACTATGACTTGGTGGAATTTCCTATTGAAAATACAGATGGTACGTACAATGCAAACACCCCCCGTTCCCCCTATGACCCTAGGCCACAAGTTGTCCATAATGCCAGTACAGTTCCTGATAGAGATAGTAATATATCCAACAATCATGGAAAGGAAGGAATGATATAAACATCTCTGTTCCATTCCATAATCCCAGGATATCGGTAGATCACTACACCTGCATAGCCACGGACAAAATCGGCAAGGGGGATTGCAATCAGGGCGAGGGCAGGAGAGGTTTAAGCAAAATGTTATTCTGGAACGTGGCAGGTCTGTATGCTAAACTTTCCAACCCTGCCTGGACTGATTTTGCAGAAGCCTATGACTTATTATGCTTTCAGGAACCCTGGGTGGATAGTGCGTTGCACATTAACGGCTATAAAACATTTCATACCCCGGCGATACCATCACGTCATGGGAGGAAGAAGGGAGGTTTAAGCATCTATGTTTCTTACAGGGCGAATGTTAAAAAAATTTGAATTCACAGTCTCAAACACCCATTACCAGGTACTAAAATTGCATACTAATAACACACACTGTACTGTCCTTGTGAATTTTTATAATAATTGTTCAAAAGAACAGGCAGATGTGGTTCCGAGCCATCTACAGAAGGAAATGCATAACATGCAAATGGAGGGCAATAAGGATATCTGTGTAATTTGGGGAGGGGACTTTAACACCGTATTGTGCCCCCATTCGGAAAGAGGTAATTGTGGTCTAATGAAAGATGATGGGACTGATGTCACCCACTTTTTGCATTCTTTATTTGGGGACCAACTAAATACCATCAAGTATTCTGGATATGGGTTGTCAGGCTCCGTGGCGCGCACTGCCTTTAACGGCACCCACGCTCGCACACGGAGCAGAGAGCCCCGCCCGCCATTCCCTGTCAGCAGCCGGGGGCGGCGCTTAGGGGATACTTAAGGATGGGATCCACGCTGGAAACGCGCTTCGTGTTCCAGTTCGGATCCCGCCTGGCCTCTCACCGCTTGCAGCATTTTTTCCCGCTTACCTGCTTCTGTCCTGGACCTCCGGTTTTCTTATTGGTTGCTTGCCTGCTGTTGGCTTCCTGAAGGGCTCTTCCGCTTCCTGGGTCCTCGGGGGTTTCTTCCGGAGCTAGTTGCTTGCTGCTTTTCTCTGGTGATGTTACATAGTAGCTAGAGAGCTCCAGTTAGGTTAACCCTTGGCATTCTGGTCCTGCAAGACATAGAAAATAGCAAAGGGTTTAAAGCATCGCAGTATCTTTGTTTTGTTTTGGAATTTCAAAACTTTATTTTAGAATATAGGAACAGTACTTATCTGATGGTCCTGGGTTCCTTTGAGCAATTCTGGCGATTCTTTTGTTTTCTAGTCACTATAGAAAACGAGATATTGACATTATAAAAGAGTCCAAATCTTCGTTGATGTTATTTGCATAATTAGACCCCTGGTTATTTTTTTTCTTTTTATTCCCCGTACCTCCTCCTGCGAAGGGAAATTAGTTTTTTGGTTTTTCCCTGCGTATAGGAGTACAGATATATTTTTGACTTACTTGGGGTCCTCCATACCTATGGTGATTCTAACTAAGGTTAGTGCTCTAAGTCTTTTGTTCTTCCTGGTTTCATATGCTAACTGCTGCAGTCCTATTACTTATTGACCCTTGTCCGTCCTTCTAGGTAGTGGGGCGTTCTGGCATCCCTAGGAGCTGTTTCTTCGTACAAGTTAGCTTCTTCCATCCAAGGTATCCCTTAAGAATAAGGTGGGGTATATAGCTAGCTTGCTTGTGTGTATACTTAGTACTCACCTTGTGCTTTCTCCTTTAGGATTCTAGAAGACTCTCTCGGAAGATCCGGCGGACGTCTACCCCGTCTTCCTTCCCTTGTTTTGTTTCCCTTCTTTCCCACCTTCCCTCGTTTGCTTTGACTAAGTTGGGCGAAGGAGGTGGGTGAGGGAAGTTGGGGTCTAGCCTCGTGTTCATCCATGCCGTCCCTGCAGTAAACTCAGGTGAGCTCTCACATGGGTTTTTCCAATGAACTATGCTCACCCTTAGAACCGTTCAGCTGTACTTTTATCGGACGAGGGATGTGCTATATTATTGATTATGTCTTAGTGTCTAATAGATACTTAAGCAGAATACTTAATTTTACAACACATAACGTTGCCTATAGTGATCATTTTCCTATTAGTATTATTCTAGAATTACCAGCCAACGCATTAAATAGAAAAGTTCAGACCAAACATCTAGTACAGGACATCGCCATTGATAAACGCAATGGATATACTATTAAATGGTCCGGAGTGGACTCCTTATCATTTACCAAGACACTTCTAATGGAATGCGAATCTGAATTTGCAGTTTGTCTCGATGAGACTGCTGCTGATACTTACATCCTTTACTCTATTTTAAGTATATCATCGGTGATAAAGAAAAATCTATCAGTAGAACGCAAAAAAAACCATATTGTTAAGACGGGCTGGTTTGATACTAATTGCACCAAAGCCACGCAGCTTTGAAAAACGCCCTACAAAAACCTGTCAGAGATCAGCCAGAAATTAAGCTGGCCAGAAAGGCATATAGAACCTTCCTCAAAGACCGCAAGGAGGCCATTAGATCAGAAGCATGGCGGGCCCTCCAACTATCGTCAGAATTAAGACAATACAGGTTTCTGGAGAGCTGTCAATGCCCCCTTTTTGGCTCCTAAAAATACCCTCCATTGAGATAAGTATTAGTGAGGATCAATGGGTGACTCATTTTTCCGAACTATATAATAACAGTGTCAACGATATTTGCCATCATGACCTGGGAACTCAGCCCGCGAATTTCCTCCCAATTGACATAGATTTTACTGTGGAGGAAGTTATAGCTGCAATTAATGCAAGCGCAGGAAGGAAAGCTCCTGGCCCTGACAGTTTTCCTGTGGATTTATATAAATCCAATCCCTTCCTATGGGGCACACTTTTAACATCCGTTCTAAAAGCCTGTTGTAAGCAGGGTTTTATCCCTACCTGGTCCGAGTCAATTCTTGTACCCATTTTTAAAAAAGGAGACCGTAATGACCCGGTATGCTACAGACCAATTTCACTTTTGGATTCATTTGTGAAAGTGGCTGGTCAAATTATTTTAAATAGATTGCAGACATGGGCTGAGGACAGGGGTATAATCACGGAACTGCAATACGGCTTCCGACAAGGATTAGGCACCATTGAACAAGGCCTAAATTTAATCTGGGGTAAATTTATACAAGCTAAATGCGAGAATCTTTTTCTGGCATTTGTCGACCTGAGTTCGGTATTTGATTGCGTTAGCCACCCCAAGCTTTGGTGCATTCTAGATGGTATGGGTGTGGACACCCAACTTGTCAACTTTCTAAGGCAATTGTATCAAGATGCACAGGCCAGTGCTCGATATGGAAGAGCAGGGGAGTGTAGCCACAAATTCCCTGTTAGAAAGGGGGTAAGGCAGGGGTGTGTGCTAGCCCCCTTTCTTTTTACTCTGTATATAAATGGTTTGGGCACAGTATTATCTAAGGAATGTCAGGACACCCCTCGTATCGGTAATCGTCCAATTGCAGCGTTCTTATACGCGGACGGTGCCGTATTATTATCCCGTACACAAATAGGGCTGCAAAGAGTTGTCAATAGCTTTGTAACTTTTATGTCAAATCTAGACCTCCAGGTTAATATTGCTAAAACATATGTTATGAAATGTGGCAAGAACAGTGTAAGGTGTCGAGACATTTTTATTAACAACAAAAAGCTTGAATTTGCTAGTTACTTTTCATACCTGGGAATTGTTTGAGAAAAGGGCTCCTGGGTAAACGCTATAACATCAAGAAATTGTTATTCGCAAAAGCTACAGCAGCTTTGGTGAACTTTGCCAGGAAACTGGAAAAATGACCTGTTGTTGATTTGATAAAAATTTACAATGCTAAATGTATTTCAATAGCCATATATGGAGCCGGCATTTGGGTCAATGCAGATGTTCAACCTTTACAGTTAGTTGAGAATGTATTTTTAAGGTATCTTCTAGCGGTCCCCAACAGTACGGCTACACATATTTGCCATGCAGAACTTGGAATGCCGTATCTATCAGATTTAATAAAAATACAACCGGTTCTATTATGGCACAAGATTTGGTCTAGTTCCTTCACTGGTCTTAATCGTGACGTGATAAACAACTGCCTTAAATTGCAAGGGGAGTCCCGTATTCCATGGCTTAATTATGTTAAAAACTTCGTGGTTGATATGGGATGCCCAGAATACTTTTCTAATCCGGCTAGATTTGCTATAATTCCCAGGAAAGCCTTAAAGATTGCTTGCATGGATTTTCTGGGGATTAACAGACTCTGTCAAGAAATAGCTAAACCGTCTGTCAGAGAGAACCAACTGTTACTAATACAACCAGGGATACAACTTTATCTAGCAAGCGTGAAGGGGAGCTATGATAGGATGTTGTTAACCCGCTTCCGTTTAGGCAATTTTTATAGAATGATTACGTTCCCAAATATGAACGACTGGTCCCGATCTCTAGGTCCTTGTGACGATATTTCCACTCAGTCCACTATACATGCTTTATTTTTCTGTAAACTTTACGCTTTATTACGGAAAAGATGGATTTTGCCGATTTTAAAGGGAATAGGCTTGAGACAATGTCGACCTGCCTTTTTTAAATTACAACTTTTAGATGAAGAAATTTTTAATGATTACTTGACCAAATATATGAAGGGTGTGATTAGAAGCAGAAAATCAATGTTATCCCCCTTATTTTAATTGATACACGATTGTATTTTAAATCTATCGTATGTATGGATGTTAAGAATCGATGTGTTGGTTTTATTAACATGTTTGTCATTGTCAAATTCTGTACTCTAAGGGACATATAAGATACAAATTTTACTCTTATGTATTGTGTTTTTATGATTTAAGTGTTTAAATCGAATAAAGCCTGTTTTGAATTGAATTGACTGGTTTATATGCCTCCCACAGGACAAGAGGAGAGGAGACCGAATGCTCATTTTCCTCGAAATAATGTTGGGTTGTCGTGACCAGGCCCTTCCTGATCTTGGGATTTTTAAGGTATCCCGGTAGATAGGGTATATTCGACGGTGGGCTGGGGTACCGAAGATATATTTACTAAGGATGGGAGAGTGGTCCGCGATGCCTCTAGCCAGATGGGACACCTCAACGAACCTACCTACAATGTCCTCCAACGTAAGGACATCTATTCTGGAGAGACTATTGTGTGCGCCCGAGTGAAATGTATATTGCCGCGCCTGGGGGAATCGGGTTCGCCCTACGTCTACAGGGCCCAGTGCCTCCAGAAAGTCTGCAAGTCTGGATTTAGTTTGGTGTTGGTGCCTGGGGGGCATTCGGTCCATGGAGTCATCTAGTGTATTATTAAAATCCCCCCCATTATCAATTCTCCCTCTGGGAGTTTGAGAAGGAGCTCGCCGAGCGCTGGCAGTGCTATTGAGTGCAGTGCTGGGGGGATATATACCGTAACCAGGTTGATTGTTCGCCCTTCCCATTGGCCCGAAACAGCCGCGAACCGCCCCTGGTCGTCCGTCCATGTATGCTGAACTATGAATGGGAATTGTCTTCTGAGCGGGATCCCTACCCCCGTGAGCTGGACGTGAACCCTGAATGTGCCGCTAAGTAAAAACCCCATCGGTCCAGAGCTTTACATGTCGCACCTACCAAGTGGGTCTCTTGAAGTAAAGCCACCGCTGGCGCTCGGCGTTTAATATACTGGAGGATGAGTCCCCTCTTCAATTTATCCCTAAGGCAATTGACATTCCACGAGATTAATTGTAGGTGCTGGCCGTTTTGCCAGTGTGATGCGAGTGCGGGTGTGGTGGCATTAACCAGTGCGATCGTCTGTGTCTCGTGTAGCATCTATATGGGTGCGCTGGACGGAGCATTCCGATGGGAATCCAACAAGGCGATGGTCAAGTCGTGTCACAAATTATACCAAACAGCGGTGGTGCTATTTAAAGGCTCATTGTGAGCCTTAAACAGCACTGCATGGGAAGGAATGCTCCATGTTGTGCATTATTTCCCGTGCAGGAACTGAAGGGTGCAAAACTACAGCGGGGCACAACATGTGCCCCTCTGCATGCAGCCCCGTGCACAAGGGCAAGAGGGGGCCCTGCAGGACCCCCTTTGTTGCCTCACAGCCACCTTTTTCATGGCGGTGCGACCACCATGAAAAGGGCGGTGGAGAGGCAATTCAAAATATGCTTGGCGGTGCCGCTGTGGCACCGCCAGCATATTTTGGCCTTGAACCACTGCCAAAACACCGCAGGATCCTTGATCCGCGACGGTAGCAGCAGTTCAGTGGCGGTCCGACCCACATTCTTATAATACTGCGGTACTGCAGTGTGGCGGTGGTCTGACCGCCACCACGACTACGGCGGTCCCATGGACCGCCGTAGTTGTAATAAGGCCTTAGGCATACATGGTACACACAGAATATATGGTTGTGATAAAAAGGTGTTCCTGACCTTCACCTTTGTCTTCCTTGCCACAATCCTTGCCCATGAGCCAACGCTTCTGTGAACAGAATTATCACCAAGCAAACAACACATATTGGTTCCCACCACTCCAATCAGACCTGCCAACTTACAAAAGTATCTCACAATGTGAGAAAGGGGCGTGGCCTAGAAGGAGGCAGAACCTCATAGCGAGAGCTGCCTATGAGGCTCTCTGCCTCATCTCTCCCCAACAACCCCATTCCCCCAATAAAAGAAAAACAAAAGCTTGCTGAGGCTGTCGCCGATGTCCTGGTGTGCTTTCACACCCCTTAATGGACATCAACAAACCAGAGCCTCCAAAAACCAGCTGGAAACCCACTCTGTGTAGTGGTTTTCAGTTAGTCTTTCCTGTCATCCTGCGATGTCGGCTCTTCACCGGGTGACTGTGTGAAGGGAGCCGATATCATTTGACACACGGTGGCACCAAGTGTGATGGCAGGTCTTCCATCCCTTATATGACACCTCATTTGCATAACAGAGAAGTCCATCTAAATCGCTTCCTGTTTTTGTTGTTTCTGTGCTGGTAATCACCAGGTTCAGATCAGTCTAATGTATTGTGTTTATTTATTTAAGTTATGGGAGAGTCTGCTATAGCAGCTCCATTTTTAGGTTTTTCCTACAGTGCACTATTGTGAATAAAAAAAGCTTAAAAACAGGTTTGGAGCCCACCCCATACCTGCCATCTCCCACGTCGCTTTCATTTCCTTGCTTCCCATTGGGCAGGGCCTCCTGCTGCTTTCACTTTCTCTTCAGTTCTTCATTGGTTCCTCCATGGAGCTTGGAGGAAGTACAACTTCCTGTCTCTGCCGACAGTATCCTTCCACTGGCTGCAGCTGTAGAGCTACTTTTTTAGGTTGAGCCTGGGCAGCGCATGCGCTGCTCTGTGAAGCATTCTGTATTGGAGTATGCACTTGAAGCCCCGCCCACTCTCCGCCCATATTTGTCATTGGCTTGTGTCATTGTCCTTCGTAAATGCTGGCTTCTGATTTGTAAATAGGCTTGTGAGTCCCTCCTTAGTACCGCCTTGTCTTCATTTGTAACCTCCCATGAGAACACTCCCTTTTGCATATGTTGTTGCTCGGTAGGCTTTGATTACAGCCTCCGAGCGCTATTTCGTTTAATGGTTTTCGCATGCCTGCTGTTGCAGGCATGACACGCTCGCTCGCAACAGCTTTATTATTTGTTTTACATAGCACGCCACGCTGATAGTGGCGGACTTGCCTTTGCTTTACTTGTTGCGCCAAACGGGGCAGCATGTTTTAAAAAAAAAACTTTTATTGATTTATTTTTTTAATTGCCCCTTGCCGTACTTACACTTTAATGTCACTGCGCCCCTTTGCTTAAACGAGCCGAGTTTAAGGAAAGGGGCGTGGCCGCCATTAAAGTGAAAGCGCTGCATGGGATGGGGCTTTTTTAAAAGCAAAAACCATTTGTTTGCCAACTTGACAAACAAATGCTTTTTTTTTGTAAAAGCGCCCCATACCCCGCTTTTACTTTAATGGCGGCCACGCCCCTTTCTTTAGACACGGCCGATATTAAAGTTAAAGCGCCGCATGGGCGTTTTTACAAACTAGCAATTGTAATGCAATAGGTGTCGAATTTACGAAACTCCTATAAATGCGAGACCTATTGTCTTGCAAATGCTTGTTTTTATTTTTAACCCAGCACTGCTTAAGAGTGCATGTGTTTGCAGGCCGTCTTTACTCTCCCACCCCGCCCTTGTTGTTTACCCTGCCAATGCTCTGACAAAAGGCATCTGTGTTTCACACTATCAGCATAGATTCGAGTACTTGGACTTTCTTCCTCCCGACGGCAATTAAATGAGTGACGTTGACTTTGGTACAAATAAACATTTGTTTTAAGAGCGCCAAGAAACATTTTGAGGAGAATGTTCACTTTACAAATACACACCGTGTTACTCGTCAGCTGTGGCGTTACACAGATTTACTTCACTTGGTGGCAATGCCTACTTGTACCTTTCCAGTAAGCTTTAAATATTGCTGGCGTTGATGAACTTCCACTCACAGCAGAGAAGTTTGGACTGCCGAGGAAACAGATAATATTTTCTGGGGGTTTGTTTGTATTTGTCATGTATCATCTTTCTCTAGAACATGGGTACTCACAAACTTTCTCTCAGGGGCCAAATTTACAGTGTGGTTTGTGGCCGAGGGCCGCACTGGTGGGGGCGGGGTCATTGGGGGAGGGGGCGGGGCTAGAGCAACAAAACAAAATATTACCATGAGGTGGAACACAGGCCCCTGCAGCGGATGCCTTCGTCCACTGAGCCACCGGACCCGGCATACACATCTCTCTCCCTCCCACTCTCTGTCTCCCTCCCTCTCTCTCTGTCTCCCTCCCTCCCTCTCTCTCTGTCTCCCTCCCTCCCTCTCCCTCCCTCTGTCTCCCTCCCTCTCCCTCCCTCTGTGTCTCCCTCCCTCTGTGTCTCCCTCCCTCTGTGTCTCCCTCCCTCTGTGTCTCCCTCCCTCTGTGTCTCCCTCCCTCCCTCTGTCTCCCTCTCTCCCTCTGTCTCCCTCTCTCC